>JALMGA010000002.1:28204500-29418000 GCA_023333525.1 Aspidoscelis tigris stejnegeri
TCTAACAACTTCCACCTTGCCCTTGTGGACAATTTTCTGTAACAGGGAAACGTTAAAAGTCTGAAATATTTTGTAGCTCCTGAGAGAGATTCCAAAGACGGAAGAATATAGTTAGCTAGTGTGTTGTTGTTTTCTTTTTAAAAACCACTTAAAGTGCATTTTTATAATCTAGAATATATATTTTATTCATTGGATCACCAAGTGAAGAAATTCCACCAAAAGGCTTTTTTTTTTTTTGTCTGTACAAATGTTGGCCCACTATTCAAGTCTGACATTCTCTTTCAGAGGATACAGTAAACCCAACAAAATATCCTCAACTAGTATCATTACACTACTAAATAGGCATTGGATTCTAATATCTACATTCTTCCTTCTAGGTCAGTGGTTCTCAACCTGGGGGACAGGACCCCTTTGGGGGTCGAATTACCCTTTCAAAGAGGTCACGACGAGTCTCTCGCTGCCCTTCCCTCCCACCTCCCAGCTGCTCTGCCCCTGTGGTTGGGGGTCTCCACTACATGAGGAACTCCATTAAGGGCTCGCGGCATTAGGAAGGTTGAGAACCGCTGTTCTAGGTGGAAGCCTGCTCCAAACATACAAGGGTCCTCAGCAAGGATTCATGAAAAATCCCTTCCAGTTCCAAATGCTCCAGTCCATATTGTTATGGCATATAGAAATCAGGTCTACTAGTAATCCAGACCAAGGGGCCTTTGATTGGGATCAGAGTCCATCCTTTATGGGTGGAGTGTAGTAGTGGTGGGTGGAGCCTCCTGTATTCTACACAAATGTGCAGAAGGAAGTCTGTGTTAGTGCTAGGGATGTGCATGGATATTCAAAACATTTGAAATTGAATTAGTTTGAATTTGGACATTCAAATTCAAACCAGACGTCTATACATTCAAATTTACACATTCGAACAAATTTCGAATCTTTTGAATCATTCATATGAACTATTTGGGCATTCGTATGTGTATGGATATGTATGCATTACATATGTATGCATGCACATCTTATTCATTTCCGTATGCATTTGTACGGGTAAGTGCTGAATGAAAACGGGAAACATACGAGTGTGTGCAGATGCGTACGGACACATAGGTATGTTGTTGACATTTGTATCTTCAAATATGAATCAAATATTCATATGAATAGTTACAAATGTATTCTATTTGAATCAAGTGAATACATTTGAATTTTAAATATTCAAATTGATTCAAATATTCAGGGATTCAATTTGAATTGAATGCTGAAAATTGTGTTCATACACACTCCTAGTTAGTGCATTTTCTGGTGAGGAATGCTAGTAAATGCAGAGAGGCCCTGAAATTGTCCAGTTGTTTATATGCCATTAACCCCCCTGGAAATTCTTGTTTGTGAAATCATTTCCTTAGGCTTTTAAAAAGAGAGAGAAAGTGAAACATTTAAGATTGAACACTGACACAAATGAATACATGTTCGTATTTGTTTTCTTAACATCCCAATAGGTGGTGTTTTATTTTTTAAGCAGTGAGAATGCATTATTATTAACAGCTGAGATTAAAAATAGTTGCATAGAAACCCAGTACCAGTTGGTTCCTTTTTATTTAAGTTCAGGTTTTTTTCCATCAGAAATTAACTTTACACATTATTAGATGGATGTAATGTGGGTGGGATGTGTTGCTGTGGTTGCCATGGTTACTCTTTTTTTTAATGAGTTGGGAGACATTATTATCAAACTCGGTACATTCATAATTACAGCCTCTTTTTCACATAGAAGGCCTTTTCCCCTTTCCACCCCCATAAAAATCAAAAGGTGTAACCAAAAGCCAACAAGCCAAGGAATGAAAGAAATAGGAACTGCAGGAATTTGAAACAAATATCAGCTTTGACCTAGGGTTGACCAAGAGGACAAATAAAAATATTGTCACTTCAAACTTAAAGAATCTTTCCATGTGAACAATCCATCCATGTCCCCAATGGATCACATTAAGTATGTGATTTTAATCAGCCAGTTTTAGAATTTCCAGAAATATTTCCATGTGAGAGCATCTGCTGCTACAGCTTGCCCCACATGATTAATGCTCCTTACCTAGCCAATTCATGCTTAAGAATAGGGTGGTAAGAGTATTCATGACTGCTGAGAATTGTTTCTAATTAAGGCCGTGAACTTAAAGCTCCTAGGCTCTTTCACTCAGCAAGGTTTCTGTGTACACACTTGTTAGATGGATGTACTATATTGTGGGCTGTTACCAAACTGAAGTTAACAGTAGTCCAGTCATGTGAACCAACTCCTTTATTGCAACTAAATTTTTTGTTTTGAAATGAAAGATTTAAGCTTTTGTGATATCATGATTAACACTGAAAATATGATGACTGTATGTTCTAAAACACCGCAATTCCCAAACTGTGTGTCTCCCCAAACATACAGAAACACAAGGCTATAAGAAAGAACTGATTTCCACTTGCAGAGCAGAAAAATCCATAGAATGGCACAATTTTACCAGCCTCTTGAATGGGGCATGGGCTGCTCCTGCTGGCACCACCTGTTTGCATAGCAATGCCAGGAGCTTGGTCCTGGCCTGGTGTCCACAGGGGCTGCCTTTAAGTGGACTCTACACCCAGGAGCAGGCTATGCATGGGGCCCATGTGACCACTGCATGCTGAGGGACACCATGGCCTTCTGTGGCCAACTTATGTTTGGCATGGTCCAAAGGGACAAAGCAGATGTATTTCTGTTTCTTGAATCCTTTGTTTTGTCCTGTTCAAGATTGTCTTGGAACTCCATGGCTTCATCTACAGGTGACAAAATGGCTGACATAGGCACCTGAATTGCTGAAAGGGTTGACCTTTTTGCAAGGGAAATTTCCTACTCTGGTGCTGCCCCTTTAATACTGTTGATATTTGCATTTACTAATAGTATATTCATTGTAAATTAGGCATGCTGAAATTGAAAATCAAATTTTTCTGATGGCAGGAAAAAAATGGTGTGTCTTTCTGTTCAGCTAGAGGGCAAGGCTGATGAAAGAAAATGTCAGAAAATGTTAAGCCACATACTATAAAGCTGCAGTTTTGTGAAAACTCAGAAAAATTTAACTTAGTGGGCATGGTAGATAAAGCACCTTTAAATAAACTAGGAATGAAGAAGAAAGGGAGGGTGGTTTGATGCTCCCCATTTTGCCATTGTACATTAATCAGCCCCACAGGCTCTATTTTATGGGTGGCTAAACCTTATTGACCTAAAGACAACATTTGTTCTTAAGTGTCCCTGGAGAAGTTTATCTTCTCAATAATGGGATTGGTGAAAGTTGGAAATGATTGGGGAGAATACTGTTTTCATTCCTATCCAAGTGATAGGCTAGATGGCTTTAAGGAAGGGTTGGACAAATTTATGGATGACAGATGTAGCAATGGCTAGTAAGTGGATGTCTGAGTACATCTTTCAGGCTGGGGGGACAGGCAGAATGCTTCTAAGGGCATTTGCTGGGATTCAAGGGCAGGAGAAGGTTTGTCCTTGCCTCTGAGATGCCCATGAGCAATTGGTGGGCCACTGTATGCAACAGATGCTGGACTAGATGGGCTGTGGCCTGATCCAGAAGGGCTCCTCTTATCCTCTTATAGGCTGAGCAATGACCACCTAACCACTTAGGCCACGGTTATATCTTTCTTCAACCCAAATTCCAGCCTGTTTGGTTACATCTTTAAACGCTAAACCAGTTTTTTCCTGGATTTTCCTCCCTCCCTCCAGGCTTTCTTTTATTCAGGCTAACACTGGATTAAAGATTTAATCCCTTTTCATCTTGAAGGGAGGGTGGAGGGAGATTGGAGTTGAGACTCTGCCCCATTGCATCTTCCATACCCCAGGGGTGTAATGTTTTGTCTTGTCACCTCCTCCTCCCCTCAGATCTGAAGTACCTCAAGAAGGGACTCCCTTGGCCTGCCACCACTGCACCCTGCCATCACCGCATCCCCGGCATCACCATCATCACACACACACCCTACACACCCTGTCCCTGCTGCTCCCCTGCATTCACCACCCCCTCGCCCCTCGGTCCTGCTGCCACAGGAAGGTGTAACCAAGCTTTGATATGGCTGCCTTCCTAAAGCGGATTTAAATGACAAGGTGTGACTGCTGCCTTAAATGTCTGGATGCCTGCAAAAAGGATCTCAAAGCATTGTCATTTTTAGTTACACAACATATCTACCAAATAGAGCCCTAGGCACCTGGGGAAAGGGCACCAGCACCTTGGCTGTGGCTTTGATAGGCACCCACACCACAGGATCTAAATACACTTGGTAATGTGTGAGAGAGGTATTTGTCTCCAGATGCCTCCCACCACAACCATGGAGTCACAACCAATGACCTGAGCTACTTTTGTGAGCTCAGTATGTATGTATGTATGTATGTATGTATGTATGTATGTATGTATGTATGTATGTATGTATGTATGTATGTATGTATCTGGAGGAGTGGTAACAAGTCCCTAAGAGGGATACAACTACTTCTGCTCTATGGAGACATTCAGCAGAGGGATGAGAAGTGTGCTCAGTGCCTTTCCCCCGACCCATACATTCCACACTGTGAATAGGGTTAAATCCTAGGCTCAGTCCCTGGCATTTCTCAGAATAAGTTAATGACAACCCATGCATTTGCCAAGGAAACTACATGGCTGTGTCCATGTGTGTCCATAAATTGCCTAAGTATAATCAAGCATTTTGAGCAGGATAGGAGTACATCAGACACTTGCATGGAGCTCTGAGACTAAACTCCATGCAGGCTAGAATGTCCATCTAAGCAGAATTGTGTTTGCACAGACATCTTCTCTATCTGGGGCTTTAGTAGTTTAGAAGTGGAACTGGCAGTCAGTTTGCAGAATGTGTTCATAGCCAATATTCCAGACTCAACCTGAAGGTGGAAGAAGCATACAAAATGCCTCCCATGCTGAATCCACTGAGAAAAGTGATCTTGAAGTAGTTTTCTGAGGAATCTGGTACACCAGCATTTGTATGCGCCTTCTTTCATTTTTGAATGATGCCACGCTTCCTTAGCAGGACATAAATTTGGAAGGGATCTCCAATATCTCAAGTCAACCCCCCTGCTCAATGCAGAATCCACTAGACCATTCTGGTAGATGGTTATCCTGCCTTTGGATATAGCATTGATAGTGAATATTACTTTAGTTCATCTTAGTTCATTGTTAAAACATGCAAACCTTCCTACAAAAGAGCTTGTCTCATTTACTATAAAGGCAACATTTAACCTTACTTTATCAGTTATTTGAAAGCCTTTGAAAATGGCTTTGTATTTACTTCACAGAGTCTTAAAAGGCTACATTCTTATTAGACAGAAGAAAACACTTCCTGCTTATGTGGCTTAAAGATCATGTTTTAGTTTAACTATATAACACATAATAGGATTAAATGGGAAGAAGATCTGGATTAAATAGCATAAACCCAGGTTGAAGTTAGCAGCAAAAAGAATTGAAAAATAATAGGAAATAAGTGGAAATGTAAATTAACAAAAGAGGGGAATTATAGACATGTGCACATGATGAAAACTGAGGATAAACACCAGTCACTGTTTTGCCATAGATACAATAATTTTTATAGTGTTCTAAAATAGTGGGCGTCCCCATGGTAAGGATACTGCGAGGCGTATGTGAGTTCGCCTTGTGAGAGTCCCCTTGCAAAGCCCTAATTCAGGCTACATGAGGGACAAAATCCTCCAAATTGAAAGAATTACAGGGCAAGAACGGGTTATCCAGGGGGCATGAGGACACTCCCAGGTTACAATTGCAGCATTAGTGGGCAGAGTTTTGCTGTCCCCTCCACTAATGCTGTGATCGCAACTGTTTTAATCATTTTACCAGAGCTCTGCCCGTGCTCTTGACAGCCCCTATACCCACCTGACAGTGGCTCAGCTGACTGCAGGGCAGCTGTCAGTTGATCATTTGGGGTAAATCAAGCCCTTACCTGGGCAATTAAGCGCTCAGGCAAGGGGAGGGGGTGGAGAAAACCATGGCATCCCGATGCAGGGATTTACCATGGTTTTCATGGGGACAAGTGGGTTCGCCTTGAACCCACCCTGTCCTCCATTGCCATGGGGACTTCTTAATTTGAATCTTAATTCGCATTAAGGCTGCCCCAAATCCACCGCGAGGCAGTGGCAGCCCCCTGGGGACGAGCCCATAGGCCAGATAGGCAAAGCTCTACGCAATCATACCCATAATATTGTATAATAAAGTCTTCATTGTTTCTTTCCTATCAGACTTCGCTGAAGGTGAAATAGTGCCATAGTCAAAGAGAAACTGATCTGGCTCATCAGTTGTTGTCCATTCCTGTGACTTCATGACTACATCCCTTCCCAAATTTGACAGCTGTCTTAGGAGCTTCTTGGTTCAAATCATGTTCTTTGTGGATGGTATCCACAAGTGGTGGGTGGAATCTCCCATATTTCACACTAACATGCAGAGAGGGCAGGCCCTTAGTACATTTGCTGGTGCAGAGCCGCCGCCGCCGCCCCCCCCCCCCAAAGTGTGGAAAGGCCTCAAATTCTACAGAGTGTTGAAGAGTTCTTTTTTATTAGTAGTATGTATATAATGTCTTTTGAAGGCCTGGATAATGCTCTGGACTTCAACATCTGATCAAACACCAGCTCTGCTCTGTGTCCTGGTGCTTTGTCATGAATCAGGAGTACCCTAGAGACCAGGATTTTCTTTCTTAGTCTTCCACCTCTTGCACAAGGCAAAAATAAAGCCATTCCATGTAAAGAGTTTGTGTGGCCTTGCCCTTCAGTGTCTTTGGACTCATGGAATGATAGATGAATGTGAGTTCCACTATGCATCCACAGGGTAAAAAGTAATTTAGTCTTTCGCCACATTATCTGCATTAAATAATGTGTTCAGGTACGTACCTATGCACCACTGTTATCTGACTGAGTTCTTCTGGGAGCCTGAGCGCTATCTCTGTGAGTACAGAAATGATCTACCCTCCTCCATGTATTACCTTGAGCAGGCCAGATGTTCTTGATCGCCAAGAAACTGTCTCTTGCTTTCTCTCTACTGTTCTGCATGTGATGTCTGTAGATCTTCTGGCCTTTTGTACAGATCATGTGGGTGGCCAAGGGCAATTCCTTTTGAGCTTGATGTTCTGTTCAGAGGTTCAGCACCTTCTCCATTCATGCCATTGTTGGATCCTGGGACTTGAAGGCACTTGATGTTGAATACTGGAGTATCATTGACCTGCAAAGAATCACATCTTTATGATGATGATGATGATGATGATGATGATGGTCTTGACAGTGGACTCACTGAGCCATAAGAGACTTCCTGTAAGTATGTTGATTGGCCTTCCTTCATGCAGTCCAAGATCTTAGGGATTTTCGCACTGCAACGCGTTCCAAACGGAACGCGTGCAGGCGGGCAGCTTAAGACACTTCCGGGCGATTTCACCGTTCACACACAGGCGCGCCGGAACTGTCTTGGCCGGCAAAGGCCGGCCAGGGGTGGGGATTCGGCCGGCAGCGCTGCCGCCCATTGGGTGAGAGCACCCAAGGGGCGGCAGCGCTGTCAAGCCACCAGCCCCGTGCTTCGTGCCAGCTCTACGGGCCCGGATCGGGCCCGCGGGACCTGGCACGAAGATGCCCGGGCACCCGGGCACCCATCATGGGGCCCGGGGCAAGGCCCCTATGGGGCAGGACCCCTTTGGAGATCAGAGCCCCTGGCTCTGATCTCCAAGGGCTCGCCCTGCGCCCCGATCTCGCCCATCTGCGGGGCGCGAGCACCTGGATCTAGGCATCCGCGCCCCGCAGATCAGTCCCCCGCCCCCCCACCCCCTGAATCCGCCACCCCCAACCACCCTCCGCGCCGGATCGGGCCCATCTTCGCTGTGTGGGTGCCTGCATCGAGGCACCCACATGGCGAAGATGTTTCCCCCCCTCCCCCAGGGCCCCGAGAGGATGCGCGCGCGACGGAGGACTTACCTCGTCGCCGTCCGCCGTCCGAATGAGGGAGGGAATGCTGGGATCGCGCAGCACCCAGTGCGCCGAGGCCCCCTACTGGACGAGCAGTTCACGTGAACTGCTCGCTCACTAGGGAGCCGCTGTGCACGCATGTGGACCGCGTGCCCACCTCCCCTCTCCCATCGGAAGCCCGGGAAGGTAGGTCCCCTGCGCGCGCCCACGGTGGGAGTCGGGGGTGATTGGGTCGGGGGTGGTGGTGATGGCGCTGGACCCCTTCCCTCCCCCCCCTCCGCGATCTGGAGTGGAGAAGCCTTTCCTGCGGTTCCACTTTGGAACCGGGAGCAAAGCGATTGCTTCTCTCGCCCAGATCGGAGGCTGCTGCGGGAGGGGGGAGCCCTGCCCCCTGCCTCAGGAGGGCACTGCCAGTGCCCGCCAGGAGCAGGAGGGACGAGCCCCCCTGCCCCTCCCCCCTCCGCGATCTGGCGTGGAGAAGCCTTTCCTGCGGTTCCACTTTGGAACCGGGAGCAAAGCGACTGCTTCTCTCGCCCAGATCGGGGGATGGCAAGGGAGGGGCGAGCCCTCCCCTCTGCCTCAGGAGGACCCCCCCCGTGCCCCGCCAGGAGCAGGAGGGACGGGCCCCCGGGGCTCCCCCCCCCCCCGCGATCTGGCGCGGAGAAGGCCTTCCTGCGGTTCCACTTCGGAACCGCGAGGAAAGCCACTCCGTCTGGCCGCCAGATCGCGGGCTGCAGTGGGGGGGGGCGAGCCCTCCCTCCTGTCTCAGGAGGGCACGACCCGTGCCAGCCAGGAGCAGGAGGGATGGGCCCCCGGGGCCCTCCCACCCTGCGAGCCGGCCGCAGAACACCTTACTCCGCTTCCAAAGTGGAAGCGAGACGAAAGCGGCTCTTTCTGCCGGCCAGACGTGTCGGGCAAATGGCAGAGGTTTCAGTCCTCTGCCTATTCCATGGAGGCGCAAAAGTGCCCCCCCTGGAATAGGGAGTCCAGGGCACCCCCAGCCCCGCCCTGGCTTGCTCTGGGGCGTGTGCGGTGGGCTAGGAAAGCCTACCGGACTGCCCCATCTCCCCCCCCCCCCGCCAAGGAGCCATTTGACAGCGGTCACAGGCTCGGGCACCTCTCAGCCTTCTGTTATGGGGGAATGCCGGATTGCATTCTGCCCTCCCCCACGAAGCCGTTGTGGGGAGAAGAACAGAAGGTTTGTCAGCCGCTTTGAGTCCCCTTCAATAGGTGAGAGAAGCAGGGTAGAAAAGCCAACCCGTCTTCCCCCATGAAACCAGATGGGTAACCTTGGGCTACTCACAGTTCCCTTCCGAGCTCTCACAGCCACCACCACCCCACCTCACAGGGACCGAAGCTGGATTAAAACCTCGGCTTGTGGTCACACCTAAGGTTTAATCTAGCTTCACTCCACCTTCAGAGTGAGAGAACACATCAGCAAAGTGACCAGTAGTTTTCTTTCCACATTATCTAGTCTAAAGGTGGATTTTCTGAGTTATTAACCCTGAAAGAAAACCAGCTTGTCAGTGTGCTCGTGTATTCTCTCACTCTGAAAGTGAACTGAAACTGGATTAAACCTTAGGTGTGACCACAGGCAGAGGCAAAGTAGCCTAGAGGGGGCTCAAAGCGGTTGACATTCTGTTCTCACCCTTCAGGGGACTCAAAGTGGCTGACAAACCTTCTGTTCTTCTCCCCACAACGGCTTCGTGGGGGAGGGCAGAATGCAATCCAGCATTCCCCCATAACAGAAGGCTGAGAGGTGCCCGAGCCTGTGACCACTGTCAAATGGCTCCTTGGCGGGGGGGGGGGGAGAAGGGGCAGTCCGGTAGGCTTTCCTAGCCCACTGCACACGCCCCAGAGCAAGCCAGGGCGGGGCTGGGGGTGCCCTGGCCTCCCTATTCCAGGGGGGCCACTTTTGCGCCTCCATGGAATAGGCAGAGGACTGAAACCTCTGCCATTTGCCCGACACGTCTGGCCGGCAGAAAGAGCCGCTTTCGTCTCGCTTCCACTTCGGAAACGGAGTAAGGCGTTCTGCGGCCGGCTCGCAGGGTGGGAGGGCCCCGGGGGCCCATCCCTCCTGCTCCTGGCGGGCACAGGTCGTGCCCTCCTGAGACAGGAGGGAGGGCTCGCCCCCCCCCCGCTGCAGCCCGCGATCTGGCGGCCAGACGGAGTGGCTTTCCTCGCGGTTCCGAAGTGGAACCGCAGGAAGGCCTTCTCCGCACCAGATCGCGGGGGGGGGGGAGCCCCGGGGACCCGTCCCTCCTGCTCCTGGCGGGGCACGGGGGGGGTCCTCCTGAGGCAGAGGGGAGGGCTCGCCCCTCCCTTGCCATCCCCCGATCTGGGCGAGAGAAGCAGTCGCTTTGCTCCCGGTTCCAAAGTGGAACCGCAGGAAAGGCTTCTCCATGCCAGATTGTGGAGGGGGGAGGGGCAGGGGGCTCGTCCCTCCTGCTCCTGGCGGGCACTGGCAGTGCCCTCCTGAGGCAGGGGGCAGGGCTCCCCCCTCCCGCAGCAGCCTCTGATCTGGGCGAGAGAAGCAGTCGCTTTGCTCCCGGTTCCAAAGTGGAACCGCAGGAAAGGCTTCTCCACGCCAGATCGCAGAGGGGGGAGGGGCAGGGGGGCTCGTCCCTCCTGCTCCTGGTGGGCACTGGCAGTGCCCTCCTGAGGCAGGAGGGAGGGCTCCCCCCTCCCGCAGCAGCCTCCGATCTGGGCGAGAGAAGCAGTCGCTTTCCTCCCGGTTCCAAAGTGGAACGGCAGCAAAGCGTTCTCCACGCCAGATCGCGGAGGGGGGGGAGGGAAGGGGTCCAGCGCCATCACCACCACCCCCGACCCAATCACCCCCGACTCCCACCGTGGGCGCGCGCAGGGGACCTACCTTCCCGGGCTTCCGATGGGAGAGGGGAGGTGGGCGCGCGGTTCACGTGCGCGCGCAGCGGCTCCCTAGTGGACGAGCAGTTCACGTGAACTGCTCGTCCAGTAGGGGGCCTCGGCGCGCCGGGTGCTCCGCGCTCCCACAATGCTCCCACTCATTCCAAGGCTGGACGGCGATGAGGTAGGTTCTGCGTCGCGCGCGTCCCATCCCCGGGCCCGGGGGGGGGAATCATCTTCGCGGTGAAGGTGCCTTGCAATAGGCACCTTCACGTCGAAGATGGGCCCGATCAGTCTCGGAGTGTGGGTGGGGTGGGGGCTTCGGGGAGTGGGGTGGGGGGGGACTGATCTGCGGGGTCCCCGCGCCCCGCAGACAGTCGCGATGGGGGTGGGGGGCCCTTGGGCAGCCGGAGCGACGCGCTGCTGTTGCTGAAGGGGTTCATCGGCCCCAGCCTGCCGGGCATCGGCCTCCTGCTGCCCCGGACAGGGGCTAGAGGAACCCGATGCTCCCATCTCCCTGACTCCGGCAGCCGCCATGGGGCTGCTGGGGTCGGGAAGGGCCTAGCTTGCCCCCCCGCCCCCCCCCCCCGCGGACGGCTGTCAGCCTCTTTGCCAGGCTGCGGGGATGATCCGCAGCCCGGCAAGGCAGGCAATCAGCCCGACCGCCATCAGCTGCTTCGCCGAAATCCGGCCCATGCTGACGGCGGAGGCGTGGCCGCGGCTGTCAGGGAGAGAAGCATGAGCGAATGCTTCTCTCCCGGAACGCGCCGGGGCACCTCGTCCGCGTTGGAACGGATGCAGAGCACTTTAAAGTGCTCTGCATCTGGAACGCGTGGAAGACAGCTCCGGACACGAGGCGGCGCAAGCCCCGCTCGGGCAATGCGAATGCCTCGTCCGGAGCTGTCTTCCACGCGTACCGGAAAGGCCTGTGCGAAAAGGCCTCTTGTCTTGCAGGGACATAGTCACTCTCTCTTTTTTGCCCCCACTAGAGCCTGTTCTTCAACAGTCATTTTCATAGAAGTGACCCCCCCCCAATTGTTCGCACACACACAAAAGCTCACCAATCCATGCATTCCACAACCAGAACCTGTTCTCTCTATGGCGCAATATCAAACATCTTCCTCACTGAATATCATGACTCCGTGGAGGAGGAGAAGAGGGTCCTACATGCCACAGGGTTGACTTGTGACCTTCTCTTTTCAGTGGGAATCCATCTGATAGTAAACCTGCAGGACCATGAAAATCAAAGGGAATCCCATTTTAAAACTTCATCAAATAGAAACGGATGCAAATAGAAACTGTAAATTGAGAGACAACTGTATCTCATGGTCACAAACAAAACCTGCTGGAGATCCCACTTCTGCTCTCCCTTCTCCCAGACCAGTGTGCAATGAATTTTCAGGCACGTATTTGGGAAGAGAGAAATCGTAGCATGAGTTCTGATTATTTTTGCGGGGTGAGAAGGGGGTGTTTGGGGCACCAGACAAAGGCACATCTCCATTGAAGAGATACTCATGGCAGTGTGAATAAACTGAACGAAGCAAGAGAAAGCAAACCAAATCTAACAGGAGAGGAAAGAATGAAGGACAATCAACAGACTGGCTATGGTCATACCTAAGGTTTAATCCAGCTTCAGTTCACCCTCAGAGTGAGAGAATACATCATTCCATTCCATTCCATTTTTTTATTTATATACCGCCTTTCCAAAAGAGACTTTTGCCCAAGGCGGTTTACCACAAATGGAAACAAAATACAAACATTACACCAAAAATACAGCAAAGATAATTTTCCCCAAGGCAGTTTACATGCCAAAAAATATATAGCATATTATAATAAAACATTATATAGTAGTTTTAAAAAAAGCTAGCTGGAGGCTGGCTAGTCACACATACAGCCACACATGCACCCCCCCCCAAAGTTTAAAACAATATTAAACAGTGAAAAGATTTTAAAAACAGTACTATTTTTAAAAAGACACACGTACTCTCATGCACACCACCTTTCAATACTAATAATTTATGCAAGGAGGGGAAAGCACAGTCAGGCAGTACACTCTCCTTGTCCTCTGCTGCTCCTAGGTAGTTGCAGGCAGGGAGGAGCCCAACAGGCAGCTCCCAGATGGTGTTCAGCATCTTCCCTCTCTCCCTGCTTTTATGCAGTTGCGCAGGAGAAGGAAGGATCCCGTAGGGCACAGCCAGGTGTTGCTCCCTGTAGTTTCAGGTGTTGCTCTTAAGTAGCTGCAGGGTGGGGAGTGGCTGGCAGGGGATGCCCAGGTGATGCTCAGCGTCTCTCCGCTTCTTCTGCCCTCTTAAGTAGGTGCAGGGTGGGGAGTGGTCGCCAGGGGATGTCCAGGGGATGCTCAGTGTTGCTTGATCTATTCCCCAAGCACCAGCTAAGCACAATCAAGTTGGCACCATGCTGTTGCTGTGGTGATGCACAACTGTGCCTGCACCATCCCACCACATGCTGCATTTGCCCAGAAGAGGTGGGAATGGAGCCATGCACTAGCTGGCATCTAGTGTGGCTGTAGAGCATTTTTTGGTTCTCTACAGCTATATGTCAGGGCACTCTCTGGCACATGCAGAGCCACTTCTAGGGCTGAAGCAATTCCACATGGTGCAGATGCTCTGTGTGGGAGTAGCTTCTAGCCATCTGAACTAGTGTGAAAAGCCCTTTACTACAACCTAGAATAAGATACGCATCAGGGAAATAAGTCAGTCTCTTAAGGAAAGCATTCTCCCCATTGCACACTACACTGTCTTTTAAACTGTTTTTTTTTCTCCCCCAATATTATTATTATTATGCTGGTTTTTAAAATTTTGTATTGGTTTTAGCATTGTTTTATAAAGTTTTGATATGTGTGTATTTTAAATGTTGTGAGCTGCCCAGAGACCCTAGGGTATGGGGCGGGATATAAATATAAATAAATAAAATAAGTTTTGTATGCATCAACATTTGTACATTTCAGCAGTCACAACTGCAGAAAGAAACATCTTCTCTCTTTGTGTGTATGTGTTTACATGCACACTCTTGAGCTTTGCTACAGCTTACTGTATCATCAGAGAAGGCAACAAGAAAACCAACGGCAGTCAAAAAAATAAAAGCTGACATATATGTTGAAAGCAGGGCACAGTGTAAATGATCTGAAAAACAATCAAGACAAAGGTGTTTCAGGAACCTGACAGCTATCTAGGTTGTAAACCTATTTTTACAAGAAAGTTAGATGTAGCTGCAACATAACATTTTGATACTGTGACACATTCTGTGATATCTGTTATGTGCAACTTGTGGTCCAACAATCTGTTGGCATTCATACCATGGAGAGATTCTTGGGGACCACAAGTACCACATGTTCTACTTCTTGGATGCCTTTTCCTGTGCTCTTCAGCTGTGATTGAGCCTCCCTAGTTCCCTTAACACACCAGCAACCTGTCCAAATTGGTAACTAAGGATGTGCACAATGCATTTGAATTTGAGTCGATTCAAATATTCTATTTGAAATTCAAAAATCTGGATTTTTGAAAATTTGGTTCGAATCCAGATGATCGAAATCTATATTTTCAAAAATCCTGTTCAAATTCGAAGATATGAATGTTGACAACATTCACATCCGATTTTTGAATTCATGTGCATCTTGTTTTCATCCCATATTCATCCCGTTTGCATCCCATGTTATAAGCGCAAATAAAACTCGATATTCGGTTGCGATATAAACGGATCTATTCAGTCAAATTATTCAAAAATCCGTACCACATTTTCAAAAATCTGAAATTTGATCGAATGTTTAAATTCGGATTCTTGAAAACCTGATTCAAATTCGAATGTTGATAATCATCAAATTTGAATCGGATTTTTGAATATCTGTGCACATCCCTATTGGTAACCTTTATGATGAACTGAAACAATATATGTGGTTTAGTTCATCATAGCCAACTGATGGGGGAGCCAGAGCTGCTGGAGTAACACTCACTCTCAAAGAATGACTTGGATGGGCTCTTCAAATAGGCCAGAGAGAGAAAGGAATAATAAGAGGAACCCAGGGCCAAAGCCACGTTGGTTCTTGGAAAGGTCATCCAGATGCTGATAATGACAGCAGATCTCATTAACTTTGTCTTAAAGGCAGACCTCCAGCCTGCCATGAGAGAAGGCTCTCAACCATGTAAAGAAATGCAGTATGACCTGTGCCAAAAATCTATGCTATTGACACTTCATACATTCTTAAGAGTAGTGGGACCAAAAAAGAACCTAGCAGTCGCCACTAAAAAGCAGCTAGTTTGGTTCATCGGAGATTGCCACATCCCCTCCTCCACTAATCAAAGGAAATGGAAGAGAAAGAAAGCCCAAGATATCTTATTTCCCTCTAGGACTTGGTAGGACCTTCTCTCCCATCCCTCTCCTTTTCCAAACCCCATCCAACCCAGACATCTTCATTCTCTTCAAAAGTTTCCATTTTCCCCTGCTTTGGTGGAGGATGTAAGTGGTGCAACTCCTTAGACATGGCATGGGTGTTTCAGCACTGTAGCCTGTGGAAAACCATGTCTTCTTATGGAGAAGTGGCCTAGAGTAACCTGAACTAGGTAGCCAGGCAGTCTCAACTGACCTAAATTTTATCTGAACTCCCCCAAAGAGTCCCCCAAATTCTTTCCAAAGACCAGAGGACTTACCTCCCAAACTTACCACAGCACAGCAGCAATTTTTCCAGATTTATAAATCAAAATCCCAGTTATTTCTGTTTAGTGTGAAGAGAAGCACTTTCTCCCGCTGTTTTTTCAAACTGATGTCCCAGAGAGACATTGTGTGGCTCTTGTTTTTCCCAGCCCTTCTCTAATCCACCTTTTCTAGTATGGAGCATTGATGAAAATGGGGAAGGGCAGACTGGTGTGTGAAAAACCCATGTCAGAATTTTCTCCAAGGCTTCATCCAGACATCAGTTACTTATTCTGTTATATTAGGATATTTTCAAATAAAGTATGACTATTCTGGAATACATGAAGGCAAAAAGGGCTAAGTCTATATTACCCCCATAGAAATAAGCATAGGAAGGATGTACTTTTGGTGCAGTCATTGTTAAGGTATTCTATTAATACCAGGTGTTCCCTTCAATGTCTTACATGATCAAGTACTTCAGGCACTTAAATGGCACCTATTTGCTTTAGGCTTTTTCAAGTGCAACAACGAAACAGTGATCCCCTTTCATGAGCTAGCAGGCTTTCTTCTTTAACTGCACTACTGTCCAAATAGAGGAGCATTTACGTATAGGAAAAACCTCCATCTGAGCTGTGTTTGAATAACCAAAAGAAAAGAATAGGAAGGAAAGTTAAGAGTGAAATGTCTGTTATCTGCAAGATAGGTCTCTCACATGACATCTTTTGCGTGAAATTCCTGGCACAGCATTAGAAACATGATTCTGCATGCCTGGTGCAAAGAGCCATCTAAGGGTGTATACACATGTGCCACTCTATCAGAGTTCTAAACAGCTCTATGGCACATGTTTGGCTGCATTTGGTGAAGAGGAAGAAAATATGGGGTGATCTCTCAGAAAAGCCCAGCTGAAGCTTCTTGAACCAAGGCCAAGAGCAGACAGGAAATGAAGTGAGCAGGGCACATGAGGATGATTTCACACCTCCCACATTTGAAATTCTGAAATGTTGTGGGCAGGCAGGATGGATGATGAGGTTGATAGAGATAAGGGAGTGTGACAGACTCATGGTGCAAGCTGCAAACCGTGGCAACATTTCCCGGGGATTTTGCAGACTTGATGGACAGGAGGGAGGAGTGAAATCCCGCCAATCAGAGCAGCCAGTAGTTCAGGCCTCTGGGTGTCTCTCACCTGGCAGATTTTTCAGGAGGAAGATCACTGGGGAGTTAATTGAACTCTCCAGGCTTCTAAGCCTCATGTTCTCAGTTTGGAGGCAGGGGTTAGAAGGGAGGTCTAGCCTATTTACCGGAAGATCTCGGGGTGTACCTGGGAATGCTGCAGTGGGTGCTTCGCTCTGGATTGAGCAAGTGAGACTCCTGGACAGCACTTAGATTTAACTGCTGGGGTTTATTCTTTATTTTTGGGAAGAATCTTCACACTGAACATCTGAAAGTTTCCTTCAGGTTAAAGGAGGTTCAAGTTATTTAGTTTATTTTCAGCGGTTTAGCTTGGGAGACCTAAGCTTTATTATTCCTTTTACAGTAACTTGTTTCTTTTGATTTTACAAGGACTATTGAGCAGACCTTATCTTTGCTTCTATTTATTTATTTGCTTGTAAATAATAAACAGTGTTGGATTATACTTGTGTTTATAGTGGTGCTTCAAGGTGGAGGCTTGGCAGTAAGCCTTTGAAGTGGGACGCCTGGGCAAGGGGGGTATAATCCAGTTCATATACTGACACCAGGCCTTTGGCAGGCAGTTGAACTGTGGTGCTCGATGGCTGCTTCCTTGACTGCGTTACTCTGCTACCACGAATCTAAGAGAAGGGGGCGGGGCAGGTGGAGCCAAGTCACCAGAGGGAGACATAGCCTGGCTACTGTGATCAACACCCTGGTAACTTCCAGACTAGACTACTGTAATGTGCTATCCATTGGCCCTTCCTTGAAGACAGTTCAGAAGCTGAAGCTAGTGCAGAATGCAGCAGCTTGACTACTCGTGGAAATCTATGGCTGGGTTCATATTATGCCAGGTTTGAAAGTCAGCCACAACTCCAAGGTACCCAACCCACATTTAGTCCAGCACTCGTAAATGGAGTACATTGTTTATTTAAAAAGGTACCTTATTTGCATTCTTGTTCTTTTCCTAGACTTCCATTACATGGCAGTCATTGAATCCATCCAACAGAGGATTTCTTATGTACTTACTATTTGTATGCATATACCATGGAGCAGTTATGCTCTGCTGGAAAGATATATTTAGGGTAATGATCAAACACGGTTCCAAATATCATTTGGAATATGTTGAAGACACAAATGATTATGCAGTATATAAACAAATGTAACTTTTGCATAACCTCACTGATAGTTCGGAGATTTTAATGACATACCTTTCATTAAAAAGATGCTTGAAGGGATCAGTCATCCATTTACAGTACTAGAAAGCTTCTTGAGAGATATTAGGGAGTGCTGGAAATAAGCAGATGAGAAGTAGTGTTACAAGAGAGTTATGGCGGCATGGATTCCTTGTTTTGCTGGCAGAACGCTTCACAGTGAACCTATTCTAGTCTGTGAAACAATTTCCACACTTGACAGAACACGTGCCAACTCCACTAAGTCCTTGGCACCTCTTTAGGACATACTTATACTATTTATGCAAATATTTGCTTTTGGAGGCATTTAGATTAGCACTGCTGCTTTTATTTGTTATTATTATTACAGAGATATTATTTTGTAATAACCTGGGATTTTTATTTTATAAATGAAGCACAGCATACTAAAAGTAATAAATAAAATTACAATATGGGACATAGTGAAGGACTGTGATAGTGAAACTATTTTGTTCTTTCTGATAAGCACCAAAAACTGGTGTGATTAAATGCAGTCAATGCAGCTAATGAAGAGTCAAGGATGTCATCACATATAACTTGGGCTACCTCCAGACAGCATATGCAATCCAACAGTATCCGAGGGTTATGTTGGGATTGCAAGACAGATAATGCTAACATAGCTGTGGGATATTGGGATGATATCCTATGGTATTGTTATAGCAGGAAAGAGGACCCTACAACCACTTTCCCCCTCTATAGTGATATTGAATTACCTGTCTGGAGGCTGGTCCTGGGACAGCCATTTGCAGATGGCCACCATGCATGTGTGGTGCCCAAAAACAATATCTGTGCATGTGTTGGATTGGCAATCACGCACTTCCAGATATTTCGGACTTTGAAATACCTGGGTGTACATGGTGCAATGATGGCGGGAGCATAGTGTCCAGGTGGGTAAATCCATCTGCTTGCTCCCCATTGTTGCCCAGATGTCTGGAAAAGAAGCAATTATTCTAGATTGGGTTTATTGGGCCCTGTCATCTGCATGATGGTGCAGACTAGGCAGGCCCAGGTAGATAGAAAGGTCCTATTTTGGATTAGAATCCAGAATAAAGCCCAATGCAGAAAGGGACTTCCTTTAAAGCAGTCAGCACATCCAAGTTTTTGATGCCTACAACTACCTGGACTTTTATACTTTGTTGATTTCAGATTTTAAATTGTGTCTGAGGACTATTTAGTATGGCACAGTTTTTCATCACACATTTTCTTTCTCTGACTCTCTGGCCGTGTCCTCACGGCAGCCTTATCTCAGATTCAAAACATTTTCAATCCTTGGAGTCCGCACGGCAGTTTGGCTTAACACACTTTCTCTGTGTTAAACCACCCCAAAGCGTGGTGAATCTCAATCCTGATTTCAACAGGTCTCACTCCGGATCGTGTGCTTGAAACGTTTTACATTTTTTACTGTGGGGACTGTACCATTTTAAGGGATGAGAATCCATGTTTAGGGTTTCCCTCCCCCAATAGCTTGCTTCCAAAGATAGTGATTTCATTGAAAAAATCCACCCTCAAAACAGCCACTTTAAAAATCCAGTCCTTAAAGCTACACTGTAGCGATCTAGCCTCTTCACACCTTAATAACAATGTTGCAGTTTTGCGCAATTCTAGCTCTTTGAAAGTTCTGACCTTTAAAAAAGGGAAAGGAAAGGAAAGCCCTGGAGGTTCTGTTTTAAAGGCTGTGGCTGTGAAGGGGGTTTGAGTTGCTGCTGCTGCTGCTGGGAGAGAAGGGGAAAGAATCGCTGGCTGCCGGTGCCTGTTTTTCATCCATCCAGGCAAGCGGCAGCCACCCACCCAGCCACCCGCCTAGGCTCCGTGAAGGGGTCTGTTATGGGTGGCACGTCCATGCCAGGACGAAGAGGGCAGGGCAGCCCTGCAAAGTGGCTTTTAAAAAGTAGCCACTTGAGTCCCCCCTTGAGTCATTTACGATCCTCAGAATCCGGATCGAACGCGATTAAGTTAAAAGTAATGGGAACAGGTAAATTCGCGTTTGCATCCGGTTCTATTATTTCAGTTTAGGGAAAGCGAAATAAGCTTGCTGTGGGGATTCCCCCTCTGTGTGGCAGATGTGTACATTTACTTTTGGTCATACTTCTGAAACAATGTGCTATCCGCTAAAGTAAGGAAGTGCATTTTGTCACATGAAGGCTATAAAAGTCAATGCATTTGAACAAGAATATTGTTTGAAGATATATTATCTCATTGTAGCAGAAGGCTGCTTTTCCAGTCAGCAAATCACATGCCATAAATTTTACATGACAATGCACTGTATTCCATAATGGAATAAAAATAAAATAATAAGATGAAATAATACAACTGCTACTACTATAGCTGCCAATTTGTTTTATTTTATGAGAAAGTTTAGCTTTGTTTTATGCACACATGTTAAAGCTTATGTTAAAAAAAATACAAAGTTTCATGCTGTGGTTCACTGCTTACACTTTACGGCTGTTTAAATGCAGAAGCTGTGAAATTGTTCAGTTTTAATATCAGAATTTTGTTTGGAAGCACCCAGACTGCAACTTGCTATTGTCAGATCTTTAACAGGTTTGCAAGAAAAGAGAAGGTGGGAGTGAATGCCTGCTAGCATCGGTAGGAGACAAAGATGCAATAGGTAGTGGGCCCGTTCCCATCATCAAGGGGCTTTTCCGCACTGGAAGGCCTAAGGTCAGAACCAGTGGGCCTCAAAAAGCCCTCCTCCTGTTCAGAAAGCTCTACATTCAAAAGAGGAAACAATGGAGAACTTAGGTGTAGCCAGAAAAAAAAAGTGAAAAAGTGGGAGGTGTCCTTACCCTCCCAGAGAGTAAGCCATTAGCCTGAAGGGAAGACACAGATGGAAGAGGAAGGGGGTGGTATGGGACAAAATATACTCCTATCAGCAGACCAGGGCCAGGAAGGGTGGAAAGTATGGTCAAAAAAAGGGGAGCTGGGTCGAAATTAAAAGTGAATATGTCTGGACACATCACAATTGAACTTACAGTGCATTTTGCCCTCACTTTGCTGTTGTCTGATCGATGTCAAAGTGAATAAAAACAAGCCTTTTATGAAAGAGACTCATTGCTGCCGAAACAGCTTCTTTCTTTCCCTTCAGCAACACACGTTGAATCTCAAAGGTGAGACAAGCAAATGGCAAATGGGTGTCCTTAGATAAGGTTTAAGCAAAGACTAAAGGTATAGAGCTCGGGTATAAATTAGCGCTTGTCTAAATCACAGAAACCTGTATCCTATTCAAGTGACGACAAAAGGAAGATTTACATTTTCTTCCTCCTATTCTTTTTCCTCTTATAACTTTATTTTCTCTAGCTATAAAAGAGAGAAAATAAACAAAGACCCAATAGACATACTGGTTGGGGGGGTGGGGTGTTGCCCCTTGGATTTAGCACTAACTTGCTTCCGAGGCTGATTTGTTTAGAAGGTCAATTTATACAATGTTAATGCTGGCAGGACCAGCTTTTTGGTCTGGAAGGTGAGAATCTCTGAGAACACAGACCCTCTGAATATGAGTTAACATCAGCAGGTAAAATAAAAACAACCCCCACAGTACATCCTGACAACTTAGTTGGTGATGTGTGAAGGCAGAATAATTCCACAGAGACCAGCAGTATTAGCTCTACAGCCTGCTGACAGTGCTAGCCCCATGGTCTGTAAAGGGGGGGGGGAGGCACAGCTGTGCCGTGGAAACACTCATCTAGGAGATCGGCTGCTGAGATGAGGTGCCATTTTAATATATTCTGTTTTTCATACGTGACACTGTCATGCTGAGCCTTCAGTCAATCAAGCCATAACTAGCACCAACTGCGGAGCTGGCTTTCGTCCTCGCTGACTGTTGAAAATATTAGTGCTTTAAAAACAGTGAATCAAAACAGCTCGCACAGCTGGAATTCCCGCCACAATCGTAATGGGCAGCTGAGTCCTAACACTTGCTGAAGATGTGTCTAGGATGTGTACATTCGGGTTTAATGGTGTTTGTCTACAAAGTGGAGTTCAGTTCTCTGTTGGCCTCCTTTGCAACATGAGGTGCCAACTGTGAACTCAGGTAATCCTTTCTTTTGCAGTTATAGTGGCTACTTTTCAGTGAGCGGGCATTCTGGAATCTGTTTTTTTTTTCCCCTTCAAATATTTTTTAATAGACAATGCCTTTATATGCTGATTTGCAGCTACGGAAAGCTCATAAAGTCATACACAGTCCTTCACATCATAAAGTTATTTAGGGTCATGTTGTCCCAACAAAATGCTCACTGCCACCCAATGGGCACCTTCAAAGCAATTGTGCATCTATTTTGTGGTGCGATTGCTCACAGAGGCACCTTGAAAGCTGGCCAGTTTCTTTCCATCTTGCATGGATGTGCCACAGAAAATGGCTCCTCTTTCTGAAATGGAGATTAAGGCTCTGATCAGCCTCTAGAACCTCAATAATCACTGGACCCACACAATCCTAGGATCTGAGAAGATCTGTAGCTTTGCATAGTGGTGAAATGATCAACCCACTTTGCATTGGCTGTAAAAAAGGCTAATAACATGTTAGCGGTAATAAGACACAGCATGAAAAACACCATATTATAAGGTCCATATAAAAATCCTTTTTACAACTGCACCTGGAGAATACTGCAGTTTTGCCTACTACATCTCGAAAAGGAGAGAGCAGAATTATAAAGGATTCTAATGATGGTAATTATTGTGAAAAGGGGGTCAGAAGGAATTCCTTATGAGAAAAGGGACTTTTAACAGCCCATAGTTAAGCTATGAAACTTACAAGATGTGGCATTGGCTGCGACATTTGGTGTGCCCAATATAGCCCTAATTCATGTAGCCTAATACAGCCACAATTTATAACTATGCATTTTGAATTTGTTATAGTTTATAATTTATTTCTGCTATATCACTTGCTCGCTTGTCTATATAGAAACAGGAAAACTGCCCAAAACAGTAGGCTGAGGCTGACGAACCAGGGGTTCAAGGACAAGATAAGAATGAGAGGAGAGTAAAAATGAAAGTAGGTGAAAGGTTGACGAAATGCACCTCTTGTTTATTCAAAGCTTATTAGAGTTAACTTATGATGTATGAGGATGTATATTATGGTGGTTAGGAGTAATAATGAACCTATACAAGGAAAAGTCATTAGAGGCTAAGGCCATGTCCCCATGCAAGTCGTTTGGCTCTGATTGGGCTCATATTTGACCAGGTGCAGGGCCAAGATTGAATGTTGCCCATCCCCATGCCATTCCCATTCATGCAGACTGGGAGCAGATACAGCCGTCTCCATGCAAACCACGGCATGGGAGAGCAGCACCATCTCCTCTCTGCCCCCTCTCTTGTCATTGGAAGCCGGATTGATGTCACCCCATCCCTGTGCCGCCCACTGCAAATGTCGCATCCCCCTGCCTTAGCAGCACAGAGAAGCCAGGGCTGAATGGCAAAAATAATGATTAAAAAAACCCAGCTGTTTGAGCAAAGCCGCTACGAGTTTTGGTGGCAGTTGAAAAGTTTTGTGCACCTCCGCTCCACCTGGGAACCGCAAGAACACCCAGCAAGTGGAAGGGAGAAAAATCAAGCCATTTTTATGCCTGCCTTGGTGATCAGGGAACAGGGGTGGAATATTTGCTGTGGAAATGGGAGAAAAATCAAGCCATTATCCTGCCTGCCTTAGTGATCGGGGAAGGGGGTGTGGAATACTTGTATAAAAGAGTTTTGTGGGGTAGCGAAGGTCATTGGACCCCCTCATCGTTTCAGCTTTAACACCATACTCCCAAAAAATCTCAGCGGTTGCGATCTCCAATGCACAGGGCAGGAACAGTGAGCACAGGAAATAAAACCCCACCTCCTAATGACATGAGCAGCAATCTCCTTCCCAAATAGCCCGGGACCGTCCCCATGCACAGGATCAGCTTGCAAAGTAATGCATGCTGAGACACCAAACTGTGACAAGAACAGTTTTTTCAGTGCCAGATTTGTCTTGGTTTGGGCGCTTTGGTCCACGGAAATCGGACCACATCTAAAGTGCATGGGGACGCCCCTTCCCGAACCTGATTTCGATTTGGACAAAAATGTGCATGGAGACACACCCTAAGAGGTTAAAAAGTATATTTTCTGTAAAGAGTATAAAGAGTGTGGATTCACAATGCTTCCTTGGCACTTGCTTTAGGCATGAGCCTGGAATGTCCTTTTGCTGGCAACCGTCACCTTGGAGTAAAATGTGTGTTTTGGGGGGGGTGTTTTGCTTCAGGCTGTAGGCCTGCTTGCAAAGTGTTTTGATTTCCAGGCACAGCTCCTGGGATGGGTTCAAAAATAGTCTTGAGCAGTTCATGATGGGCAAATCTAACAATGGATACTAGCCTAATGGCTATGTGACTTTTTCTGACAAAGAAGGTACCAAAAGCTGGGAGACCTGTGAGCAGGACAAGGTATAGAGTGAAACCAGATAGCTGGTAAAATGAGCCACTGGTCTGATTCAGCAGGGCTTGTGTTACGTTTTTATTTCTTAATTATTTTTATCTTAGTCATCATATTATTACCTTTTTGTCTACATTTAAGGGAAAGAATTGGCATTGGGTGAGAAGCAGTAGCATCAGAAGTTGGTCTACAGTCAGCAAGAAGTGTGTGGTGTCAGCGTTGTCATGGTAATGGCACTGATGCACACACAGTCACTGAGGGTGCCACAGTCAAAATGGCAGCATCCAGAAGAGGACCAGCGCCACAATCGAATCAGGTAAGCATCCATTTGGGGTGGTGGTGGAATGGCTAAAGTTGACTAGCACTCCAAGTGCAAGTGTGAGTCAGTGTTGGTTAATTGCACTCCTTTCCTTTCCAGCAGATGGGAAGGGAAGTGTGAAAATGCCCCTGGTTTGATTCAAACCAGGTTGAATTTTTAACTGGTTTGGCACAGCTGCTGCCAAATATTCTTAAAAGACTATAAAGGTTTTCCTTACAAGAAAAAAAGAAGAAAAATAAACTCTGAAAAACACACATAAACAGTCAACATATAACTGCCTCAGTAACGATTACTTTAACCTTAACATTCAGAACACTCGCTGATGTTGGCTCAGAAAGCTTAATTTACTTTATACAGAGGCAGTACATTTTGTTCTAGATAATTTGTGCATCACTGCTAGATGAATGAGGTGAGGTGATGTCTTTATCTCTTCAGTGGGCTCCAGGAGCTTTAATTACAGTAAACATCTTTGAGGTATGCCTAGTATCTCAGGTACTGAAGCAGCAGTCAGCAGACTTGCTAAGTCAAAATGGTGAGTGAACTGTTGTAAAACATGTTTTAAAGGAGGAAGATGTTAAAATTCCTCTAACAATGGAGAGGGCATATTCTGCAGGGCTGCAAATACTCTTTAATTGGGAACACTTCCGCTTGCACTCAAACTTGTTTCTATGCTGATCGGTTGTGAGGGGTTTTTGGTGGGTGTGGAGTTGGAGGAGCTTAGATTTTGCTTTCTTTTGTTGTCAAATAAATTACAGGTCAGACCAGCCTCCAAGGCCCATCCTATGTTTCATGCATCTGTTATCTGAAATAACTGCCTACCTCCATCCCAGCTGCCATCACCATCCTATTTTGATATGAATATCAAAAGAAACATAATGGAATTGGGGAACATTTTGGGACACGCCAAACCTGTACAAGAAGGATGGGTTACACTTGAAGCAAGGTGGAACCAGATTGCTGGCGATTAACATTAAAAAGGTTGCATAGCAGCTTTTAAACTGATCCCTGGGGGAAAGCCAACAAGAACTGGGCAGCATCCAGTTCAGGCGAGTGCACCCTTGAGTGAGGAGGGCTGAACATATGCACATAATGCTGAATGAAGTGGGAGATTAGTCAAATAGTATGCAAACAGAACAATGCAAGGGGCAGTATAAGGATTCACATGTTCCTCAACGGCAGAATTTGGACCAGAGGAGTGAATACAAATTTATATATGCAAACACCAGAAGCCTTCGAGCTAAAATAGGGGAGCTAGAAAGCTTAGTTATGGAAAAAAGATTGATATTATTGGTATAACTGAAACCTGGTGGACCAGTGAAAACCAATGGGATATAGTCATCCCAGGTTACAAACTGTGTAGGAAAGACAGGGAAGGGTGTTTTTAAGTAGTCTCCGTGCATTTTGAAGTGATTTAACTCTTTTGATTTTCCCTTTCAATTTCCTTTTCACTAATTTCCTCATTTTGGGGAAGTTTCCCTTATGAAAGTTTAAGGTCTCTGTGTTAGACTTTATTAAGAGCTTACTCCCTGTATTTAAGTTGAAGGTTATTGCATTGTGGTCACTGTTCCCAATTGGATCAGCTACAGTGATGTCCTTTACCAGGTCCTGAGCATTACTTAGGATCAAGTCCAGGACTGCATTTCCCCTGGTTGGTTCCATGACCATTTGTTCCATGTAACAGTCATTTAGCAGGTCTAGGAATTTTCTCTCTCTTTCCTGAGTTGAACAGGAGTTCACCCAGTCTATGTGAGGATAATTGAAGTCCCCCATTATAACTACCCTATCTTTATGGGATACCTCCTTTACCTCCTTCTCCAACTGTTCATCTCCTTCGGGCGTATGGTTGGGAGGACGGTAGCATGTCCCTATTGTTAGACTTCCTTTTTGGCTTTGTATTTTTACCCACACTGCTTCTGTGGAAGAGTCAGACTCACCTGGACATTCCAGTTCATATGATTCTATCTCTTCTTTAATATACAAGGCTACACCACCTCCATGTCGCCCTTTCCTGTCTTTCCTGTACAGTTTGTAACCTGGGATGACTGTATCCCATTGGTTTTCACTGGTCAATTCCTTTCGGAACCCTGAGTATGCAGCGAGCTTTCACCATGGGCTGGAGGAGGGAGAGGGAGGGGGGAGAGGAGGAGGAAGACATTCCTCAGGAGAGATTCCCTCCCTGTCTGTCCATGTGTGTGTGTGTGTGTGTGTGAAGGAGGGCTCAGGGACTGGAGGAGAGAGAGAGAGAGGGGAGGGAAGGAGGAAGACTGGCTGTGAAAGCCGCGAAAGCTGCTGCTCTTTTAGACATTTTATTGGGGCTCTGACAGGGATTCCACCCTGTGTGTGTGTGTGTGTGTATGTGTAGGAGGGAGAGAGAGAAAGAGGGGAGGATGAAGACATTCCTCTAGGAGGGATTCCACCCTGTCTGTGCATGTGTGGGTGTGTTCACATGCTCAGGCAAGGGGGGAGGGGTGTGCACATGGAGGAGCAAGCATTGCTGAACAAAAGCCAGCATGGCTTCTGCAAAGGTAAATCATGCCTTACAAATTTGTTGGAATTCTTTGAGAGTGTCAAACATGTGGATGAAGGTGAACCAGTAGAATCCTTGCTTTGATTCTACCCAGATAGACAATGGACCTACACCATTATTTGCAGGAGCTTCTGATCACAGTGTGTCACCCGTCCTGCTGATTTGGCTTGTGGTGGTTTTTTAGCCACTGCAAAAGAAATAGAGGGGTTGTTTCCATCTGCCATGGAGTTTAACAACTAGAAGCTTGTTCAAA
This sequence comes from Aspidoscelis tigris stejnegeri, assembly GCA_023333525.1. Taxonomy (NCBI): domain Eukaryota; kingdom Metazoa; phylum Chordata; class Lepidosauria; order Squamata; family Teiidae; genus Aspidoscelis; species Aspidoscelis tigris. Next base: position 28,231,819 of record JALMGA010000002.1, read on the forward strand.
CTTGCTGGCCTGGTCTGGTGTAACATTGCCATACCATACCAGTAATGATGCAGCACAGTGGAAGCCATTCACACTACAAGTGCTAAACTAGCTCCTTACTTGACTGGCAATGCTTGCAGTGCAAACAGCCAGCCCAGGGTTTCCCAGATCACCAAGAAAATACCTCAAGCAAAGTCTGGTGAGAAGCTGGGCACTGCCATGATGATCTCCCAGCTGTGCGTGACTGTACAGCCAGTGTTGCATAGCCATGTACACTTGCTGCACCGCACCTGGAAGAGGGTGGAAGACCATCTCTCTGGAAGTTATCTTGGCTCTTCTGGGTTGCTTGTCCACAGCTGGATTGCTCCAGGGAGGGGTTATCCAAATCTGGGACAGCTGCAGTAGCAGAGCAGTGTGGATGCCCCTGATGAGTGAGCGGATAGAATGGATCCAGTTGGTAGGGGTGAAAAGGCCCTTATTTGATTTGTTGTTGTCTAGGGAATATGTACAATATAGTGAAATCTTGACCCCCTCTACATCTTCTGCACAATCTATTTGATACATCTGCCTTTCACGTCAAGGACAAAGTAGTATCTTTTCTTCACAATGGTCCATTCTCTTTCAAATTGTATTTTTTATTATATTATGACAATTCTAATCCACCCTACATACAAAGATCCCAGAATAGGTCACAGCATATGCACAATCCCCCCTCCCCCACTTCACATTGAAGTAAGTGGGATGGCACGTTGGAATCATGCAAATGGAGCTACTTCCAATGTGCTAGGCTTCAAATTGGCTCCAAATCTCTGCCGCCACCAGTCGTGCCTCCAAGTCCACCTTGAATCTGTTCCAAAGCTTTGAGTGACAACACAAAAAATTTCACTTCTCATGTGGAGGTCAGTCTCTGAATATAGCCATTAATCGATTTGAATGCCATATTTCAAACCTTCCCAATTTGCATGAATTGCACAGGTGATGAACATTTTTCACCAGTCCCTAATTTGACTTGCTCACCTGCTTCTGGATATAACACAAAGTCATCTTGTTTTGGCTTGTGAGGGCAGAAACAGCTGAATTTTGAATGCCCTGGAACTTGGGAAAATAATATTTAAATGCTCCAAATAATGCTTACAAACTACCCACTGCTATGAAATACTGCCTTTGTAGCAGTTGACTCATAAATATGCTTTCATCTGTTTGTTCATCTTCTCTGGATAATTTACATTCCTCTCCCCAGTCATTTGATATGCAAATAGAACGTTCTTATTCATATTCCAATTACACAGGATTGTACTGTGTCCATTTCTGTAAATCTGCCCATTATACTTAAAGCCAATTGTTTCATGACATAATCCTGTCTTCCTCCTTTGCCAAAGAATATCATTTGACAAAAACAAGCAAATTGAGTTACATATGCAGTTGCTCCATTATCATTTACAGAAATAATGCTCAGTTTCTCCTTGCCTGGCAGCATACCAATAGACTTTCATTTTAATTAGGAATAACTGCTTGATTTACTCACCTTATGCCTGACCAGTCTATCTAAGAGGCATTTCATGATAACTTCAGAACAGACCTTTGCCCGGAGGAGAATAAAATGGATGTAACACAGAGGAGATATATCTTTATATGTATATATCAACATTTATGATGGGGTTGTGCCAAATGTCTCAAAAGCCTTTCTAGATGAAATAAATTAATGGTCATCTGGAACAGATCATCTATAGCAGGAATGCATGATTCAGGCAGTACATCATACAAAGGGGTAGTTTAAATCAGGCTTTCTGAAGCCTGCAAAATGTACTCTCAGAATGGTTTTTGTTAGGAAGCAGTTGAGATTTCATGTGAGCTTCTCCAAGTGCCCTGGACCCCTTTTGTTAGGAGTGAAATCCCAAACACAGTTGTCACATAACACATTAAAGCCTAAATAAAAACATAATTAAAAATAATCAAAACGGGCCTATTTAGCCATAAACTGTGAGGTTCAAGTATCAATGGCCTGGGTGAAAAAGTGTGTCTCAACTAAGCAGAGAATGATGTATTCCAGACAAACCTCATCAGGGATGATAGTAGGCAGCCTGGAGAACTGCTGCTTGCAAGACCTGTCCATCTGTCACCATTCCTCAGTCATCCAAGAATTGTGGAATCCCATGGAGGGTCTCTTCGGTTAACCTACATACCAAGTTTGGGGCACCTAGCTCAAAGTGCATGGAATTTCAGCCCTGCTGCTCCCCCTACCCACGTTCCTGTGCAGAATAGTTGATTGAACATTTGAGCCAAACCTCAAACTTTTTTTGAGCTGTTCGAAATTATGGGATTTGTTTTAACTGAACCAAACCAGGGGGAAAAAATGGGAACATCTCTAATATTTACATCATACGGTCATAATGCAGTAAGAAAATACAATGATGATGATGATGATGATTACAAATGGACTCTCAAAAATTTCAAATAAAGGGTTGGAAGAGATAATATTACTTCTTGAGCCCACAAATATTCCTTGATGAAGTGCTATCATTGGCTATTGACTGATAATCATCAGTTATATAGCAGTTTGCTTTTATGCCGTCAGTAAAATGTGACTTCCTTTATAAAATACAGTTTTTACAGTATGGTTTTATATTACCATATTCTGTAACATGTGGATACCCTTACTGATATATTATACAATTGCATACACACAGTTTTCCATGGCCCTGGTCACACCTTTAGTTTAAGACAACTTCAGGGCATCTTCTAGTTGTGTTACTCACATCATTTTTATTCAATTCATTTTCCAAGCCAGCCTACCTGCGTTAGATTGTTCTAACTGGAATCCTGTTTTTCAGAGGACGCAGCCCCTCCTGGCATGCCAGGCCATCTTCTTTTCCTCAGTGTGAGTGTGAGGGCAGGCTAAAGGTGGCTGAACCATGCTGTCTTGGGTGGGGTCCAGTTTTTCCTTTAAACCAATATCTAGGGGAGGGCAGCACACATGGAATTCGTGAGGCACCTCCCCATATCTCCTCAGTTTATGTGTATCTAGCATTTTCCCACAAATATTATTATTATTTAAAAAAATAATCGCACAGAGAAGAAAAGCACATAAAAAAGGAAGGGTGTGTGTGGAGGGGGTGGAGCAGACTTAAAAAAGAACCGCAAGCACACACCCTTGCCTCTCTTGAGTGACACAACGGCATCCAATAAGAAAGGAGATAGATTTGAAACAGCAAAAGGGGTGGAGCACCAAGAGTTCCGTGGAGGAGGCTCAGGTCTGTCACAGAGAAAGGTGTGAGCAATGCAGCCAAAAGCAAGGACAGCCCGAGGATGACCTATGAGGATGACCTATAACAATCTAAGTGTGAATAGAACTGGTATGACCTCAGTTCAAATTATGAATAGGACGTCCTGTCCCATTCATAGATTATATGAAGGAAGTTCTAGCTGTGGCAAGCAGCATTCCATGCCTGTTAAAGGAAATACATAAATAGCGGCCTTGGGGAGTTTCATGCTTGCATTTGAGAAAATACACAAGCAGAACTTCTCTCATGAATTTTTTCCTCTGGCTGCTTTGCTGCCAGTGCCGTTCGATTATCCATGCATCTACCACTGTCTTTACTCAAAAGCACCAAGAGGTATAGTCTTTATTCTTTGAGCAAAATATTTCTAACATTCAAAATTAAACTCATATTTTATTCATGTCTGAAAAGACCTTCTGAAGGGGAAAAATGTCAAAGGAAGCCCTCTAGCTTGCTAATAATGCTGTCTAACAAAATCAAACACTGATTCTTCCACTCAAAACTCCATGTGAATAAATTCATCAAGCTCCTATGGCTTAAAAAAAAAACTCTTGCAAAGCAAAAGGACCAGACCTATGGAGAAGTTATCACTGCAACAGTCTTTGAGACAAGAACAGACTAAGGGTGTGACCTCATGAGAGCTGGTTGCTTTGCTAGTGATGCGATTAATAAAAATCCATGTTGTAACTCGCAATAAAGTGTCCCCATGTGGTTTGGGGCAACATAGGTTCAAAATGTACTTTCCTATCCCCATGCAAGCCACTTTTTGTGAGCTCGCATCTTTTTCTCCCCACCCCACCCCACCCGCTGCAGCGATGACAGGCAAAAACCTCAGTTGCACCTCCATGAACACAACAAATCATTTGTTTACTTGGCCGCCACAGTTAAAAGCATAACCAATGCTTGTAACATAACTAAAAGCAGCTCACTCCCTGCAGCCCATCAGCCAGCCCTTCAGTCCCGTAACGGCAGCTGTTTTAGTGCACAGCCAGACCAGTGATGATCTCTCTCTGTCTTTCACCTCTGAGGGGGTGAGAGATTCTGTGCTTGCTGAGAAACAATCTCCGTTGTTATAATAATTAGCCTCACTTTTCCCTGATAGCAAGCACAGAATCTCTCACCCCCTCCAAGGTGAAAGACAGGGAAAGATCATCGCTGGTCTGGTTGTGCCCTAAAACAGCTGCTGTTACATGAATGGAGGGAGCTGGATCTGACAGCTGAAGGGAGTGAGCTGCTTTTAGTTATGCTTGTAACTAATAATATGCATCCCCATGCTCCCAGGATAATCTGTGGCTGCCCCCTAAGTTGGATGTAGAACTGTTTGAAAGGGGGGTTTTCTGCAGTGGAATTTCCTCCTTTGTGCCTCATGTAGCCTGGAGTATAGCTGGTCATGGGGTCGCTCCAAAGCAAAACAAGCTTAAAATCCAAGTATTTTCAGCATCGGGACGCCCACAAAGTGCCTTTCTCCATGCACCATTAAGGCAAATTAAGCACCCATGTAGCATACATCTAGGCCTCCAAATCTGCATGTTTATGTGAATCTAGAGCAGCTCTTGATCCAGGATACTGGAGGGCACAAGTCAGTGGCACTGTCAAAATGCACCTCCCCAGAACAAAATGCACTTTTGTTCCTAGCCTTCAGAGATATGGAGGTGTGGCCATGAAGCTCCAACAAGCTCCAGGGCTGCAATATGGACAGCTCTGCATCAGTGCTGTTGGTGCAGAAAACGTTGATCCTGCCCATGCCTTCCCATGGTCAGGGTGAGTGGGCCTGAGTATTCCAGGCCCACAAATCCCAATTTACAGCAGATGAGTACAGAAAGAACCTATGAAGGTTAGGCTGTGAGGTGTTTACACACACACACACACACACACACACACACACACACACACACACACTTTTCTGAATGCATAAAAGAACAGCTGGATTAGGGACACTTCTTTTCTTGATATTATCTCTAAATGCAAATAAGTTATTCTGTTTTGTTACAGGTATTTTTTTAAATCACGCATTCTTCTGCGAAACAAAACCCAATAGCAAACAGAACCTTGGTTACTTGCATGAGTGAATTCTCTATCAACAGTCCTGTTTCTGATTTTGAAGAGGATCTGCTGGCAATAATGGCAATAATATATTAGGCCTTGGGTGCTTAGGTTCAGGATTAAATAAGGCAGTTGATGTGTGCAAACAAAAGTAATTTTTAACAAGTCACCTGATGTAGGAGAGATCGTTAGCAGGCATGCATGTGTATGTTTGTGAGTGTGTGTGTATGTACTAGTTTCTAGTGAATCAAACTTGCCTCCATCAAGATTTTGTCTGTGCACGATTCAGTACTTGGCTCCACTCCCTTGCCTTGCAAGACTTCAGATGTATTTCCAGTATCCACGGACTTCCAGACACAGACCCCATATGGCCAAGGGGGTGTGCACAAAAGCGATTTTTGACATTCCATTTGTAACAAATTGAATATTTGAAATTCCAAATTTGTCTGAATAAGAAAAAATGAAGGTCAGAACATTCAATGATACAAATACATGTGTATGTATTTGCTCAATTATTCAGTACGTATCCAATGATACGCATCCCATATGCACCTGTACACATCCGTATGCCTCCCATATGCATCCTGTACACCATTTTCATACCGTACATATCCGTATGGATGCATACAGATACGCGTGGGATGCACACAGGTACATATGGGATGCGCACATACCCGTAATGAATGTCAGAATTATTTATACGAATAACTTGAGATATTCGTATTTATTCGAATTTGGAAATTCAAATGTCTAGACATTCAATTCACATATGAATGTATGAATGTATGAATGTATGAATTTGTACGAATAATGAATATTTCAAATATTTGTGCATATCTCTAGTTCCTTGAGGTGTGCACGAGTGCAATTTTCAGATTCAATTCGGATCAAATATTCAAATGTTAAAATTCAGAAAAATAGAGAAAAACAAATGTATTCAAATTCAAATGCAATTCGAATAAATTCATATCTATTCGTACAAATATTCTAGAAGATACAAATGTCAACAACATTTGTATGTGTTTGTGCACATCATATGCAGCCCATTTTCATCCTGTATGCCTCCTGTCTTTGTCCCGTACGTATCCGTACAAATGCATACAGATATGAATAAGATGCATACGGATATGTATATAATGCATTTGTATCTGTACATATACAAATGTCCGAATAATTCATATGAATAATTTGAAACATTCAAATTGCTTTGGATGTTAAAAACAAATGCATAGACATTCAATCTGAATTTAAATGTACGAATTTGAACAAATTTGATCAAATTTCAAATGTTCCAAATATTCTTGCACATTCCTACTAGTTCACACACAGCCCAAGTTACCCCATGCAGTCTAAGGGGCTCCAACCAACTCAAGCCTTCTAGTTACCTTTCTCTTCTCACCATTTTTTAGTCAAGTGGGTAGGGCGAGTGAGGGGGGGGCAAAGAATGTGGCCGGGCAGCCCCGGTAATGATGGCAGGATCCAGCAGTGCAGTAGCAGGGGTGATCTCCTAGTTATATACCAGCAGTGTTACTGATAGCAGCAGTAAAGTACTCCACCTGTCTACAGCTGCATAGTCACAGCACTGTTTCTTGTGATATAAGGTGTGACCCAAACTAGGGGCATTTCTGCACTTGCTTTCCCATCTGTTGGATGGGGAAGGTGCGTTATTGACTAATGTTGGCAAGCACTCATGCTCGCAAGTGCTAGTAAACAATAGCTGAGCCCACGTGTGATCGGTCACTCACCTGGGTCTGGTCACACACCCAATCCTCCACAGGGCATCACCATCTTGGTTTTGACATTCTGCATGACTGTACATGTGCCAGCACCATTGCTATGGCAACACTGGCACTCTGCACAAGCACAATTGCATCAGGGAGTCATCTGAGCTGCCAATGTGCTTGCACAACAGCTCTGGTGGCCCTGTCAGCAGGAAACAGCGCAGATGGCTGCTGGATGGAAGGAAAAGGTAAGTAATCAGTCCTATTGGGTAAAGGGTAGTGTGCTTGTGCTGCATGATTTTGTGCACCACATCTAGTTCATAATTAGTCAAAAACTGGGCCGCCAGGGGGCACTTGTAGGTTGCAAGCGCCCCCTGCATGTACAGATGCACTTCCCCAGATGTTAAATAATTATAAACAAAGAGGCTATTGGCTTAAGGATAGGAGGCTAGACCACACTGCAGGAGTGACAGAAGTAATGGACATACATTGCATTCTTTTTAGTAACCCAAGGGACTTCCTTGCTTTGGCATGTGGATTCCAAACAGCAAGAGCCCTGCCAGAATTCACAGAACAGACTGAAAATTGGTCCTGAGAGACCCAGAAGGGCTCTTGGCTCTTAAGTCCCCCTCCCTCTCTGTTCAGCCATACAGATAAAGGAAATAAATGCACTTCCCAAAAGCTGTGAGTGCTCTCTAAAGAAGACTGCATTATGGAAAGAGAGCACCAGTCTGTGCCTTGCAGCAATATGAGGGCTGGTAGGCAGCAGGAGTGTTTGAATGCCTAGGAGCCAGTGCACCCAGGCATTTGGATGCTAAGGTTCCTTGTTACATGGGAGAGGCTGCATTAAGCCTTCTATGGATGTCTCCTCTATTTCTCGCAGTGCTTCTATGGATGCTTAGTAGCAGGCAAGTGCTATAAGATGCTATAGCAGGCAAGTGCTATAAGATAGGCTCTGGGACAAAGATGTGAATGCCTCTGCTTGAGTGGGCATTGAGATTACTATGAATCTCATGGTGGAGCACAAGGTGTCAGGAGAAAGGTGTCAATTTATTACAACATGACTAAGTCAGCAATGTGCTGCTTTTGCTGAGGTAGGCTGACGCTGAGGTCTGGGTTGGGGAGAAGCAGTAAGAAGCATCCTTAGCTTGCTGTGAATGGTGTCCTGCCAGAGAGGGATGCGGGGGGCAGGAGAGTCACATTTTAAATATATATTTCAGGTATATTTTATATTTTTTAAATTTTCATTGTTGTGACCTGCCCTGGAACCTCTGGGTGAAGGGTGGGATACAATTTCTCAAATAAATAAATAAATAAATAAATAAATAAATAAATAAATAAATAAATAAATAAATAAATAAATAAATAAATAAATAAATAAATATTTTAATCCCTGTCCTGGGGGCAACCCCACGGCCTCTCCCATTATGGGATGTAAATGTGGCCCTTAAGTCATGCTGCTTGAAAATTTGCCATCTCACAGATCTGTTGGTTAAATGTCTCTTTGATAAAGGATTGTACAAATTTGAATTGCCAGACTTTGAAATGAACAGACATACTACGCTGGGATCGGGGAAGGAAAGCAGGAAATAATGGTTATATCAGTTCAAAAGCACAGGTGTTGAAAACTTTGCTCATGGCTCTGTCATGGGCAAAACATAATTTTTCTCCCTTCCCTTCCTCTCCTTTCCCCTCCCCTTCCCCCCTCCTCTTTCCTTTGTTCCATTTGCTGTCTCTCACATACGCCTTTGTTATTTGTTACCCCAACTGTTTCATGGAAAATAATTTCAGCAAGTACATTATACTAATCTAGCATCCCAAAGCAATGTTAATTGATTTTCCATTTGGATTCTTGGTCTTTATTTAAAATAAAACACCGAAGAAAAACAGCCTAAGGAGGACCTGGACTGACTGTTTTTTTAAGGCTTGCTTCCACAATATTCAAAGATGCAAGCATGTCATAAATTATAGCAAGGGCCCTTTTTGCACTTGGCCTTATTCTGGAATATATCTATGGATAGCTGCAGCCCTCACTTGGGACCTTCCACAGTCTGCACTAGCATGCAGGTAGCAGGTCCAGAATAAGGCGGACATGGTTTTTGAGGGCCTTTTAGAAAAGCTTGCTGAAAAAAGACAAATCATCAAATCTGTGTATGGATAGTGCATCTGTCATACTTCCAGCCTGACAGGATTCAAACTGGGAAAGGTCTTCAGCATTGCCATTTCTTTGCTTTCCATCACAAACAGAAGGTATCCAGCCATTTGTTCAGAATGCAAGAAGTGTGTGTGTGTGTGTGGGAAGCACAGCCCTTTGTACCTGAATGCTTTGACCAATGGGTGACTGTTTTCATTTCATTTTTCAAATCCATGCTTACTTGCACAGTATTTTACAGTATAATTCTTCAGCATCCTAGCCCAGAACATATAAAGTTGGACCCCTGCATCCACAGGGTATTGGTTCAACATCCTACTGTGGTTATTGAAAACCATGCATAATATTTGAAACGTGTGGAAATTGCACTCAATTTCTGATAATTCCTCTGAAATCCCATGAGATTTCTCAAAATTCCTGTGCAGTCTCATGGTACTTCATTTCAGAGCAATTATGGGAAATCTGGTGCCATTTCAGGTGATTTTCAGCCTGGGCTGACCCAGTCACCGTGGAAAACTGAAACCATGGTTACTGGATCAGTGGATACAGGGGTATTATGACTGTATATTATTCCATCTAGGAAGCCAAATACAAAGGATTATACTATGTAGAGTCTTTATGAAACCTACAGTATATAGGTTTAATACATACACATATATGTGGATGCATGGTTTTAAAAAACAAACAATAATATTCTACAATGTACTCAGAACACAGTACAAATTAAATGTAATAAACTCAGTTTTAAAGGCTTGCTTACAAAGGAAAAATGAAAAGGAATGTCTTTAAAGCTGTTTTTTATGTAGCCTTTTTTTTTTTTTAATGTGAACTGATGATGATCCACTGAATTTAGGACTGGGGCCTGTCTCTTCTATGCTGGATTTTATGATGGATTAAGAAACCCTCAGCCTGGAAAGATGTCTCATTGCTCTACTGCCCTTTCAAGGCTGCCATGCTCAAATCCCTTCCCTTACACTTGGCGGTCTCCTTGCCCTTTGTGCACAGACACAGAGCTGCTTCTTGTTCACAGAATATTTTGCAGCCTTTGAGGCGGATTGAAGACACCCCCCTACACCCGTACACACCTTCAAAGTGGGCTGCTGTGGGGATGGTTAGACTTTGATGTCTATTCAAGGCATCTTGAAAGCCATGTGGAGACACCCATGGCCTGGATATATAGAAACTGAGGCAGTGCCAATTCACAGAGCTTCTGCTTACTGCTGGGAAGGCACTCACTTGCAATTGCTGCTTCTATCCTTGTGACATATTTCCTATGCTAGAAGACAGAAGTAATACTAAAGAGGCTATAGATTAATGGGCCCCACATGTTGAAGAGAGTGCTCTTACTAGATGATTTGGATGGTTATCTGCACTTATCCATCAGACCCCCTAACCTCCCCAAAATGGTATATGCTATAGTATCAAGTGCTGACACATGAGAAGAAATTCCACAAGTTATCTCTCTGCTCTTCTGGCTGCGGGTGGGGGAAATGATACTACAGCAATATATTAAATAACCACGTGCTGCTCTTTTCATGATACACAGAATCAACCTCTGGAAGCAGCTGGCTTGCTCTACTAAAGGAAGCTCAACAACACGATGAAAGTAGTTTTACTCCAAAGATTTCTTCATTGGGTAAATGAGCTTTGTCAGAAGATAAGGCTAACACCAAGCAGAAGACTGTTTTGTTATTCAAATTTTTCATTGTCATGTTTTCATGTTAAAGTAAAAAAAAACAAAAGAAAAGAAAAGAAAAACAAGCCAGAGAAGTTCTGCTCTGGCTTCTGGCTTCTACTCATGTTCTGTTTAATTCTGATCATGGATATTAATTATTGAGAAGCAAACTGTAATGACGGCTAGAGGGAAGTGGCATGTAGAAGCTCATAATCAAAGAAAATTGACATACCACACTAAATTTTGCCTTGTGGTGGTTTGTTTTAGCTTCTTAAAAATTAATTTGCAAAATATTGTGTTACAGAGAGATGTCCCATTAATTCCCTGAGACACAAAAGATGAGGGTTATAGAACAGAAGGAAATGAAGGAAGATTATGGAAAATATGGGCAACTATGTTTTGTTTTGTATTTCATTTTAATGTTCACAAAGAATGAAAACTGCCAGTTTGGGAGATCTTCTGGGATTCTGAAAGCATGCTTTTGGTGCTACCACTAGCTTGCTTAAATAAGTCCCACAGTGGTTAAGAACCTAGGTTTGGAAACCAGGAATTTCTTGGTTCAGATCTTCCCTTTGCTATGGAAGATCACTGGATTTTCCCAGCAAGGCATAAAATAACCTCACTGCCTTGTGAATCCCTTGAAAAGGCTAAGGAAGAAAATGCTGACAGAAAATCCAGAGTAGAACTGTTAAGATAGTCGAGTGGACCACAAATCTTCTCTCAGGCAACTCCTGCACCCAACCCAGTTCCAAATGTCATGTTTACATGCCTCTGGTTCACATTGGTAAGGCTAAGAGGAGCAATGTAGAGCTTCCATACCTTCATGCCCAGGCAATTCTCCTTTCAAGACAGAAGGATGACAACGTCAACTTGGTTAACTTCTCCAAGCAATGAGAGGGATCACTCAGAAACTTTGTGAGTACCAACAGGACCCCTCAGGAGTATCATTATATCTCCATATGACGGTGATTAGTCCATGGGCTTGCAGATGTTGTCACCATACAGCATACAGCATCCCCAGCCTTTGAACATGAGAGTTGTAAGCCACCACCTTGAGCCGCAGCCTTTACATCCAGCAGTGGTCAGCCCATAAGTTATAGGGGAGGGTTGTATGGAGTAAACTATGGTATACCAGGTTTCTGAATCAAATCAAAGAGTACCTCCAGATACCATTAAACCTGGGAGTGCAGAGCCCCTACAGAGCCATGTCTCATCATCCAGATGGGATAATCGATACTCCATAGTATCTTCTCTCCATGCAAAGAAAAGTGTAACATATCAGCAGCTTTTTACATTGCAGTTTCCTTGCTGCTGTGCTTCAGCCATTGTCGACCAATCATCATGTGATCAACCATGTGACCGGCAGTACTGCAGTGGCTGTGAAGCTTTCCCTTGTGTCTGGAGGCACCTAAAGTGTGGTTTGCCAGTTTATGAAGACTGAGGAAGTGACTGTAGGTCAGTGATAGAGAAAAGTGGCTGGGAAACAGAAGGCTATGGTTTGACCTCCAGTCTCTCCCTGGAAGAAGGCTGTGGCATCTCTGTCAAGAAAACTGAATAATGAAGAAAATAAACTGAATGGTGGTACCCATGCAGTCAACTGGGATTTGGGCATAACTCAACAACAACAACAACAACAACAATGGAGGCTAATGGTTAACAAACAATTGACACTTTTACCCCCTTCCTGTATGACCATCTGCCATTGCTCTATTCTAAACATTTCTTTAATTACATGGTAGCAAACATTTACTTTTAATTTGATGAGACTAGATTAATTAGTATAATGTGAAAACTCATTAAAATGTGACATAGTTTTTGTAAGATTTATTCTAGTCTTTTACTCCTCCCCATTACTGCAACTGTATGTCTTTTATTGTTTTGCTGCTCGTTAATACATCATTAGATTATTAATATGAACTGCTGAATGGATTGCTTCATCTAGATATAATACAGCTGCTAATATGAACTATCCTATTGGTGGGTCTTCTACTAATCCAAACCCTTGATAAGGCACTGTAAGCATCTGAATTTCTATATTTTATTTTAGCATGTTATAATTCTGGAACACACAATTTCTACACACTATGGACTGTTACGAGCAAAAAGTGTTTGTAAAGAATACAATTTAAAAAAATGACAAAGGGTACATCCCCATGGTACTTTTTTCTGTCACTATTGTCCCTCTACTGCAGCGGATCTAATAAATGCACGTTTTAAGTGTCCCCATGGGGCTCAGCAAAACACGCATTTAAAATGCACTTACCATCCCCGAGGAAGCGTCTTTTGCTTACCCGCATCTTTTTCTCCCCACCCCTCACTGTTTCATTGGGTGCTCGGGCGGAAGCTATTCATCATGCTATGTACAAGATTTCCAGCTGCCAAAATGCCTTCCCCCAGCCAGATCGAGCGATCATGCGCTCATTTAGAAGTCCAAAAGAAAAATTTAAAAGTTCTCTGTTCGTCTCCCCTGCTTGCGGAGGCAGCCGGGCCGCAGCCAGCTCATACACTTTCACTTGCAGGGGAAGCAATTCATTACAATGTATCTTTCTCTTCGTGATTGGAATGCCTGCCTGCTGTTTTCATATTGTGAATGCTGGCTGTGGGTGAGAGGCAAAAAAAAAAAAAAGTGAGAGAGCTTGCCGCCTCGGAGAGAAGTCCAGCCCCTTTTGCCACGGAGCGTCTCCATGCAAAATGTTGCTCTGAATACCCACGTCTTCCTGGAAAGTGCGCTTGCAGTCTTCTTTAAAGGGCTGTTTTTTTGCAGCGCATTTTCCTAATTAGCGGCGCTGGAAGTCCGGATAAAAGCCATGCATGGGGGTGCTCTGTGAAAAAGAAAATTTTCAGCGGGCTTTAAATTGCATGGGAATGCACCCAAAATCTATCTGCACGGCATTCCTTCCAAGCCAAAGCAGTTTCTAATGGCAGCTGTTCCCAGGGAATGCAGTTCATATTCTGCTTCCCATACTTTCCCCATTTCATATAACGAAACAACTTTAACACATCTGCAAAACGGAAGCAGCAGATGTAATTTAACAAGGTTGTGTCAGGGCAGTAGGATGAAGGTGGTAAAGTCTTTGCATGCCATGATTTATAATTTCTATTCAGAATGTTTAAAATCAAATATATATAATTACTGGATTATGAGAAAAAGCTGGATCAAGGGGTTACAGCATTCTTTTATCAATTTTGCATTAATTTATACCTTCAGCCAAGTTCATACTTTCATTTGATTTGAAAAGAAGACCCTATGAAAGGTCTCTTTCCATGGACCGATTTGCAAAAATAATGAGCATATAGTCAGTACATTTGAAGAGGGTTGCAGAATAGTAACTGAAGGGAAACCGTCGAAGCACAACTGTACTGAATAATTTTCTCTTAGTTAGTTGCTCACCTCTGTGGCATCAGAAGAAAATGCTGCAGGATGATAGCACAGGGTGAATATCAGCATTTTGGAACAGTGGCTAATCACTTGCAATTAGTACCCTATTGTGAATCCTGCACATTTATTCACCATTTCAACAAATCTTAATAACATTGAGGGGAAAAAACAGAAAGCTGAGCTACCTAACTACTTATTTTTTTCCTTCTTTTTGTTTTGTTTTTTGGTTACCTGCTAATAGCTCTTGGTACAAATTAGCAATTTGCAGAACTGAAAAGTCAACAATTTTACAGTGATATACAATGGGCTCCCTCTCCCTCTCAGTTCTTAATTGCCCAATGCAAGCCATGCATACAGGTAGACAGTGTTTTCCGGGACTCCATATGGATTATGTCTTGATTGATTGAAGATCCCTCTGATGCTATGTTACCCTCTGTGAAACAATAAAATATTCATGCAATATAGAAGTCCTCAGTCAACCAAATACCAGATTTAAACATCCTTTCTGTCTATCATACATTAGCTCGTACCCCACTGATTTCCCACGTCTCCAACACATTTAATGTTTTGATACTAAAAATGCCACAATATGGAAGCCTCCAAGATTTAGATAATTTAGATAACACTGATATTCAAATGTAAGATTTGATGTTTTTAACTTAGGCTGTTTATAGTTTTAACTTACTGCTATTCTGGTTTAGGAAGGAGACTAAGGCCTTCCCTTCCATACTGCTGTTGTGATCTAAGGCAGCTGCTCCCTTCTCTTAGTATAGCGGTTCTCAACCTGGGGGTTGCAACCCCTTTGAGGGTCAAACTACCCTTTCAGAGGGGTCACGACGGGTCTCCCACTGCCCTTCCCTCCTGCCTCCCAGCTGCCCTGCCCCCATGGTTGGGGGTCTCCACAACATGAGGAACTGCATTAAGGGGTTGTGGCATTAGGAAGGTTGAGAACAGCTGTGTACGTTCCATCTGCACAGGAGAAAGCCATAATAGGCAGCCCCAAATGGCTATCTGCTCTGGTATACCCGTATACCACTTTAAAGAGATCTTACAGGCAGCAGTAAACCTGGGCCTTTCTGCACTTGGCCTTATTCTGGAATATAGCTCAGGAAAGGGGGCAGCTGATTGCATGCTTGTACAGACTACAGAGGCCCCAGGTGAGGCCTGCCATAAGTCTGTATTAGCACTAGGACAACAGACCCCTGTCCTGGGATATGTCCCAGAATAAGGCCAAGTGCAAAAAGGGCCCTGGACTAGGAAGCAACCTTGTTCTGGTCCAGAGGCTTATTTGCACTATGGCCTCTAGTCAATAATTAGTGCACCTCTGGGGAAGAGCATACACATTTTGAGTAGGCTGTTACAGCCTACATATGTTCCCACACTCCCCAGAAATGCACTAATAGTTGATTGGGTGAGGAGAGAAGGAGGCGAACCAGCCTGCTTCCACCTTCCCCAAGATGGTGGCCACCGGGACATCCAGCCTTGCCTTTCTGTGTATGGAAGTGTCCTGCTTTTGAAACGGATCGAGGCGAAGGGCCGGATTAAGACCTAATTTTTCAGGTCTTACATTAGGGACAGATTTCGGCGGCAAGACCGGTTTTAGAAACCAGTCTTGCATGCCGAAATGCAGAAGCAGCCTCTGGAAAGGGGTTCTAATAAGGTCCCCATTGCGGAAGCATCAAAGGTAAGTGTTCTTAATCTATCCTTAATGTGTGTCTATATCCATTTTTAGGGCCAGTGCAGAAAGGTCCAGAGTGTCATGATAATAGGCTGGGTTATAGGCTAAAATTGGATGTTTGAAGTTAGGACTATTTTAAAAGCTGCATATTAGTGCAACATTGAAGGTCAGAGATACAGTTACAACTGCCATCCATTCAGCTGTTCCAGCACTAGGCAGCAAGAAGGGGGGGAGGATCCCTAAGACTTCTCCACCTGTACTACCAAGGACAAACAATACTAGATTTCTCCCTCAAAATGGGAGGGAGAGTTTTGTTGTGTTGTGTGTGGAAAACTGATCTGCTCAAATGTTGCGTGACTTAAGACAATGTTTTGACCAAAGGTTGTGTTCACACATAGCAAAGAGTTCAGAAGTACCTCAACAATGGCAGCATGAGATAATCACCCATCTCTAATCTCCCTTTTCTAGCCTACAACGTTCATGAGTGGGAAAGAACAGACTGGCACGTGAACAGTCCTTCTGTTTTGAAAACATCTCAAAAGCTGTCCGCACTTGGCCTTATTCTAGATTATATCCCAGAATAAGATCCTGCGTAGTCTGTACCAGCATACAGATGGCAGGCTCCTGTTCCAGAATGTGTTCCAGAATACGGTCATGTGTAGAAAAGGCCAAGGATCTTATCTCCCATGCTATTTAACATCTATATGAAGCCGTTGGGAGAGGTCATCAGGAAATTTGGAGTAAGTTGTCATCGGTATGCAGATGATACCCAGCTCTATCTCTCTGTACCACCATCTGAATCAGGAGAGGTGATTGAAATGCTTGACAGGTGTCTGGAGGCAGTAATGGGCTGGATGAGGGGCAATAAATTGAAGCTGAATCCAGACAAGACAGAGGTGCTGTGTGTCACAGGGTCTCAGGTCCGGGTAGTTGGGAGATACGCTGTCCTTGATGGGGTTGCAATGCCCCGGAAGGGACAGGTGCGTAACTTGGGGGTTCTCCTGGACTCTGCGCTAACACTTGAAGCTCTGGTGGAGGCCATGGCCAGGAACGCCTACTCCCAACTATGGCTAGACCATCAACTGAAGCCTCTTCTGGATAGAGATGACTTGGCCACAGTTATCCATGCTCTGGTAACCTCTAGATTGGACTACTGTAATGCACTCTACATGGGGCTGCCCTTGAAGACGGTTCGGAAGTTGCAACTAGTGCAAAATGCAGCTGCTAGGACATCTAGCCAGATGCACATCACACCGGTTTTAAAAGGGTTGCATTGGCTTCCAATTTACTTCTAAACCCAATTCAAGGTGCTGACTCTGATGTACAAGGCCCTAAATGACTTGGGCCCCAAATATCTAAAGGAACGCCTTCTCCCATATCAACCTGCATGTGCCTTAAGATCAAGTGGTGAGGCCCTCCTGGTTGTCCCACCACCTTCAACAGTGAGGTTGGTGGGTACCTGGGAGAGAGCCTTTTCTGTGATGGTCCCCAGACTATGGAATAGCCTCCCCTTCGAGGCGCGTCATGCCCCTTCCTTATATATATTTAGGAGGGTGGTGAAGACGCACCTCTTTGCCCTGGCCTTTGGCTGAGCTGCTTACGTTCCCCCTACCCCCCACAGTACAGACACTGTCATTTTAAACATATTGTATATTGTTTTATACTTGTTGGATTTTTAATGTCTTTTACTGTATATTCTATTTTAATCTGTTGTTACCCACCCAGAGACCTTTGGGTATGGGGCGGGATAGAAATGTAAATAAATAAATAAATAAAAGACGTTTTCGCACGGGGCTGTTTGGTACGCGTGGGAGACAGCCTGGAACGCGGCAAACGCATTGCCGCCGCGGGGCTTGCGATCCGACGTATCCGGAGCTGTCTCTCTCGCGTACCAAATGTAGAGCACTTTGAAGTGCTCTACATGCGTTCGGGCACGGATAAACTGCCCGCAGGCGTTCGGGAGGAGAAGGATTCGCGCTTGCTTCTCGCTCCCGAACAGCCGCGGGCCCGCCTCCCCCGCCGGCACAGGTTTGGCAATCAGCTGTTTGACAATCAGCTGATTGCTGATCTGCCTCCGCAGCTGTCTCCACGCCCCTGGCCGGCCTTTGCCAGCCAAGACAGCTCCCGGCGCTTTCACCTTTCGCACACAGGCGCGCCGGAACGCGTTCCGGCGCGTCTGTGTGTGAACGGTGAAAGCGCCCGGAGCTGTCTTAAGCTTCCCGCCTGAACGCGTTCCGTTTGGAACGCGTTGCAGTGCGGAAATCCCTAAAGTCACAAGAGAAAAGGTTTTCTTTCTAAGAGATCATATAGCTGGTACATTCAGGCAAATCTGCTTCCACAGCCACTTTTTGCTGTTCGTGACAAGTTTATGACTCACCAGCGTTACCACAGGCTGGTCAACTAGGGTTCCCCACTTTGTTGCATAGATTACTTCCATTCACAAATGTTCTTTTCTTCTTTGTTTAAATGCCTGATCCAGAATTAATACCATTTCAGAATCTGAAACCTCCTCCATATCCCATACACATAGCTGTTATTGTAACCACAGATTGACTGGGTTGAGCTTTTGTGACAAGCTGCCTTTGTGCAATGGATCATGAGCTAATGCAATAAGCATAGGAAGGAGAGATACATTATTCTGTCTCTACACAACACCCTCTTCATTGTGGTTAGGTCATTCTCCTGCATTCCGGACCAAAAAGAGAAATCAAAGCCAGACCCTCTCGGTTTTTTTTTCTTTTGGGGGTGTTCCTATTTACATGTAATGTAGTTCCCTGGTAGTAATCAAAGTAGAAACTATATGACATTGCACAAGTCATGCAAGTGAGAAGTTAAACTGAGGCCATTGCAAGAAAAAATGTTACTGTATAATTCACAAGGCCCCTTAGAAGTGCTATAAAACTGACTTCAGCAATTCCAAGCAAAGGAAGAATCTGGAAGCTGCTATAGACTGTGGCAAACAATAGTTACATCATCATTTCAGCTCATGGCCTCTATTGCAACCGAAATAATTATTTTTGGCTGTTGGTTTCAAAACGGTTGTGCGTTCTACAGGAAGCCCTGCAAAGTTACTCGCCCACTGATCCAACTCTGTTATATTTTAAACACCTACAGCTGCAGGCCAAAAAAATGCTGCTATCAGAAATCGTCCATGCAAAGAGGGAGCAGCAGCTCCTTACTCTTGGCTAGGGTGGGCAGGCAGAATGGAAGAGCAGGATTCCTACATTTTTCATAACGACATAGAAGATGGTACTTCAGTAGATAGGGAATTCATCAAGTAGACAACATCTGTAGAAATGAGCTCTTCTGCACCACTTTTAAAGATGCAAGGGGCTCATTCTCCTTGCCATTTGGTTCAATCTACACCGTCCTCATTGATAAAAGAACTCTGGGCTTGCTGCAGCAAGAATTTAGCTAGTTAGGGCTGTATAAAGAATCCAGGTCAGAGTTCCTATACTTTTAATAGTAATTCAGAGATAGAATTGCTGCAGGTGTTGCCAGCAGTATACAACTGTATCTTCTGAAATTCCCTATTATTATTATTTTTTACAATTATTAAAGAGACAAGAACACTTATAACATTGCATAGGGTAATATAATACTAAAGGCCTCATAGAAGATGTTTTTCCCAAAGCCTGGAGTTCATTCTAACCTCAGAAGGGATACCAATAGATATTAAAATCTCTGAACTCAAGAGGAATGTATGATGTTTTGTCTTTTTAAAAAAATTTCCTTTTTGTTTGTTTGCTGCTCTATTTATTTTTCTCCTCACAAGGTAAGAATTTTTATGCTTTATGCTGATGATTCATTATTCAGATAATACACCATGCAGACAGCTCTGGCAAAGGACAGCCTAAAATGCTTTAAAAGCTCTTCTCTCACACTGAATTCCCAAGGCTGTTTGTTCTATGAAAATGCAGAGTGCATATTCCACAGGCTTTTTCATCCATTCTGAGGCCTTCCACAAGCATCCCTAGGACCAATCCTAGCCTTCCTTCCAAGAGGCACTGCTGATTTCAAGGACATTAGAAGAGAGATGCCAAGAGAGTGCAGCTCTTTTGTTATGTCCCCCCATTAAAAACTGTGTAACATATTGACCAAAACCCATACATTAACAATCTATAGATTAATCCCTTCTCTTCTGTTTTGGACTCTATATATACATCTCCTTTTCCATGCATAACTAAAGGAAAGGTTGCTTGAATTTTTTTACAAGCATTTGGTTCCTGATAGGAAAGCCAAAAAATACATTTCAACTGGATCAGGCCCGCCCTAGTTCTTTAAATTATTTAAAGACATACAGTATTTAAACTTGCCTGGATGAACGTGTGTTTAGTATGAACTGGGTCAAACATAACATATCATCCACATGCTATCCAAGGAAAAGCAAGTGCAGCTTAAGACCAATGCCAGCTCTAGAAATTGACTGAATACTGTGCTAAGAGTTGCTACTCCAGAAATGTCCCTTGTGTAGAAAAACGTATTCAAACGCTGATGCCTGCCTTTGCTGGAGTAGAGACATACAGGTCAAGAACACACATTTTCCTAGAAAAATTCAAGATGGTTCCAAGTGAGGCCTTGAGAAAACAATAGGTTGAAAAATACATCAATTAACATAATTCCAAGCTAGTAAATAATCATTAATAGAGCAATAATAAAACTTGCCCATAACAAAATATGTAAATTAAATAAAAATAATAACAAAAAGTTAATTATTTTTTTACATAAAAATGGCCCAAGTGAGCTAAGTAAAAAAATTAGTTGACAAAATTTATAATGAAAACCCCATTTAATAGTATGAACATAAAATAATGAGATAAAAACATGTTTCTTAAATGTTCATTCCATTAAAAAGCAGCAAAAAGAACAACATCCACATAATTAATAGTTAGTACCTGCAGTATCTTACTGTAAAGCCTGTTTGGTAAGCAGACTTAAGAGCATCCACGCTTAACAACTCTGACGCTCCCTTTGGCAGAAATCAACTACAAAAGTCAATTGGGCCTTGAGAAATGTTTAGCTAATTCATCAGTACAAGCCAATGAACTGGAAGTAGGGATGGCAATGGTGGGATAACAGTGATTGAGGAGGCACATTTTATCGTGCAAAACCAAAGTTAGAGCTATAATGGATTGAATGCAAGTTTGATGCGATGAAAGGAAGAGGAATACAGAGCTGTTGTTGCCAATGTCTCCTCACTGGAGCAAGATCTGGACACATCAAAAAGTGGCTTGACAAGGTCTATTTGTAGCCACATTTCTCCACTGCTGCCTCCTGTTTCCACTGAATGCTTCATGTTGTCAACAGAATGGGTTCTCTATACGCATCATGCATGCAAGCGTACGTGAAAGCTTCCATATACAACTGTCTAAATGTGATGGTATGGAGACAGCGCTGATCCAGCCCACGCCTCTATGTAATCTGGATCAGTGGGACCTACTGATCTGGATTACCACATGGCAATTTCAGAAAAAGCCAAAGAGTCTGGTTCCCAGTAACAAACTTCACTAAAAAATCAAACAGTTTCAACAAATCATTCTCCATTGTGTTTCTCCTGTGTGGTTTTGAGTGCATTCTCATTATCGTTTCCCTTTTGCATTTCA
This sequence comes from Aspidoscelis tigris stejnegeri, assembly GCA_023333525.1. NCBI lineage: Eukaryota > Metazoa > Chordata > Lepidosauria > Squamata > Teiidae > Aspidoscelis > Aspidoscelis tigris. Next base: position 28,253,327 of record JALMGA010000002.1, read on the forward strand.
TATTTTTATTGGCAGTTCATAAAATCTATGAATGCCAATCTATGAGCCAGTCTGATCTAATGGTTGGGGAGCCGGATTCTCATCTGAGAATACCGGGTTTGATTCCGCCCTGCTCCATGAAGCCAGCTGGATGACCTTGGGCTAGTCACAGCTCTCTTGTGAGCTCTCACAGCCCCACCTACCTCACAGGGTGTTCTGTTGTGGGGAGAAGAACAGAAACCTTTGTCAGCCACTTTGTGTCCCCTTAAATGGGTGAGAAAAGAGGGGTATAAAAGCCAACTCTTCTTCTTCTTAGAATCATAGAATCATAGAATCATAGAATGGTAGAGTTGGAGGGGACCTCCTGGGTCATCGAGTCCAACCCCCTGCTCAAGGCAGGATCTCCTAAACCATCTCAGACAGATGGCTGTCCAGTCTCTGCTTGAAGACCTCCATCGAAGGGGAACCAACCACCTCCCGTGGCAGCCTGTTCCACTGGTTGATCACTCTTACTGTTAGAAATTTTTTCCTAACATCTAAACTAAATCTTTTCCCCTGCAGTTTCACCCCATTGTTTCTAGTCCTTCCTTGAGAGAGTGAGAACAGGGCTGATCCCTCTGCCTTGTGACAACCCTTGAGGTATTTGTAGACAGCTATCATGTCTCCTCTCAGTCTTCTTTTTGTTAGACTAAACATTCCTAGTTCCTTAAGGCGTTCCTCATAGGACATGGTTTGCAGACCGTTCACCATCTTGGTAGCTCTCCTTTGAACCTGCTCCAGCTTGTCAGCGTCTTTCTTAAACTGGGGTGACCAGAACTGGACACAGTACTACAGATGAGGTCTGACCAAGGTAGAGTAGAGGGGGATAATAACTTCACGTGATCTGGACTCTATGCTTCTCCTAATACACCCCAGGATTGCGTTTGCCTTTTTTGCAGCTGCCTCACACTGTTGACTCATGTTCAGTTGATGATCTACCAGGACACCCAAGTCTTTTTCACATGTGCTGCTGCTCAGCCGAATTCCTCCCATTGTATATGTGCTTTTTTCATTTTTCTTGCCCAGGTGCAGAACCTTGCATCTTTCTTTGTTAAATACCATTTTATTAGTTGCAGCCCATTGTTCGAGTTTCTCTAAATCTTTTTGAATCCTCTCTCTCTCTTCTCTGGTGTTTGCAATCCCCCCTAGCTTTGTGTCATCAGCAAATTTGATCAGTTTCCCTTCAACTCCCTCGTCCAGATCGTTTATAAAAACATTAAACATAACTGGGCCCAGGACAGAACCTTGTGGTACTCCACTTGACACTTCCTTCCATTTGGATGTGCAGCCATTTAAAGCCACTCTTTGAGTACGATTACTAAGCCAGTTTTGAACCCACCTTATAGTTGCCTTGTCAAACCCATATTTGATCAATTTTTCAATGAGGATCGCATGAGATACTTTGTCAAATGCTTTGCTGAAATCAAGAAATACTATGTCTACTGCATTTCCTTGATCAACCCATTCAGTGATTTTGTCATAAAATGAAATCAAGTTAGTCTGACACGACTTGTTTGATACAAACCCATGTTGACTACTGTTAATTATTGAATTCCTATCCAAATGCTGACATATGTGTTGTTTAATAATTTGTTCGAGAATCTTTCCTGGTATTGAAGTCAGGCTAACAGGCCTGTAGTTCCCTGGGTCTACCTTCTTCCCTTTTTTGAAGATAGGAACAACGTTTGCCCTTCTCCAATCATCTGGGACTTCTCCTGTTCTCCATGACTTCTCAAAGATTACAGCAAGTGGTTCAGCAATTACCTCTGCTAATTCCTTCAGTACCCTAGGATGTAATCCATCTGGACCCGGGGACTTAAATTCGTTTAAGTTAGCTAAGCGTTCCCTTACTCTCTCAGTGTTGATTTTGTGTCTTGATTCTCCTAGTCCTTCATCAGTACAGTGAAGGACTGTTGCATGTACATTATCCCTCTTGGAAAAAACAGATGCAAAATAGGAGTTCAGAATCTCTGCCTTCTCAAGATCACTTTCGATCACTTCTCCATTCTCTCCCTGCAGACTTCCCAAAACCTCTTTGACTTTTCTTTTGCTGTTGACATATCCCCAAAACCCTTTTTTATTGTTTTTAGTCTGTCTTGCAAGCCTCAGTTCATTTTTAGCTTTAGCTTTTCTGATACTTGCCCTGCAGATTGTACTGATTTCATTATATTCCTCCTTAGATATGTATCCCTCCTTCCATTTCTTAAACATTTCTTTTTTCTTTTTTATCAAGTTTTTAAGTTCTAGGTTTATCCACCCTGGTCTCTTTAGATGTTTTCCATTCTTCCTTCTTTGAGGAATTGTTAATGATTGCGCTTCTAATATTGCATTTCTCAAAATATCTCATCCTTCTTGGACATTTCTATCCTTTAGTACATTTAACCATTTGATCCCTCCTAACCTCCTCCGGAGTCCATCAAAATCCGCCCTTCTGAAGTCCAACTTTGAAGTCTGAGTCCTCTCATGCTTTCCTTCCCTTATTATCCAGAATTCAAGGATAACATGATCGCTGCCTCCCAATGCCCCAGAAACTCTGATATCCTCCACCATTTCCTCTCTGTTGGTAAGAATTAGATCAAGGATAGCCAATCCTCTTGTTTCCTCCACCACCTTTTGGTACATGAAATTGTCAGCGAGAGAGGATAAGAACTTATTAGACTTGTGACTTTTTCCTGAGCGAGATTCCCAACAAATGTCTGGGTAGTTAAAGTCTCCCATAATCACTATGTCATGCTTTCGTGAAAGTTTAGCCATCTGGTCTAGGAAGAGGTCATCCATATCTTCTGTTTGTCCAGGGGGCCTGTAATAGACTCCTACAATAGTATCCTTTCTGTTGCTCTCTCCTTGAATTCTTACCCATACCGATTCTACTGAGCTTCCACTCTCTGAAACTTGAACCTCTGAGGAGACAATTTCTTTTTTAACATACAGCGCAACACCCCCTCCTCTTTTGTTAAGTCTGTTTCGCAGAAACAACTTGTAGCCTTCAATGTTTGTGTTCCATTCATGTGTGTTATCCCACCAGGTTTCCGTAATACCTATGACATCATATTTATCTACCTGGGTCAGGATCTCCAGCTCCCCTTTTTTATTTCTCATGCTTTGGGCATTGGTGTAGAGGCATTTTAGTTTGTAATTGCTATCTATTGCGAGCTTGCCTCCTCTGTTTTCCTTACAAAATTTATGCGTTTGTTCATTGGTACTATTTCTGGGAGTAAGAATATCGCCTGGTTTGATTGACTGAGTATTTTTGCTTGACTTTTTGTTACCCTTCCCCTTTTGTTTTAGTTTAAAGTTCTCCTAATAACCGAAGCAAGGCGCTTCCCGAATACATTCTTTCCTGTCCCTGTAAGGTGCAACCCATCTCTTGCAAGGAGTCCGTCATATAGGTAGTTTTCTCCATGGTTCAGAAATCCAAATCCTTGCTGCCGGCACCACCGACGTAGCCACTTGTTCACCTCAAGAATCCTATCCCTTCTACTTTTATCGTGACCATCCACCGATAACTTTTTAGGATATATGCTTCTGGTAGGGATGAAAATCTGCCTCTGTGAAAATCTGCCTCTGATGAAAATCAGGAAATCATTTGGCAGATATTTTTTTGTTCTGTTTTAAGGATTATTTAAGGCTTCCTTCAAAGCCAATGGTTAGGCACCTCATTGATTTGACTGATTACTTTTTTAAAAAATGAAAGCAACTGTTTACTTCTTTACAGACTTGCTACTTCACAGCGCAATATCTCTTTTAGGGTGGAGTTAATAAATAAAGGATGATGGATTCTTCCTGGGTCTTTGCAAAATATGGACCTAGATTAAGCTAAAATGGTATATAAATTTTATAAGCTTCCTTGATTAGAAAGCAACATGTCACTTGATAATACACAGCATTAATAGTACACAGGTCAAATACCTATTCCATCTATCAATTACAAAACAAAAACAAAAAAGCCCTGCTGAGTTGGATGGAACTTTCACGTGAGGATCTACTTATATAAAATTATTTTATGGTCCAGGGCCATGATAATGTGCACAAAATAAGGACAATAAAAAGAACAAACAGTTTAAAACTGTATAATCTTGCCAAAAAATGATGACGTTGTATGGTTTGCTGAAAAGATGGGACTGTTTCTGTAATGCTAATCTATGAGCCTACCTCCTACTGAAGTTAAACTGATCCCATCCAAATAAACTGTACATGCCTTTATATTGCTTCAGTTTTAATGCTTTTTAAATCTGAAGTTGATGGCTTTAACTTTGTTCTTTTTTCATTCTTATTGACTCATCTCTTTCTTTTTTAAAAATAATTCTTTGAATTTGAGAGAATATTTTATTTTCTTGCAAGGCCTTTGGGTCTTGTTCATATAACGACTAGAGAGAGCAGTATAACAATATTGTTATTAAAAATAAAGTATACAATGGAAGATTTTGTGATTAGTGATAATAATTTAATTTAAAAATTACCCTTTTATCACTGTAGAATTTGCTACTTTCTACATCCTAATTAGCTGTGGAAGATGTTAAAGCTTTCTTTGATAGGTGTTGCTAAGGTGATTTTGGGAGAATAAGAACAGTGTAATGTTTCATTTTTAACTTGTTTACAAGATAATATGAATGAAATCTCAGCTCCTGAGAAGTCAAGAGTTCTGCCACTAATTAACCATTTCAGACCTGCAGCAGATCTGTTCAAATATTAACTGAAAATAAAAAGGAATAATTGTTTGCAGTGTAGCAATAAGCAGGAAATAGAATATGATTTTTAGAAAATAATTTTAGCTGTATGTGTGATTCATAGATGCTGCCGTTTGCCAATACAGATGTGCCCTCGTATCCCTGGGGGATATGTACCAGTTCCTACTGTGGTTACAGGAAACCATGGATATATGAAACACTGGGAAATCTCATGAGATTTCCTGGGAATTATGGGAAATCGTGCAAAATTTCATGAGATCTTGCACAATTATGGGAAATCATGCAATATTTCATGAAGGCCTAATAGCACTGGAGGTGGGAGGCTGATCTGGTTGACTGCAGATATAAGTGGAACGGCGGTTGCCAGACCATACAGGGGGCCAACTTTAATAAAATTATGCTAGAAGCTATGTTTTGAAACTGTTCAAAAAGTCATAAAAATATTTGCACAACATAACCCAATAATGCTGTTGCAAACTATTGGTCTGCAATGGACTGCAGTTGTTGGTAGTTCAATGCCATTCTTCATGGGAATTTTGCTAATGTAGGAAAACATCAATCAGCTAAACTAAAAGAAAGAAATAATCCAGCTGTCTATATGCTCTGTCACGATTACCTGGAACAGAATCAGAACACCAGAAGTGCTTATGTTACATTTAGTGCCACAAAATGGGACAAAACTGCAAATATAATTACTTTTAGATCCCACTGATTTTGTAAAGGAAAAGATTTCAGTTCTTTCTTAGGGCTTTTTTCCACTTGGCTATGCAAAGCCATAATAGTGGGCTAGAAATAGAAATCCATCTCAAGCTCATTGCTCGCTGCTTACTGGAGGTCATATAATGCTAGCCCTTTTACCTTAGATTCAATTCACTTTTCTTCCATAAGGCTACAATTTAAGCAAGTTTTCCTTCTTGCCAAATACTGTACAGTGCAACTTTTCAAATTATGCTTCCATACCTCACATATACAATATTGTGTGTGTGTGTGTTTGTGACACATCATCTCTTATTGTGTACCGTTTTTCATATTGCATATTTCAAGAGTGAATTTGAAGATAGGAAGAAGCAGAGGAGGACAATTGTCAGAAAGGGCACCTGTCCTGAGAGGGACCTAATCTTGGGAGAACCACTGGAAGGAAGGAGAAAAAGCCAGGAGTGGCTTTGATTTATAGTGTGGAAGAAACAGAGGCACAGAAAGCAGAAAGAGTTGGCTTTTCTATCCCACTTTTCTCACCAATTTAAGAGGACTCAAAGGGGCTGAGAAAGCTTTCTGTTCTTCTCCTCACAACAGACACCCTGTGAGGTAGGTGGGGCTGTGAGACTTGAGAAGAGATCTGTAACTAGCCCAAGGTCACCCAGCTGGCTTCATGGAGGAAGGCAGAATCAAACCCAGTATTCCCAGATAAGAGTCTGGCTCCCTAACCACTAGACCAAACTGTCTCACATATTAAGTGCAAGATACTAAGTACATCACGTGGCATCTAGATAGGTTAGTAGACAGTGCTGGGGAGGAGCCAGTGATCATGGTACATGTCAGTACCAATGATGCTGAGAAGGCAAGACAGAGCGTCCTGGAAGCCAAATTTAGGTTGTTTGGTAGAAGACTAAAGTCCAGGACCTCCAGGGTTGCATTCTCAGAAATGCTACCTGTTCCACGTGCAGGACCAGCCAGACAGGCAAAGCTCAGGAGCCTCAATGTGTGGATGAGGCAGTGGTGTTGGGAGGAGGGGTTTAAATTTGTAAGGAACTGGGGAACATTTTGGGACCAGTCAAACCTGTAAAAGAGGGATGGGTTATACTTGAACCAAGATGGAACCAGATTGCTGGTAATTAACACTAAAAAGGTGGCAGAGCAGCTTTTAAACTGATCCCTGGGCGAAAGCTGACAGGAGCTGGGCAGCATCCGGTTCGGGAGAGTGCACTCTCAATTGAGGAGGACTGGAAATATGCACATAATGCTGAGCAAAGTGGGGGATTAGTCAATAGTATGTAAGCAGAACGATGCAAGGGGCAGTATAAGGATTCACATGTTCCTCGATGGCAGAATTTGGACCAGAGGAGTTAATACAAATGTATATATGCAAACACCAGAAGCCTTTGAGGTAAAATAGGAAAGCTAGAAAGATTAGTTATGGAAAATAGGTTTGATATTATTGGTATAAATGAAACCTGGTGGACCAGTGAAAACCAATGGGATACAGTCATCCCATGTTACAAACTGTACAGGTAAGACAGGGAAGGGCAACATGGAGGTGGTGTAGCCTTGTATATCAAGGAAGAGATAGAATCTTACAAACTGGAATGTCTAGGTGAGTCTGACTCTTCCACTGAAGCAGTGTGGGTAAAAATACCAAGCCAAAAAGGAAGCCTAACGATAGGGACATGCTATCGTCCTCCCAACCAAATGCCTGAAGGAGATCAACAATTGGAAAATGATGTAAAGGAGGTATCCCAAAAAGATAGGGTAATTTATTTATTATTATTTATTTACTTATTTGTATTTCTATCCCGCCCTATACCTAAGGTCTCAGGGCAGGTTACAATATTATATTAATCTTAGACAGGTCCCTGCCCTCAGGCTTACAATCTAAATAGACAAGATACAAAAGGAAAATGTTGTGGGAGGGAACAGGTAGACTTCAATTATCCACACATAGGCTGTGTCCCCATGCAACTTTGGTATGGTTCCGAGCATGGGATCAGCAAGCTTTGTCCTCATGGGTTTTGGCTTTGGTCCATGAAAAGCATGCCAAACCCCCTCCCCCAAAAAATAAAAACCGTGCTAGAAGGGTGCCAAATTTGATACCTGAAAAAACAAAGTCTCAGCATACTTTGGGGGACCAGTACACATTGCTCAGCGAGCCAGGACGCTAGCGGGCTAACAGGGAGATTTGTACTTATGTCAGTGGGAGGTGCCTTGTCCATTGAAGATCGCAGCCGCTGACTTTTTAAAATACCAGTTGTAAAGGCAGGGTGCAGAATGGCTTGATTTCTGTTCCATTTGCAACCCCTGTTTCCCTGATCTGCAAGGCGATCATAAAGAAAGGCTTGATTTTCAATTTACAGCCATTCTTGTGGTCCCTGGTGGAGCGGAGGTGTACAAAACTGCTCAAGTGGTTACTGCCGCCAAACCTTATAGCAGTTTTCAGTGTTATTTTTATGAATGAAGCTTTACTTTTACTTGTTTCCGTGCCTCCCACCCCAATCCTGGTTGTCAGTGCTGCTAAGCGAGGGGGGAATGCGGCACAGGGGTGAGATGATGTCAGTCCAGCTGCCAATAAGGAGAGGGGGGATGGAGAGGAGGTGGTGCTGCTCCCCCGTAGCAGGGTTCTCATGGGATGCCACCATCCGCACCCAACCCGTACCTGTCCCGTAGTGCCGGGAATGTCATGGGGATGCCCGAAATATGTTCCAGTTCCCAGCCCATGCATGCCCATCCAGCATCTAAAGTGTGCCAGACGGCCAGCATAGACTCCTGTTCAACTCAGGAAAGAGAGAGAAAGTTCCTAGACCTGCTAAATGACTGTTCCATGGAGCAAATGGTCACGGAACCAACGAGGGGAAAGGCAGTCCCAGACTTGATCCTAAGTAATGCTCAGGACCTGGTAAAGGATGTCACTGTAGCTGATCCAATTGGGAACAATGACCAAAGTGCAATAACCAACTTAAATACAGGGAGTAAATTCTTAAATAAAGTCTAACACAGACCTTAAACTTTCATAAGGGAAACTTCCCCAAAATGAGGAAACTAGTAAAAAGGAAATTGAAAAGGAAAGTTAGAAGAGTTCAATCACTTCAAAATGCATGGAGACTACTTAAAAACACAATAATGGAAGTGCAACTAGAATGCATACCTAAAAGAAGAAAGGGGACTTCTAGGTCCAAGAAGAAACCAATGTGGCTCACAAGTGCAGTAGATGAAGTCATTAAAAACAAGAAGAGTTCATTTAGAAAATGAAAAGCTTGTCCAAATTAGGAGAACAGGAGAGAGCATAGACACTGGCAAAACAAATGCAAGATGACCATTAGGAAAGCTAAGAAAGATTTTGAGGAGCACATTGCTAAAATCATCAAAAGAAATAACAAGAACTTCTATAAGTATATCAGAAGTAGGAATCCAACCGGGAGAGCAGTTGGACCATTAGATGGTAAAGGACAGAAAGGGATAATTAAAGAAGACACAGAGATTGCAGAGAGGCTAAACGAATTCTTTGCCTCCATATTTATGGAGAAGACAGAGGATACATGCCAGTAGCTGAGCCTGTATTTTCTGAGGAATTAAATTGGACAGATATAACCAATTTCTTTTCTCTATCACACAACACTAGAACCAGGGGGCACTCTATGAAGCTGATAGAAGAGTTGGATCCGACAAGGGGAAGTATTTCTTCACCCAGAGGGTCATCGGTTTATGGAATTTGCTGCCGGAAGAGGTGGTGACAGCTACCCGTCTAGATGGCTTTAAGGTAAGGTTAGACAAATTTATGGACAACAGATTTATCAATGGCTACTAGAATGAATGCCTAGGTACATTTTTCAGGTTGGGGGAGAGGAAGCAGGACACTTCTAAGGCCATTTGCTGGGATTCGAGAGCAGGAGAAGGTTTGTCCTTGTCTCTGCTTGAGATGCCCATGAGCATTCTATGGGCCACTGTGTGTGACGGCACATTGGATTGGGTGGGCTGTGGCCTGATCCAGCAGGGCTTCTCTTATGTTCGTATATTCCACATTAGAGCAAAAGTCAGAGTTTTCCCCTCAGGCTACCAACACAGAATAAACTTGTTTGACCATAATGTTAGTCTCCCTGGCTGGAAAATGGTACAACGTCCCATTGCCACGCTACTGCAGGACCTGGCAGTCTAACAGTTTCCTAGGAGGACAAAACATGGGAAATGCCAGCTTCGCTGAAAGAGTTACATTTCTTTTCCTTGTCTGGAAGAAGCTTTTGCAGGTTCACCACTATTACAGTCTTAACAGACAAATACAAAGATGCAATCATAGATCAAACAAAAACAGATATTCAATATTATCCTAGATGCATTGCTTTCAAGTGGATTCAGCCAACAAATTCAACTGCAAAGCAGTGAGTAATTGAAAGCTGTATATGAATCAGCCCTAATTTCCTGTGCTGATGAAGCAACATTCAACTCGTATCCAATCCCACACACTTGTTATATTCTAGAATGGGGACTCACAGTAGGAAACCCTAAGTCCTCAAATGAAGCACTCTCCAAAATGTGTCCTTATAATGAAAAGTTTGTAGCCCACAATGCACTTATCATGATTAGAGGGATAGATATAAGATAATCAGTCCCCATTTTGATCTGTATCATCTGTATCAGCTTAATTGTCTATCTGGGTTATTTAGGTCTTTGTTTTATTTTAAGCAAGTAATTAAAGCTTTCTGACATTCTGAAAAAATATAGCTTGTATTTAAATTCAACCTTTATCACATCAATCCGCAGTTTTAGTTGAAAGGAAGGAAACTATACCTTGTTTAACATTTGACATCACCATCTTTCATCTCCTCGTTTTAAGGTTATTGCTGCCAGAAGAGTGATGCCCACTGATTACATACTGATTTTCCAGTTTATTATCCTGTCAGTTTAAAAAGCCAGAGAAAACTTCCTTGAGAATCTCTTAAATCATAAAGTTGCTAGATGATAAATGATAGCAAATTTGCTATGGGTATTTATCCACTCCTTTCAAACTATGAATGTATAAATTTGTTATACAGGATATGTTTTATTTAGGCAACACGATGTATTTATCTTGCTCTCACAATCCCATTTCCCACGCTGAGAAAAATTCTATGAAGACAACACTCATCCAGGTTTGGTTTCCAATGGAAGCACGCAGCCACATACATAGCATTTCAAAACTGCAAAGTGTGCCTTAGCATTAGCAGAGCAAAGTTGTTGACCAGGAACTCAGAGGGCTTTGAAGATGTCCCCCCCCCCCCCCAAACTTATTGGTACTTTTAAAGCACGAGGTCCAGATGGAAGACAGACTTGATTTTCCAATTCTTTGAGCATAAGCTTATAATTCTATAAGACACTGTACTTAATTCTCTTTGGGGACACTACTGTGGCATAGCAAAAATGGTGAAAGGTCAGTATGCCAGGGATTGGTTCAAATTGTCTAACTAGACATTGCATTGTCATGCTGCTTTTAGCCGAAGTGAACATAATGAAGTAGGTAATCTGTAACTAAGGCTGCCTCCCCAACAAGAAAGCTGGTTCCTTTACTATCTGCCATCCAGTAAGTGGAAACTTTCCACTTTCAGGGACAATCAGACCATATTTATATGTACTTTCTGTCAAGGTGATTTGAGGGAGAAGATGATTCTGGTGCAGTTCAGTCATTCTAGGGAGCATCTAAACAGCCACTGCAGGAACTGGCTTGGGAGCTACCAGTGTTGGAATGTTAGTCAATTTGATAGGCATCGGGATCAGATGCACATATGCAGGTACATGCAACCCCACTCAATTTGCATGGAGAATACTTAAAAACACAATAATGGAAGTGCAGTTAGAATGCATACCTAAAAGAAGAAAGGGAACTTCTAGGTCAAAGAAGAAGCCAATGTGGCTCACAAGTGCAGTAGATGAAGCTATTAAAAACAAGAAAAGTTCATTTAGAAAATGCAAGGCTTGTCCTAATGAGGAGATCAGGGGGGAACATAGACACTGGCAACACAAATGCAGGGTGACGATCAGGAAAGCTAAGAATGATTTTGGGGAGCACATTGCTAAAAACATCAAAAGAAATAACAAGAACTTCTATAAGTATATCAGAAGTAGGAATACAACCAGGAAAGCAGTTGGACCATTAGATGGTAAGGAACAGAAAGGGATAATTAAAGAAGACACAGAGGGTGCTTCCGCACTTACCATTGTAAATTCGGATCTATGAAATCCGCTTTAGAGTACATCCGGATTCACTAAATCCGCATTGTGGTAGATCCACATCAACTAAATCCGGATTAAGGTAGATCCGGATTTACTGAATCTGGTTTACAGTAGATCCACATCTACCAGATACGGATCTGCCCACACCCGTTACATCTGCACAGGCATGGGAAGGGTGCCTTGCGAGGAAAAGATTCTGCCCTTGGTGTGCAGACGTGCTAGCACAGATTTGCGGGCGGCTGCTCCTGGTGCTGTGTGATTGGAGCATCCAGCCGCCAGTCACCGCTGCTTTCCGGCCGAGCATGGGTGTGGCAGGGATGGGGCACTGATCAATGAGCGGCGTGCTTGTGAGCCCGTGAACGCTGGGCGGCGAAGTCGGTTTTCAGGCTGGGCCTCGCTATATTTGACAGCTGGGGAAGGGACCGGGAGGGGAGCACCCATGAGCAGGGCCCTTCTCCTGGGGCCAAATGGCCCCTGGGATGACCCACCTGGCCTCCGCTTCCAGCTTGTTGGCCCTTGGCTGTTGTAAGCGGGCGCCAGCCTGATGCAAAGCCTTTCGGGGGGGGACTTCATGGCTGGACGGTGCTTCTCCCTGCCTTCTCAACATGGCGGCCACACTCAACATGGCAACTTCCTGTCCCACCCCAGGTGTTCTCTCACCTGACCGTGTGTGGGTGTGTCCCACATTAATGTGGTTCTAGAGAAGAGACACCCATTAAGACCACCTTCAATGTGGCATTCCGTTAAACCCTATTAAGCACACATTAGAGACGGATATGTTTGGACGCAGGTTGCCGGAAGTGTGCTTAATGGGTGTCGCTGTACGGACGCGGTTTCCCCAAAGTGTGTTTAATGGGTGTCGCTGCGCAGACGCGGGTTTCCGGATCTGTGCTTAATGGGTGTTAAAGGGCCTGTGCAAAAACGCCCAGAGATTGCAGAGGAAGACAGAGGGCACGTGCCAGTAGTTGAGCCTGTAAATTCAGAAGAATTAAGCTGGATAGAGATAACCAAGGAAGAAGTCCTCGCACGTCTTAATAAACTAAATATTAACAAGTCACCGGGACCAGACGGTATTCATCCAAGAGTTCTTAAGGAACACAAATGTGAAATTCCTGACCTTCTAGCAAAAATATATAATCTTTTCCTAACATTGGGGTCTGTACCTGAAGACTAGGGAGCAACAAATGCAACACCAACCTTAAAAAAGGATCCAGGGGTGATCTAGGCAATTACAGACCAGTTAGCTTAACATTGGTTCCATGTAAGGTGATGGAAACCATCATTAAAGATAAAATTAGTGTGCACATGGAGCAACAGACATTCTTGAACAAAAGCCAGCATGGCTTCTGCAAAGGTAAATCATGCCTTACAAACTTGTTGGAATTCTTTGAGAGTGTCAGTAAACACATGGATAAAGGTGAGCCAGTAGACATTGTCTGTCTGGACTTTCAGAAAGCTTTTGGCAAAGCCCCACACCAAAGGCTACTGAGCAAACTTAATAGCCATGGGATAAAAGGACAGGTTCTGTCCTGGATTTGTGACTGACTCAAGGGTAGGAAGCAGAGAGTAGTAATAAATGGTGAATTTTCTGGGTGGAAAGAGGTAAAAGTGGGGTCCCCCAAGGTTTAGTGTTGGGACCAATGCTTTTTAATTTATTCTTCAATTATCTATAAGAAGGGGTACAAAGTAAAAGGGGTTCTGATGGACAGTTCAATGCCCAGTGCACAGTAGCAAGGGAAAAAGCTAATTTAATGCTGAGAATAATTAGGAAGGGAATAGAAAATAAGTCAGCAAGTGTCATTTTGCTGCTATATAAATCTATGGTGAGGCCATATTTGGAATATTGTGTACAATTTTGGTCACCACACCTCAAAAATGATATTGTGGAATTGGAAAAGGTGCAGAAAAGGACAACCAGAATGTTTAAAGGGCTGGAACACCTCCCTTACAAAATCAGACTGCAACATCTAGGCCTCTTGAAGTATATAAAAGTATGGCTTTAAGGAAGAGTTAGACAAGTTTATGGATGACAGATGTATCAGTGGCTACTAGAATGGATGCCTAAGTACATCTTTCAGGCTGTGGGGACAGGCAGGACTCTTCTAAGGCCATTTGCTCGGATTCAAGAGCAGGAGAAGAATCATAGAATCATAGAATGGTAGAGTTGGAGGGGACCTCCTGGGTCATCGAGTCCAACCCCCTGCTCAAGGCAGGATCTCCTAAACCATCTCAGACAGATGGCTGTCCAGTCTCTGCTTGAAGACCTCCATCGAAGGGGAACCAACCACCTCCCGTGGCAGCCTGTTCCACTGGTTGATCACTCTTACTGTTAGAAATTTTTTCCTAACATCTAAACTAAATCTTTTCCCCTGCAGTTTCACCCCATTGTTTCTAGTCCTTCCTTGAGAGAGTGAGAACAGGGCTGATCCCTCTGCCTTGTGACAACCCTTGAGGTATTTGTAGACAGCTATCATGTCTCCTCTCAGTCTTCTTTTTGTTAGACTAAACATTCCTAGTTCCTTAAGGCGTTCCTCATAGGACATGGTTTGCAGACCGTTCACCATCTTGGTAGCTCTCCTTTGAACCTGCTCCAGCTTGTCAGTGTCTTTTTTAAACTGGGGTGACCAGAACTGGACACAGTACTCCAGATGAGGTCTGACCAAGGTAGAGTAGAGGGGGATAATAACTTCACGTGATCTGGACTCTATGCTTCTCCTAATACACCCCAGGATTGCGTTTGCCTTTTTTGCAGCTGCCTCGCACTGTTGACTCATGTTCAGTTGATGATCTACCAGGACACCCAAGTCTTTTTCACATGTGCTGCTGCTCAGCCGAATTCCTCCCATTGTATATGTGCTTTTTTCATTTTTCTTGCCCAGGTGCAGAACCTTGCATTTTTCTTTGTTAAATACCATTTTATTAGTTGCGGTCCATTGTTCGAGTTTCTCTAAATCTTTTTGAATCCTCTCTCTCTCTCTTCTCTGGTGTTTGCAATCACCCCTAGCTTTGTGTTTGACAAGGTTTGCCCTTGTCTCTGCTTGAGATGTCCATGGACATTTGATGGGCCACCATGTGCAACAGAATGCTGGACTAGATGGGCTGTGTGGCCTGATCCAGAAGGGCTCCTCTTATATTCTTATCACATCTAAAGGACCACCATAATCCAAATCAAGAGAAAAGCCTACAGCCTATTCCACAACCCAGGACAGTATTGGTGTGACATCCCCTCTTGACCAAAGAGTGATCCCCAAGGCTGTGCAAACATAGACTACAACTGGTATTGTTAGCTTCTGGAGAACTTGTCATGATTCCCCAGTGTGGATGCACTTCCCTACAGTGAGCAGACCACTTCTCATTAAGAGGTAGCCATGAACACGTCCTTGTGCCCTTTTGCTTTTCAATCTTAATTTCTGGATATTTTCCTACAGTCTGCGATTCTTGCCAACCAGAAAGATTTGTGTGTATGGACAAAGTTCTCAAAACCACACACAGTACTAACAGGGCCAATGTGTACATTATCCATTATGCTCCATGTGGCCAGTTCCAGCCTAACAGAAGCTGCATCCACAACAGCAATATCAGGTGTTCCTAGAGTGTCCCAGGGGTCTGGCATGCAAATGTTTCCATCAGGCCAGCTAAAGTAAATGGATAAATGCCAATCTAAACTGAAAAATTGGAGACATCCCTTTATTTGCTGCCACAAATCACCATCTGAAAAGTAAGGTGTTTTTATAGAGGCTAGAACACAATTGTATGAATATTTCTCATCCCCTTTGTCTAATGCAAATGGTCATTTTTCATATAAATATATCTTACCTTCTTCCATTTGTGAGGTATAGGAAAATATGTTAGTGATTTTGCTTTTGTGGACTATCTTTGCTGCAGTTGAGACACGTCACCAAAATATCAGAGTTATAAAAAGTCCCTTATCAAGGTAAGAGGATGGGCAATTTTTGGCTCAAAGTATCCTACTTCAATAGCTCTATTTCTAGAAATCCAGGAGAAAGCTTTGCTAAAGGGCAGTGCCTTTGGAGATAGGTTGAAAATTACAATTGGTACAAAACTGAAGCTTTGCATAACTGAAGGTAATTCATAATGAATCTTTGGGTAAGGACAACTTCATATGTTTGAGTGGCCGTCCAGTAGCACAAGGAAGTCCACCAGCAGGACATAAACACATAGCTTGTCCTTTTCCAGAAGCTGACTTTTGGAGGCATATCCCTACTACTGGCATAAGGGCTAGCTGCAGATACCTCTGACTTCCTTGAATTAAGCCAAACCTTTTCTGAAACCATGCAAGTCTGGTAGCCAAGACTATGTCACGTGGCAGCAAATTCCAAAGTTTAACTAGACCAGTGATGGCCAACCTATGACACGTTGTGTCACAGGTGACACGCCAAGCCCTTTTGGGTGACACACATGGTCACCCTGGCACCTGGGCGTGTAGTGCTTGCTTGTTCTTGAAGTGTACGAAATACCAACTTTCAATTGAAGATTTAGCAAATGTAAAGAATTATTTGTTTTTGCTTTTAATAAAATACATATATCAAAAATATAACTTTTTTGCTAGAGCTACAAATATCACAAAATTATGGATATTTCTAGATGTGACACAGCACCCGAGTTAAGCTAGGTTTTCTTGCGAATTTTGACACATTGAGCTCAAAAGGTTCACCATTACTGAACTAGACATTGGGTTAAAACAAAGCAAAAACACTTTATCTCACTCAGATTATCCAGGAATCATCTTCATCGAATGATCTCTGGTTCTAATATTCTGAGAAAGGGAGAAAAACCTCTTCCCATCTGCTTTGTCCATGTCATGTATAACTTTATACCTCTCTATCATGTCCACTTTCTCTCATTTTCTAGGCAAAAAAGGGTCCAAATATTGCAATTCTTCTTCATAGGGAAGTTTCTCCCTTTGATCATCTTAGTGGGCCTCCTCTGAACTTCTCCAACTCTGCTATAAGGTATTATAATATCAGCACCTCTGTTTTCACTACCTTTTTAATTATTGCTAATAGGATTTTGGCCTTTTTTTAACAGCAGATGAACAATGTATTGACCCTTTCATTGAACTGTTTACCATTACACTAAGACCTCAGCCTTGAGGGTATATCTTCATATGTTAAAGAAGCAGCTCAAAAGCCCACTAGAGGTTGTAGTATGAAGACATCAGTGTTCCTGTCCTACCTATAATCCACATTATATGCTAGAGAATGCATTTTGGAAGAGCACTTTCTGGCCTTTTATTTGGATTAAGGTGCTAGCAAGCTGCTTTTGAGTTACTTTTTTGTGCCTGGATACTTTACATTTGCTTACATTGAAGAGCATCTGCCATTTTGATGACTAGTCCCTCAAACTCTAAAGATCTCTTTGGAGCACTTCACTCTCCCTTTTGTTTTTTGTTTTACAACTTTGAATAGTTTGGTGTTGCCTGCAAACCTGGCTATCTTACTCGTAATTACTCTAGGTTACTAGGCTTCAACAGTTTTCCCCAGGCACCAACATGCTAGGACAAGCTTGCTAGTCATGCTGGCCTAAATAGGCCAGGGTTGTCCCCAAAGGGGTGGCACCAAAGATAGTCATCCCTCTGAGGAAGCCACTTCTGGGGAGAAAAGGGAGAGAATCATCACTTGCTCCAGGGCTCTTGGAAGTTGAGGGTAGGTATTAGTGGGCTGTGAGGCATTTAAACTGATATTAACCTGCTTTCTTCTTAGCATAGATGTACAAAGTTCAGTTCATGTTTGAAGTTGTTTGCATCAAACTGAACATAAGGCTGTTCAAATATTAGGAAACTTAATCATACCAAACTGGTCCCCTGCTTGTGAACAGAAACAATTTGAACATGTTTGCTGTGTTTTTGCTCTTGAAAAGGACTTTTTTTGATGGAAAAACTAGTATTTTTTTTTGTTTTTTATTAAATGCTTCACGATTGAGCTGAACAAATGGGAATTCAGTTATGTTTCTCATTTGTGCAAATCTCTAGTTTGGACAATCCAGGATGGACATTCATTTGCAATGGCCTGGATGTAAGTTAGGGACAGTGCCAGTGTGTGTGGTGCAGATGCTCGCCACTGACCCTGAAGTATTCTGTGGAATACTTAAATGTGAAAAGACCCATAGAATAAAAATGGCATTCACAGACCAAGATGTTGTGAGCAAATTCTGGAGCTCACAAAGGCTGTGGTCACACCTAAGGTTTAATCCAGTTTCAGTCCACTTTCAGAGGGAGATAATACATCACCAAAGTGACAAGCTGATTTCTTCCAGTGTTAAAGAACTTAGAAGATTCACCTTTGGGATAGCTAATGTGGAAAGAAAATTACTGGTCACTTTGCTGATCTGTTCTCTCGCTCTGAAGGTGGACTGAAGCTGGATTAAACCTTATATGTGACCACAGCCAAAATCTTTTCTTGGTTAATTGCCCTCCCTTCATCTACTTGGCACTGTTTAACTTGAAAAAGTAATTCCAATAATGTTGTACAACAGCTTGAGTTGAAAATCCTTGCTGATGCTGACCCATTATAAATATTTTTTAGGTACATTAATCCAAACTTACCTTCAATGTGCACCTGAATTAGGAGGGAATGATGAAAAGCTATTGAAGATTGGTAGCATTCTTCCAATGGTGGACCTAGCTACTGTATGCATGGCTATTTATATTCTCCTAAAGCAGACTTCAACCTCCACTCCATCTCAGCCCTTAAAAACATATTTCCTCCCTCCTGCTTTCAGAGTAAACAACATAAAAAATTCACTACCTGCTGTAGCTCAATAACTATCTCTGAGTGAAAGGCTGTCAGGACTCGGAAAAAATAGAATTCCCTGAGTGATTTCTTTTTCTTTCTTTCTTTCCTTTTCTCATTTTTTGGCTGGGCTTGTTCTGCATTAATTACAGTGAAAACTAAATTGACAATCTATGCATTTGACACAGGGTGACACATGCATGGTTATCCCCCACTTTGGCCTGTTTCATTTTGCTTTCCATTTGCTACTGCGGGCCACTGTAAGCTCTGGCTCTTAGTGTCACAGGTAGAACAGATGTATTTTGTATGAAGGTGCCACATCTTCTGAACCACTTCCAAAGGAATAGACTGATCAAGGAAGTACTGCATTGCTAAGTGTCAAGACAAGGCGAGAAAGAAAACTATAGGAGCTCTGCACTGCAGCAATTTTCTTCAGCACCTGCAAGCACTCCTAATTTGGAATGACCAAATGGCAGAAACAAAGGGTTACATTCCCATTTACCCTTGGAACAGTTCTGATCCAGATCCTCAAAGCCCGATCTGGCAATAAATGCCCCATCTTGCTGTCACTCTCAACACAGGGCTTGTTGTATACCTAACATATCAGTCTAAGGTACTCACATTATTTTTATTCAGTTCATTTTCCAAGCTGGCCTACTCATGTTAGCTAGTCCTAACCGGAATCCTGTTTTTCAGAAGACTCAGCCCATCCTGGCATGCCAGACCATCTTTGCTTCCTCAGTTGTGAGTGAGGGGACAGGCTAAAGGAGGCTAAACAGTGCTGTGGTGGGTGGGGTACAGTCTTTCATTTCAGCCAGTGTGCGTGTGCAGAGTTTGTGAGGCACCTCCCCTTCTCTCCTCGGTTTATGTGTATGATTCCTCTCTCTAGCATATTTCTGCAAATTTATTATTTTTTAAAAAAAACATTAATTGCAAGGAGAAGAAAATCACATAGAAAAGTAAGGGTGGCATGGAGGTGGGAAAGCAGGCTTTAAAAACAACTGCAACACACACCCTCACCTCCCTTAAGTGACACAACAGCATCCAATAAGAAAGGAGGTAGATTTGATGCAGCAAAAGGGGTGGAGAGCCAAGAGTTCCATGGAGGGAGTGCATATTGATCATGGAGAAAGCTGTGAGTGATGCAGCCCAGAGAGTGGATGGTCTGAGGATGACTCATAACAATCCACATATAAACAGAACTGGTACAACCTCAGTTCAAGTTCGTGATAGGACTTCCCGTCTTATATAGGTGTGGCCAGGGCCTAGCTTTCAATGCATCATCACTATAATATTTCAGCAACATGCGGAAGTTGCTTTGTTCTCTTCCCGTCCATACACAGGATCTGTCCAGATCGGGAGGGGGAATATAGAGCCATTAGAGTGCTGCTGTGGTGGGGTTGCCTCACGTATTGTAGGCAGTCCCACCCACGAAAATATGCTTAAAGCCGTTGCTGGGAAACCAGTTTTTAGGCTGCCTTTAGGGACTTTTTTGGGCTGCCTGCTTACTTTCTGGACAGAACCGCCATGATAGCTCCATCCAAGGTATATGCATGGAGACTGAAACAGGTGTTCGTGTATCTGCAGAGGTGATGGTGAGCATATTTGGGCATTTTAGGTGCCCAGATGCATACATAGCTTAAAAAGTGCAGACATCTAACAAGGGATAACAGTGTGGGATCAGCATCCTGTGTTACCCCTTGCTAGAGTGTTATTGGCTCCTGCTTGGTGCATCCATAGAGACAAGGAAAGTTTGCATGCAGAGCTTACATTGGTTTCATGTACAGTTAAGATACATAGCTTCAGATGTTGTCATGGCAGGTGGGCCATAGGAAACAAAACTGAAATTCAAAGAACTGCCCGGATGGTGTCACCTGCCCACAAGTACTTTCAGCATGAAGTTCCTGAACATCATTAACAGCTAACCTATTCCCATTCAAGTGTAGTTTTGAAACTCAGAGAAACTTAAAAAGATTATTTGATTCTAGACTCCAAAATAAAATACAACAAAATAAATCAGAAGCTGAATCGGGCATGACCCAGTGTGGGAACACATGGCTCGTTTGTGTGTCAGCCTCTAAAATACTGTAAAGCAACGCAGGGAATGCCTGCAGTTCATTTATTCTATTTTCAATATACATAATGTCTAAAGTCTACTTTTAAACTACTTTTCATAACTGTTGCTTTATCAAGTCTACCTTTGGTCACTGAAAGAAAAGGATACTGAACAAAAATTACAGTCTATGGGCGAATCCCCACAGCAAGCTTATTTCGCTTTCCCTAAACCGAAATAATAGAACCGGACGCAAATGCGAATTTGCCTGATCCCATTACTTTTAACTTAATCGTGTTCGATCCAGATTCTGAGGATCGTATGTGGCGTACGTGACTCAAGGGGGGACTCAAGTGGCTACTTTCTAAAAGCCACTTTGGAGGCCTGCCCTGCCCTCTTCCTCCTGGCATGGACGTGCCACCCATAACAGACCCCTTCACGTAGCCTAGCTGGGTGGCTGGGTGGCTGCCACTTGCCTGGATGGATGAAAAACAGGCACCGGCAGCCAGCGATTCTTTCCCCTCCTCTCCCCATTTCCCAGGGCACACAGCAGCAGCAGCAGCAACTCAAACCCCCTTCACAGCCACAGCCTTTAAAACAGAACCTCCAGGGCTTTCCTTTCCTTTCCCTTTTTTAAAGGTCAGAACTTTCAAAGAGCTAGAATTGCGCAAAACTGCAACATTGTTATTAAGGTGTGAAGAGGCTAGATCGCTACAGTGTAGCTTTAAGGACTGGATTTTTATAGTGGCTGTTTTGAGGGTGGATTTTTTCAATGAAATCACTATCTTTGGAAGCAAGCTATTGGGGGAGGGAAACCCTAAACATGGATTCTCATCCCTTAACACGGTACGGTCCCCACAGTAAAAAATGTAAAACATTTCAAGCACACGATCCGGAGTGAGACCTGTTGAAATCAGGATTGAGATTCACCATGCTTTGGGGTGGTTTAACACGGAGAAAGTGTGTTAAGCCAAACTGCCGTGCGGACTCCGAGGATTGAAAACGTTTTGAATCCAAGATAAGGTTGCCGTGAAGACACGGCCTATCTCTACTCAGTCTCCCTGAATGTATACGGAATTTTGTATATGGTGACATTTAGGTTGCATCCAGACACTGGTATTTATTCTGCTATTTTTGGATATCCTGAAATATCCAAATATAGTGGAATAAGTAACCAACATCTGGATGCAGCCATAGTCACTTAATATCCACCTGCATTAAATGGTACAAGCCCAGGAAATTCTTTTACTATATGATTTTTCTGAACACAGAGTTAGGGTGTAACTTAACAAGGCATATGATGCATTTTAAAAACAGACTCCAAATCAGTTAATGGAGAGGTATTTTTATAAACTATTTTTACCCTGAACAGAAATCAACCAAGATAATGGAACTGATATTTCTGCATTCTGATTCTGTTCACCCCCTTCTCCCCCCTTTTAAAATATCAAACATCTTTGTGCGTGCATATTTGAGTCTCAGACAGACCTGGGTTACCATGGATACTGTCAAACAAAGAGTTTGTATCATTTCAGCCTGATTTTCCCCCTCTTTCTAGAAGAAAAGGTTTCAATCTAATAATCTTAGACCTCTTTTTAAAACTGAAGTGCACTGATGGATAATGATTTATCTTTGGACTCTTGGCTCCTGGATTCCACTTGTTCCACATGTGACAGTTTCTTTACATTTCTTCAGGCTTCATCTAATGGGGTTTTGTCAGGGGTTAGTTATTTTCATCATCCTGTTGAAAGGACATATCTATCTATTTCTTGCTTCAACTTTGTTTGCTGCCATAGGAAAGTTTGTGTTTAAAGACATAAGAAGTGTTTGAACGGACCAATGGCCCACCTATTCCAACAGTCTGTTTCCACAGGGCCAGCCAGCTGGATAGGGAAGCCCATCATCAGGGCCTGAACACACAGCTAGAGATGCATGCAGTCTCCCTAGAAGCAAATTACCACCCACTGCCATCAGTATGTTAGGAGTTTTTTTGTGAAATTGGAAAAAAAAAGATTCATAGATTGCTTTCAGATGAGGTGATTATCCCAGGGCTATGTTTGGATTGCCATGCATGTCTGTGTCAATCCCAAATAGCCCTGGGATATTGGGATGGCATCCTGTAATATCATTAATATGGGAAAATCACCTCTCAACCCAGGTTTTACTATAAAGTGAAAGGACTTGTCTTTTCTGGATGACAGCTGCTGCAATCTGCCATTTTAGAAACTGACATCATGAGTGTGTAGGGCCCAACTGGACCCTAAATGGTGGCTGCACATTTATGTGGGTCAGCAACCACATTGGCAAGATCACAAAAGCAAGGTAAGTCAGAAAACAAGTCAGCAAGTGTCATTTTGCCTCTTAATAAATCTATGGTGAGGCCACATTTGGAATATTGTGCACAATTCTGGTCACCACACCTTAAAAAGGATATTGTGGAACTGGAAAAGATACAGAAAAGTGCAATCAGAAAGATTAAGGGGCTGGAACACCTCCTTTATGAAATCAGACTGCAACGTCTAGGCCTCTTCAGCCTGGAAAGATGGTGTTTAAGAGGGGAGCTGATTGAAGTATATAAAATTATGCATGGTATAGAAAAGATGGATAGAGAACATTTCTTTTCTCTATCCCACAACACTAGAACCAGGGGCACTCTATGAAGCTGATGGGTAGGAAAGTCAGATGAGACTTTCTTCACCCAGTATGTCTTCACCCAGAGTGTCATTGGTCTATGGAATTTGCTGGCAGAAGAGGTGGTAACAGTTACCAGCCTAGATGGCTTTAAGGAAGGGTTAGACAAATTTATGGATGACAGATGTATCAATGGCTACTAGAATGGATGCCTAAGTACATCTTTCAGGCTGTGGGGACAAGCAGGATGCTTCTAAGGCCATTTGCTGTTTTTCAAGAGCAGGAGAAAGTTTGCCCTTGTCTCTACCTGAGATGCCCATAGACAATTGGTGGGCCACTGTTGTGTGACAGGATGCTGGACTAGATGGGCTGTGATCTGATCCAGCAGGGCTCCTCTTATTTTCTTTCCATTTTAACTATCCCAAAGGTGAATTTTCTAAGTTATTTAACACTGAAAGAAAACTGCTTGTCACTTTGCTGATGTATTCTCTTACTGTGAACGTGAACTGAAACTGGATTAAACCTTAAGTCTGACCACAGCCAATCTTTGGATTGGACTGTACAAGACTTTACACAAATGATTTACATTAAAAATATAACATCTCTTGATATAATACACCATTCATAATTCTTTTTGAACCATTTACAATTCCATTTAAAAAAATTAGACCATTTTGGATCTAAACAGAAATGAATACATAATCAGATTTTTTAAATTAAATAAAATAAAACCAAAAACTTTAAATCACAGAAGGAAGGATTAAACCCCTTCAAATTCAGACCTGCAGAGTAAGAGGATTTTCATTGCCTCCCTGAGCTCCTCTTACTGAGAATTTTGATTTAATTGCAACTTTGCACACATCAGAAAACAATGTACCAGCTTTTCCTTTGTTCTACATAGTGAGTTCTATGCTTTGTTAATGAACAAAAGAAGTAAATTTGGTACACATCCTTCTTAGAATTAGTCCAATATTAGTATTAATCACCTTTCTTTATACAACCACTATGATGTAAAAAATTATAAACACACACACACAGGTTACACAAAATAAATAAGATTAAAAAAATAGGCCACAAAATGTCAAACAAACCATCAGTAAAATAAACAGAAGTTGTCCAATGTTCAGACAACTGTAAACCTCCTAAGTGCTTGGAAAAGCCAAGTTTTTAAATGAACGATATCAAGATAGTCCCCAGAAAACTCTTTTGGGATGAAGCATCAGAAACAGATACAATGACGACAACAACAATTAAAAAAGTGTCTCTGAGGTACCTCTGAGGTGGCTTAGGGACTCTGATGTCTTCCCACACCAGTCTTCCCCTTCCCCTTTCCTACCATCCTGTGCTAGAAAAGATGGATTAGTGAAGGGTGGGAACACCACCACCCCAGTCTCTTTGAAGTGCCTCTTAGGGGCCCCTTTTATTATGTCTGAACACAACCAGAATGCCAGCAGTGCAAAGTCACTATCTCTCATCACTGGAACACAGAGAAGGCACTCCACGGTAGCATCTAATGCCTGAGTTAAGAGTATAATGGAGGTGCCATCTAGCAAGGACCCTGAAACCTGGATGTTATACTATAGAGTATATAAAAAGAAAGTTATAACAAAATGAAATATAAGATTATATTTAAAAAAAGCAAATCAAGTCCATACAATTACTTTTGCCATATGTTACTGAACAGGATACAATTAATTGTTCTAAACTGTAGAGTATCATACAGGTCCATAAATTCCAGATTTCATGAACACAACCAAAAAACTTCAAGCTATACGAATAGCCTACAGAAAGTCTTGTGAAGATGCAGAAATATTGCATAATTCCATAGGTGAAGAATGTCTAGAAAAACTGAAAGATCTCTGAATTGCCAAACATCTTTTGACTAATTCATAGGCCACCTGCAGTCAGTGGCCAAATAAGCCACTAGCAAGGGATAATGTTGGATTTGATCTCCATTATCTTTATCTTGTCTGGCATCTTAAACCTTACCTGGACAGTGATAACTTGGCCACAGTGATCCACACTCTGTTAACCTCCAGATTAGACTACTGTAATGTGCTCTATGTGGGGCTACCATTGAAAATGGTTCAGAAGTTAGAACTGGTGCAGAATGCATCAGCTCAACTGTTGAAGGGAGTCTCTGGGCCGGACTCACATCATGTTGGTCTTAAAGGATCTGCACTGGCTACCTATTCACTACCAAGCCCAATTCAAGGTGTTAATACTAACATATAAAGCCCTAAATGGCTTGGGCCCTGATTATCTGAAGGAACACCTTCTCCCATATAGGCCTGACTGCACTGAGATCTGAAGGAGAGTACCTTTTTGTAGTTCCTTCACTTGCAGAGGTGCAAGGCAAGAAGGCCTTTTCTGTGGTGGCCCCTAGACTTTGGAACAGCCTCGGCAAGCAGGAGTAGCAGACAGCCAAAGTTCAAAGTTTTTTCAGGGAGCAAGATTCAAATGTAGACAAAACAGTCCGGGTTCCAAGTTGCCAGAGAGTCTGCAGTGTCAGGTACCATTTGAAGAATCAACGAGCAAATGAGCCGGGCTTGCAGGAGGAAGAGACATTTGGTCCACACCAAGTACTGCAGGTGTGAGGCACGTTTAAGTAGGCAAGGGAGAAATGGCCCCCCAGCTCCACAAGTGTTTGGCCTGCAAACGTGCTGTTTGCCACTCTCTACTCAGAATGCTTGGGGAAGGGTGTTGCTTGGTGTCCACGTCCGAGCTGTCTCCATCTTGCGTGATAGGGTCAGCATTCACATTGAGGCCTAATGCCTTGCCTGCCTTGTCCTGAGTGTCAGGGAAGCTGGGCCTGGCTTGGCTGTCACTTGTGACAGACAGTTATTGTCAGAAGAAGAAAGGCTGAGGGGGAGAGGAATGACAGCTGGAGGGACATCAAACGTGTTACATCTTGACAACAGCCCATGTTAAAAGGGCATGAAGGTGCTTGGAAGGACTTCAGTGTCCCTCCTAAGGCACAAAAAGCTCTGGGCACAAGAACTGACTCTTAGGACTGGCCCCTCACTGTGGTGAAACATGACACATTTGCACGTGGGCCTCCTGCATTTGCACAAGGATAAGGAGGCCTTCCATGCACTGATGTGACAACATGAGCAATATGACCTCGACAGTGGCAGTAGAGCTGCCAAATTTCTTTCTGAGGGTGCTTGAGGCCTTGAAGGCAGCCTGTTCCAGTGGAAGCACACTGCTTTCTTTTTTCCAAAAAATTATATTAGCAACAAAACAAAAGCAATCATACAATATGAAATACAAAATTCAAATAAAGAACAGCTGCAGCAGGCTCAACGTGTAATTTCAGATTGACACCCATCCCAATGCTTAAGTGTTGTCAGACCAATATACCAGGGGACCCAAGCTGAGATGGTAAATTTGTAGTCCTTATATGCCATGTTGGATTTCTTCTTTCTGATTCAATTATATGCTGGGTTTGGTTATAGGCTGACTTAGCCATGACCAGAAAACTGTGGAATCCTGAGGACAAAGTGATACATTTTCCAAAGGTCCCTAGAACATCTGGAGGTATCTTTTAATTTTCTAATACAAGATTTCTATGTTGGATAGCCTAAAATCCATCAACAGTATTGCCTACTGCATATTACTACTGCTGAAGGGAATTTCAGTCCTCTCTAAAGTATATTGGTATGGAACATTTGATTTAAAAACATTAGAATTTCCTCAGTAGTGACATTTACAGCAAAAAAAGTAAAACAAAAACCAAGCTAAAAAGCACAGGCTGTAAGTCCTTCACTATTGTTCTTTGCACAAACCTTTAGTGCCATCAGACATTTATGCTTCCTGTATATTGACCCAGCAAAGGCCTAAGGAAAAGGCTGCAGCAAGAGGTTTCTGTTCACCCTAGCTGCCTCACTTCCAAATGATTATTATTAGCCACAATGTCCAATTCTGGTAGCCGGCAGAACTACTATTGGTTCTGTAGGGTTGGATAGATAGGAACACCTAGAAAAGGTCTGTGGCTGATCTTGCTAAGAAGAATTGGTTCTGTGTACATTTCTGCAGGCTTCTGATTTCAATATAGGTTTTTTTGTACATAAAGATTGCTGCCCCTTGGGAACAGTTTTTGTTTTAAATGGAAAGCAGTCCATGGACCATAGATGTTCACAGAAACTGATATGAAGCTGCTACTTTACCAACAGAGAGCCAGTTTTTCTCAGCTATTAAAAGCATATTCCTACAGTGATTAAAATAATGGCTCTGTATAATGACAGCACAAAATGTGTGCAAAAGCCTAATTAAGTCCCTGCTGCCCTACTGAATGTACATTAGGCCTTCAGTTCCAAATTTTATTATATGCTAAAATCTACAAAGTCTTCTTTCAATGACACTCATTCTTTGTAAATACATTTTGCATCCAGCTTCTTATATGGGAAGTTTCATCAAGGCCATTTTTACATCTGCTGGGGGAAAGCCAGTGCACTGCTCAGGTGAACAGAAGATATCCCCAAAGCATACCTTAATTGGTTAAAGCTCTGCAGTGGCAAAGCTATATCTCAATCATAGTATAGTTTTGTCATTTGAACTTGATGACCTCCGTTTATACTTATCCAAGGGAATATGATGTTAGTGCAATACAACCTGTCAACAACTTTAGTTATTATCATATCTTTAGTTGTTTCTTAGGCCACCTCTAGATGGTTGCCAGGTATCCTCCTAAAGCCACATTCACATCTAAATTTTAATCCAGTTTCAGTCAACGTTTAGAGTGAGAAAACACATGAGCAAAGTGACTAGTTATTTTCTTTTCACATTACCTAACCCAAAGGTGAATTTTCTGAGTTAGATTATGCAGGAAAAAAAACAGCTTTTCAGTATGCTGATGTGCTGTCTCATTCTGAAAGCAAAATGAAGCTGGATTAAAATGTAGATGTGGACAGGAGGCAGGAAATCCTCCACCACAATTACCATCTCCCAGTTAGATAGTGCTGCAGCCAGTGCTGTTTTTGCATGTTTTTAACATATATTTTATTTTCTTTAAATAAGTAAACAAATATTAAACAACATCCACATACACAAGCCATACAAATCATAAAGAACATACAAACAAAAGAAAAGAAGAAACACCCTTGTCTAAGTGTCCGCTCCTACTTGGTCACTTGTACCCTATTTCTTTTTATTATTATTATCTTAATTTAAGGCCTTAAACACCATCCTTATGTTAGCAATCTATTTAGAAATATTTTTCAGCTGAATCTAGCAAAGATCTCCTGTTCAGTTCCTCAATGTATAGGTTCCAGATCAGTCTAAATTGTTGAATGTTATCAATGCCCTCCATTCTCAAATGTTTCACTGAGAGGTATTCTGTCTGTCTGCATGTTTTAACTGATGTGTGCACCTGGCATTTGGATGGCTGGGATTCCCAGATACACTCATCACATGCGTGCTCAATGGCAGCTCAGTCCAGAAGATAAGTAAACATGCTATTATTGGGAAAACCTGCAACCAGGAGTTTCCCAGCAATATTAACCAATTTTTGGGTGGTGGTGGTGGTGGTGGTGAAGCAATGGTGTTGTTGCTTCAGGTATGTGAGGCAGCCCTATCATAGTGGCACTGCGATGGTGCCATATTCCCTCCATATGGATCAGGCCTTACTTTCATATAATTCAGTTTCTTTTCCCATCTCTATTTGTACTGTCTTCCTTGTACTGAAATACTTTATCTTTGATGTGCCCTTTTATGCCTGCATCTTGCCTAATCATTTATACCAGTGATTCCATCTGGAAGATCAACCAAGAAAGAGGACACCCTTGTCCAGTGTTCCTATGAATTTTGCCTGGATTCATATAACATAAATTTTAGAAGTATTCTTTCTTGGTATAACTTCTCAACTACTTTCTTAGATCTTAAATTATACTCTTTATAACACACTGTAAATATAGGTGACTGGTGATATCAAACACCTTAACACTATCCAGTGATAGTAAAGTTTACAGGTTTATATATACACATTTAATTGAATTTTCAATAAGGTTATATATTTTCCTTAGAGGGCCAGCCAGTTTGGTCTTGTGGATAGAGAGTTGGATGCTTATTTGGGAATACTGGGTTTGATTCTGCACTCCTCCATGAAGCCAGCTGGGTGACCTTGGGCTAGTCACAGCTCTCTTCTGAACACTCACAGCACTACCAACCTCACAGGGTGTTCTGTTGTTGGGAAAGAATAGAGAGCTTTGTCAGCCACTTTGAGTCCCCTTAAGTGGGTGAGACAAATGTGGCAGAAAAGCCAAATCTTCTTCTTTTGATTGGCATACATCCATATTGATATGGTTTGCATAATTTCTCTGATACATTTCTTCCATTTCTCTGCAATAATGGACACAAACATTTTATAATTGGTATTTAACAGAGAAATAGGTCTATATTGTGTTGTTCTGAGTGTCTCCCAGGTGTAACTACTGTGATTAGAAAAATATCTCTCCATGATAGTGGCACTGTATTTCTAATATATTATTGTACAGCCATTTCATATATGGCATTGGTTATGTTCTATAAATTTGTTGAGATTGTATCTCAGTGGTAGAACAAACTGCTTTTTATCTGACTTGTATTGTCAACCTCTTGGTCTAAGGAACACTAATGTCTCCCAGTAATATAATTGGCCCTGGAGCAAAGTTTATTTTTTTTTATGTTACATTATTTTATAGGTTTTTTTTAATTTGGCATTTGTTATATCCCCCCTCCAAATTCCCTTGGATAAATAAATATCTACCTTTTCTATCCTTCTTAATTCTTCCTAATATAAATCTAGTGTTATTTGCTATAAGAGTGGCTACTCCACTCTTAGAATTATCTATGAAAAAATTGTGGGAGAAGTATGGATCTCTAAATATTTCAAATATATACTTCTTGTACATCCAATAATTTAATTTGCTTTCTTTTTATCATAGCTTCCAGGCATTTCTTTGTACTAACATCTGTTAACATTGATATTATTTTATTTTTTGTTTGCATTTTACTATAATTGTGTCCTGTTCCCATGTACTGGTTCTGGTGTGTGAAGTATCCCATCTCCTTCCCTTACCCATCATATTCCCCTTCCTCCTTCCACCAGGAGGCCATATCAACCTCTATGGGTCATTCTTTCCACAATCTACTGGAAATGTACATCTGCTGAGGTCTCTCCTGCTGGGTATACTGTTATCCCTGTTAGGAGAATGTACCATTATGTAAATAGTCCATTTCCCCCTTCCTCTGCGTTCTCCCTTCATTTTCATATATTTCCTTCCCCTTTCCCTCCCACTTTTCGCTCCTTATTTACCATTAATTTAGATTATCATGAATCTCATTTCCTCTCCAACTCTGCATTTGTCTTTGTTTCTCTTTACTGTAGATTTCCTTCTCTATTGTTGTTTTGTATTTTCCTTTAAGTTTATATCCTGTGAAATTAGGATTTGTAACTCTCCTCAGCTCCCTCCTCCAGAGCAGAGTCTTTAAATGCCTTTCCATCATTTAAAACCCATATACTGCCTGGAGTGGCCATTTATAACAAACATTTGCATACATCAAAGGTTCCACTATTGGGCACATGAATCCTCCTTTTTTATATTGTAGCTGGAGCAAAATCCAGGAAGAGGACAATTATTCTTCTCACTGTAAATTGTCTGTTTGTCTAAGTGCTCTCAATATATCCTTTTTAGTTCTTTCTCTCACAAAGGCTATCATTATGTCACATGGTCTCACTCCTCTTGTAATATAGGAAAGAGATTTCTGTGATTAATCAATATTCCACTGAAGTTAAGTGTGAAACGATCTTTAGATGAAATCAAAATAGACCAGCCTCCTTATCCCACTGACAACTGTAAGAATTTGGACTTTTTAAATGGATATTTCTCTTTGAAACAATTGTTCAGGCTTTTTACAATATTACTTTTTAAACTCAGGTTAATGGGAGAAGCCAGAAGCTACATCTACCCTACTCGTCCATGCATATGGACCGCTTCCATATACGTCTTTACTGCAGCCAGGATCCTCTCAAATCCTTAGATTGTTCAGTTTTGTCTAGTTAGGCTGCTCTATGATCTACATCATTCTTGTCCCAAGGTTCTTCTTGCTGGAGCTCAACTTCTCCTCTGATCCTAACTAAGTTTCTCTAGTTATCCCCTCCTCCTTTTGAGTTTTAGGACCAAGCTACTCAAAAGCTATATTATGTGTGAAAACAATTTTTACAGCAAGGAGATCACACCGAATAGATGTGCTTATTTTTTTATTATTGATAAACTTTTGTCAGCTTACATAATAGTATGCAAACTTTAAACAAATTTGAACAAATAATAATTCAGATCCACACTACTTCATATTTAGTCATATGTAGGCTTTCACAGCTGGATTCAGTTTCATTTGTAGCAGTTTGGGGGCTGTTATGCTGTGTCCCAGGTTTCTTCTGTTGAACCTAAGCTTTCAGAAACAGCTGCGATATATGAATTGAATGCAAAAAATCCCATTTGTGCACATCCTTTTTCTCAAATAGTCATGTTTCTTATCTAAGTAGCATTGAAATATTAGATGCTGGTAGATTGATTCCACTGTCTCTGATTGGAAGAACATTGATAAGAGCTTGTCAGATATCAAAGAAAGTATTTTTCTGAGAAACTCCATTCATGATGCGCATTTGGTAAGTAATTAGTTCAAAGGCTGCATATTCTGCAAGCTTTTGGAATAAGATCAGTATTCATTGACTCTCCAACTTTTAGCTATGACTTGTTTTGCCACTATAAGCATAAAATTCAGTAGTTTGTATTGTATTTTGTGTAAGCTTGTCTGCATGATCGTGCTTTTGATGAGTAGTATTTACCACAGAATTCTTTTTCCCCAGAGTTCTTTTTTCCATTAATAATGCATGTTGATTTTTCTTATACAGAGGTAGGGGCAGCTTCCATTTTGGTTTCGGCAGGGCTTGTGAGTTCCAACAGCGGGTGTGTGAATGTTCCCTCATTAAATAGTGGCAACCAATCCAAAGCAGAATTACTTCCCATTGCTTTGCTGAAAAAAATCTCTCTTTCCTTTTTTACAGTTTTGTGCTCTAACACACTTTTAGTCATATGGAAGTACCCCATTTGAATTGGATTAGATTTATTTGACATTTCATGAGGCTGAGCTGTGAGGGCAAGCAAGACCAATTGCTGTTCTATGACCCTATACCTCATTTTATTGGTACCCAAAGGCAAGGAAGGCTTCTGCCTTCCCTGTAAGCCTATCTTTCTAAGTATTGTGATCCTTCCCTTACTTGTTTGTTGTGTAAGCATACTTGTATCTTGATACATTTGTTAATAAATGAAGTCACCCCTGAACAAGAGAAACCTTTAAGAAAGGTATACATCCCTTGACTCCTGAAGTTAGTTGTCTCTGCTCCCCTTTTCTCTGCGTTCCTTCTCAATTAAGGTACTCCTACCAGCTCCTATTTTTTAATCAACTATGTAACTCTTCCTATTGTAGAAAAGGGAGATTGTGACTTGGTGTAGTTGCCCAACCTCATTTTGAGGGTGCACAATTGATGAATTTGAACCAGAGGAATCATGTGAGAAGGATCAATTAAATTGGGGGCTCTGACCTGTGGTGCTACCTCTTTCAGATGCTAAAGTGCTCAGAACTTAGCCTTATCTTTTCACTAGCGGCCAAATTTTGATTGACTAATAAAAATCTGCATGCATCATGCCATATCCATTCTTCCTCTCTCAAGTCTCTGGCTGCCAGGAAAAACTTATTTCACAACTATTTCCACAGTTATTTTTTATCTTGATACATGTAAAGTGTTACCAAAGTTTCTCTCTTTGCTAATAATTGAAAGCTGAGTTCTGCCTACCATTTTAAATATTGTCCCAGTTTGAATTGTTGCTGCTTGTGCAATTCTATTGGCAATTGTTTATTTTATTATTTGCATTGTAATAAGGTTATTACCTCACTTTTTTTTAAACATTTTCAATAAATAAATTTTGTATTAAAATCAGTCATTCCCCCTCCCTTGGGAATGGTGCCACTCTGTTATCAGTTAAACCAAAGCCGTAGTTCTGAAGGTCCAGTGCATATGCAGGGACATTCTTAAGATAAGTACAGAAGAAGTTCCCATTTAAAAAAAGCCATGCAAATTGGTCATACTTCTCTTGCTGTCGGCACTACCGCTTGTGGCAAGCCGTAGTATTTTGGAGAAGAGAGACTGTCAGATACTTAGGATACAACCATATAGGTCTTTAAAGATAATGACCAAGCACCTTGAATTGTATCCAGAAGCAGATGGGCAACCAATGAGGTTCTTGAAGGACAAGAGTAATATATTTTCTTCTAGGTGACCTAGAGAGAACTCAAGCAGCTACATCCTGCACCATTTGAAGCTTCTGAATATTTTTAAAGGGCAGCTCTGTGCACCGTGCACTGCAGCAATCTAACTGTGATGTGATTAGGTCATGAGTCACTGATGCCGGGTCAGATTTATCAAGAAAGGGGTGCAGCTTCATTGGTTGCCCATCTGCTTCTGGATACAAGCAAAGATGTGAAAAGGAATTCCTGACCTTTGCAGCTATCTGAGCATTCAGGAGCAGAGCCAGGTCCAGGTTAAATTGCAAGCTGTGAACCAAGCTGCATTGAAAAAATCCCACATATACACAATGTATCTTCATTTTGCATTAATGATACTCAATATCTTCTGTACGCCTTGTGACAAAGTATTATCATTGCACAGGGAATAAATGTATGTCTACTTGCAGGCCATTTCTTTCTTAAGGATACCTTCTAGCAGAGCCTGTAAGGAATGTAGGAAGCTTTCTTATGTGGATAGGCCCCAATTAGGCACATCTTGATGTAACTGAATTATGAACACTCCCATTTGTTAACAACATTAGTCTCATAGGGTACAAGTTGATAAAATAATGAGCCAAGCTGCTGCTGATCTTTCACAAAGTATGCAAATGCCTCATTGTTTGCTGTCCAAAATAATTCCAGCTCAATAATTGTTTTATGACACAAGGGGCAATAGAAATCCATTTGGTTTATCTGAGATCCTTGAGTTTTGATTAAATTTGACTGCTGCTCACCAGTGCACTCAATGAATAGAAATGAAATTGTCCTCCATGTTCTAATGTTTTAGCTTTGGGCTTTTATTAAAATTCCATGTCTCCTACTTTAAAATATCCATGTATAGTATATTAACATCAAGCCTGACATGCGATTGGAGCTGCCAGGCTTGATGTTGCCTGGGTGCCCCCCCCCCCCTCTACTCAGTCAAGCAGCAGCTCATGGTGGCAAGCCCGGCACCCCTTTCCTCCTTCTCTTTGCCCGCCCACCTCCGATGGCATGTCAGGATGGATTTTAGTGCCGTACTGGCACTAAAATCTGGTGGGTGGGTGAAGAGGAGCGGCAGCAGTGGCAGCAAAGCGGTAGAGCAGTAGCTCCTGTCCGCCGCGCCGTGCCACCCGCTAATGTCCTTATGTACACTAGCCTGATGTACACTTGGTGCTGTTCCCGGCCGGAAAATCAAACCCACACCAGAACCCAGATTATGGCCTAGGTCATTTCAATACATATGAATTTATGGGTGGATTGCAGTAAACTCAAAATTCAGTGTGTGCCTACTATGTGATCATCTCCAGTGTCTTTGGTATTATAATTAATGATAATGATAATGATAATGATAATGATAATGGTAATGGTAATGGTAATGGTGGTGATGATGATGATGATGATGATGATGATGATAATAATAATAATAATAATAATAATAATATACTGAACCTGCCAGTAGTTTGCACTATCTTAGCTTCATTGGAGCACTCAAGCCCCACCACCGTGACAAGGCCACACCCATTGGGGGTAATAATAATAATAATAATAATAATAATAATAATAATAATAATAATAATAATAATAATAATAATAATAATAATAATAATAATAATAATAATAATAATAATAATAATAATAATAATAATAATAATAATATAGTGGCAATGAAAATTAGCCAGTACATAATACAAATAACTGGGTAACTGAATAACCACATTTTAATACACGTACTTAAAAAAATTCAATGCTGCGATATTACTTCTTGATTATTTGTTACCTGCAGCAGCATATTACATCCAGAACAGATTGCATGCCTCTTTCCAGTGGATAATCAAACTGGCTAGCATGCTATTGTAAGCTGCACATGTTCCATATAATTCTAAATATACTTGTTTAATAAGTGAATTTCTGGCATAGGATTTCAGACAAAAGGAGCCATAGGTCAGCAGTTCTCCCCTGCCCCCGTTCCATTTAACTAGTGAGTATGATTCATACATTGGATGTTATTGTACGACAACACTGCTCTTCCTGTCATCACCTTACAGTAACTTACATGTAAATGAACACTGGCTGTTCACTAAGGTTGGGGATTGTAAATCCAAGGCAGGCAAAAAGACAAGAAAAAGACCTACTGTATGCTATCACTGCTCTGTCTCTGCAGAGACTCAGAACTGGAACACAAGTGCAATTGCAACAGAAATTCAACTACAGCACAGCAATGGACAAAAACACAAATAGAAACATCATCTCCTTGTCAAGTATGTATATAGTACAGATTCCTGATTACTTCATCTGGACTCTCTTTTTAAAGTTACACTTCCTTAACCAGCCCACAAATGGGACCAGTGTTACAGATTTCCATACTCCTCTAAGCTGTGTCCATACAGCTGCTTCATTGGCAGCGGGGGTGGGGGGGAGGCAGGAGAAACTGCTTCCAGGCTGTTCCTATCTGTGAAGTTGACTCCCCTTGGGATGCATGGGGGAAGTGAGGAGTCAATCCGGCCACTGAAATCATGGCCAAGTGCAGTACTTTAGGCTTGTGGCTGATGCTGAGTTCTTCCCATGACAGCCCCAACCCTTCCCATCCCAAATGTACTGCATCAAGAGGTTACAGTTTCAAAGTCTGAGTAAAGATTATTGACTTGTATCAAAAAGCAGACATGAATCTTCATCAGCAAAGAGTTCTACAGTTGTGACAGCATCACCAAGGGAGCATACCTACCCACCCCCAAAGCCTGCACACTTTCTTTTACTAAGCAAAAATAGAGCAAAATTTGCATTAAGAATGACACAGAGTAGAGATTAGCTGTGCCATGAACTCAGTATGAATCCCATTTTCTCAGGTTCTGATAACTAAAAAAGAAGTTATGGGACTTTGAGAGGTTTTGGCCCTTTCTCCTCCAGAAATTCAAAGGCAGTTCCATTTGTGTCTGGCAAGTAGCTGGTACAGCTTGGTATTACAAACTGGGAGCAACCTAGGTCAGTTTGGTTCATATATTCACCCCCACTCCCCAACTGAATATCTGGACCATTTCTGCACAGCACACTGCATCCTGTATCCTGCACCATGCACGGATGATCCTGGGCTGGATTGAGTGATCTGGCCCAGAAAGGGTGGCACAGCCAACTGACTTCTGAATTGTGGCTCAACTACTGAGGCTGGAAATGAAAGTTCCAGGCTTCTGCTCTTGCCAGTTGGGGCTGCTTTAGCTGACCACCAAGAAGCAGCCAACTTCTGGAGCAACCTAGAGTGCCCAGAGATGTAGTGTCAAGCTTCTTGGGCTCAGACTATGACAGACCAGCCACTTGTATGCCAGCCCCATACAAGTGGCTCATCCAGTATTTGGAACACTGCATGGACCACTTTTTTTCTACTTTTCTCTCTTTTTTATTTTTTATTGAATTTTGCAATAAACAAAACATCAATCATTATAAGTACAAGGCTTTACAGTATAGACTGAACATTTGCATACACAAAAAAATGCAACAAACCCACCCAGCAGGGGTATGACTACTTAGATCTACACTACTGTACAGATCTACATATATGGCCAGCAATGTTTCTATGCAGGTCCTTAATCCTGATTCTTCTACCTACCTACAACATCAAAGCAAATTAAAACAACAACAACAACAACCCCACCCATAGTGATATTATAAGAAAGATCAACGTGAGTTAGAATCTGGTATATTCATATACATATGCTTCATCACTGCCCTTTGCTTCTCCAAGAGGTATTATTGAAGCTGTAGGGTTGGAATTCTACCCAGTATGCCTTTGCATTGCCACTGAGAGCAATTACAATGCAAGAATGAATATGATCTCTCTAGGATCAAGCCTTGAGTGAGTAATCACAATGTGCAAGCACTGTGTGAAGCAAAGAACATTTGGTTCTTAATATTTCCTTATGTACTGAAGCACAGTCTAAATGAAGGCGCTCCCTCTCTGTTTTAATATGAGTTTGGAAATTTGCTCTCTTCCCTCTCTTCAGACCCTCATGTTTGAAATACACTATTAAGCAAGAATGCCATCTATAAACACATTTCCTAAGCTCTTGAAAATACAGAATATTACCTCACTTCTACATGGCTGAAGGCCCAGTTTAGAAAATGATTTCCCTAATCATGTCAGACCAAGGGAGAAAAGCATTCGATTACTCACAGTTATTTTTCAAACCTTTTCATTCTTCCTGTTGTTTCAAAGCTGCTTTTTAGGATGTGAAAAAATATGCATTTCCTCACAGTGTTATTGATGAATATAACTGAAACTGTGCCAGTGTAAACAAATGGAATCCACACTGAAATTATCCTTGCTTCTTACCTGTTCTGGATGAATTTTGTAAAAAAAAAAGTTATAAATACATTCATTTCATGTATCACAAAATAGTTTGGTTCCAGAAAACCACAATATTATGCAAAAATATGTTATACAAGTAATGCAGGTTGTGAAAAACGAAGGTTTGAGGAACCGCATATACCAAGGGGTACAGATTGCCCATGCAAATCAATGGATAACCTATTCAGAATCATGGAGGTTTAGGATATGGTCCAGTTACTTTCCGCAAGAACTAATGAAGCAAGAGGATCCAGATTACCTATGTAAATTAATGGATAATGAAGACCCAGAGGGCCTGTTTGCAGAGCCCATGGGTAAGTGGCCAATCAGAGGCTGCGTGGCACGCAGCCACACCACACCACTGGCTGGAGATAACCAGTTTGGAACCCGGTGGCAACAAGGTAAGTGCCTCTTGCGCACGTGTCCCTGTGTAGGGCCGGGCATAGGTGCCCGGGGGGGGGGTCTTGCGGCCCTAGGGGACCCAATCCAGTCCCCTAGAACCCGCAGGAACCTGGGCCTGAGAGTGGGGTCCTGACCCCGTGCCGGCCTTTTCAGGTTAGGACACATGGGGGCGCTTTCTCCTTTCGCACGTAGGCAGGTAGGAATGCGTGGAGACACATTCCTTACCTGCCTATGTGTGAATGGGGAAAGTGTTCCTGTGTGTCCTAGCATAAGTGCACTACAGCTGTTTGGCTGTAGTGTGAAAAGGCCTCAGGTGCAGAAGCATCGAAGTCTGGACCAGAACAAGATGATTTAGGACAGTTGTAAACTTCTTCAAATGAGTCTACAGCTAATTTGGGATAGAGACTTCTTGGGATGGTTCTGGATTAGGATAGTGCTAGTCTTATGTGGACAAAATGTTTAGGGAGCTGCTTGTTTCAGAATAACAAACAAGTGCAGAAAGAGCCACTAACTCATTCTTAGACATGTAGGTTTCCTCTACAATGACCTATGGGGGCTATTCTGAGAATACAGCATAGTGAAGAAAATCTACTTAGCTTGTCTTAAGAACTCTGCAAGAACAACATCCTCTTAAAAATGCAGTAGGGACCTTTTCAGAGTGCACCGAAAACATAAGAAAAACTGAAAATTGCTGAAAATAAGTGGCTGAAACATGAAAGATATTAAAATGAAGATGGTTTTCATTCTGGCAAACCTCTGGTGGGTGCTTAAGTGTCAATGCAGACTGGCAGAAAATATAGAAAAGTTCTGTTTTGATTGCATAATTAAATTCTCTTGCTTAACTTTGAAAAAATTGCTGTCAAAAGGCTTCTTCAATCAACAACTTGTTACTCGTTTCCTTTACTCTATCAAAAGAGCAAGTTTAAATAAATTGCACCAAAAACATTGCTACATATACAGTAAGTCAAGGAAGTATGATGGAAAATAACAATACATCCATGGCAAATGTTATCTCTACAACATGTACCTTGACTTAGCAGAGACCAACAGTATCTTCATAAGCCTGGAATTTCACACTGGGCTATCAATCACAAACATGTGGGAATTCTTAGCATTTCCATTCCACCTTTACTCCACTGGAAGCTAGCAAATGACTAGCCACTTTGGAGCTAGTTCTTTAACTGCTGATGGGTGCAAGGCCAATAAATTCCATGAAAATTAAATTTGTCTTTTGCTTGAGATGCCCATAAGCAATTTGTGGGCCGCAGTGTGGGACAGGATACTGGACTAGATGCGCCGTTGCCTGATCCTCTTATGGGCTGTGGCAGGGCTCCTCTTATGTTCTTATGTTCTTAAATGTAAGAAAATAAATAAGGCATCATCATATAAATGAGTCTCCTCCTCTGCCTCCCATTCAGCTTTTCACATTAATTGATAATATGAAGCTAAAAAGTAAACCATAGTTTGTGGGTGTTCAATTGCTTAAGTCCAGTATATTGTCTGATTCAGGCCTCATGGTCCTGATCATTAATGAACACACGAAAGTGGCTGTAACCATAGCTGACTTACTCTGCATGGCTAAATAGAGACCAAATGCTGCTCCGGACAAGGTTTTTGGAGTCTATTCAAATTACCATTTTTATTTTTTTCTGATGTTCAATTGCACAGTAATTCCTTCCATTTAACACAACACACTAGCATGCTAGGCTATTTAAATTTGTACAGTACTTATTCAAGCTATATTAACTTCTTGAACTATTTGTCTAAGATGCTGAATGGATAATTAAGGAGGCTGGAAGAATTGGACAATCGTTTTCATATTATATACTGAACTTTAATCTACCAAAAGGTACATTAAGTTATAATTATTCATATCAAGCGGCCCATTCTTCTTTTTCACTGCTGAAAACCACAGCTTCTGAAGATTTCATCAAGCATTGCCTACACAAACAGTAAAAAAATAAAGTGGTTTGAAAGCAGCTTAATGTGCCTCTAATCCACATTAAGCTTCTTTCAAGCCACCTTTTCATGCATATGGATACAGCCAAAGTATACCTTCTTTGTTGTATACAACTCAGAAAGGTATTATTTTTTCTCACATTCTAAAAACAAAACATCTGAATCCCTGCCACATTTCAGGGACCCTTCTGGACATTCTGCTAGACCTTCCTATATGGATCTGTTGAGTACAACAGCCATACTACAGTAGAGAAAACCCATTTTTTTCTGAATAGGGATGTACATAGATTTTTTAAAAAATTCGTATTGATTCTTGCATGATTCATATTTGATTTTTGCATCAAATGCAAGAAAATTCATATTTGTTTGAATAGATCCCCTTCAAATGTGGTAGGATTCTGATTCAATACGAATGTTCAGTCCCATACAAATCCCACATGAATGCATACAAATAGCATATGAATCCCATACAAATCCCATATGAATCCCACACAAAGCTTCATATGAATGTATCAAAACATTCAGTTTGAATCTGAATGTCCAAATTCATATGAATTCATATGAATTTCAAATGTTACAAATATTCATGCACACCCCTATTCCTGAATGATGTTGAGTACCACTTAGGATGTCTCCAGATGTGATGAAAGCTTTGCAGCCACTGCAATACCAGTGGCCATTTGATGACCAGTTGGCAGTGGCAGCAGTGCAATAGCAGGGAAAGTGCGACGTAAGAAGCTGCTGTTTAATCAGCAGTTTTTTACTTTGCACTTTCTCTCTCATGCTGCGAGGATACAGTACGGTATTGACTATCCTGGGTGAAGGGACGCAGCTCTGCAGGGACTTCAAAGCTTTAATCATGTCTGGATGAACGCTGAGTAATGGCTGCCTCCTGACTGGCTGCCTGAGCACTTCCATGAGCACCTCTATTCAGTTTTCTTGGCAGCAATACAAAAGTGGTTCGCCCTTGCCTAATTCTGGGAAGAGCCTAAGGTCTGAACTGACAACTCTCTGCTAAGCTATAGCCACACCTTTTGTGAATGTTGCCTCAACCATATTTTTTTATTTAAAAGTTGCAGTCCAACACTTAGAAAACTTGACAGTTAAACACCTGATTTAGAGAGTTCATTTACTCACTTCTAATGTTGTAAGCTAAGCTATTGCTGGCCACGACAGTTCTCCTTGCCTGCCCTTTTAGGCTGATTACTTGCATTGATTAGTGGTTAGATGCCATATATCACCAGTCCGATTGATCCTCGGTGGTGCTTTGATTCAGATCATATTGACTTCTGAGGCTTGCTGATGGATTAGCAAAAGCAAACAAGCAATCAAACTCAAACATATCCATATTAGATCCAGTGTATATTGAATTAGTCACTCATCTATCTTAGCATTATTATCCTTGTCAAAAGACTGTACTGATGTTCTGGGTAAATAAGAAGAAACAATAATTGCTAGTTTCCTGCAGTAATAAGATGCTATTCAACATGATGTGTCAGGTTTGGAGCTGCAACACTAAAAGGCAACCTCTCTATACAGTTCAGTAGCTTTTGGATTCTTAAATCAGCATGGTCTTTACAACTAAGGGAAGATCAAGCCATACTTTTTATTTATTCAAAGTGTATTCTGCCTTATACCCTGAGATCTCATGGTGGAAGCAAAAGTCCAAAAATCAAAAGCAGTTAAAAA
Organism: Aspidoscelis tigris stejnegeri; assembly: GCA_023333525.1. Lineage (NCBI taxonomy): Eukaryota > Metazoa > Chordata > Lepidosauria > Squamata > Teiidae > Aspidoscelis > Aspidoscelis tigris. The sequence goes on from JALMGA010000002.1 coordinate 28,295,075, forward strand.
TAGGACAGTACAGAGAGGAAGAGGGTAAATATCTCTTTAGCCAGAGGGTGCATCTTCACCAGCCTCTTGAATACATAGAGAGGTGATGTTTGAAGAATCTCAGAAGGGTGCACAGGCTCTCTCATGAGTTTCCATCCCTTTAGTTTCAGAAGGCAGTGGTACTGCCAAGATGTGGGTCTTTTTAAACACATAAAGTGCATGAAATCTCTTTTTTTTTCATATTATACATACTACTTTTAAAGACGGCTGTAGCTCAGTGATAGAGCAAACTGGATGGAAAGCAAAAGGGTAATCAGTTCGACCCCCAGCAATTCTCAAGAAGTAGGCAGTGGTAAACCACTTCTGTATCTCTGCCAAGAAAAATGCATGGAGGTGCCCATGCAGGAGTCAGATATGACTTGGTGGTACCAAACAACAACAAAATCAAGATATGTATGCATTATCTCAAGAACCCTTACCTCTGTGCTTTAAATATGGACTATTTCTGCACGTGCACTTAAGACCCTATTAAGAACTGGATAAGGACACATATGGCATGCATATACAAGATACCTTCCACAAATCAGGATGGAATAAGACCCTATTAAAGACACAGCTTCCACACAGCACTGTGGGAGATCTGTTCATAATTGGGTCTAGAGGCCCTCTAATCCGGATTAGTGCAAGATTTGAAAAATGAGATCCCCAATCAGTTCTTGTGTGCAAAATCTGGATTAACAGAATACGCTTCCACAAATAGACCTGAAAAAGAATGGATGTGGACAGGACTGGAAGTCCCATCACACCTATGCAGTCCCTCACTTCCTTTGTAGTGGCTATGTTTCACTGCCGTGCCCACCAAAGCAGGAAATGACCTGTGACTGACAGCTGCGCAATCCAATCCCATGGCACCTTGGACAGCACTTCTGTGATGAGGCTGGATCCTTCTAAGTACTGGTGCTATGGCATCCACATTGCAACCATGCATTGTATCCATTGCAATCTGTTCCAGCAATGCATTTGGAACCTCGTTTAGATCCATAACTATTTCATCTGGATTTCGCCAGTGATGGATTTTAGAAATCCGAATTTTCTTAATCCAGATGTTATTTGGTAAGTGCAGAAACACCCATGGAGCTAAACTGAAAATAGCATTTTTTGACTTGTTGTGACCCATCCTGAGTCTATTGCTATAAAGGGTCGGTTACAAATGTAAACAGTAAAGAAATGGCAAGGCTAAAAAAAAAAGAACATATTTTGTCCTCAAAAAAATGGAAATAGGCTTAGAAAAATGGCAGGATCTGGATGGTGCATTTGAATATGACCTGTCTGCATGTGCCTGCTCCCTCATGGTGCATTCTGTGTGCAGGGTGAATGTGATGTCATCCCTCCTGCCATGCTACTATAAGTGCTCATAGAGCACTGTAATGATGGCTTTGTCTAGAAGATGAGTAGAGACCCTAGTGCTAGAACCCTACCACGAATGCTGGGTTTTTCAGCAATGCTTTCTAGTGCTTTTTAGGGAGGAAGAGAGTGGAGCTATGCTGGGGTTGCCACAGATATATTAAAGTTGTCACTTTGCACCCTGATTTCTTTGGTCATCATTCCACCATGAGATGTGATGAGCCTGTTTCTGCACACTGGTGCTGAAGCACAAAGCTTCAATAATATTGAAGGTCTAGCAGCAATCAGATTACATTGAAAAATCATCCCACCCAACAGTCAGCTTACTGAATTAGGCAATTGGAACCAGGGGCTGGGTCTCTCCTCCATGGTGGCACTGACTTCCACTGATAGACTGAATGCCCCTTCCACAGCACTGCTGAGCAACACTAGCAAACCCCTGCAGTTCCCTTAACGCACAGGCGGCAATTAGCAAGCATAGAGATTTACAAGAGCCAAACCACGGCACCATAAGGAGAATGATTGTATTTTCATACTAAACCGATGAAAGTCTGACTGCACTGCTTATGGAAAACACAGCACACTGTCAACAGCTTTAATTTTATACAAAATAAAACCATCCAAATTGTAAAGCTTTTAATGACTTTGAAAATGACTGCAGCAAGAAAGTGGCTCTGAGAACAGAGCATAACCTCCACCCACGCACTACTTGCCATCCACTCTCAAACTTTGAACCTGGACTAATAACTGGCATGAAGGTGATAGAGAATTGCAGCAAAATATATATATCGGCTCTTGCTTGCTTGCCTTGAGAATCCAATACTGAAAAAAGAATTATATTGTAAAGCTGTGTTTCAATGACTTGCGTATTTCTACTTTCTGAGGGGGCTGACAAAAAAGTTAGCAAGATATGTGGAAGAGGTTGGAGGAGTTCACCTGGTATATGCAGCTTTAGGATGAGGCAAGATTTGTACAAGAAGTTAATGGCTCTGTTGAATCAGTCTGGTGGTCCAAGGACTGCACATCAGTATGTCTCTGGCTTTTTCTGCGCTTACCTGGTGTGGATCTGGATCAATGGGTCCCACTTGGAGGCCCACTAATCTGGATTATGTAGATGCATGGGCTGGATCACTGCTATTTGTACTGACAATGCTGTTCTGAGGCCTTTTCACATGAGGGATTTTCCAACGTGTCTACAACACACTGGAATGGGGCATTCACTCTTCAGGGGCAGACGGTTGTGTTCCAACCCACCCCAGCCATTACAACACATCGTAGAAGCGTTCAGGCTTCAGAGCACAAAAAAGTGCTCTCCACCCATTCGGGCTATCCCAGCTGTACTGGAGGGAAAGCATTTGCACACTCTCCCTCCGTGACAGCTGGGGCCCTCCCCTGGGCTGCCCCCATTGGCTCCTGTGGAGCCAGGGGTGAGCAGTCCTGGAGCCTCCCTTCCCTGGGGTCCCACCAGCTCCAGGGGCCCAGATTGGCCTCCTGGGGCCAGCAGGACCCCCACCCAACACCACCCAATCCACCCCAGGGGTACACACATGCGCACACTCCTTACCTGGTGGTCACCCGGTCGCTACCTGCACGCGCCACAGTCCTTGATTGGCCAGGCACCCACCTGGCTTCATCTGGCCATCTACGCAGGCACGGGTGCCTGGAAAATCAGGGACCGCGCCACATGCAGGTGCAAAGTGCAGCTGGCCTGATTGTGCCAGTAGCAATGGGTGATCACCAGGTAAGGAGCGTTTGTGTGGGTGCAGCCCTGGGGCAGGGAGGTGTTGGGTGGGGGTCCCACCAGCTATAGGGGCCTGATGTGGGACTGTGGAGCACACAGGACCCCAGGGAAGGGACCCAACAGGCCTCCCCGCCCCTGGCTCCAATGTAGCCAATGGCGGGAGGCTGGGGGCCGCTTGGCCCAAACACATCTAAGACAGTTTGCAACTTGTCCTTTACTTGCCAATGCAGATGGGAAACTGTCTTAGATGCATTCAGGCAGAAGCATTCTACAGCATTTTTGCTGTAGTGAGAAGAGGCCTCTGGTCTACATCTCCCGGCAGCTCCGAAGGCTAAGAACAACAGTTCCTAGCCTTGAAGCCTGGAGGGGGCGAGGGGTGCTCTTCAGTGATGTACTGTGGGACACCACTGAAAACTTCCCTGGTAATATGGAGGACCAATGGGGGCAGGACCAATTGGTCTGCATGAATGTGTGGATCAGGAAGCTCGTGATATAGATTAAGAGACTCCTTAATCCAAATTTCCTTTGAGTGCAGAAGGGCCCCTTGTTCAACCACAAGAGTGCTCCCTGAACCACAGGATATGTATCATCTTGCACCCTGGGAGCACCCACACTCCTGCAGATGTGCATCATAGTGCTAAGCCAATAGAAGATGAGGAGATTTGACAGCGCTTTCCATCACGCTCTTCTCCACAGTATCCAGACTTACCAGTTCACGGAACTCTTTGGGTGCATCCCCATGGGGCCACCCCTGATGTGCTGTGGCTTCAGGGCAGCCTTAATGTGAATTAAGATTCACATTAAGGAGTCCCCATGGCAATGTGGAGGACAGGGCAGGTTCAAGGCAAACCTGCCCATCCCCATGAAAACCGCGGCAAATCCCTGCATTGGGATGCCACTGTTTTCTCCACACACCCCTTACCTGAGCACTGAATTGCCCAGGTAAGGGGTTGATTTACCACAAACACTTGCCTGACATCTGCTCTGCAATCACCTGAGCAACTGTCAGGGGGTTATAGCAGCTCATATGTGCACACACAGAGCTCCACTAATGATTAAAAGAGAGATGCCAGCACTGAGCTAATTAATATGCACCTCTTTCTAAGGCTCTGAGCTGCCTGTTATGTGCAGCCTTGGAAAGAGGTGCATATTAATTAACTTCTTGCCAGGAGGCTGACTCATTGGAGCTCACAGGTATTGGGAAGCAAATTATGCCTGTTATCTCCCAGCCTTGGAAAGAGGTGCATATTAATTAGCTCCCTGCTCCCTTGCTCTTTTAAACATTAGCAGAACTCTGCTTGTGCACATGAGAGCTGTTATAACCTCCTGACAGTTGCTCAGCTGAGTGCAGGGCAGCTGTCAGGCTTACCTGGGTGACTGAGCAGTCAGGTAAGGGGGAACAGTTGTGATCCCAGCATTAGCGGCAGGGACAACGAAACCCTGCCTGCTAATGCTGTAATCGTAACCCAGGAGTGTCCCCATGCCCCCAGGATAACCTGTTCTTGCCCCGTAATTTGGGGCAAGAACAGTTATCAAGTGGGTTTTTTTTAACTTCGATTTGGAGGATTTTGTCCCTCATGTAGCCCAAATTAGGGCTTTGCATGGGGACTCCTGCAAGGTGAACTCATGTTTGCCTCGCAGTATCCTCAACATGGGGATGCCCACGTAGTGTTGCAGAGCATAGGAAAATGGCTGCCGTCTCCCACCATTTCCTGTGTTATGCAAAAACAACAAAAAATCCTGTGTTCAATAGTGTCTAGCAGCATGGAAAGCAATGATTGCTCCTGAAGTAGCAGTAGTTAAAGTGCTATACTTAGATAATCCTGTGATTGAAAAGCTGTTTCAAAGTACATTTTATTAAAGATAAAAACATATTTTCCAGACAACTTGGGTCAGGTGTAGTTCTTTACAGACTGAGGGAACATTCACCTGATCCGTTTGGACTGTGTGAGGTGGTTCATGTGCACAGGATGTGCACATGCTGTCTCATGCAAAAGAATATAAAGCCCTACATTGGTGCATGGTGTCTACTCAGCCTCAACACCTGGGCCATGCTTGGCCATACTCCACTGGTACAATACTTAAAATATGGGCCTTTCTGCACTTGGCCTTGTTCTCGAATATATTCTAGAATAGGGGGCCTGCTGTCCACATGCTAGTACAGACTATGACAGGCCTGAGACAATACCTGGCATAGTCCTCACTAGCATTAAGATAATGGAACCATATCCTGAGATATATTCCAGAAAAAGGCTAAGTGTGGAAAGGGGCCAGGTCTCAGCATGACCCAGGCAAGCTTCCTGGTCCTATTATGGCAGTAGGAATGGCTCTCACCCTATTCTAGCATCATTTGGAGGGATATGACTGAAATGTCCCTCGTGTTCAACTTTGATGCTGGAGAACTTCCAAATAGATGAAACAGTCCTGTACTTCTTTTTCTCCTCTGCTGTTTGTGATAGATAAATGCAAACAGTCGCAACTCATAGCTACCACAGTAACAGTGCAGAAGAGAAACCACCCTGCTAAAGAACGGCAATAAAGAAAGGGAAGTTAGGTAAGGATTTTCACTGATAAGCAAAAATGATATGCTTTTGGCCTGAGCAGAACTTGTGGCAAGGAATTTCCATACTGTCTTGTCACTTCAAAAGTTTCCTGGTTGCTATCGTTACGCATACATACGTTCTAAAGACTTTGATCTAAAGCTGATTGCATAACATCCTCTGTATGTGCATTGGCTCAATCAGATATTTTGGAGTTTGTATACCTTGCCTGTCAACCCTAAACAACTGCTAATGAAGGACAAGTGTGCCACAGGGTTACACCAGCAGCAGAACAGAATTACTAGGTGGTTAAAGCAGGGCAACCACATGATTTGATTCATCACAAGGGAAAACAAAGCAGAAATTTGCTGTCTCAATTTTTCATTTTTGAAATGATTAAATTATTTACCAAGGTGTTTGTGACTTGCTTTTTTAAGTGTTGGATGCTTCAAGGCTTAGAAATTAATTATTTCCTGGTTTTGGAATAATTATCCTTTTGCAAAGAGCTAGGACCAAAATAAAATAACCCTGTCCTCTTCATACAATCAGTGGAGCAAATGATGCCAAGGTATTCAGAAAATATGGTGCGACCAGTTATTTCCCCATGCATAATTCTGAATTTCTTGCTCTAATGAGCCCTTCCATATTTCCATGGCAATTGTCACTCACCTTGGCAAAAATGACTTGGTGAGGGAAAGTGCTGCTAAGCATCACAAAATAAATGAGACCTGGAAATGCTTGAATGCACATCCCCGGCCTGACACGTAGCCTTATCTTTACTAGTTGGTGGGTTATGCAAACTTGGGAAAGAGCCTGAAATGTCAGGGGTAAGGCAGGTCAGTTAGAAAATAATGTACTTTTGGGGAAGAAAGCCTAAACCAGGAAGCTGCCCACCCCTGAACAACTGCCTCACAGAAACTAATAAGAAAAACTCTGGACAATTCTGTGACAATAAACATGAGAGGCTCAGGCTGGATAACTGCCTGTCCATGCAGTGTATGCCAGACCCAGCTCCCATAGTGGCTTATTAAACAGTGTCCTGGAACTGGAGCAGCTAATTGACTATCATCTCATAGCCCATCTTCCATTCCTTAGTAAAGTACTTGAGAGGGAAGAGGCCTATTTGCTCTTCAGCTGGTATTCAACAATTAGGGAACTTCTGGTGAAGAGCATCTGCACTTCGAGGAGGCTGTTACAGCCTCCAAGTGTGCCCTGCCCCCCCCAGAAGTTCACTAATTGTTGATTAGGTGTGGAGCACTAAATCGTGCTCTACACCCTTACCAATGTTGACCAAAAGCTTACCTGGAGAGTCCAGCAGCATGACCATTCACTCTTCTTCTGGTCCCCTGTGGTTGGTGGTGTCCGCACAAGTGCTGTTGCTGTGGCAGCCGTGATTGATCACTGACCTCTAACATGACAAGACCTCTGATCCCTGGGACCAGCCCCAGAAGTGGTGGGAGTGGTGTCCAGTCATAGAGTCATGAGAAGGGTGCTCAATCACAGGTGCTGATGTGATCAGCCGCAATATGTCCCGGTGCTCAATCATGTACCTCTCACATCAGTGTCTGAGCATGTAATGGCAGCGAGGAGGTGGAAGTTCCAGCTTCTAATGCACAAACTCCATTTGTACTTCTGGCCAGTAATTGATGCTTTGGGGAAGCTTTCCTCATGACAAGTGCAAATGGTCCACCCTAGTTCATGGCAGCCTAATTAGGTAAGTACCAAAAGGCCTTCAGGGTCACAGCAATGTGTCTGCTGTGGTAGCCTCAACTGATGACCTAATGCAAGACAGACAAGGGAGAACAACCCAGTTGGTGCTTCTTGAGCTTTCTACAGCTTTCAATATCATTGATGATGGTATCCTTTGGAGCAGCTTGAGGACTTGGGTCTGGAGGCGTAGCTTCTGTTTTTATCTCTGGGACAGAATCTAAAACATATGCATGGGTGATTTTCACTCATCTACCTGGGAGCTTGTGGGGTTTCCCATGGGATCAGTCCTGTCTTTATGCTGTTTAACATTAAACCAAGAGACTTAGAGTTCAGTGTCACCAGTATGTTGATGATACCCAGCTCCACTATCTGTATTGTGTGAGACAGTGCAAGTACTGTAGCAGTTTGGAGGCAGTGAAAGGCTCGATGCAGTCTAACAGATTGAAACCAGAAAAGATAGAGGTATTATTTTTCTTGGGTTGTCAGATAAGGAAGATGCTAGGTACCCTGTTCTGGACAGGACAGCACTCTCCTGGAGGAAAGGGTGAGAAACTGTGATGTTCTTCTGTCCCTTGAAGCTCATGTAGCACCTGTGGTGGACTACCTATGATCAGCTTGATAACTGAGCGTCTTCCTTAATAGGACCCATGTTCTTGTGACCTCCAGTACTTCATTACTGTAATGCACTCTGTGTGGGTTATATTAGGAGACAGTCCAAGGGAGATGTGACGAATAGTCCAAGGGAGCCCTCAAGAGGGCAATCAGGGCAATCCTTCTTGAGGACACCTTTGCATTGTTCATCACATCTCCTTTCTGGTTCTCAGCCAGCATCACTCTACATTACAGGACTCTGACAAGTTTGCACCTGTATTCATACATAAAAGGGACTTGCAGAAGAAGAAAGAAGTGAAGTGAAGGAGGGCAAGACATATGGATTTCAAGGGAACCTTGGAACAAGGGCAGGAACTTAATTTATATTAAGCAATGAATATTTATGGTTAATATCCTCTGAGGATTTTAAGGTATGTTTTATCTAAGCTTATGACAATAAACATGGAAACTAAGAAGACAAGAGGTTTGGGAAGGTGAACAAAAAATAAACTACAGTAAAACTTTGGCAGGTTGGATGTGGAGGCTGTGCAGCTCTGACATGCCTCTTCTGAACAATAGGCTGTAACTAATCTGGGGCAATTTTACACTTTCTTTCCTGTACTGTGGATGGGGAGGGTGGATTATAGACTAACATTGACTAGCATTTTCACTTGCAAGAGCTAGTCTATGATAGCCTAGCCCCCACACAATCGATTACTTCCCTGAGATCAGTTGTACCTCCAATCCTCTGCAGGGCACTACCATCTTGGATTTGATGTCCTCCACCACTCTGCATGTGCCAGCACAATTGCTATGGTGATGCTGTTGTTTGCACAAGTGCAGTCACAATGGGGGCCATCTGAGCTGCCAGTGCACTTGTGTGGCAGCTCCCATAGCCCATATTAAATTGGAAAAGGTTCAAATGGTTGCCACTGGATGCCTCATGTAAGCTTTTGGGTAATGTTAGCTTGCGTGTGGTGACGGACTTCATGCAGCACTGCTAGTTTATAATTAGGCAACATCTGGGAAGGCAGGGGGCGCTTGTAGGCTGTAAGCACTGGTTGCAAGTGCAGAGGCACTTACCCGGATGTTGCCTAATTATAAACTATGAGCTGTAGTGCAAATTGGCCTCTTATCTTAGATTGTAATAACTGCTGATAGATTGTTAGGGCTGTCACGATGATAAGTAGGCCTAACTGCATCCAGATTGTCACAAAAAAAGCTTTCTGAGCAGTGGGAGATGTTGGTCCCACTATAGAGGCAGAAGGTACTCTGGTCCTATAGAGGCACTTCCCAGCCTCTGAAAACATTGCAACTGTGGAACGAACTAAGGATGTGCACAAATATTTGTAACATTCATTATCTGTGCAAATTCTGGCATTCGTAAACGAATCAAATGTTACAACATTCGTACATTAACATTTGTATGAATACGAATGTTTCGAAACATTTATATGAATAGTTTGGTCATTGGTTAAACTGGGGATATGTATCTGATACGTACCTGATACACATGTCCCATACACGTATCTGATACATATGCATTCGTATCAGATTTGTATCGGATACATATCTGTTCATATAGATACGTATCCATTCGTATCGGATATTCGTATGAATTTGTATAAATACATTCATATCAAATAGAATCCTATCACATTTTAATCAAATCAAATGCCAAAAAACCTATTTGTGCACATCCCTAGAATGAACTGTCCCAGGGAAGTGAAGATCAAGGAGGGAAGCCAGTGTTCACATTTTGAATGCCAGCTTCATCCCAGGTTCCCAGGACTTACTCAAAATTTGACCGTTGACAGTCCAGACTCCAGAGCATCTCACTTGCTGTGGCGAGGGCTATGTTCACCGGCTGTTGTCACAGTGACTGGGTGACGTGGTGCACAACTTCACAGGTGTGCTGCATCACCCCTGTGCAGCCTTCACACAGAAGTACGCAGAAAGGTCTGTGTCTTGGAGCATATTTGAATGTTCCACAGCATACAGCAATTAGGGATGGCCCCACATGCTCAGAGCTGCTCATAGATGGTAGCAGCTCCGCATTGTGTAGATGCTCATGCCAGAGCATCCCCAGGCTCTACAAGCCAAAAATGGCTCCAAGTAATTTGCTTCCACCACACACAAACTAAGGTTGTAATCCACAGAGTCTGTTATTCAGTCCTGCACATTGGGTGCTTCTGGGGTGGATTTTTTCCCCCTCTAGGCAACCAATAGGCCTAATGTGGCCTGAAGCATTTGCCTAATGGGCAATCGTGTGGATACAGTCATAAATCTTGTACTCTATTACACATTTCTAATCTCATGCTAAATTATCTAGCCAACACAGCTAGAAGATGCTGTCGGGAGATGAAAATGAGAAGTGATATTCTTTGCAAATCAAAAGAATAAAAGGATATTTTGAGAAGATTACAATATAGCTGGAGTAAGTGACTACATAGGTTTTATGAATTCTGATTTGTTTCTAGAATTAAAAAGCCCTTCAGCTTTTCCTCTTTACGCTGCAAGTCTCTTTTGTCTATAGACCTAACACCTCCTGCTTTTTTTATTCTCTTTATTTTTTTATGTGCTGCTTTTTTATTTGTGAATGACGTTTAATGTTTTATTCTCATTCGGATATGTGCTAGTCAGAAGCTACAGAAAATACATCTTGTTGATATCAGCATAAAAATATTCTTCCAGGATATTTGGAAATACATCACATGGGAAGGATAATAATAGTTCTTCACTGTTTTATGATTGCCTGTAACATTGGCTTCAAGTCAATGAAACAGAATTGGAAAGCTAAACTTTGAAGATCATTGTAAAACACTAGATGGAAAGAAAAATTCATGACCTCTTATTAGCTAATTTTATGTGGAATGTTTAGTTCTGAGATTCTGCAATCTGAGGACAAAGAACCCAAAGAAAGTTTTATTTTTATTTTTTGCAAAGGAGCACGAGATGCCCTCTTTTAATGGGCATTTTCCATGTGACTTGCATTTGATTTAAGTGATGAATGGTGTTGCATTTAAATCCAATCTATACTACAACATGATTTAGAAATCCAATTAATAGTTTCCATCATGAAGATGCTATTTTATGTTCAGGCATTTCTCTCCATTTACTGAATGTACAGTTTTCTACTTTTGAGCCAAAACTATTTGGAAAATGAGATATTCTTATGGGATTTGCAAAAACAATCTGGAGCCCTTTTTGCACTGGGCCTTATTCCCACTTATGTCACAGAATAGGAACCTGCCATCCACATCCTGCCTGGTATGCAAATATCTGGTTCCTATATGGAAATATAATCTGGAATAAAAGTCGGCACAGAAAGGCCCTGTGATACAAACTAATAGCACTTCCATTATAGCTAGAGCTACGTGGAAACATTTAGGAAAGTATGGATGTATGCCTTCTCACTTCTCATAAACCCAAATGGGTATTTTGAGGAGAATTTGGCAAACTGTCTCCCTCCTATCTAATTGATGACTTTGTGATTTGTGTGAATAGGCCATAATGCTAAAGCAAGCTTGAAGTTTTAATCCAGCTTTCATCCATCTTCGGTGTGTGGTAGCACAACAGCTAAGTGGCAAATTTTTGTAAAAGAAAAAGCAGATTTGCACTGATCAGACTAGTATGGTATCATATCACACTGGGATGGTTAGGTTGAAGTGCAGTGGGGGCCATTTCCACTATGAGCATTGGAATAGCCCCTTACCTGACCAGCAGGGCTTGAAGTGCAAATGCCCAGTCTGGATTCCAGGGAAACATCTGAACTAATATCCAGCAATGGTGATCCGGATACTGCAAATGACTGTGCAGACACAGTCACACAGCCCACAGCCCTTGCTACACAGCACCTGGAAGAGGTGCAGACTCATCTTTCCAGGATTGGTCCAGACACTACTGGTCAACCTGTGACCTGCTTTTTAGTTATCCACAACTGGAGCACTCTGCGTAGGGCTAAGGCACCTCCAGGTAAGCTGCAGTGGGGCTGACATGCAGATGGGCCTGAGAGCTCCAGTTGGTAAGTGTGCAAAGACCAAAAATGACTAATCTCTTTGCTGATTTGTCTTTTCAGTCTAAAGGTAGATAAAATATTGATTAAAATTTAAGTGTACCTGGTCCCAAGAAAAAAATATATAGGTTTTTAGACTTTATGTTAACAGAGAACGAAAATTGTCTTTGTTCAATTTAAGGCCATGGTCACACCTTCACTTTAAGTCTCTTCAGTCCATCTTCAGGTCTGACTGCTCACACCTTTTCATTTCTAGCCATTTTTGGGGACATTCTACTCAGGAAAGTCCAAATGGAGGGTGGAAAGTCCACAAATAAAACAGTCAGAAATGAAAAGAGCAGCCAGACCTGAAGATGGACTGAAGAACGCTAAAAGTGAAGGTGTGACCACTGCTTTAATGTAGAACTGTATATCTGCTATAAATCCTCATTGTACAAGAAATTGCTACAAAAGAGTTCACTTACAAGGGATGTATAAAGTCCTAACTAAACAAGCAGATGTCTGCCGATAAGAGGCCCTAGCTACCTCATGCTTCAGAAGGAATTCTGGATGAAATTGCATAAGTTTGAGTTAAGCTGAGGACAGACCTGAATAGTTAAAGCACATCTCATAGAAGGAGGCTATCTCCTCCCAGAACAAACCAAATTATTTACATTAAAACTTAACAACAGGAAATATTGTTTTAAAAATGCGTTACCTACTGCAGGGATAACTCTGTTGGAAGCTTTTTTATGGGAACAGGTGGTTTGCATGAAACCATTCCTAGAAATCACTGTTTGATATACTGTTAATGTATGCAGTTTGATGGTGACAGCTATTTAAAGCCAGTCAATGTGTTTCCACAACTTTTACAACCTATGGGAGCTCCCTTCCTGGCTACATGAAGCTGCAGGAGCATTACTTCTTCCTATCAAATGGACTGCCACATTCTTGGCTGTGATCCAGAGGTGAACTCTTCATGGCAAACAGCAAACGTAGGAGCCATTCAGTTGTTCTGTGACAGAAAAGGAAATATCTCATGACTAAAGGAAACACAGAGAAAGTTGCTGTGCAGCCCTATTAGACACAAGGCAACCAACACTTAATTCAATAAAACATCAATTATGTTGACACTTTGCTTTTTGTATGTGTGTGTTTTCCAGCCAATACAATTCCCCAGAAGCTTTATAGAAAGATAATAAATGTGTTATAGTATGATTAAAGTGCTAGCTCTGGGATTTAAACAGCAGTGTGGTGTAGTGGTTTTAGTCATAGGTTTTGGAGTGAAAAGACTGCTTCAGATCATTACTGCTAAGTGGCTTTAGGGAAATCACTGACTCTCAGCCTGACTTTCCCTACAGGGTTGTATGACCATAACTCCCCACATGCTGAGCTCAAGAGACAAGGCAGGATTTGAAAGATTCATGGCCAGCGTTAAGCACTCATCTGATTTTCTATCTACCATCATTTCAAGCAAAACCATTAACAGATCTCTTTATTATTCTTATTCCTATTGGAAACTTCTCGTTCCTGCAGACAATCATAACAATGTGAAACACAGTTTGTGACTTTTATATGAGCCAGTCTGTTCCCTACCCGCACTCTCTTGGAATAGGATCAGGTCGGTATGCAGGAGACCCATTGGCTAGGGGTGGCTTTGTTGATCCTGCTCTACCAGATGCTTCTGCCAACAGTAGGTGTCCATCATATTGCTTGAACACTGTCAAGTTCATTTTGAAAGACAGAGAACCCATGGGCTTCATATTCTAACGGGCCAAGAAATATACAGAATCATGCACTTCCATGAAGAAACGTTGCTGTCCAAGGACCAACATTTTGTCCACCTACTCAAGCCTGGACAAAATTGTAACCTGCCCTGGGACCATTCATAAATAAATAAATAACAGTTCTTTGTTGTTGTTGGCCCAAAACCCTTTAGACCGCCTTGCCTAAACAAATCCATTCCCTCTTATATGATAATTGAAGTAGAGGTTCTGCACAAGGACTTTACTGTTTATACATTCTTAGCTCCTGACAGAACAATTAATATTGCTCATATGACCATTTATATTATGATCTGTGATTTGGGGAAGTGACATGGGAATATCTTCTCCCTCCTCCCTCTCCCCCACCTCCCCCCCACCAGATGTTGGTATTTAATAATTTAGAAAAAAATGTTTTGTGCTTATGTCAAATGCTGTGTAGAAAATTGGACTCAAAATTAGGGACAGAACTTTGCATTCGTGCAGATGGAACCACTTTGAATGTGCTAGACTTCGAGTTCGGTTCACTTCAAACATGCTTCCAATTCCTGCCTGAACAAATCCATTTCCTCTTAAATGATCAGTGGAGAAATGCTGAAGTTTCTTACAAGGATCTTACTGTTTATGCATTTTTAATTCCTAACAGAACAACTGATATTGCTCATATGACTTTCTACATTATGGTTTCTGATTTGGGGAAGTGACACGGGAATTCCTTCTCCTTCCTCCCTCTCACCCCCCCCCCCAAGATGTTGGTATTTAGAAGGAAAATGCTTTGTGCTTGTGTCAAATCCTGTGTAGAAAATTGGACTCAAAGCTGATAACGCTATTGAAGGAAGTATATTGGTCAGGACAAAATCCATTGAGCTTACAGTTTCTGCCTCTGGTGCCATCCACATGAGGCCTCTAAGACAGATCCACATTGCACATTGTGGCAACAAATTCTTATCCCCACCCCATCTCCTAAAACGGAATATCCGATCAATTAGCTTGGCTGGAAGTAGATAAAAACAGCTTATTATACATTGTGCCAATCACACAGTGCTATGCCATACCATAATTAAAACAAGCAACCGTGCTGCTCATTAGTCCAGCAAGCCAGGAAATAGCTTGGTACAGTGGTGAGATGCTTTCAAGGAAGACGTTAGAATGATCATTCAGATGTCCTGACGCCCCTCACCGATGTCACAGCATGCATGCTTAGATGTTTTACTTTCACACTGATAATTATAACACTCCAGGAGGCTTGGCCAGATACAACAGCTTTTCTAGTGTCAATTAGTGGCTAATCACATCCAGTGGCAAAGAGCACACCTGAGAAGTATAATAGGAAAGCTGCTGCTCATTTTTTTTCATGAGGAATTCACCAACCAGATTGCTGGTGTTCTGTGCTCAAAAGGAAAATGTGAATTTTCCCATTTTGCATATGGTGAGAAACCACATCACTACGCCTTATGCTTTTGCATAAATTCCTTGAACTACTTGTGCAATAATCCTTTGAATTCATTGTGCCATTGGATTCTGAATGGACCAGATGTCAATTTTTTACAAGAGTAAATCTTGTCACAAAAAACCCAGACAGCTAGAATAAAGCACGGAACACTACAAAAGAGAGATGAACTTTAATGCTTACTGGAGTAGGATACGTAGCAGAAAGAATGGCTTGTTTAGTGATAGAGCAATCTGCTTAGAAAGCAGAGGGTGCTGGTTTGATCCCAGCCTCTCCCCAGAAGTAGGCACAGTAAACCACTTCTGTATCTCTACCATGAAAACTGCATGGAGGCACCATGCAGTCAATAGGGGCTGGCCATGACTCAATGGCACAGAACCAGAGCAACAAAACTGTCACACGTTGTAAATAATACATGAACAGGAA
The DNA here is from genome assembly GCA_023333525.1 of Aspidoscelis tigris stejnegeri. NCBI lineage: Eukaryota > Metazoa > Chordata > Lepidosauria > Squamata > Teiidae > Aspidoscelis > Aspidoscelis tigris. The sequence goes on from JALMGA010000002.1 coordinate 28,310,673, forward strand.
ATGTCAACTCTTGCCCTGCCTTTCATATTCATTTTTAGGCAGAAATGTTGAGTTCACAGATCATGAACCTCTTTGCGAATTTTCACTGGCATAGGAGTTTAATTTTGGAATGACCGACATTGCAGTCTCATAGTATTTCTGTAACCGCTTCATGATGCTTGTTTCAATCAGTTGCGAAGCTTGTGCTTGGCTTTTCCCTACTTCTTGTAATTTCAGGGAAAGAAGGCGTTGGCTCCATTCAGATTCTTAAACTGCAGACTTTATCATCAGCTCGAGCAGTGACTTCTCATGATGCATTATTAACGGTTGCTCTCGCCTCGTACAGTCACATTCCTGACGTCCCAACAGTAGCATGCAAAGTGCAAGAGCAGCAGTCTCTATCAGTGACTCACAGCAAGGAAGGAACTCTTAACAGATCCACCCTTCCTTCCTGTTCTGTATCAGCTGAATCATCGAAAAACCACAGGCGAAGAAGGCTGGTGCAGAGAAAACCAGGGGGCAAAAGCAAAGTATTGTTCAGCCACATTTAGAATTAGGGAACCCATGTTGCTATAGTGCAGAAAAAAAAAAAGGACTTACACTGGCAACTAGATTTTATTTTCCCTTGATTGCTACCTTCCTAGGAAGGTATTTAGAATGGATATCATCATCATCATCATCATCACCACCACCACCTTCCTTTGAAAGCTCAAGCTGATCTAGAAGATATAAGAGAGAAAAACACACAATTCCTAATTCAGTATATAAAAAAACCTGCACCAACTTTTCTACATCACACGAAAAATAAAAAGATAGTTTAAAAATTTGAGAATTATACTCTTGCTCCATTGATTCTTACTGAATAAAATTCTATGCTTTGCATCTTTAAAGTGAGGTAAATATTGTTCTGCAAAACCTGAATCCATTTAGATTATTTTTTATGTAGGCGATTTAAAAAAACCTGTTTTACATTGTTTTGCTCTGCTTCCATTTTATAGCATGGGCCCCATTTTCCAGAAAGTGTTGATAAAAGTAATATACAGCAGGAGAGGGAGGCAGACCTGCTATCTATCTATCTGTCTGTCTGTCTGCCTGCCTGCCTGCCTGCCTGTCCGTCCGTCCGTCTGTCCATCTCACCCTATACCCAGAGGTCTCCAGGCGTGTAACAACATTTAAAATCAAACATTATTAAAACAATAACAGTATGCATTAAACAATAGAATCTGCAATTGGGAAGGGAAAGTGTATCCCCCATTTTAACCTACTACCAAAAAGCAAGATCAGATTCCTTCCTCATCTGCTAGTCTGAGCAGCCATTCTTTCATCAATCTACAAGGGAAGGAGGCCAGTTGCTGCTGTTGGGTTTTCCAGCTTCCATACAATTAATTGGAAAGATTATAAGCAAGTTCTGCTTGAAGAATATGCCCTTCACCAAGGAATTTTTTCTGGTATTTTGTGTTCAGATAATTATACATCATCTTCCATGAATCCTGCAAGGCTCTTTCTGCACTGGGCTCATTCTGGATTAAATCCAGACTAGACTACAGACTGGTGCAGACTACAGAAGGCCCCACCCAAGACTCGCCATAGTCTGCACTAGCATGTATTTGGCAGGCCCTTATTCCAGGATACTTTCTTACTTTCTCAGGTCCCTTCTGGACCTGTTCCATCTACAAAAGTAGCACCATCCAGATTGAGAACTTTTCAAGATCTTGCTCCGCATTTGTGGAATAGTCTTCCTCTTGCACTTCGTCAAGAGGAGGATTTGCTTCGTTTTCGAAAAGCGCTGAAAACTTATCTTTTCAATTCTTCAGTCTGAAGCCAGTCTATTGGCCAATGGCAGATGGTGTTATGGCATATGTTCAGTTTCATAAGCTAACTGCCGGCTGATGGTTTTGCTCTCTTTGAATTTTAGTTGGAGGTATTTATCTTATCCTATTTTGTATTTTTATGGGGGGTATTGTTGGGTGTATTGTCTGTTATGTATTGTTTATTTTAGATTATATTTGTTTTGTTGTTATGCCCTTTGGTGAAAGGGGCACTATAAATAAACGTTTTATTATTTATTATTTATTTATTTATTTATCTTTAATTTTGATCAGGAGCTGCCAAAATGCATCTCCCAAGGCTCTGGGGAATGCTCAGAGCCTGGTCTTGAAGTTGACATATGCTTCAAGGTTGGAAAGGAGACTGCATCATGTGGCCTGCATTGTTCTAGATCATGTATTTCTGTGGTCTGAACCAGTGAACCTGGCTGGTCAAAACTCACTAGTTTGGACCATTGGCAGGTAAGTGTAGAAAGGGCCTTAGAGAGGAGGCATAATTTTTGGGGCATTTCTGGGAGACATATTTATATTTCTCTCTTTACTATGAAACCATTTTTCAGAATTCCATAAGCATTAACAATAACTGCTGTTTTACTTTTTCTGTTTTTGAATAACTTTTTGACATTTTCATTTCTCCTAAAGCAGCATCAGTATGAAAACTTATTTACTCCAAATTTTATTTTCTAATACACAGTCTCTTCTTCAGATGCAATCAGATACACTTAAAAAGGTGCCCTCTGGTTGAATTTGAGGTTCTAAGGACAAACATTTTCTCACTTGCTTCATGCCGAAGACTGGAGAGAAATTCATCTTCCTCTTTAGGGATTTAACAATATCCAGTATGATACTTTCTTTTAGTCAGACAGGAGTAAAGGTTATGTAAGCACAGATATGGGAAATGTAACCAATCACAGATGGGAACAAATGCTGTCGGTGAGTAACCAGTAAAGGTTATGGAAAACCGAGCAAACAATTGGTGGTGAGCACTTGCTGTTTGTCAGGCTTGGTGTCAAAACACTGAATTGAGAAAAAAATGAGGTAGGCTTATTTCTTTAACTGTTAGGCTTTCTTTTTTGTGTCATGATGAAAGGGACACCTTGGGGCAACCCCAAAAAAGTTCTGTCTGGGTGCATTTCCTTCAAGATTTAAAGAGCTTCGAGACCTTTTGAGTGCACACCCTTCCCAAAGTTTTAAAAGAAACCACAGTTTCTGAGGAATAAAAATCCTGAAATGCAGATTATCTATATTTGGATCAAGAGAGGTCTCTCTCCTGGATTTAGAAATACTCCACACTATTTAGCAAATGGAAATGCAAGTGGTTTTTGAGGGGGAGGGAACCATGCTTTAGGGGTGTTCTCATTTTCCCAGGACCCAATGAAAAGCTATGATTTCCCCTGCCCTAGCCCCCTATTCCTGGGCTGACTGCCATTATGTGCTAAGGAGATTGTCCTGGCTGAAAGGGAGATGAGGGGGAGGAGGTGAAGAATGAAGAGCCTGCAGTAGCTAACAAGAGATACATGTGTCAGAGAGTGAGATGTAACAAGAGATCAGATGTATTGGGGAGTGAAGTGTCTGATTTTACAAAATGATCAGCAATCAGGAAAGACACAAAGCTGCCAAGTCTTGTGTAAAAGCCTGCTTGCTCCCCCTTTTTGCCTCACTTCCTGCCATTTCGCGCTGCTCTGATCTATCCATCTCGCACAAAGCACAATGATAAAAAGGGGAAGTTATCTTTAATCTTCTACTGGCTTGCTAACATGAGAAAGAAGCTGTGCTACAGTGGGAGCAAGCATCCAACAAAAGGCTTGTTTGTTTGTCTCTTTTGCCCTTAGTTGTTGTGGTGTTGGGTACCACTGAGTTGTGGTTGACTCCTGAGATACAGAAGTGATTTGCCATTGCTTACTTCTAGGAAAGGTTGGGGATGAAAATGGCAACTCTCTGCTTTACAAGCAGTTTGCTCTACCACTGAGCTACAGCCACTCCCATTTTTTGCCCTTGCTTTTAATTAAAGATGCCATGAGGAACGTAGAGGAAACTGTGTACTTCTGATTTCAAGGCATCATCTACATGTGAGTTTCCACATAAGTAAGACCAGGGAGTTTGGTGGGCAAATGGTTGCTACCCTCATGTCTCTCACCCCGTGAACAGGAGACCACTTCCAATACTGATTTGGCACAGAGGGAATTTATCTCTACGTCCAGTGTTGCGCATACAGAGAGTTTTCATATTGTCTACATAGCAGGGGGATGAAGTCTTGCCCATTTGCCCAAGGCCTTCTCACCCCCATTCTGGCTGCTGATACTGCCATACTCATACAGGCCCAAAGGGGGCTACATGTAGATGCGTCCCAAACCAACAGGCAGGCATCTTTTTCACAATTTAGAAACACTCTTTTTGTGGATTACATTTGTCATAGTCCACAGCTAAGAATCACAAGTATTCTAAACCAAAACAGATTTATTCATTCATTTGTTTCTTAATAAAACCCGATTTTCTTTTTCATCTCTATGTGGAGATGCCAGTGATTGCACATACAAGCAAAGCATTAACATTATTCCTGAGCTTTGGACCTTTTTAACAGATACTTCATTAGTAAGGAATAAGATTTATTTTGAGCTAAAAGGACTTGAATTGTTTCCATTAGACAACTTTATTAGAAAGTTCCTTTTCTCTTGCTTTCATCATATATGGCATAGCTCCTGCTGCTTTGTGGGTAGTGGTGGTATTTGTGTGTGAGAGAGAGGGAGAGAGAAATTCTGCTCTTCATTTTTTTTAAAAAAACTTGAGTTACAAGGATTAAACACAAGGGTAAAATAACACATACATACACCAACAATTAAAAGCACATTAAAAACTGGATTGGTCTAGGAAAAGAACAAGCACCTACACAGAGAATGCCTGGGTAGGGATGTGCAGAAATATTCAAAATATTTGTTATTCGATGGAATTCAGCCAAATTCAGACATTCAGATTAAAATTGAATGTCCAGACATTAAGTTTTAAATATTTTTTAATGAATACGAATGTTTTGAATCATTCATACAGATCATTCGGACATTCGTATGCATACGGATATGTACATATTGCATATGTATTCATACACATCTTATTTGTATCCACACACATCTGTATCCATACACATCTGTACGTACGGGATGAAAATGGGATGTATATGGATACAAGTGAATGTTGTCAACATTTGTATCAACTATGAATTGAATATTTGTACGAATAGATATGAATGTATTCGAATCGGTTTGAATTCAGACATTCAAATATTCAATTCGAATCAAATGTCGAAAACTGCATTCGTGCACACCCCTATGCCTGGGTAAACAGATAGGTCTTTAATAGGTGCCTAAAACTTCAAGTATAAGCACCTCATGAATAGCAGATGGAAAGGCATTCCATAGGGAAGTTGCTACCATAGAGACTTGACTTTGAGCCATCCTAAGGCAGCATCCTATATTTTGTGGAACCAACACAGGGCCACTCCAGATGAAGTGTAACATTTTCTTTGTGATAAATAGTGATCCTTATTAAGTCAAGCTGCTGGTGGTTCACACTAATGCCATTTCCTGTGTTTAGGAAACAACTCTTCCTGATGCTGGTTGATAAAATGTTGCAGGACTGAAACAGGTGCATGGTAGGACTGACATCAAACTTGAAAATAACAAAACAAAAAGTGGTAGAAGACTTCTTAAAAACATCTTGATTCACCCATTGCAACATTAGAAAATAATTTGCCGAAGCAACAAATAAGAATAGAAGTTCCTCAAAGATCATTGTTATTTCAACACAAATTCAGAATCTCTTCTCATAACAGAAGAATTCTTCTACTCATTTTTTTAATGAATTCAATGACTAGATATAGCCTTATATGTGATTTTCTGTTGAACAGAATTCTTTTGATAGAATCATAGAATACACAAACTGGAAAGAATCTTACATAAGATTCATACACCGCCTTTCTGGCACTATAATAGAATAGTGAGGGTGAGATACTGCTTGTCTCTATCCCTTTACAGCACTGGTTAAAGGGTATGGGGTCCACATGACTCCACATTCAATGTGAATGTACCCTGCTGTAAGTACTTGCTTGGGTGCTACAATAACAAAGGTAGGAAGAGCTTTGATAGCTTTTCCTACTGCTCTTCCTTCCCACCTTGCAGACTTGTTACGGTGTTGAGGAGCACACAAAATGGTCGATTGACAGTGTTCTGTTTTCACAGCTGGGAATCGTGGTGGGTATATGGACATCCTGCAGGTGCTGGAATACTTATCAGTGCAGCAAGCAAAAAGCACTGTAGCAGCCTCCACTGTTGTACTGTCAGATCCTTTAATTCAATCCCTGCTTGGCACAACTGTCTACTAAAACTCCAACATATGTCCATCCAGGCTTTACTTACAAAGAGTAATCCACACTCCCACTATATGTAAAGCTTGCAATTTGCATGAACACAGTGGTATCCGTCAGTACTGGAGGAGGGGGGCTGAGGAAACTGCATTCAGACGCTTTATATGCAGTTGAATGGAACTGATGAGCACTAGTTCGCACAAATAAAATTCCATTCAAATGGAACAACAAGTAATGAAAAAAAAATGCACAAACAGAACACTAATTTGATTTGCCCCATCTCTTGAGGACACCTGGAGAAATTTGTTCTGTTTAAGAATGTCTAAATGGCTAAACATATTCTTCTTGAACGCATAGACAAAAGTGAAATTAGGGTGTCCTCTAAGGTTTTTTAGTTCCCCTATTTTTTAAAAAATCAGTTTTAGGAGGAACATAAACAACATGAACAAAACATAAATAGTCAAAAATAACACAAAATAAAACAAAATCCTGTCAATACCATGTGGATCTTTTGCACATCTTTCTTACTTACTTTACTTACTTTTACTTACTTACTTTTACTTACTTACTTTTACTTACTTACTTACTTACTTACTTACTTACTTACTTACTTACTTTTACTTACTGACTTACTTTTACTTACTTACTTACTTTTACTTACTTACTTACCAAAGGCCATTGCACCCATCATGCCCCAACCTTCCATCTTTTTCCTGTTACACCCTAACCACCTCCCTGGGTTCCCCTCCATCCTGTTTACAGTGTTGCCTTCTCTCTCATTCCCTTGTTTCCAAACAATCTATGGAGAGCCACAACTCCCAGCCACACAGACCTTTGCCAGCCAACAGGCAAAGCATTCTGATGCTACTTGGCTTTAGAGGAGCGGAGGACCGTGGGTATTCTCAGAGAGTTATGTGTGCCTCCACTTCCTGAAACATGCTGAAGAGCAATGGTGGGGTGTTTGTTCACATCTGAAGAAGGATACTCGTGCAAGGGGCTGCCAACCCAAAGCTGAAGGGCAAGAAAGTTAGGACCAACAAGGGGAAGTATTTTTCAGGGGGTCATCAATCTATGGAATTTGCTGCTAGGAGACATGGTGACAGCAACCAGCCTGGATAGCTTTAAGAAATGATTAGACAAATTCATGAGGAAAAGCTACTTGACTGGATTGCCTAGAACTGCCTCCAGGTTAGAGAGACAGACAGAATGTTTTTCAAGGCCGTTTCCAGGAAACTGAGAACAAGTTAAAGTTCCATTTCCATTTTCCATTTCCATTTTTATTTGTATACCGCCTTTCCAAAAGGCTTTTGCTCAAGGCGGTTTACAGCAAATAGGAAAAAAACAAATACAACACAGATACAATCACTACATGAAGAAATATGGCAAATATAATCAACAGCTTACATCAAAAACAATTCTTGCCCCAGGCAGTTTACATAAGAAAAAAAAACACTATTGCATAATATAACAAATGATACATTATATAGTTTTAAAAAAATTATTATAAAAATGTATATAGCACTAGGGAAAGCCAGCCACTGAGCCTCCCTCCCCTTGTCCATACCGGTGTTGGGGCTGGCTGCTGCAGAGGGTTTGTAGCTCTCGCAGCAGGTGGGATGGTCGGATGTTGAGACTCCCTCCCCTGTCCATGCTGGTCATTCCTGGTAGGAGGGCGGGTGCCGAAAAAACGCTTGCAGGCCGACTTGGAGACTGGCTGCTCTTCTCTCCTTTCCCTCAGATATACCTGCCTGAGGGCAGGGTGCCAGAAAAGATGCTCGCAGGCCGACTTGGAGGCTGGCTGCTCTTGTCTCCCTTCCCTTCCCTCAAATATACGAGTAGGAGGGCGGGTGCCGAGAAAACACTCGCAGGCCGACTTGGAGGCTGGCTGCTCTTCTCTCCCTCAGATATACCTGCCTGAGGGCAGGGTGCCAGAAAAGACGCTCGCAGGCCGACTTGGAGGCTGGCTGCTCTTGTCTCCCTTCCCTTCCCTCAAATATACGAGTAGGAGGGCGGGTGCCGAGAAAACGCTCGCAGGCCGACTTGGAGGCTGGCTGCTCTTCTCTCCTTTCCCTCAGATATACCTGCCTGAGGGTAGGGTACCAGAAAAGACGCTCACAGGCCGACTTGGAGGCTGGCTGCTCTTGTCTCCCTTCCCTCAAATATACGAGTAGGAGGGCGGGTGCCGAGAAAACGCTCGCAGGCCGACTTGGAGGCTGGCTGCTCTTCTCTCCTTTCCCTCAGATATACCTGCCTGAAAAGACGCTCACGGGCCTTTGCCTTTTTCTTCTACTTGAGACTGCCCAGAAGCAATTGGTGGCCCGTTATGTGAGATGGGATGCTGGACTAGATGGGATGTAGCCTGAGCCAGTTTGGCCTTGTGGTTAGGGAGCCAGACTCTTATCTGGCTTTGATTCCGCACTCCTCCACGAAGCCAGCTGGATGACCTTGGACTAGTCACAGCTCTCTTCTGAGCTCTCACAGCCTCATCTTCCTCACAGAGTGTCTTCTTGTGGGAAGCAGAATAGAAAGCTTTGCTAGCCACTTTGAGTCCACTTAAATGGATGAGAAAAGCAGGGTAGAAAAGGCAACTCTTCTCCTTTTATGTAATTCAAGGCATTAGTGGAACATTTAATTCCATGCTGATTCAGATTTGCTCTTAAGCAAACCAGGATTTTAAATTTGTGTGCAGCTCTACTTCTGTTAGCCTTGTGATTTCAATCTGTGGGGTTCTGATAGAGACCCTGTAAAAAGAATTGCAGCAAATCTCTGTTCTCTAATACCAGTATACTTTTTCAGAGCTCCAGACAGCACTGAACTAGATCCATATAGTGCTTTTCTGATCTTTCAGTTAAAGGAGTGGGAAGATTACCAATTAAATACATGGCTGCTGGTCTCTATAAATACATGCTGACTCATTGCTTGGGGCTTTTTTTGCAAGCAGTTTAATTGCAATGAAGATACCATTCAGGTTACTAAAAAGTAGTTTCTTTTTTATTTACTAAAAAAAAATCATTTCCATTGAAAAAAAATCATTTCCATTAATTCCAAATGCAAATTTAAAACTATTCTTGAATTTGGTTTCTTTTTGTGTGTTTTGAATTATTATTATTTATTATTATTTATTGTTTTTATTTATATGCAACATATATACAAAGCTTACAGAGATAAGTAGCAGTCATTTCAATTCCAACAGCATTGAAGTTGATTTCTTGTAGACACAACTGGTGATTCTCATTTCCACTACTCACCAATTCCTGCGACAATCATCCTGAAGATCTGGACTTATTATTTGTTTTGGAATAAGACATTTCACAACAACATAGGATAAACAGGATTAAGGCTATGTCTACCTGGTGCTATGGAAGTTACATCAACCCAGGTTTTGGTTTCTAAATGTCCTCACATGATTCAACCCTTGTCACCTGAGGCAACAAACCTCTCTTCCCCAGCTTCACTAGCCTCTATGGGGTTTTATTTATTTAGTGCGAACCTTCTATCTAACAGAAACAAGACTTTATCAACTGTCTTCAGTTGTTAACATAGGCTGATCCTCACCCTGTTCAACTCAGATACTTTGTATTCGGCCCCATTACTAAGGCAACCACACTCTGGGGTGCACTGTTCAACTTGAATATAAGGGGTGTTTTTCCACTGTCACTAGAAGTTCCCATTGGGCGTTTTCCCACTGTCACTAGAAGTACCCATTAAGTACCCATTAATGAATACTTAATTAATGGGTACTTAATGGGTACTTCTAGTGACAGTGGAAAAACACCCAAGAATTGCTTTTATTGATACACTTTAAAACGGGTAACAAGTTTCAACTTAGGAACTTTTCTCTTCAGTAATAAAACCCTTCATTCAGTATTTCTCTTTCCTTTCAGGAATCCATCCCTTTATTCACTCTTAAAAGGTTTTCTCTAGGGAACCAGCCACTATCAATTCAGCCCCCTTTAGTTGACAAGATAACGAACAAAACTGTCACTTTTGCTCCCTCTATTTAAGCCTTCTCCCTCACTTTTGTCAGTCTCTCATTGGTCAAGCCCCTGGAGCTTGCTCGCCCCCTCCTTTCTTACAGCTTGTAAGCTCCGCCCCTTGCAGACTTGCATTCTCAGCTAATTTGTTATACAATACCTTTCTAACTTATCTACTGCTTCAACTAAGCCGTCACAACCCTCCTCCAGCCAATTGCACTTACTGCTGTGTGAATGTGGCATGGTTCCTAATATAAACAGAGATCTCAATAATGTCAAGAATAAAATAAAATTCTGCAAACTGAAGCTTAAAGGAAAACCAGAATAAGGTCAATAAAATTTAACATTTTAAATCATTTTAGGATCTTTATGAATGTATATTTTAAAACACTTTCTGCTACATTGACCATTACATAAATACTAAATGCATTTTTTTAAGGGGCTGTTCAAGCTTTTTTCTCTCATGGCCAAGCCTTCAAACAACCACAGTAATCATCATTATCAAAAGACCATTAAAAACATTAAAAGAAATAACAACTTCTTTTGTATATATTTACTTTATTGAATTTACAATCAAAGACCCAACTGATTTAAGTACATCAGAAGTAGGAATCCATCCAGAAAAGCAGTTGGCCATTAGATGATAATGGAAGAAAAGGAATAATTAAAGAGATTACAGAGTGACTAAATGAATTCCTTCCTTCCCAAGAAAGACAAAAGGCAGTTCCCTGTGGCAGGACAACTCTAAAGGCTGCTCGCAGGGAATTGAGAGCAGAAGAAGGTTTTGCCTTTGTCGTCTGCTTCAGATGCCCAGAAGCAATTGGCAGGCCACTGTCTTGAGACTGGATGATGGATTAGATTGTGGTCTGATCCAGAAGGGCTTCTCTTATATTCTTTCACTGTGTACTCTTTAGAAGATTTGCAAGTCTGAAATTGCATCTGGATATGTGTGTGATGAGGTTATTGTGTGACCCAAAGTGCCCCTTCCCACTCCAGGCTTTGAAGTGGCAGCAAGGGCAAGGTGAGAACTGAAAACTGAACAAAAAATTAACCACAGTTAACTAGTATTATCATGAATGCTTAAAAAAGGAATGCTGGAAAACTAAGGAAGAAAACTTTCTTCAACAACTGGAGCTCTTTTATTGATTCTTTAATAATATCAAATACCATGATTTTATCTGGAATTTTTTTTACCTTTTTGGATTAATGAGGAATATAATATATAATGTATAATAGTATGTACTAAATAGATATGTAAGCAGTCAATGATGTATGCAGTTACATCTGACTCAAGTTGAAATTAAACTAACAACAACAGCAACAGCAACAACAATACATAAATGCTCACCTTCCTATAGGGACATGTTGGCCATGGGTTCCACATGTAAGGGGACTAGCCCCATCTTTAATGTTCTGTATTCAAAATGGTGTTTTGCACATCACTATTAGTGTTTGCATTCATTCATTCATTCATTCATTCATTTGAATGTTTATCTCACACCCTATACCCAAAGGTCTCAGGGAAGCTTACAACATTAAAAACCAGTGAGCATATAAAATGAGTATTAAAACCATGGCAGTGCCTAAATGTGGAGAGGAAAGCCATTTTCTTCTTTAGCCAAAGGCCAAGGCAAAGAGGTGCATCTTTGTCCTTGAGATGAGGCTAGTTCTGGCTCATGTGTCAGGACCCCAAATATCTAAAGGGATACTTCCTCCCCTATGGACCTGCCTGTCACTTAGGTCCTCTCTGTGGTAACTCCTAAGCTGTAGAATGACTAGCCCTCTGAACTGTGCCAACCTCTTCACTGCACTTATTTAAACACATGGAGAAAATTCATCTCTTTGCTGAATCCTTTGGCAGAAGAGATCCCCTCCTCTTTCAGGCACCACTACTTGTTTTAGTGACATGTTTATTGTGTTTTTACATTGCTTTTACCGTAACCTGTGCAGAGACCTCCAGAAACAGGGTGGGATAGAAATTCAAGTAATCAATATAATAAATTAAAATTAAATAAATCTTCAAACCCTAACAGGAAGAGGAGTGAGTGTAATGTTTTCCAGCTTACAGTATTAGAAGTTATCTGCTAATTTTTCTTCAAAGTGTACAGTCTTTAGATTTGTTTTTGTATTCTATCTCTGCTTGGGCTTAGTCATCTTGAGAGAGCAACAACCAAAATAACCTTTTGAAGCAGGATGAAGAATGTGAAAATCAGAGTTTCTCTTCCTGACGCCAGGCCTGTATCTTGTAATATGAAAAAATATACCCAGCATTAAGTGAGGCTTCATACTGCTGAGTGGTGTGTATATTCATGCTTTTGCTGTGCCTGACAAAAAGCTATGAAGAAAGTATATTAAAGAGTATCACAAATTAGATTTCCCCCAAAAAATCTAATAAACCAAACAAATAATAAAAAAAATAAAAAAATAAGCACCTCCCTGGTTTTGTTACCTCCAGGCCAGGCCAATGATAGTGCTGGCTGGTATGCAAAGGGCAAACGCAGCTTCTATGGACATGCACAACAGGATCTTATCAGAAGTTTTTTCTGTACTCATTTTAGATTTGGGTTAAGGGGCCTCTTAATCCAGATCACAGGCCTCTCATCTGCATGTTAAAGAGATCCTTAACGTGGATCTCTTGAGGACACAATTAATTGGCTCCACAAGAGGACCAAGGACCTTTTTCTGGATCATAGAAGACATGCAGATGACATGCTTCCATGATCCTGAACTACAGGGGGGTGCTTTTCAATGGTGCTCCATGGTGCACCACTAAAAAACACCCCCCCCCCCGCAAGCCCTGAGGCTAGGAATTTTGTTTCTAACTATTGGAAGTGTGGGAAGCTGGCTGCAAAGCTCACATAAGCTTCACAGCCTCAGGGAGGCATGAGATGGATCAGCACTGCCAGTGTGGATGGCACTGGTCCAGCCCACGCCTCCACACAATTTCAACGAGTGGGTTTGGTTATTCTGGATCTACTGATCCTGATCAAATCCAGGTAAATGCAGAAAAGGCTATAGAATCTTAGAGTTGTACAGTTGGAAGGGACCTCCAAGGTCTTCTAGTCCAACCGTATGCTCAGTGCAAGGCTCTTTACTCCCTCCTGGCCTTAATGAAGGCCTGCGGTAAGGAGGTGACAATATGAGTCAGGGAGGGTGTAAGTTATTGACTTCTAAATTGTTTCTCAGGCCCTAGGGGTATAAGCAGAAGAAAGCAACCAACCAACCAACCAACTGAAAAAAAAACAAAGTAGCACTCAAAGCAGCAAAAAAGAAAGGAAAGTATCAGGTCTCACAATGCTATGAATAGGAAAGGAGAATATATATATATATACAAGGTTGGAAGAATAATGTTCTTTATCACAATAATATGATATTGTGAATAAGACATGGTAGCTCTTCTGTTGAAAAATCAGACTTGTGTGATTTCCCAGAGTTTGTGGAGTAAGACTCTGCAGTGATCCCAAAAATGTACCGCTCAAAAGACTAGTGAAAATAAAAGTTAACTTTACCTAAAAATGCAGCAGGAATAGCATAGTACAGACTGATCTGTTCTCAGCTATCTCAATAATCCAAGTGACTAAACAAACCTGACAGAAGGCTAAGCTCCACCCCCTTTTGTCAGGTAGGCTGACTTGTCTCCCTCCCTCATACACACATGAAATGCTGTATTTCCAACTTCTTCAACCTGTGACATGCTCTTACTTGCCCCTTGCAGCTTATTACAGCTAGCTGGAGAAATCTGACTAGGTATATCCAGGGAATGGTGAAAGGGGGAATTGTGATACCACCCCCCTTATTCAGGAAGCCATCACAGTGGTTGTGGGAAAAGGAAGGGATTTAAAAACCCTCTACCAATCAGATGTTTTGCAGGAAGGATGAAGAAGACTTGGTTTTTATACTTCTCTTTTCTCACCCTTTGAGGGGACTCAAAGCAGCCAACAAAGCTTCTGTTCATCTCTCCATAACAGACACCCTGTGAGGTAGGTGGGGCTGTAAGAGCTGAAAAAGAGAAACTGGCTCTTGCTTGCAGCAAAATGCTAAAGCTTTGTATCTGTTTAGAGCCCTTCTTTTTAATCTTTTGTGCAAACTGCTTTGTAATTTATTTATTTTTTAAAAAAAATTATAAGTGGTATACATTTTTTAAATGGAATTTGAAATGTCCCAATGAAGCCAGGGTTGGTCTTAGGCTGAAATCAGGGCACAAGGACCTTAGCATCACTCCTTACTCACTGGAGCTTTAGGAGCCTTTCCTGGGCTCCTAAAGCTGACTTCCCAGTCACTTTGGCGGGGTGGTGGTGTTTGAGATTGGTCACTCTGGGAGCCCAGAAAAAATGTTCTGACCATGCAATGGTTTGTCCTTGCACATACTAAGTTCAATAGAATTAGAGAAAATGGAAACTGCAATTAAAAAAATGAACTTTTCCAAACCCTGCCTAAAAACTGTAGTGGAACATTTGATGGATCAGGTGATTTGCAACTAGCAGTAGATTCCCTTGGATCTTAGGTGGAAAGAAGGGTCTCCATATCTGTCAACTTGCCTAGTGTGCCTGTGGTGTGGCATAGAAGACTGCAATAGGTAAAGAGGTTGGAGAATTGCTAAAAATATGGGGTGTGCTGTCTGCATGTGAGCAAAACTACATTCCTCTAAAAGAAGAACATCACTTGATACAACTAAAAGATAAAAGCTTCTGAATGATAAAAAGTTTTTGAATTCTAAAACCTTTAAATGAGTTTTCTGTTTTGCTGGAAGAACACACTGGTAAAAAATATGGATATTAGTGCAAGATTTTATCAGCTGAAGAACTGAAAAAGTAAATGTTAACAGATTTATTCCATTTACAGAATATATATGTATATTGAGATTGTGGAACTTATATCTACAAATAGCTTTGTTCTAGGAGCTGCTAAAAAAGTAGACTGAAATTGAATTGTAAAAATAATATTGTGTCTCTTTGTCTCTGCTCAGCCCTACGGTACCTGCAATAAAAATGCTATCTCTGTATAGTGGGGTAGAGAACTAGCATCCAGAATGCTATTGGCTTTGGGGAAAATATATACTATCATGCAAAGATAACACATGCATGAAAATCTTGCAAGCTGGTCTCTCTTTTGGCAGTCAGGCTCATAAGCTCCGTTCAACCATGGTTTGCCAAAATGTCATTAAAGCATAAATAATGATATATTTGGATCTTGACTGTTTTTGTTTTCAGTCTATTTGATATTCTACAATTTTTTCACATATTTAAGATGCTGCAGGTTCTGAATGAAAAACAACGTCTGCAAATATATTTTGGCTGCATCCCCATTATAAGCTTAATCCAATTTCCTTAAACCGAAATAATAGAACCGGATACAAACGTGAATTTGCCTGTTCCCATTACTTTCAGCTTAATTGCGTTCGATCCAGATTCTGAGGATTATACGTGACTCAAGAGGGGACTCAAGTGGCTACTTTTTAAAAGCCACTTTTTGGGGCTACCTTGCCCTCTTTTTCCTGGCATGAATGAACCACCCATAAGGGACCCCTTCAGGGAGCCTAGCTGGGTGGCTGGGTGGCTGCCACTTGCCTGGATGGAAGGAAAACGGCAGCAGACAGCCAGCAATTCTTTCCCCTCCTCTCCTCATTGCTCAGGGCATGCAGCAGCAGCAGCAACTCAAGCCCCTTTCACGGCCACAGCCTTTAAAACAGAACCTCCAGTTGCTTTACTTTCTTTTCCCTATCTAAAGGTCAGAACTTTCAGAATTGCACAAATTTGCAACATTGTTATAAGGTGTGAAGTGGCTAGATCGCTACAGTGTAGCTTTAAGGAGTGGATTTTTATAGTGGCTGTTTTGAGGGGTGGATTTTTTTCAATGAAATCACTATCTTTGGAAGCAGGCTATTGGGGGAGGGAAACCCTAAACATGGATTCTCATCCCTTAACACCCTACGGTCCCCACAGTAAAAAATGTAAAATGTTTCAAGCGCACGAACTGGAGGGAGACCTGTTGAAATGAGGATTAACATTTACAATGCTTTGGGGCGATTTAACACGCAGAAAGCATGTTAAGCCAAACTGACGTGGGGTCTGCCAGGATTGAAAACAGTTTGAAATCAAAATAAGGTTGTAATGGGAATGCAGCCAGATATTATGTCAAACCAGTATTAGTAGAAATTCTGGCCTTGGTCACACCTTATTGAAATAGTTCATCTTATTAAGAAACAGGACTCAAAATGCACTAACTCCACTCACACTCAATACCTGATAATCCTTCCTCAGTTTGTCTTCAGTTTGGGTCACTATCCTAACACTTTTGTGTCTGGCTTCTGAGACTGCTTACAAGACTTTTTAGATCTCCACCCTTCTTTACCATCACAACACCCTCTGTGCTCTGACAGAATAAAAGTTTTGTCACTCAGTAGTACGTAATCAAACACTGGGTGAAAGGGAAGGTAAATTCATGCAGTATCCACCCACTATAGAACGGTTCATCCCCCTTTAGGTGTGTTCCCTGATCACACCCAAAAATGAGAATGGATTAGCACTCTATAATGGCTTAATTCCTGTAAAATCAAGACTCAGGAAAGAACAATTGAAGGGAAGAAAGTGCACAGTAAAATAGGTTGGTCTAAAAAGGTGTGAATGATGGAAATCAAAGTGAATGTGTGACCACAGCCTTATACTGTTAACTGTGCTTTTGCAGAAGAGTGCAAAGAAAATCAGATCTCTTTCATGACTTCTGTTTTCTAAGGATTACATTTTAAATTACTTTTGATACTGTCTTCTATTGTGACTAGATTGAGAACTCATGGTATAAAGTGAGATGGGAATATAAACAAACAAAGAAACAAACAATTTGATGGTCCACACATGCATGTGCTCATTCTATGTGCACAAAATTCATATGAATTTGGCTGAATTCAGACCTTCATGTTCAAATTGAATGTTAGCACATTTGAAGATTGACGTTCAAATTTGAATCGAATATTTCAGTACATCTGTATGAAGCTTCATGTGGGATATGTATAAGATTTGTATGGGATTTGTATGCATTCATATCAAATTCAAACCCCACTACATTCAAAGGGGATCTATTCAAATGAATACAAATTTTCTTGCATTTGATTCAATTTGAATCGAATACAAATACAAAACATTTATGCACATCCCTAATGGGCAGTGCACTGTGGAACAGAAATGATCCCAACACAAACTGTAAGGGTGCTTTCAGATGGCAAGAGGAAGTTGCATGGGCTTCTTTGGATCCCACAATTGCCTCTTGGTGCCACTGCCAAATTTCAGGAGCCAATCCCAACTTCTTACCTCTATCTGGCATTTCCTCATGTTCCTTTTCCAGGTCAAAATATTCAAAAGTTAGCCAAGCACCCCCACTCCCGTCCCTTCACATTTTCCCCATACTTGCTTTGCATCTGGCTATTTCAACCAGGAACAGTAACACAAAGAGACACCTGACGGAGATCATGAACTGGTATTAGGGAAAACCCTGTGTCAGTGCTGGATTTTCTATAATACAAATTTTTGATCAACTAACCTGGGACTGTATTGAGATTGCCACAGACGTAAGAGTTCACACATCTGAGGAGACAGCCTAAGTGTGGACAAAAAGCATGAATTTAACAAGATGAATGCTGAGCTTGTAATTAGATCTCCATCTCTTTTCCATCACCCTGAACTCCTAATCTGTTGCTGCTGCTTCTTTCCTAAAACATGCAATCTTAGCTGCACAATCATGTTCTAAGATTATTCTTAATCATTCTAGATTATCACTACTTGTTTCCATGATGAAACATCTAAAAAAAGTGCAAAGAGACAATCACTGAAAAATGAGTACAGTGCTTATGTGTAAATGTGTAATAGTATAAATCACAAAAGCCATGAAACAAAATAAAGACTGCAACCAAACTGCATTGGCAGCTATGATATGCTGAATGAGGCAGCACATTGACTTGAAGGAAAAGGCAGGGGAGCAGAGAAATAAGAATACTAATAACAAGGAGGGCATCAGTAGAAAGAAATCAAAATGGATCATGTTCATTTTTCTTTGCAGAGACAATTTCTATCCCCCGCCCCGCCCCCAGAGTTCCCAAAAAAAGTTTATCTGGGCACTGGTGACAGCAGTTCTACTAGTTCATAGAAACTAGCAATGTTTATATCTATAGCCAAACTATATGCATTATGCTTATATAATACAAGATGGTTGTTTTTGATTATTTTTGTATCTGCCCGCAAATGAATAATATATTATTGTGTATATCTACATATAAATATCTTCCTATCATCTAAAGAGAGAGAGATCAATTTTTTACTCACATCACAGGAGAATAGCATTCATATGGGCTATTTAGGTCACTGTGTCCAGTCTTTTGTTGAATACATGAATAGAAATCAAAGTGTCTTTGACAGATGGCTCTACTATCTTCATTTTACCATATATTGAACAAAAGAGAGGCCACTTCCTCCCTAGGTAATCTGTTTCACTATTGGAGTGCTCTTATCATGAGAAAGTTCTTTCTGATGTTTAACCAAAAATCTGCCTTGTTATCTTAAGTTCATCTTTTGCTTGCATTGCATTCTGCAGTGACAGAGAACAGGACATACCCCCCTTTCTCTCCATTGTAACATTACAGATATGCTTGAAAAAGTCTATCATTAACATACGTAGCTCTCTTGATTTTTCCTATGTAGAGTTTGGGAGCTGCCAGGCACTGTAAAAATGCTGACAACTTGTAAGTGTTGTGTTTGGGCAGTCCCTACATTATGTCAGGGCTTGATGGTCTTCCTGAACACTAAATTTGCAGTAAAAATTATGTGGAACATTTCAAACCACAATATTGAACCCGACACAGGATTTAATCAGACTTGAATTTGGCTCGAGTTCTCCATGTTTGCAAGGGATCCCCCATTTCTGCAGATTAAAGGTCACGAAATATGGAGAATCCCTATTTGGATTAAAAGGGGTCTTGGTGCTAGATCTAGAAATACTCCATACTGTTAGCAAATGGGAAAGCAAGCGGTTCTTTTGAGGAGGGAACCATGCTTTGGGGGCTTTCCCTGGCTAAAAGGGGGAGGGGTAGGAGGTGAAGAATGAATGCCTGCAGTTCCTAATGTATCAAGAGATCAAACCAGCAGGGAAGTGTTTAATTTAACACTTGAAAGATTATCTTGTTACATTGTTACACTGAGGGACTGGAGATAGGCAGTGGCTCAAGCAGCCTGCAGTCACCAGGCTCCCGGGGTCCAAGGGGTGGCTGACTGCATATCATGAGGAGAGAGATCTAGAAACACCAAGGCTTCTGCTTTGCTGCTTGAGCACAAAGCCAGCTTGGGTCATGAGTCTGGGGTGCTCTGTGCCTGACTGGGGAAAACAGCGGAGCAGAAGCCTTGGTGTTTCTTGCTCTCTCCCCTCACCGGGTCAGGGTGAGGAGAAAAGCCACCTTCCCTCACACAGCCATCAGCTTGTGAGTAGGAAAGCCCTGCCTGTCAGTCTCCTCTCCCAACAGCTCCCTTGGCTCAGCAGCCCATGATTTCTGCCATCGATGCCTTCGATCCTTTCCATTTTGTGCTGCTCTGATCTATCAATCTCATGCCAAACAGAAGAGGAAGTTATCTTTAATCTTCTACTGCCTTGTTAAGTGACCCATGAGAAAGAAACTGTGCTATGGTGGGAGGGCAAGTGGTGAACAAAAGCTGCTGCCAAAGGACTCCATGATCTGATGTGGGGTTTGAATTTCCTGCCTCGATGAAGTCAGGGTATGACAGTGTCCAACTGCTGACTGTATGGGGGGAGGAGAGAGGGGAGGTGGTTTCTCCACTGCCGGGCACTGAGGAATGGAGAGTGAGTCTACATTATAAGCTAGCAGTGGGAATGCACAAAACCAGACCTTGCAGCTGATTAAAAAAAAAAAAAGGATTTAAACGCAGATTAAATTGCCTAGTGAGAACGTGGCTTGGGTGACTAGTGAGTCTCCTGCAACATTGCTTTCACTGCCCCTTCCAGGGAATTATAAATCATACAGAAAAGAAAAGGAAAACGTAAAGTGAGCTGGAAGCCCTGGGAGCTGGGACTCAATGAATCTCACTCTTCTTTTAAAAGAGCAAAAGAGAAGGGTCGTGGCAGCTCCCTTAGGCATACCACCTAGCTGCTTTAAAATAAAACAGAGAGTTAGATTACTCAGTACAAAAGCTCTGTATAACCCAAAAGTAGCCAAATGCTGAAATGACAGAAACTAAAAAAAGGGGGAGGGACTATAGTGAAGATAATTCTGACTTTTGAATCTAATTTTGTATTGTTATGTAATTAAAAAGAGGAAGATAGGACAGGATTTTTGCAAAGCTTAACTCAGTGTTGTTATCACGGTTAACGTGAAGGCCAAGTGTTCATAAGCTGACCTTTTTTCTTCCTTTTTTAAACGTGGGATTAGCATGCTAATACTATTTAACGGGATGGGGGAGGGAATAAATACAGATTAAAAGGAAGGCCCTGATTGTTATCTAGTCGATCTGTCATCAAGGAAGAACATGCTTGAGGCTGATAAAGAACAAAAAGAAATAAGCCGATTCTCTAGCTCTTCCTCCATCCTCTATTTTCACTTCCCGCTGCCAGCTTGCAGGCATTTCACTTGGTCATACGGCTTCCATATTATATCTGCAGGTTTCTATGGTGATCGGCGTACAAATTGTCTGCCCAACCATGTGTGAAAGCAATCATCTGATTTAGGCACAAGGAAAAAAATAGTGTGTGGAGATAAAATTGTTTCCTCAATGACAGTACTGTATCTCAGCACTGTATTGAATGACACAAGTCATAGCGTTTAATTACGCACACAGAGAGAGGATAAGGTTTATGTTTTTAAAAAATGTAAAGATAAGAAAAGTGAGGTAAGTGATAAGAGTATTGTGATGCCCCAAAGCAAAGCTATTTTAAAAAGCTCCAGATATGACAGCGTCACTTATTCTCATATTGATACGTGGCTCAGTACCAGATTTTCACCTACACATACCTTGAACAATTACTACACACAGCTCAAAACCTGTGATAAACACACAGCAAAGTAATCACAGGGGGGACTTAAGAATGGTCTGCTAGTTTCTGATGCTGTATTGTTGGTGGGCTAAAAGGTGAAGAACTGAAGTGCATCAGGATGAGGCTGATATTCCATTATTCAATAATTACTTCTGTAGGAAAAATAGAAACAAAGGTTGGCTCCTTATGTACCCAGCAAGGTTGAGACAGGTAAGATCTGACGGGGCTGACCTGGGAAAACTTTGGCCAATCAGAGTATGTTGCAAAGTGGAATTCTGGGATGTCAGTGGAGGTTGGGGTTAATCATCTTTCCTTAGGCACTGTCATTCTGTACATGCCCAGAGACATGTAGGATTTTTCTGCATTGGTCTTGCCATGTCCTAAGAGCAATCACAAACATGCAGCAAGTAAATGTAACAAGGAGGTTTATTAGCTCAGATAGCAAACAACTTGCAAAAAGATTCTTACTCAGAAAGTATTAGCCATCTAGATTATTTCAGAAAAGCAGGGAATCAGAGAAGGCGTTTCTAAGTAGAAAAATATGATGTTGTACATTGTAGGGGTGTGCACGAATGTTTAAAATCCAAATGTCTGAAAATCCAATTCGAATCCCCAACATTAAAATCTGTATGTTCGAATGTTAGATTTGTATTTAAAGATACAAATGTTGACAACATTCATATCTGTTATACCTATCTGTGCGCATTCCGTATGCATCCCATTTTATCCTAAATGCATCCCATGTCGTATTTGGTCTTCAGGATCAAAGGACAATCCCACTGGTCCCAGGAATCCTAAATTTATTTCTTAAAATGTGTCTTAAAGCAGTGAACTGACCCAACTTTGTATAGAAGAAATGTTCCTAACAATAGAGAGTGTCCATTTCATTTTACTATCAGGAGAGTATTCCTCCAGCTTCACGTGATTTAATTGCATCCCAGTTTAGACTTTAATATGTTCCTTCCCTCTATGGTGCAAATTTATAATTATGCCAATTGAGTTTTCTTGCTCCAAGGCAGATAAGAACATAATATTTTATACATTCTAGCAGAGGCGAGGGGCAAACATCTGGTTTGGACAGACTGAAGGGTTGACAGAACTTCCTACTATTTTTCTGTCTTGCCACCATGATATGCAGACTCACCATGGAGGTTTGTTCACACTACATGGCTCAGCCTTGTTTTTGAGAACACTGGAAAGGGCCAATTTCCATGGCCATCTTCTATGATTCTGAAAGTATCTCTAGTCAGAAACATGGAAGTAGAGGAACAAAAGTTCTTCTGTTGTGATATTTGCACAGTGAAGATAGTGGCAGATGTTCTTTACACAAAGCACTACATCTGTGGAACACTTCTGAGAAAAACAACTCCCAGTTTTTACATTCAGTTTGTAGCTACATTATTGAGTAAATGTATAAGTTCATCTGTGTTTAGCAGTCCTGATCAGATGCCTAATTAAAAAAAACACAACAAGACAGTTTTTCTGGTGTTAAAAAAATAGCAGAAATTATCACAGACACCATCCGAGCCTGGCACCATTGTCTCAAACTTCTGGAATACCAAGAAGGAATATTAATGAAACCTGTCTGAAAACTGTAGCTATCTTTTCATCACAAGTGCCCTTCTTGAAGACTCTCTTGTACCTGACATTTGAGAAGACTACTAGGGGTGTGCACAAATGCAATTTTCGGATTCGATTTGAATAGAATATTCAAATGTTCAAATTTGAACGAATAGAGAAAAAATGTATTCAAATTTGAATCCGATTTGAATACATTTGTATCTATTCATGTGAATTTTATATGTGTATTTGAAGATACAAATGTTGACAACATTCGTATGTGTTCGTACGCATCCATAAGAACATAAGAGGTACCCTGCTGGATCAGGCCAGAGCCCATTTAGTCCAGCATCCTGTGGCCCACCAATTGCCCATGGGCATCTCAAGCAGAGACAATGGCAAACCTTCTCCTGCTCTTGAATCCCAGCAAACGGCCATAGAAATATCCTGCTTGTCCCCACGGCCTGAAAGATGTACTTGGGCATCCATTCTAGTAGCCATTGATACATCTGTTGTTCATAAGTTTGTCTAGCCCTTCCTTAAAGCCATCTAGGCTGGTAGCTGTTACCACCTCTTCTGGCAGCAAATTCCATAGACCAATGACCCTCTGATTGAAGAAATACTTACCCCTATCTGATCCAACTCTCCTACCCATCAGCTTCACAGAATTCCCCCTGGTTTTAGTGTTGTGTGATAGAGAAAAGAAATTTTCAATACCATGCATGATTTTATATACTCCAATCAGGTCTCCTATTAAACTCCATCTTTCCAAGCTGAAGAGGCCTAGATGTTGTAGTCTGATTTCGTAAGGGAGGTGTTCCAGCCCCTTAATCATTCTGGTTCCCTTTTCTGCACCTCTACCAGTTCTACAATATCCTTTTTGTGGTGTGGTGACCAGAATTGTACACAATCTTCCACAGATTTATAAAGAGGCAAAATGACACTTGCTGAGTTGTTTTCTATTCCCTTCCTAATTATTCCCAGCATTGAATTAGCTTTTCTTGCCGCTGTCACCTTCATTGAACTGTCCACCGTATGCGTTTGTAGGCATCCCATTTTAATCCTGTTTTTGTCCTGTACGTATCCGTACAAATGCATATGGATACAAATAAGATGTGTACCGATACGTATGTAATGCATACGTATCCGTACACAGACAAATGTCCGAATAATTCATACAAATGATTCAAAACGTTCAAAATTTGTTTGAATGTTTAAAATCTAATGTCTGGATATCCAATTTGAATTTGAATGTCCAAATTCAAATGAATTCAATTGAATTTTGAATGTTTTAAATATCTTTGCACATCTCTAAAGACTACATGTTAGGTCAGGAAAGGAGTTAGAGATAATGAAGGGGATCCTAACTTGCATATGTCATTCATATATGTTATCTCATATACCTTTTTCTTAGAAGAATCTTTAGAAAGTTTCCATTAGTAGAACAAAGAGCCAAAAAGTGTATAAAAAATACTAGCTGGGACAGTAAAGTTGCTTCACTCACCTAGAGGCAGTCTGCCAAAAGAGGATGTTGCACTTTTTATCAAAAGTGTGTGTGCACATGCCTTTATTTCCCATAATTTTCAGAGTTTCTCCTTACAGCTCTCTACCAACACAAAGTCTGGAAGCTGCCAACATTTTTCATTGTCCACTGATGAACAGTGTTGCATTTCTAGTTCTCTTCTCACTACGCTTCACAGCAGCTACTACTGTCATGCATATACTGACTGAATGTTTTCACATTAGGTATTGCTAAAGACATGGGAACAGTAGCTGATTAAAAATTGGCAAGTGCCTTTCCTACTTTTCCCTTGGCAGAGACGTTCTGCTAAGATGCCTGCAGCACCATGTAATTATACAGAAGTTTTGATCTCCTTTATGCTGTGCCAATTCAGTTGGCCAACTTTACCGTTAATTCTTTATAGTGGCCTTATTTTTGAAAAAAAAAACAGGGGAAAAATAATAGTTTTGTCATCTGATTTGCTAGATGAAATCTATCTTACAAGGGTTCACTTGCTATATAAAAGCTTACTGTAATAGTTTAAAGGCACTTCTTCTAAAGACATTTCAATGATGAAATTCCATTAAAGAAGAAAAAATAGCATGGTCTGTATAGTGCCCTTGAATTCCTGAAAGTGAGTACAACCAAATAAGTATGCTAATTTTCTAACCACAAATCTGCCCCTACCCAAGTGTGTAAATTATTATTATTATTCTTTTTCAAGTAAAACAAAGATTGTATGCATGAAAAATAACTCAGCACAAATGGTCCCCTATTTATAAAATGCAAAATTATTTATTGAGACCAGATTTTAAAAAGAATAGCTCCATAATCCCAGGCATTTATTCACTAATATGCCACCCAATGCTATCTGAATGCAAAATCTGCATGGAGGCAGGAAGAGTGTCAAAGTGTGGCACTCTTTCCTCTGAAAATTAAGACTGGTGCGTACTTGTTCCTAGCTTCAATCTTGACTTCCAGGGATGGTGACTCCTGTGCTCAGTGAAGCCACTGAGAACAGCAGTAGATACCACAGTCATTTCACTGATGGATTGATTGCATTTTTATCCCACCCTATACCCGAATGTCTCAGGGCGCGTAGCAACATTTTGCATAGTAAATGGATCATAGGGTAACAGGATTGTACAAACCCCATAAGGATGTTATGCAGATCCTTTCATAGACTCTATATTCCCCTGCAACTGTGCTTAGAACTTGATCCAGGCAAATAAAGAAAAGAGAGATTTGTTGTTGTTATTGTTATTGCATATGGGTCATCTTTTGTTGACCCATATGCATAGACTTTCTCTAGATTGACCAGATCTTCTATGATCTTTATTTGGTCTGCCAGTGAGTTTTTAACTGCTATTGTAACTGAGTATCTCGCTCCTAGCTGACCGGCCTTCTCTCCTCCTTCTCCCTTTTATTTTATCGCCCTGTACCCCAACAGTGTTTGACTTGTCTAGCAGTCAGGTCCTTTGAAGATGGATAGCACAGGCATATCCAAAAGCTTAGGTTCAAAGCAGAACTATGGAATACGGCATAGCAACTCCAGTAATCACTCACTAGAACACTGTGGGGTGCAGAGTCTACGTCAGGGGTGGGCCAGTCATAGAGGCCTTACAGCCACTGTGAGTCACAGGAGGCCATGTCCTCCTAAGGTCCATATTGGCATGCAAATCGCACACTCCCAGTACACATCTGACTCAGTTCTATAGAGCAATGTGGATGTTGCCAATGTTTCAAATATACCAGGCATTTTTTTAAAAAAATACACAGGATAGATTCCCATTGAAGTTTTAAAGAGCTTTGAATTTGTTTTCAAAGCTGAGCATTCCCAAAGGATCACAGTTTCTGGGAATTAAAGGTCTCAATGGATTGTCTGTATTCAAATAAAAAGAAGTCTCGCTGCAGGATTTAGAAATAATGCTCTTCTTTTGCAAATGGAAATGCAAAAGGTTTTTTTTTAGGGACGTTCTCCTCTGTTTCCCCAGAGCCAATACGAAGGCATGATTACCAGCTAATGCAATCATCTGCTGGCTGAAAAGAAAGGGGATGGAGGGGAAGAATGAACAGCCTGCAAAAGATGAGGTGTATTGGGCTTCGATTTTACATATTTTCCTTTAAATTCCTCCATTTGCCCCAACCTCGATCTCCATCTTAAGGCAAGGCAAAGCTCGGGAAGCTGCGGTGGCAGCACCAGCAGCAGTGAGAGAGGCTGCGTGTTGCACTTGCAGCCCACCCACCCAGAGCAGCCAATAGAAGAAGAAGGGGGAGACTGAGAGGTGGGAGGGGAGGCTCAGCCAGTGTGTCCCTTCATTGTTGCTCACTGCTACTGGCTCAGCCAATGTGCCCTGTTGTCATTGCTTGCTGCTGCCCAAAGATACCTGTCTGCCAATACTACGCAAAAACTGGGATGGAGAACACACAGGAACCTTTGGGCAGCAGCGAGCAACAACAACAGGGCACACTGACTGAGATGGCAACTTCTCCTGCCACTCTGTCCTCCCCAGCCCTCTTCTTCTATTAACTGCTTTGGCAGAGGAGGCAGGCTGCGAACACAGCGCCCAGACTCTCTCGCTGCTGCTGTCACTGCCAGGTCTCCATTGCAATCAGGGACAGGTGCTTATATAAGGGGGCGTTGAATTTCTCACCCCAGTGATGTCAGCCCATGATGGGGATGAGTGGAGGAGGGAGGGGGCTTCCCCCCTGCAAGTCCGCATTAAGAGCTTGGAGTGGAAATGGGAAAAACCAGACCTCATTGCTTAAAGAACAAACAAACACTGGATTTAAACCTGGATGTTTTTGTGTGCAGTGGAAACTTGGCCACATGGTATTTGTTGGATTTCATTTTATGCCATTTATCATCTCCATTTCCATTTCTTATTTATATACCGCCTTTCCAAAAGAAACTTTTGCCCAAGGTGGTTTACAACAAATGGAAACGAAATACAAAGCAAAGTACATTCATTACATCAAAAAATACAGCAAATATAATAAACAACTTAAATCAAAGACAATATTTTCCCCAAGGCAATTTACATAAGTCAAAAATATATAGCATATTATAACGAATAAAGCATTACATAATAGTTTAACACAAAAACAACAACAGCAACAACAACAACAACAACAACTGGGTGGAGGGTAGCTAGTCTTTCTCATCCCTTTCTTCAAATAAACCTGCAGGAGGAAAGGTGCCACAAAACACTCACAGGCCGACTTGGAAGGTGGCTGGACGCTGGCTGTCATCTCATTTCATCCAAGACAGTATGCAGAAATGCAAATTCATAAAAGGCATACATGGTAAATGAAAATTATTTTGCAAGAGCTGAACTTTAAAACCAAGTCACCCAGGTATAGTTAAGAGTGAATAGGGGAGGGAGATTTCATGAGGCTGCATTCCGAAGGACCGCCTGATGCTATCCCATGTGGAGGACATACATCACTGCAAATAGTCCTACTTGAAGGGGGGAATGTGATAGAGGCAGGAAGAACCCCCCAGTGGTACGTCAAGAGGCAAAATCAAGCTCCTTTCTGCACTTGCAATGAAGAGGAAGCAAACCTCTGATGGCATCTGGGTTCCTACAGGGTTCCCGAGTCCAATTTTGCTATGCCATTGAAACAACAGTCTCTGATCACTTATTTTAGTAGTACTATAAAGTTCCCTTGTGTAAAATGAAAAGGAAAGACAACCGGAAGAAGTTTTAGACTTATGAAAGACTTGCTTGCAAGCCAAACAAAGCAAAAGACATTGAATATTCTACTCAAATGTGTTGTGGTTGTTCTTGGGACCGTCACTCTAGAGGACAAAAGGACTCTGTCAAATCTGGGCAGGTTGTCTTTATCAAAAATATTTTAGTTGCACTTTAGAAAGCGCTGCAAAGTACAAGAACTGTAAGACAGCTTCATAATTAACACTCCTTGCAGTAAAACCATAGCATTTGTAGCATACAAAAATAGTTTTAGAGAGAAATAAGGCATTTGGAGGAGGTCAATACTAGGTCCTCAATCAATCTGTTATAGTGATTGGAGCTTTAGTCACAAACCAAAAGTCTTAGGGCTGTTTCTTTTTAATCCTAATAATAAATGTTGATATTTTCTGCACCTCACAATTATTTGGATTTCTAGTGCTTATTTTAGCTTCTTGGAGCACCTCTGCATATGTAGTTCAATACAGACAAAGGAAACCTTCTTACATAAATGAGTACTGACTTGCCACATTCTAACTGCTGTCCAAAGGAGTCTGATTGTTCAGCACTTGTTAGTTTGGAAAGCTGAAATGATTTCATTAAATTATAGTATACCAAAGGTCCTTCCTGCACTTACCTTAGTTAATCTGTATTAGCTAGATCTGTATTAGCTAGGTCAGGATCAATCACAGGAAGGGTGTTCTGCACTGTACCTCCGAAATACGGCTCTAATAGATCCGTATTTCGGAAAACCGTGTTAAGTAGATCCATATCTAGTAGATATGGATCTACTACCACCCCTTAGAGACGGATTTGAGGTCCATGCTTCAAAGGCCCTCCTCCCAGCCTCCATGATTGGCTCACCTGGAGCTGAGCATGGCAAGCTGGGAGCCTCTTATCTTGGGGCTGCCCCTTGCCCCAGAAGCCACAGATCACGGCTTCTGGAACCAGGGGGGGGGGAGGCTTCACCTACACCCACCATATCCCACCCTGGGGGATCGGGCACGATCCCCTCCTTACCTTCAAGCAGCCAGGCCGATTCTGGCTGCCAGGGCCCATCGTGCTTTGCGCATGTGTGCAGCACACCTCCCTATTGGCCAGGGCCACGTGCCTGCGCAGAGGGCCTCCTGAAGCCAGGTGCAATCCGTGGCTTCTGGGGTGAGGGGCAGTCCTGAGATAGGAGACCCCGGCTCACCATGCTCGGCTCCAGAGGAGCCAATCATGGAAGCCAGGAGGAGGGCCCACTTAAGGACACTTCTGCAGTGCGGACACATCCTTCATGGATGTGTTTTCACTGCAGAAGTACCCGTTAAGTACCCATTAAGACTACCTTCAAGGTAGTCTTCCCATAACAGGTATTAAGGGGCTCTTAATACCCATTAGAGACACATTGCGCAAGAGCCAATGCGGACACATGGGTCTCTAATGGGTGTTGTAGTACAGATGAGGTTTTTAAGACCCGTCCTTAATGGGTACTTAATGGGTGTTAAGTGCCCAGTGTGGAAGCACCCGAAGAAGCATCTGCACTGAATGGCCTTTAAAACAGCAAATGTGTGCTAAAGAGTGCTATCATGGATGTAGACCACATTTATCTGGTCTATCACCTATGCAGATTAGTGAGCCCTTAGCAGAGTTCTGATCTGAATCTACAGTACTCCTATGCAGATGATATGTTCTTAGCAGCTCCTTGATCCAGATTAACAAGTGAGTGCAGAAAGGACCTAAGAGTAGATGGGGAAGGATCCTTGCAGTTTTCCCTCTTTTCATGCAACTTTTAAAGATGAAAGAACACCTAGCCATCCTAACTCAGATTCACAGCTGAAGGCATATTTTAATCTTGCTGTCCCTAGTCCGGGTCCAACATTCTAACCACTGAAGCATAATGCCACACGAGGGCATGGGATTAAGTCTACCTCCAGATGGCAAGAGGGATCTAAAGAAGATCCTATGATTGCCTCTTGCTCTTCCTCACTAGATGTGGACAGAAACCAGTTGCTTTCATATCTGCCAACAACTTCAGAATGAGCTTACAGCTAGAGCCAGCAAAACAGCTGTCTACTTTCTTTTCTTTTGTGTTTGGCTGACTTCTGGTAGCCCCAAGTGAGCTGACTCTGAAAGCTCCCACAGACACAAAGGTAAGGAGAACTATTATGGGAAATGTCTGTTTTTAAATGCTGTTACCCACCCTAAGATCTTAGGGTATAGGGCGGGATAGAAATGTAAATATAAAATAAAAATAATAAATTAAATAAATAGAGCATGATTCCTAGATTTCTTATAATAGTGATGTTACAGGTCATCAATTAACTAACCCAGGATTATAATGGGAATTATTTCTGGAATTCCCAATATAGTCCTGAGAACAAAAGGAGAGATATTTCATATTTGAAAACAACCTAAGAAATAGTAGAAGATATGATAGTGTTATATCAAAGTATCGAAGATGACATATTTAATAAATCACCAAGGAAGCATAAACAGGAAGAGGTCTACTGCATTCACCTATTTATTGCAGATTTCCCATAAATTTCTGGTTAACCACTGTGAAAACAGGATGTTGGACTAAACAGGTTGTTGGTTCAATCCAACAAAGACCTGTTTATGAGCTGTTTTTAATGTGTTGTTTTTATGTGCTCTTCTATTATGTGACCTTCTCTGACCTTGAACACAGATGTCAAGAAACCCCAGAATTTTAGTAGGTTCTCAAATTTGAGGTTTAAACAATTTCATTGACTGAAGTGAACCCAAAGTTGATTGGGATGGGAATAAAGACATATATTTATTTCCAAAGAAGAAACAGACCAAACACACATGCAGGGGAATAGAACAACAGATGCACTCAGGTTACATCAAAGTAAACAGACAAGAGAATTGAAGGTTTATAATGAAGAATAAAGGCAGGAAATAGATTTGCAAAAATGTTGCAGAGACATAAGCCTCAGAACAAAAATCCTGAGAAAAGGCAAATGTGAGATGCTCAAGTATAGTTACAAGAGAGAAGACAATGACAAGGGTACTAGAAAGGAGAATCTGAAATAAGGAGTTTGTAAGATAGAAAACATTGCAGAGGTGGACAGACATTTTATTTACATGGGATGAGGGCAAAATGAATCCCCGGACAGCTTCCCAGCTATTCTACCACCCCGGAAAGAGCTCTGAGGCCAAACTGATTGCTCTCACAGGTATTACAGTTCACCAGAATAGCTCCATCTCGATTACTCAATAAGGCTGTAACAGCAGGACTATGACCGAGCTAGGCTTTCCCCTACGAACACTCCCTGGTTTTAGGCTGCACATAAAACCACATCAGATGTAGAATAATTTGGTTTATTGAAAAGAAAAGGCAAAACTAGAACAAGTAAATAGCAAAAAAGAAATAGCATCATAACAGTGCAGATAAATAAAAGTAAAACACCACACAAAGCATGGGGTCCAACGTCTGTGGTCCAGAAGTATGCAAAAAGACACAAAGTAATACCATTGCATTGGCACAGTAATTCCAGCAATGTATGAGGACAAAAGATGGAAGACCAAAATGGAGATGAGGGTGAGCATGAGAATAAGCTTGAGAATGGCAATGCTAATACAAGCATAATTATATCCTAATTCATAACTGCGTCAGAAGTTAAGCAATAACCAATGAAATACCATCAAGCTCAGAACTTTCAGAAGTAAGAGCAGGTAACCCCCTCCCATCTCTGAAGCTAATTAGCATTATCTCCTAAGGAGTTAGTTCCCAGCTGCAACTGGTTGCAAATGGTACAGCTTTAAGGTCAAGCAGATCCTGGGAACTTTGCACGGACACCTGCTTTCCCATGAGAAGATTTTTACTTTGAAGATGTTAACCCTCTAACACAAAGTTGGAGACGGGCTCTTTTGTTACAAAGGCACCTAAATTCAGATCTCTGGGCATCTGGCCTCCATTGAGTGTAATGGAAGCTGGCTTCACTTAAGGTGCCCTTGCTGAGTCATGGATACACAGTCTGATAGTGTTGGATCAGCCAGAAAGAGGGATATGTAAATACTATTTAGGTCATAGGGTAACATTGGAATAGGTAGGTGCAAATAGGTCTGCTTGTAAATCAATTCAAGTGCCTTCTGTTGGTGAGGCACGAAATGGTGGGCCATTGAATAAATTTGCTTCCTCTTTGCACCCTACAGTAGACCAGCAGATAAAGAAGTCTGCTCATTTCACATTTTTAATTAATTCAGGATGGTCCCCAATACCACCCAATATTAGAATACTGTATATCACAATCACATATGCAAAGAGGAAAAAGTAAGAATTAGACTATGTAGGGCAAGCAAGAAGGAATACAAAAACGGCTTTGGCTTGATTTTTCTTATCCCATCAAGCTGTCAATATCAAACTCAAAGTCAGCATGGTTCTACTTTTCCTTCTCCATGGTACTGTTTCCATTGCACTCCCACAGTTGTACATGGGGTGCCATTCAAGGCAACTGGGTTCACAGTCTGAGACAGTTACTGAACAAGGGGAAGAGAGGCTTTTATTGGATTCACCTACTACAGTTCACACTGAGTGTTCCTTCTCTGTGATTGATGCATACACCCACATCACAGAATTGCTTTCAGATGGTTGCTTTTCAACCTAAGATTTGTTACATTTTGTTTCCTGCTTTTGAAACAGTTACAACATCAGTTTTATTTTCTGATGTATTATGAGATGTTGCTGGGGTCTTTATTTATGTAAAACATTTTATAACACCCATTATTAAAATCTCAGGGTGGTTTACAAACCAACAATAAAAGGAAACCAACCAAGTTGAGAGAGCTCCATTAAACCTTTGAGTGGAGGGTTTGAGTAGCTGCACGGTATTGTACCCCGCCTGCTCAGAACTCTGCTGAAGAGGCTTCCCAGAAATAGCAATGCAATGGAGAGATTGGTCACATTTCCTGAACTCTCTTACCTCCAGCTGCTTATGCCACTGAAATTGGACAACTGAAATTGCAGTCAAGATGGACAACCAGTTCATAGAATTGCATAAGAGTTGCTGAACAAAGCTGAGGAGGTTTAAGATTTCATGTTTTTGTTCCTTGATATTTGAGGGGTTTCCTTTCTGCTTCTTCTGGTTTTGTTTCTTTCAAGTTCTGTATTCTCCTACAAACACATATAATTTATTTCTGTAGGTTTTCCCATAAGCTCAGTGTATGCATTCATGTATGTACTTTTGAGTAGAAAAACATTTATTGTATGTATGCCAGATCCACACCAACTTGCAGCAAAAAATGTGTTTGCATTCAAGTGTTTCTATTCAAAAATATAAAGAAATATCCTGAGAATGGAAATCTAATTAGTGTGGATCCCTAAAAAGTATAGAAGCATCAAAATTCTCACCTATGAAGGTAACAATATCAAATGCTACCATCTCTAGGCCATGGTCACAACTTCCACTTTAAATCTTCTTCAGTCCATCTTCAAGTCTGACTATTCACACCTTATCATTTCGGTTTTATCTGTGGACTTTCCCTGTTCCCTCCCACACCATTTTCCTTTTGTTTCTTGTCTCTTTAGATTGTAAGCCTGAGGGCAGGGACCTGTCTAAGATTCATATAATACTGTAACCCACCCTGAGACCTTCGGGTATAGGGCGGGATAGAAATACAAATGAATGAATGAATGAATGAATGAATGAATGAATTCAGGCAGCCTTAGAGGAAGCTTAGAGATGGAATGCAAGTGGGATCATTAATATCCTAGCTTTTCTTCTCTCCCCATGTGCAGTCTAGGATTAGAAGTGGGATAAAGAACACAACTTCCACACACACTATCATCCCTAATGAGCTTTTGAATTTTGTTATTGTTACAGATGAATGCAGTCAGAGTAAGGTGAGAGAAAAACCGTCCATCAGTGGTCAGGAAAAATCTCATTGGACAGAAGGCAAGAAAGTGAAGGGTATGGCTAAAGAGTAGCCCTACCTATTTCTTCTGTTCTGGCATCCTCACTCACCACTGGCTCCATCTCCGCTTATGGGGCTTCTTTGCTGACACATAAATGCATTCTGCTCCTATATTCTGTTGCAACAGTAAAAACAACTATGTTCTTTATGCAGTTGAAAAAGCAGCAGAATGAGCAGACACAAAGGGTTCACACAGCCATTCCTTCCTGCCAGTTATAGATCAACTGACACAAACTGGTAGGAATGAGAGCATTTTCAAGATGCATATTTAAACCTAACTGCACCAATAAAGCCATTGTTTCCTCTTGCTATGACTAATGGAAAATGCAGGATGGCATCTCCAAGGACAGCTTCCTTCACAGCAAAGCTCAGACATTCTTAAAACAGAAACTTTCTGTCAGATGCACTTATTTAATCGATGGCCTAAGGAATTGCCTCCAGCATAAGTGGGATAGGATGGATAGTGGAATTTTAAAAAAACACAAAGCTTCATAATCTTATGACTAAAACCAATGGGATTTTTCCAGACAAGATTTATGTGTCTTCTCAACAGTTCTGTGTCCTCAGGTCTCCTCTTAACATGGTTTTTCTATTTTTTGGGATCATTGAGTCAGAATCTGAGCCTTTTCTGAAGCCCAGTCATAGATTTTTAAATTTTCTGTTAAATCAAGTACTGCAGCATACCCTGCAGTTTTAACATTAACGAGATATACTTCATTCACTATGGTACAAATGAATGCATGACAGCTGATTGAGATGATGTGTTTTTTTCCACTCTTTAAATGATTAGGTATATTATTTGCATGAAGTATAAGCATGTGCAGATACATATAGCTTTGAGTATATGAAGGCCCCTGAAACACATAGATCCGGTCTCTATTACATGGTTAAAGACACCTTACCTCCCTTGCTAGAATGACAGTGCTCCAGGATGCTCTGCCCACATGTGATGCCATCTTTTCCTTCCTGGAGCATGCACAAGCATCCTGGACTACCTCAATCCTCCATAGTTGTGAAGAGGTAAAAACTTCTCCACAGCTTGACTGGGAGTGTCTGAAGTGCCTGGGACTCACTTATGTCTCTGACTGGAAGAAAGAAGTCTTAGGCCAAGGTCACACCTTCCTGAAATAGTCCATCCTGTTAAATAGCTGAACTGAAGCCAATCTAATCCTGTTCACAACCAATCCCTAATAATCCATCTTCAAATCATCTTGTGTGGGTTGCCATGCTCACACCTTTTATGTTATTACCCTGAGTCTCCTTACACAGCTCTTGACTGCATCAGCACCACATGCATTCCAACAGGATAATTTTGTCATTCAACAGTCGCAACATAGGGTGAATCCCCACAGCAAGCTTATTTCGCTTTCCCTAAACTGAAATAATAGAACTGGATGCAAACGCGAATTTGCCTGTTTCCATTACTTTTAACTTAATCGCGTTGGATCCAGATTCTGAGGATCGTACGTGGGGTACATGACTCAAGGTGGGACTCAAGTGGCTACTTTTTAAAAGACACTTTTCGGGGCTACTCTGCCCTCTTCCTCCTGGCATCGACACGCCACCCAAAAGGGACCCCTTCACTGAGCCTAACTGGGTGGCTGTCGCTTCCATGGATGGACGAAAAATGGCAGCGGGCAGCCAGCCAGCGATTCTTTCCCCTCTTCTCCCCATTGCTCAGGGCACACAGCAGCAGTGGCAACTAAAGCCCCTTTGCTTTAAACATTCACATTCAGCTGCTTTCCTCCCTTCCTTTCCCTTTCTAAAGTCAGAACTTTTGGAATTGCGCAAAATTGCAACATTATCAGGTTGAAGTGGTTCCATTGCT
Organism: Aspidoscelis tigris stejnegeri; assembly: GCA_023333525.1. NCBI lineage: Eukaryota > Metazoa > Chordata > Lepidosauria > Squamata > Teiidae > Aspidoscelis > Aspidoscelis tigris. Next base: position 28,346,334 of record JALMGA010000002.1, read on the forward strand.
ACACTGTAGCGCTGCTGTTAAGGGGGGATTTTTAACACTGAAATCACTGTCTTTGGAAGCAAGCTATTGGGAGAGGGAAACCCTAAACATGGATTCTCATCCCTTAAAATGGTACTGTCCACACAGTAAAAAATGTAAAACATTTCAAGCGCACGATCCAGAGTGAGACCTGTTGAAATCAGGATTGAGATTCACCACGCTTTGGGGTGGTTTAACACAGGGAAAGTGTGTTAAGCCAAACTGCTGTGCGGACTCCAAGGATTGAAAACGTTTTGAATCCGAGATAAGGTTGCCGTGAAGACACGGCCATAGTGTGCTTGGAGTTGTGTGCTGCTGATGGCAAATTTGATAGTAACATAGGGCACTATCACTTTGAGAAGAGTGTGCAGAACCTACCTCAATCTTCGTGGAAATAAATCTGCACTTGTTTCTAAACATCCAGTATCTTACTGCCTGCAGACATTGGGTTAGCACATCAGCAGTAGCACTGGGGCACTTGAGGGTAGAGATATATAACTAGGTAACATCTGCATAGTGGAAATACCTTACAGATTGTCCTGCTTGCAGTTTCCCAACCACACAAACTACACACAATATTCCAGATGTGGTTAGACCATTAGTTTCTATGGGTATTATACTATTAGCATCTCTGTTTTCCATACCATTTTAAATATCTACAACACTGAGCACACTGTGTTGACACTTTCACTGAACTGTTATACTCAGCTCTGATCTCATTAGTGTATATGATTAATTAGGATTTTAGGCTCCAATGTGCATACACTTTACATGTGCCAATTCTCAGATTAAGAAGAAGAGTTAGTTTTTCTACCCTGCTTTTCTCACCCAGTTAAAGGGACTCAAAGCAGCTGACAAACCTTCTGTTCTTCTCCCCACACTAGAACACCCTGTGAGGTGGGTGGGAGCTGGGAGAGCTCAGAAGAGAGCTGTGACTAGCCCAAGCCCACCCAGCTGGCTTTGTAGAGGAGGGTGGAATCAAACCCGATATTTCCAGATGAAAGTCTGGCTCCTTAACCACTAGACCAAACTGTCACTCATCTGACAATACATTGACTAGAATCACCCACTATGGAAAGACTAAGACCACCACAGAACACTACACATCCCTTAGTTAGTTCGAGATAACCAGTGCAGGCATGACACAAAGTAAGGAGTCAAAGTACATAAAAACAGTGTTTATTTGTTACCTTGTATTTTATCATTATTATTTTTGTGTGATTACAGTTCCATCTGATCAAACCCTTTTTATGAACCTCTATGAACTAAAAACTGTATGAATACAATTTTGATAGGCAAAGGATGCAGGTATATTCACATATAGTTTCATACATCTGTCATCATCATATAAAGTATAATGATAATGTACATATATGAGGGCTGCATCAACATATATGCAGATTGGGAACAAATGTACAAAACTACCTTTGTTGAAAGTCCATGGGTTCAAAAAAAGTCTGAAAAACCCATATGAATAGAATTTGTTTCAGAATTTAATATTCAAACAGTGTTTCAATTAAACTTTTTCAAAATTAATTTGAATTTGACCTTTAAAGTGGTCTCCATTTGTGGCAGCAGCATTTCATAAGAATATAAGAGGATCCCCACTAGATCAGGCTTCTGCTCATTCTCAGGCACAAGACAATGGCAAAACCTTTGCCTGCTCTCAAATCCCTGCAAATTGCCTTTAGAGGCATTCTGCCTGATTCTCAAACCTGGAGGAAGTACTAGGCACCTATTCTAGTAGCTATTTCTGGGTAGGATGGCTGTCAGAGATGAAGCTTTGCATAGTGTGATTTTTACATCCTGAATGGATGTACCACAATCAGCTCCTGGAAATAAGTCTCCAAGCTCTGGAGATACAGAGGCATCTTTTTTAGCTGCAATTTGCAGTGCTTTCCCCCCACATGCCTGCAATGGAGCTGCAACATACCCTTAGGATACTGAGGCAATATCCCATAGTAACAATATAGCAGGAAAAAGGGTGTTCCACACACTTTCTCCCCTCTAATAGTGATACTGACTTACCTGTCTGGGGGCTGCTCCCGAGGGTCTTCATCTTGGAGGCAGTCATTGTACATGTGTGGAACTCCTAAAATGGCGGCTGCATGTGCACAGGGGTGGTGACTGCACATTTCAAGCTTCAAAACCCCCAGATATACGTGGCACACCAATGGCATGAGCATGGTGTCCAGAAAGGTAAGTTCATGTGTTTGTTCCCTGCTGCTGCCCAGCCATCTGGGCAGCAAGCGATTACTCCAGGATAGGTTTATTCTGGAGTTTTGCTTAATAGTGAAATTTTTGGAAGCAGCCTCAGTTCCATCTTGAATTCACTGAACCATCTGACAGTACATTTCTAGGGTATTGGGGCAATGTTTTTCTGAAAGTCATACAGTATCATTGCCAGAATTTTAACTCTATTCATGCAAACTATGAGGTCTGTCCCTGGGTTTCTGCCAAGCGTTTCCCTTACCACAAGTCTGCTGATTATTATGCAATACCATTCTCTGAGACTACAGCATATATTAGTTCCTCATCTCTACTGTCCATACTGACTCTGTTAAAACACTATTATCTGGAGTCTCTCACAATTTCAATCCAATGGCACACAGTCCCTTCATATTCACTGATCAAATAAGAAAATGATTTTCTATGTATGGAACTATTTTTAATAAAGGCAAAATGCCAAAAGAATGAAATACTGTATTAACTTATCATTCTAGTTCACGACAAAGTTTCTTAATGTCTAATATTACACAAGACAGTGCATTATAATGGTATATGTAGTTTATTTTGCATGGATAATTGAAATAAATTAGGAGACGTCTCCTCAGATTGCTACGGGCTGCATCCAGACTTCTCTTACTTATTCCAGTATGTTTGGATATATATTCCACTATATATGGCTATTTCAGAATATCCATGCTTTATTCTAGAATAACAAACTATAATGGAATCAGTAACAGATGGCTGTCTGAGTTCTATCTTTGGGGTCATTTATTTTTGTGTCATTAAAGAGGAAAGAAAAGCAAGAGAATGGCAGTGAGGGCAAATAGACAGGATAGCTATAGTAGGTCAAGACCAAGACCATGGTCACTTCACTTTAAACCTTCTTCAGTCCATCTTCAGGGTATGACTGCTCACACCTTTTCATTTCTATCAATTTAATTTATGAACTTTCTACTCTCCATTTGGACTTTCCTGAACTGTCAACAAATAAAATGGATAGGAATGAATAGGATTAAACTGTCAACAAATAAAATGGATAGGAATGGATAGGATAGTCAACAAATAAAATGGATAGGAATGAAAAAGTGTGAGCTGTCATATCTGAACATAGTCTGAAGATGGGTTAAAGTGAAGGTGTGACCATGGCCCAAATGATTTTAAAATGATTCACATATTGGGTGATTAAAATTTAATGCAATTTGCAAAGGTATAACAAATGAGTGAGTATTGATTACATTTAAAGGTGTGTTCAATGAACATTCACCCATATATGCAACCTTCAGATTCTAATCCAAAATAAGCTACGGTTTGTTATTTTATCCAGAAGGACAAGCTCTGGTTTACACTTGCCCTGTAGTTCAAGGAACATTCCTGAACATTGGTCATGATTTCTAGATATTAAAGGGGTGTTAGTTTCATATTTCATGAGAGCATGAAATTTTATGCTGGCTTTCAACTGAGGTGTTAGCGTACATTTATACCCAGCTTTTTAAAATTTGTGGATCAAAATGGAAATGTTTATTATCTTTCTGTTCCCTCTTCTTATTTATGATTATATTAAATGCCATAGTTCCAGATAATTGTGAAATATTACCATCTTCAAGGAAGATGTAATCATGCAGTCCAGATCTAACTGTGGCTACATCCAGACACCACTTACTTTTCTCACCATATGAGGATATTCTAGAATACAATATAGGTGTTCTGAAACATTCACACTTTATTCTGAAAAATCCAAATATAGCAGAATAAGTGAGCAACATCTGGATGTAATCTGTGTCTTCTCAGAAGTAAGTCCCACTGACTTTAAGGACCTATCTACACAAAAGCCTTACCCCTCATTCTAAAAGGAAACCCACCTGTAGTTCACACCAAGAGTGACAGAAATAAACACACCCAAAGAAGCACTATGTGCAGACCCAACCTCACCTGAACATGAATTCAGTTTTTTATATGATTCTCCTGCAACTCAAACTGATGAAATGTGATGGGAAACTTGTGTGCTGCTACCCCCAAATGGTGTACAGGAAGGTAAAGTTAGAATTGCTGTGAACAGGAGTTTTTCCAGTAGTAGTTTCATGATGGCCTTTAGAGAAAGACTTTTAAAAAATTCATCTAGTCTATAAAAGCAGCACATTCGTGATTAGGCTTTTTAAAATAATTCTGTTTTTAGTTACCGTATATTTTCATTATATTTCCTGTTTTTTGTTAATGTAAGATTTGTTTCTTTCCTGTACTATACAGATTTCAAAATGCATATCTTCCTATTTCACAAAATGTGTGTCCAACTATTTGCCTCTAACACTGAACAACACCTTCTTAGTATATGCCACATGGCAAGTTACAGGTTATAATAGCTGTTAATCTCAGCAACGTATAAGGAGAAAGGAAGGGAACATTTGAGAAAGGTGTCAAAGCATATCTGGAAACAGCTTTAATACATTCTTCATTCAGTGCACTGCTGTACCATAGATTCAATGTGTGCCATCCAGGAAAAGAAACATCTAAGCCATAGTTTCCTAAGGAAAACACATAACACCCTTTATATGGGGGATTTACTGGTATGCTGATTCAGCACATTTAATATTCACAGTATACCTATGCTGATTTTTTAAAAATATATAAGCAGAAAAATGAAGCTAATGTCATAAAAAGCATAAAAGTTCTTTCTTTCAAATCCTAGGTATTCAAAGTCTAGTATATACCTAGAATTTGGTAAGTTAACTCTTTTTTCAATGTTAACATTAATTTTGGCATTCAGATTTCAGTTCTCAGTGTTTGGTTCTGCTAACCGTAATATATATTTATTTGGTTATTTATGTTTCTTTCCCTCCCTATATCCTAAGGATTACAATAAAACCAATAAAAAATAATTAAAATTCAGTTTATAAAAAATGACAAACTAAAACCACAAATAACATTGCCAGGAAGGAGAAGACAAGCTAATTCTTCAGCCAAATGTTGAGGTAAAGGGGTGTGTCTTTACCATGCATCCAAGGCTGTGTCTGCACTAATTAGTAGACTGGCCCAGCAGGATTCACAGAATGTATAATCTGCATTACAGAATAGTTTACTGGGGTTCCAGGCTTCCCAGTAGTCCTTGTTTTGTCCATACCAGATGGTGCCTTGTAATGCGCTACAGCAAAAAATGGTATCATAGCCCACTCCAACCATGTGACTGCTTAGAAGCAGTCTATATGGAGCATCCTAACTGGAACATCAGACCTGCTGACTGCATATAGAGGCACTTTTTTGCACTGGGCCTCATTCTGGATTATATCCTGGAATAGGGACCTGCTATTTGCATGCTAGTAGATATTATGGCAGGAACTGGGCACAGCCTGCCACAGCTTGCAACAGCATGGTGGATGTCAGTCCCTATTCTAGGATATAATCCCAAATAAGATCCAGTGAAGAAAAGGCAAAACAATGTGTGAGCTGTGATTTGATCTACTAATCCCAGCGCCATTTGCCAGACACCTAGAAGTGGCACCAAAAATACACTGCTTCTAGGTTCCCAACAATCACATCCATGGCAAGCAACTTCAGGAGCTGGTAAACTTTGTTCCTGGCCTCCAGAGCTGAGCCATGATGAGCTGTCTACAATGTGGATAGTGTTGATGAGACATCCAATAGCAGCCTGTCCCACCGTGGGACAGGTTGCCTACAGGTGGTGTTGGAATGGCATAAATGTCTACAGTGATGGAGGTTAATGTACTTCAGTGGTGAGGTCTGCCACTGTCATGACCCAGGGGGAAGGTAGGTAGAGTTAAGGAATTTAGGTTGTGTTAGGATAGTGGTAAAGACAAGCTAAAAGGGGGTGTGGCCTTCAGAATCCAAGGAAGGAGGGGTTAGCTGGCTCAGGGGGCAGCCAATTAGCAAACGTGGACAACAGAATGGGCCCTTTAAAAGCTCATGCCATTGGAGCATAACTGTTCTTGATCTTATGTCTCATTGGGGGAGGGAATAGGATAAGGATCAGCTCCGAAGTTTGCCTATGAAGAAAGATCCTGAATAGTTCTGTTAACTGAAATGCTCAAAGTTCTGAGATTGTGTGTGTGTGTTGCAGAGGGGGATGGATTGTAGGCTCAGGGATGAGACTGCTGAGTCAATTTTAAGAGTCAGAGGCCAGTAATAAAAGGGACTGAGGCACCTGGCAAGGTATTTTGGAAGTGCTTAAGATAGACAGTTGGAATTATTTTACAATTTTTAATTTTTACAATACTAATTGCATACTATGTTGCCTATCAAAATCCAGCCCTTTGAGCACTGGTGGCTTTGTTATCACACAATGTCTTTTGCACATAATGTTCCTTTGAAAATATTCACAGGTATCTTCCTGGCAATTCTGACTCATCAGCATTTCTATGAAAAGCCAGGAATACCTGTCCTTGTGGTTTTAGTACCGTCTTTGTCTAGACATACATTTCAGGGGCTGCATGGCAGATGAGCAATATTCACCTGAAAAGAAGAGTAAACAAAGGGCAAAGTCACAAACCACAAACATTCCAGCTGCCAACAATGTTTTTTCTGCATACAAAATATTTTTAAAAGTATGTGTACAATGTAGTAAATCCAAAACCACGTTATAATATCATCATGTGAGGTACTACTGAAAATTCCAGGAAATACTGTATTATTGGGTAGTTCTAGGATTTTCTCTTGGGGTACCTACCTGCTGGAATGCTCTTCCTTCTGATACTCATGAGGCACCTATGATCGTATCTTTTAGTGATCCAGGGATTTCTCTTTATCATCCACTTCTTTGAATAATGGTTTCATTGGTTTTTATGAAAATGAAAACTTTGAAACGTAGGCCCTAGCTATACAAAAGCTTTCAAAAGGAAATCCTATCTGAATTTTGCTTCAGGAGATAAAAAGACCAAAAATGGATAACACACATTATCCTACTACACTCTATTCAATATTCATCCCCATCACTGTAAATGACTGAGCTGAACATCAAACTCTAGCAGATTTCCTTCCTCTCCCTATTATCTGCTCCTGGATAGATGTGTTTCTGAGCAGGAATGCCCCTCAATCTCTCTTGTTATTCTTCCTACATGTTTCCCTTGCTCCCACCTGCCTAGCTACCATAGAATCATAGAGTTGGAAGGGACCTCTAGGGTCATTGAGTCTAACCCTCTGCTCAATGCAAGATTTCCTAAACCATCCCAGACATAGGTTCAGCCTCTAATTGAAGACTTCATTATTGTTTGCTCCTCCTTTTTGTTTATTTTTTGCTTCTGTGCAAAAGTAGACCTGTTCATCCCCACTCCTATGCAAAAGCGGTACTACGCAAATATGTCTCCTAGTAGGATTGTTCCTGTGCCTAACCACTTTTAGTCCTATCTGCCTGCACAATTCTCTTTCCTCTATCTGCACACCTATAATTAGGTTTGTTATGCTGGAATTCAGAGCTCAGTTAGGAAGCCTTAAAGCAATGATCCTATACAAAACTATAAACTTAAAGGGGAGGGGCTAGAGGCAGAAGAAATCAATTGTGAATGTTGGGCTGGATGTAATGTAAACACCATTACAGTTTATTGGTTGCCTACCTGGAACACTCATGTTCAGCCTCTATAAATCTGCAATATAGATACACCTAAAAAGCCTGTGTTGGAGGAAGCAACATGCTTCCTCTGCAGAAAAATATGGATTGGAAGGACAATATTGCACATTGGACACAAGATATCACATATTGATGGGATTTCCTAGAACTGGAAACAGGTGCTAAATAAGTGAAAATTTGGGTGTAGCTTACTTGTTAAGCTGCTTCCCCATTTACTGTTAATGAGGTAGGTTTTCTTCAAAGGCCACCCTTTTATCTGGAATACCTTAAAGATGCTATCCTGGCCTCTGTGACCCCAGAGCAGTCTTTTTTCAACTTCAAACCAGGTAGGGCAAGCTCTTCTGAAATATCCTGCTCTTCTGAAATAACATAGGTCAGATACTGCCCTAGGAATCTTTTTCTCTGATAAGGCATGCTGAGAGTGGAATTTCTTATCCTTCTCTCTGCATGTGCTTTCCAGGTCCTCAGGGCAGGAACTGACTGCCACAGAGTCACATCCATTTGTTGACCCCAAGAGGTTTAACATGTGGAAACAGCATTAATAAATGAAAAACAGTGTGTATTTTAAATAATAAATAAGGAAAGTCACTCAAAATAATTGCATTTTCACCTAAAAACAATTACCATTTCCAATTAAGCACACCGTCAACATGCCTTCAGCTCAATGAAGCTCAGCTTAAATAAATAATTTCATTGGATTTTTCCTGCCATTTGTACTCAGTACATGGTAAAATAGTTTCATTTTGATAAAATGTAGATTTATAAGGAATAAGATATTTACATTGTGTCCTTCCTCCACAGTGTCATAGAGTGACAAACACTGGGAAAGGATGGTTATGGTCCTCCTGTGTTATGGATCTCCAATGAATTTTCTGGCAAAAAACAGTAATAATGCATTTATCTAGTTTAATTTCTTAGTGTTACTCAACCAGTCATTTACACTATTGTGCTATACCAAATGTCTAAAAGGTCTGCTGAAGAACAAGGAGCTGGAGGGCTAGAAAATTTGAAGTTATGAGACTATTTTTAGATCAGACTTGATCATGTCAGATTGAGTTCTCTGACATGAAGCAAGAACATTTTTAAAAATAGCTTAAATCAGTAGTGTTACCAGAAATGTTATAATTAAATGATAAAATATTCTGGCCAGTATTTTTTAAAATAAGATGCTTTTCTGTACTTACCTGTGCAGTTCTGGATCTGTAGATCTGGATCAGGCAGGGGCTGGCGCCAATCTGTTCTCGACCAACCCCTGCACCAACCTCAAAGGTCAAGTGAGTTTCAGAGGCAGCCTCAACACGGCCTGCCTCAGAGCCCCCAGAGAACCTACTACAACAGCACAAGTTGTGCCACCAAAATGGGTCTCCCATGGCCCTAGTATACTAGAAGACCTCATTATTGAGGTCTACTGGAATTCCATAAGATAAAAAGAGCCCTACTGGATCAAACCACAGCCCATCTAGTCCAGTATCTTGTCTCACACAGTGGCCCATCAGTTGCTTACGGGCATCTCAAGCAGAGACAAGGGCAAACCTCCTGCTCTTGAATCCCAGTGAATGGCCCTAGAAGCATCCTGCTTGTCCTTGCAGCCTGAAAGATGTACTTAAGCATCCAATATAGTAGCTATTGATACATCTGTCAGAAGCAGACCAGGAGACTGATCTGGAATATGCTCTGTCTCCTGTGGTCTGAGCAAGCCGGCAGTGACTACTGGGAACAGGGTCTCTCTAATCAAAATCAGCATGTGGACAAAAGAGGCTCATAAGATGACCAAGATTTGGAACAGAGGCAAGTGCAGAAAGAACCAAACAGAAAAGCAGGGACAATTATGTTGGTCTTTTTGTTAGTCTCTAATTGGCTGCTAATCAGATGGGCCAGGTTGGTAAAATTCAGGACACTTGTTCTTACACAGTAATTTCTTGTTTAGCACTCTTTTAGTTTTGCATGGTTAGTTAAATGTGACTTCAGGCTTCCACTGGCATGTATTCAACTTCTAGGCTATCTGATGAAGTCATTCAGCATAGTATTGGAAGGGACTTATGGAAGCTTGTTTTTTCATGTGCATGGAAAGCTCCCAGAATTCCCTTCCAACACAATGCCAAATGACCTTGTCAGACAACTGTTAAATCAAATGCATGCTAGCTAAGTGCTGGATCTTCCAGCATTATTTTTATTATGATTTGAAGCAGTTGATTGAGTGCAATAAGTGCCAGCATTTTGCAGTGTCTGGAAGGTCCCTTAAATTGAAAGATTCAACTCCTCCTTCATAGGGCCACTATATTATTGATCATCCAGGCCAAACTGCCACAGTGCCATTACCTTACACTAATCATCTAAACCGTGATGCCATTCTAATAGTTCAGGGCCTATATGCTTCCCTTAATCCCTAGTTTTCTACAACTGGCAGTTGCTTGCGTGACTGTAGTTCTTAGGTTGCCTCCCAACAGAAAGTGGAAAATGTGAGATCTTGCTTAGATCCCACAATGGAGGCAAAATTGAGGCAAAATTGTGGAGTAAGCTTGGGCTCATGCCAATCTGGGTGCTTGGGCCCACAATGGCAAAGAACATACTTCCAAGTATTTCAATGGTGCGAAATACCTAGAAGTCTGCCATCACTGGCCTGTGCACATGTGCAGTGGCCATTTTCAGCCCACCTATGAATGGAGGCCATTTCCATTAACATGGATCAGGGGAGCAAGTGCCCAGACAGGTAAGTCTATATCACTATTCCAGGAAAATCCAGTTTGGGAGATGATTTTTCCTGGAATAGTGATACCACAGGATTCCACTCATTTTTCACGGTGCTATAATAGTATTGTCATGGATACATGTGGCAATCAAAATATCTCTGAGATAATCCTACATTTTAGGCCCTGCCTGGATCCAGCCTTAGGGTGCGTCTTCACGGCATAGTTATCTCGAATTCAAAACGTTTTGAGTTTGCGCAGTTCAGACGGCACTTCGGATTAACACGGTATTTCCGTGTTAAAGGACGTTATCCCGATTAGAAATAAATCCTGATCTCAACAGGTCTCACTCCGGATCGGGCGTCGATACGTGTTTCCTTTTTAACTGTGTGGACAGTATCGTTCCGGGATGAGATTCAGTGTTAAGGCTGTCCCGCCCCCCCAATCGCACTGTAACCAATGGCTGAACGTATTAGAAGCACGTCATGTTTAGGGTTTCCTTCATTGAAAAAATCCACCCTCAAACACCCACTATAAACCTCCAGTCCTTAAAGCTGAAACACTGTATCAATCTAAGCACTTCACACCTTTAAAACAATGTTGCAATTTTGCGCAATTTCAGACCTTTGAAGGTTCGGAACAGTCGCTTTCAGCCCCCTTAAGGGTGAGAAGGCTTGTCAGCCACTTAGTCCCTTGAAGGGTGAAAACAGAATGTCAACCGCTTTGAGCCCCCTCTAGGCTACTTTGCCTGTGGTCACACCTAAGGTTTAATCCAGTTTCAGTTCACTTTCAGAGTGAGAGAATACACCAGCAAACTGACAAGCTGGTTTTCTTTCAGGGTTAATAACTCAGAAAATCCACCTTTAGACTAGATAATGTGGAAAGAAAACTACTGGTCACTTTGCTGATGTGTTCTCTCACTCTGAAGGTGGAGTGAAGCTAGATTAAACCTTAGGTGTGACCACAAGCCAAGGTTTTAATCCAGCTTCGGTCCCTGTGAGGTGGGGGGGCGGAGTTCCCTCCCGGCCACGGGGGGGGGGGGGGGAAAGCAAGCAAGGAGCCCCCTTCGCCCTCTTGTCCACCCCTTGGCTCTCCTCCTCTGCGGGGCAAAGTGGCGGCAAAGCGGGGGAAAAGCGGCAGCGGAGCCCCAGGGAGAAGCCGCTAGCGCCGCAGCGCCGCAGCGCCTGGATGAATGGATGGATGGATGGATGGATGGATGGATGGATGGATGGATGGATGGATGGATGGATGGATGGATGGATGGGTGGATGGATGGATGGATGGATGGATGGATGCTGCTGCTGCTGCTGCTGCTGCTGGGAAGGGGGAGGGTGGATTGGGCAGGGAATTCCCGGCGGAGCATGACGCAAAGAGAAGGGAGGGTGGGATCCTGGCAGGGAAAACCAATCACAGGAGAGAGTGTGGGCAATGGGCAGGAGGACAATGCTGCCATGTGGACTCCGAGTATTGATCCCGCGTTAAGGCTGCCATCGGAACCGGATCAACTTGCAAGTCGTCTGGACAGCTTTGTTCCGTTTCTTTTATTTCGAATTCTTTAAACTGAAATAACACATGCCATGAAGACGCGCCCTTAGTTTTCCTTTGTTGAACTGAATTCTCAGATAAGAGAGATTGTTGGTTTTAGATCATGTCCTTCATACTAGAAAGTAACATTGCCAAATGTTTACATTTTGTTCTACATACAAGTAGTATACAAAATAGTATATTCAGCAGAGGTACTTTCTAAAAGACCATGAAGCAGCACACAGCCAAGCGATGGAATCACAGTGAAAATAGATCCATCTTCTTTTGACTGAAGCCCACAAACCAATGCTCCTTGTACTGCCTTGAGGCAAGCAAGCATGGACATGTTATAGATAGTAGGAAATGAGATTTTAGGAGTCTATGAAGAAATTGGTGCAATGATTCTATGCATGACTACAAGCACTCTCACACCAAAGCAGCAATATATTTTTTTTTAGTATATGTTAATTAATTAAAGAAGAAAGACTGCAGGCAAAGCTATCTTGTTGCTGTTTCGGCCTACCACTGAGTTGTGGTCAACTCCTGGTCATCTGTATGCAATTTTCTTGGCAGAGATAAAGAAGTGGTTTGCCACTGCCTACTTCCGGAGAGATGCTGGAGCTCAAATCTGCAAGCTTCAGTTTTCCAGGCAGTTTGCTCTACCACTGGCCTGCAGCCATTCCTAGGGCAACGTAGTGATTCCTTTTCAATGAGCCAATTATGATAATAAACAGAGGAACAGAATAACCAAATATCTTCCCAAGTTTACAAGGGCATTAACGCACTGATTTTCTGGAAATTATCAATCCAATTAGATAATTTATGCATGTTATTGCAGCTTATGACTAGATTTATTCTACATTAAATGACATTTGTATGAGAAATTAAGAAAACATTCAAGGTCCTACCAAGTGTTCTAATTCTTCAGTGGCTAGTGGTTTATTAGCTGATTGTTTAGACATTAAAATTTTATTGCTATGCACAGTATGATCAATTCTGCTGACAGTGTTGTCATAGCAAAATTCTTATCCACAATATATCAATTGTGTTCTCATTTCACATGGGTATTCTATAATTGCCAATCCATTATTAGCATATATGACAAAGTTCAGTGCACCATTCAGCTAATTATATCAGAAGTAATATTTGCAAATTAAATTTCTTTCCATATTCTTTCTTTACTAATTAGTGGAAAGGTGTGGAAAATACAGCAAACCGAAAGTGCACTAGTTCTTCAGGGCCTTAACAGCGTTTCAGAGCATTCAGTGTGCTTTATGTGCATCACCTTTACAAGAGAAAAGCTAGAGGCCCTTGCTACACTGGACCTCATTCCAGATTAAATCTCAAAATAGAGACTTGCCACCTGCATGCCAGGTCAGACTGTAGCAGGCCCTGTGATCTACCATAATCCTCATTAGTATGAAGATGGCAGCTCCCTGGTCTGGGATATAATCCTGAATAAGGCCTACTGCAGAGTAGGGGTGTGCATGAATGCAATTTTTGGGATTCGATTCAATTTGAATCAAATATCTGAAGATTCAAATGTATTCACTTTCAATTCGAATAGAATACATTTGAATCTATTTGTGTGAATATTCTATTCATATTTGAAGATTCGAATGTCAACATTCAAATGTGTCCGTACGCATCCATAAGCATCCGTACACATCCCATTTTTATCCTGTATGCATCCCATTTTCATCACGTACATATCCGTACAAATGCGTACGGAAAGAAATAAGATGTATATAATCTGTATGTATCCGTATACATACGAATGTCTGAATAATTCATACGAATGAATCGAAAGATTCAAAAATTCATTCGAATGTTAAATGTATTCAGACATAACAAAAGAGGCGCCTCAGAGAGGCAGTGTGTGGACCTCAAATTCTCAACCCTTTTCTAATCCACCTTTTCTAGAGCACAAAGTTCATGAGAGGGGAGACTGGCCTGTGAACAATCCTCAGAGGTCCTTTTTTGATCACAGCCAGAGTGGGCATGGCTTGCCTGAGTCTACCCATTAGGTCCATTAGAAAATCAATCTTTGAAGCATTTGAACTCTGTAGCTTAAAGTTCAACCTGCTATACATGGCAATGGCTGCATCTAAGCAGTCTTTAAACTGAACCTGCCAGTTGTCTGAGGGACTGGACAAACACCCCATTTGGCCCCTGAGCTTCCCTAACTGCTGATAAAGGCAACCAACTGGTAAATCAGTTCAAAGCACTTAGAGGTTGCTTCCCAGAAAGAGTCACTTCCTGGACATCATTATTCACAGGCAGGAGATGAGTTTAAGATGAGAGGACAGCTGCAATCACTGCAAGGGGCCCAAAATGGTGCAGACCTTCAAACACACTTCTAGTCCATGGTAGATCAGATATCTGATGTTTGTCACTGGCACAGTAGCTGCTGCTCTGTTTTGTGGCTCAGGTGGCACCCAGCTTTGGATCATGTGCTCCAGTTGTTCAATAGGTTTGGTTTCCTTTAACATGACAGAATAAGTCGCTGTTTTTCTTTTGAGTTGCTTGTGAGTTATTAATAGTAGAAATAAATTCAGCAATCCCTACCAATATATTGCAGAATGCAGAAAAAGCATATTTTAGGGAGATGAAAGAATCTTTTACAATTATATTCTCGCCCCAAATCCATAAATGTGCACCACAAGCCATCATTGCCTTGGCTCCACTAATTTAAGGAAGTGTAGCCATGTGCTTTCCATGTGCTATAGAGAGGTGGGGCTTCTGCTGTTCCACACTAGCAATTTCCACATGGACCCCTCCATGGCCTGGGATAAAGGCCCATATGCAAAGGGCCATGGTCAAAAGGATGCTTCCTAAATCTGTGATACCAATAACAATTACTACAAGAAGCACACCTATCCACAGATGGATTCACTGATATTTCAACAGTTGTATAGTGTGGAGTGACCAGAATGTTGGACCAGAACTGAGAGGACCCTGGATACAAACCTCCACTTGGTCATAGAAACTCACTACCCCTTGGCCTAACTTACATCTCAGAAGGCCTGAAATAGGACTAAAATTGAATAACTTGTGACATTTTGAACTCTTAATAAAACAGCAGAGATATAAATACCACAGACTGTACAAACATTATGATTGCCATTGATAAATAAATCCCGCATGTGACTAATATTTTTGTAAAGAAAAATCCCACATAAATTTTCTAAATTTTCTTCTATGAAAACATCACATGAGAATAAGAACTCAAAAAACAAGCAACTTCCCCTATCAAGCCAGCATGCTTCTGTACTATTAGATATCATTTGAGTTAAGCAACCATTATTGAACTTATACACACAATAATCTGTCTGCCTAAGTTACTTTCTGGGAGATAGGGATGAAAATCTGCTGAATCTGCTGAACCGAAAAATCACAGGCCCTTTCTGACTTGTGTTAAGGCCAGAATAAGAGCCCACATTAATGTGTATCGAAGAGGCACCGGCTGCTGCTGTCACGCTGTGTCTGCATTTGACAAGAGTGCAATTGTGATGAGGGAGGTCCTGTGGGCCAGCAGGCCCTGGGCCAGAATAAAAGGCACATTTCCTATGTTCAGGGCTAGCTGGGGACCCATTTCAGTGCACATCAAAGCACACTGGTGAAATAGATCCTGGAAAACCTCCAAGGCTAGAATCTTTTGTTCCTAGCCCTTGAAACACTCACCTGTCCCCAGAAGTTGTGCAAGTTTGGTTTGGATCAGAGACTGGTCACGCAGAGGTTGTGCAGAGACTGGTTTGGATCAGCGCCATATTTAATGATCTTTTTAATTTATTTTAAGAAATTGTTATAGATGAAAAACCTTGAGCTTGCAAGGAGTTGATCTACACAAATAACCATTATACCTCACCCCACTTATAAAGCACTTTCTTGGTCCCTGGATAATAAAATAGCAATAGCAAGTAGGAGTGAACTGACAAAATGGGCTAGACCACTTAGGAAGGCACACAAGAGCTTGCCACTAAGGCAAAACAATTATCCATTATAATTTTAGGTATGTGATCTAAATGGGCTGTGGGAAAAATCAGGAAAAATCAGCCTATTAATTGAGCCAGTTCCTGAATCCCAAGGCTGCAAATTAACACACCTAAATTTTAATCTACTCCCAGTCTTTTCAAACTGAGAAAACAGCAGCAAAGTGAAAAGCTGTTTTCTGTTGTCATTATCTGACCCAGAAAACCTAGTTTTGGGATAGATATTGCGGGCAGAAAATAACTAAACAGGCCATGCTCACAACTTGCTGAAATAATCTGTCCAAGACACAGGACTCAAAACACACCAAGGCCACATCCCCATTAGAAGCTTAATTCAGTTTCCCTAAATCGAAATAACAGAACCGGATGCAAATGCGAATTTGCCTGATCCAATTACTTTCAGCCAGAATCGGGTTCAATCTGGATTCTGAGGACGTACGTGACTCAAGGGGGGACTCCAGTGGCTACTTTTTAAAAACCGCTTTTCGGGGCTTACCTGTCCTCTTCCTCCTGGCATGAACGCGCTACCCACAACAGACCCCTTCATGGAGCCTAGCTGGGTGGCTGGGTGGCTGCTGCTTGCCTGGATGGAGGAAAAATGGCAGCGGGCAGCCAGCAATTCTTTCCCCTCCTCTCCTCATTGCTCAAGGCATGCAGCAGCAGCAACAAACATTCACACATCTCCCCAAACCGGCAGCTGCTTTCCTTTCTTTTGCCTTTTTTAAAGATCAGAACTTTCAATGGCAAGATCGTTATCAGGTGTGAAGTGGTTCGATCGCTACAGTGTAGCTTTAAGCGGTGGATTTTACAGCTTGTGTCGGAAGCAAGCTATTGGGGGAGGGAAACTCTCATCCCTTAACACGGAAGGGTTCCAACAGTAAAAAAATGTAAAATGTTTCAAGCGCACAAACTGGAGTGAGACCTGTTGAAATGAGGATTAACATTTACAACTCTTTGGGGCGATTTAACACGCGGAAAGCATGTTAAGCCAAACTGACTTGGGGTCTGCAAGGATTAAAAACATTTTGAATTCAAAATAAGCTTGCTGTGGGGATTCGCCCTAACTCTGACCATACCAAATACCTGATTATCCTTCCTCAGTTCAACCTCAGTTTAGGTTGCTACACTCACACCTTTCTGTTCCCATCCTGAGATTCCTTTATGGGACTTTCACTGCAACACCCCCTGTGTTCTGATTGGATAAAAGTTCTTTCACTCAACAGCTGTAATCACACATTGGGTGAAAGGGAAGACAAATGCATGCGGTATTCACCCACTATAGTACAGTTTAGCTCCCTTTAGTCCTCTTCCTCAATCATACCCAAACAATGGATTAACACTCTATAAAGGCTTGAGACCTGAAAAATCAGGAATCTGGAAAGTACAATTGAAGGGAAGAGAGTCCACAAATAAAAGGGATTGGACTAAAAAGGTGTGAGCAGTGGGGACTGAAGATGGACTGAAGCAGGATTAAAAATTAGGTGTGGATATTTGGATATTCAGCTCAGTGGTTTGCAGTTGCACAATCCTTCTGCAATCCAAATATAAAACACAAATTCTTCACACTAAAAAAAGCACCAGCTCTTATTAAATAAAGCTTAAATTCTAAACATACATAGCAGAAAATTATGCTCATTGTCTTTTTTGCGGAACCATTTTCTAAGTGCATTTCAGAGACTAGTACTGAAAAAGGGAGGATACGTGTGAGGTGCCAAGTGGCCTAGACAATTATCAGGGGATGGTCAGAAAGCAGTAAAACATATTGGGTACCTCCCTTCATTTCAAACTATGTGAATTAAACATTCACCACACCCTATGCAGTGTTGGTATCCAAAACTATCTGAGGAATGCTGAAGAAGATCGTCTTGTATTCCTTACTCCTCTTGTATTCATATTTTTAACATTTCTACCAGACTGCTTATCTTTTCAGTCTGTCTTAAATGCCATTTGTTACAGAAAATTGAGTTGCAAATTAATACAAAAAAGGGGGCATATTTTTAAAATATGGAATAAAGCTGCTTTAAAAACAGGCTTAAAAAATGAGTTACATAAGCAATAGCTTCTAATTTCCTGGCAAAAGATCACACTAACTTCTCAGTTGAGGAGAATTCTCCAACTCCAATGATAGATTACAACTTTACTTCCCTTGAATACCTGGGACTGGAAGGAAGGAAGGAAGGAAGGAAGGAAGGAAGGAAGGAAGGAAGGAAGGAAGGAAGGAAGGAAGGAAGGAACGTCTAACATGATTCTTTAAAAGCAGTTGTGGTCAGCTTTGCATTTTTAGGCCACAATCATAGCTTCACTTTAAAATTTCTTCAGTCCTTCTTCAGGTATGACTGCTCACACCTTTTCATAAGAACATAAGAACATAAGAGAAGCCTTGCTGGATCAGGCCACAGCCCATCTAGTCCAGCATCCTGTCGCACACAGTGGCCCACCAAATGCTCATGGGCATCTCAAGCAGAGACAAGGACAAACCTCCTCCTGCTCTCGAGTCCCAGCAGATGGCCTTTGAAGCGCCCCAGTTCCTCCCCCCCCCCCAGTCTGGAAGATGCATCTAGGCATTCGTTCTAGTAGCCATTGATACATCTTTCATCCATAAATTTGTCTAACCCTACCTTAAAGCCATCCAGACTGGTAGCTGTCACCACCTCTTCTGGCAGCACATTCCATAAGCCAATGACCCTATGGGTGAAGAAATACTTCCCCCTGTCAGACCTTATTCTCCCACCCATCAGCTTCATAGAGTGCCCCCTGGTTCTAGTGTTGTGCGATAGAGAAAAGAAATTTTCTCTATCCACCCTTTCTATACCGTGCATAATTTTATATATTTCAATCAGGTCCCCTCTCAAACGCCGTCTCTCCAGACTGAAGAGGCCTAGACGTTGCAGCCTGGTTTCGTAAGGGAGGTGTTTCAGACCCTTAATCATTCTGGTTGCCCTTCTCTGCACCTTCTCTAGTTCCACAATATCCTTTTTGAGGTGTGGTGACCAGAATTGGACACAATACTCCAAATGTGGCCTCACTATAGATTTATAAAGGGGCAAAATGACACTTGCTGTCTTATTTTCTATTCCCTTCCTAATTATTCCCAGCATTGAATTTGCTTTTTTCGCTGCTGCCGCGCACTGGGTTGACACCTTCATGGAACTGTCCACCAGAACTCCGAGATCCCTTTTGGACTTTCCTGAATGGAAAGTCCACAAATAAAATGGATAGAAATGAAAAGGTTTGAGTAGTCAGATCTAAAGATGGACTGAAGATTTAAAGTGAATGTGACTGCCCTGACTACCATAAGCTCCAGATTTTTTCCTACAATTAGGCACCATAAGCACAGTTACCTAAAGCTTACTTCCAAGTGAGCAGGGTATGGGTGTGGAAAATAGTTCTGCCCCCTGAGTTGCCCCAACTCTTGACTGATGAGCTCTTACCATAAACCAATTTAGGAATTCCAAAAGGTGCAACATCAGGGGAAATCACCTTCCACTCCATGTGGATGCACAGACTGAGGAAGATGTAGCTTGAGGGTGAAATCATTTTGAGGTTGGGAACCCCCAACTGTGGCACATTTCTGGCTGCAGTTCTAGTCCCTCCATGGGATTCTAGAGAAATTTTTGCTGCTGGGTTCCCTTTGCTCCCATGAGCCCTCAGCCATGTGGCCAAAGCTCAGCAGCCCCTATAGTGGGAAGATACTGTCCGACGGCCTTTCTGCACTTACCTGGTACAGATCCAGAATACTGGATCTGGAACTAGTGATCCATTTCAAAGCTAGGGCAGATTGTTTTGAGCCAGAATACTGTCCACACAGTTCCAGCATGTTCCAGCTTAGCTCATGCAAGCTTTGGAATTGACCTGCATGAGCTTGGACCTTCTGGAAGAGACACATTTCAGTGGCACAATAAAGCCCCTGTCCCCATGCTGAAAATATTCTGAGTCTGCCTTGGGAGCATCTCCATGCAAAGTCCTAATACAGACTACATGCAAGGCAATACGTGTTTAAAAAACCCACTTAGCAAGTGTGCTACATCCGAAATAAGGGGCTAGCACGTATTGTCCTGGGGTCATGCGGACATTCCCGGGTTATTTGGAGTGGAGCTTGGCAGCCGCGGTATTAGTGGGCAGGGTTTCACCTCTGCTCCCTGTTCCTGCCATTTGTTCTTTTCCTTTAAAGCCTCAACTCCATAACTAGTAAAGCTATCTTATTGGGGGGGGGGGGGGAAACCTTGAATGCTGGTTTGTGGCAGTAGAAATCCTTCTGCTCAAGATTCTATTTAGAATTTCAGAACCAGAATTGCTGGGCAATAAAAACATGTGGATGTGTCCACCTCTGCTAACCTGTAGCGGCCAAGGAAGGGAATGATCTGCTCTTAGTTATGCTTTTAGCTAACTTTTGGTTATGCTTTTAACTGTGGCGGCCAAGGAAAGGAATGATCTTTGTGTTCGTGAAGGTGTTTGCCTGTCATTGCTGCAGCTGTTTGCCTGTCATCGCTGCAGTGGGCAGGATGGGTTATGGTGACGTCAACCCGGCTTCCTATCAGGGGAGAGGGTGACATTGACCCGGCTTCCTATCAGGAGAGAGGGTGGGTGGGGATAAAAAGATGTGAGTTCACGCTGCGGCTTCCATAGGGACAGGCATGTACAATTTTAATCCACGTTGTCCCAAACCATATGGGGAGGCTTTATTGCAAGTTACAACATGGATTTTTATGACATGCATCACAAGCGAAGCAACTGGCTTCCAAGGGGACACACCCAAAGTGTACCACTGAAATGAAACTTCCTGTAACCAACTAATGTGTGGAAGAGACGCCTTTAGTGAACTTTCTCCAGCTACAGAGAAAGGCCCTTAGCTTCTATAACAGGCTGGAACCACTTAGCAAGAAGAGTATCAATATTACTGAATATATGGACATATCTTCACAAAATTATCCATACATTTAAAATACTGAGACCTGTTACATAAGAACCAAAGCAAGAATTTTAACTTCTCACTTAAATAGCTCACTTTCTTGCAAATGCTTATTCACAGTTCCACTCATGAAAATAATTTTCTCTTATGAGCAAAACAAACAACAGAGTATCTCCCTGCATTTTTGTTTAAATCTGAAAAGGTTATGACTACCAAGATGAGTTCATAGATTAGTCATTCCTGCTGTAAAGCATTCCTGGCAAATATGTTGAGAGAGAAGGAAGGCAAAACCTGAATTTCAACTGTGTTATACATTCTTTGTCTTTTCAAAAAAAACCTCTTTTATAATGTAACTTACTTCAGGTGATACGGCACAGGTTTTGGGTCAGAATCTTTTTTGGATGAGAATGTTGATCATTGTTAATAGATGACTAATATAACAGGAAGCTTTAATGTTTCTACACAACCACAAATGGATTCAACAAAGACATATGAAATACTTGGAGCCAAGGAGGAGACCTTGCTGAATAGGAAAAGGTATGCCACAGGAGAATGGTAGGAGCACTACAAACATTAAACAACCCATATTTGAAATCTGTACATCTTTGGCAGTGTTTAACTCTCCTATTCATTCTGCTAGGCTGGATAAATGCTTCTGACATTGTTATTAAAGCAGAAGGCTTCAATTCCCTGGAAGGAACAGTTTTTGGCACTCACACGTCAGCAGATGCGGCAGTTAACCCTCATCTCTTTCTATTAAACTACCTAAGTCCCAAGGGTGTGGCTAGCCTACGCAGGTCTTCCTCCAGTGCCTCACAATCACTGTATTATCATTTTATCAGCAGCATGTTGCTTATTTCAACCTAGCATAACAACACAAATGCAAGGAAAAGTATTACAGTAGATGTAACTGATAGAAAATATTATAGTCCTAGTGAGAAGGGAAAACATTTAGTTCTGTTCCACTCCAGAAGTTTGACAGAACACAAATTTCATCCTGCTCAAGACACCAGTGTGAACTATGGATTCCAGGATTCAGCAGTCTAAGCATATGCCATATTGGAAGCATGTGCGAAATGGACTAACACAGCTCGGCTGTTACTTGCCCATGGCAAACTATTAATAGAGTATATAAAATACGCACAGCAAGCAAAACATTTTAAGAACATAAAAACATGAGAGGAGCACTGCTGGATCAGGCAACAACCCATCTAGTGCAGCATCCACTCCCCGACAATGGTCCACCAATTGCTTCTGGCCATTCATAGGCAGAAGATGAAGGCAAAATCTTCATTAGTTCTTGATTCCCTGCAAATGGCCTTTGGAGGCATCATGTCTGTTTCTCCAATCTAGAAATGGTACCTAGGCATCCATTCTAGTAGCCATTCATACACTTGTCTACATACGAAGATAAGAGGAACCCTGCTGGATCAGGCCATAGCCCATCCAGTAGAGGGCATCCTGTCTCACACCAATGGCTCATGGGCATCTCAAGCAGAAGATAGGGAGAAAACCTTCACCTGCTCTCAAATCCCTGCAAATGGTCTTTAGAGGCATCCTCCTTGCCTCCCCAGCCTATTATTATTATTATTATTATTATTATTATTATTATTATTATTATTATTATTATTATTATTATTATTATTATTATTATTATTATTATTATTATTATTATTATTATTATTATTATTTCTTGAGCGCTATAAATGTACATAGCACTGAACAAACTACAAGACTGAAAAACAATACAATAAAAGGAAACAAAGAAAAGTTAAAATTACTGGAATAGTAAAATTCAGCTAATACATAGTATAATCATAAACACATTAGAATAAAACAAGTAAAAAAGATCAATCATTGGGGCCGGAGGCCATAGAAAATAAAAAAGTTTTTAATTGGGATTTAAAAACTAGGAAGGAGGTTAGGAAGTGAAGATGGCTGGGAAGACGGTTCCATAAATAAGGAGCAATAAGAGAAAAAGGACGGAGACGAGACCAGGCAGTGGGGACCAGGGGTAAGGAGAGACGACAGGAGTGGGAGGATCGTAGTGCACGGGAGGAAGTGTGGATGGAAATTAGAGAGGAAAGGTAAGAGGGAGGCAAAGAATGAAGGGCTTTGAAGGTTAAGGTACCTAGAGCATTCATTCTAGGTGCTATTGATACACTTTTCATCCATGAATTTGTCTACCGCTTTCTTAAAGCTATCCAGGCTGGCTTAGACCCTGTCTGTACTCTTCCAATCAAAACGACTTAAATGTTGTCTTTTAATGAGTCACACCATGCAGTAATCTCTATACATCCTTCTCTAGAGAGGTCATGAGCTTCAGATGCCCTACAAGCAATTAAGCAACTCTGCTATTTAGTTACTACATCTTCCTTTTTATGTAATATACTCAATCAGAGCTGTTTACAATGTATTATAAAAATTCCAATCTCCAAAAAACAAGAATTCAATTAAGCACCGTATAATTGGATATGAAAATAATGTGGTAAAATCACACAAGCAAACTATTAATAACAACACACAGTTGCAAAGGAAAAGACACCCTCAAGTTGAGTTCAGCTCCTAGTGTCTTTCTATTTCTTTGCAATAATATAGAAGTAGTTGACCTCTTCTGGGACATTTTTGTTTTGTCTTTTTTAAAATTCCTACTGCGCTGGGATTTCCTTGCAGTTGAAGTAATAATTGGCTCCAATTTTAACCAAGCTTTTGAGATCAGCCAAACTCAGCCAGATGCTGTTATCCTTGTGGTAATCACACAGGACAATGTAGCAAGACAAGTGCTGCTCCCAAAGTCACAAAGGACTAAGGCAGTAGGTCTTACCCTGCATTATATCCTAGAATATACCTGTTACCTGCATGCTAGTGCTCTGCCCGAGGCCTGTCATAGTCTGTACTAGTATGTGGATGGAAAGTTCCTATCTCAGGATATAACCCAGAATAAGGCCCAGTGGAGAAAAGGCCATGTATAGAGAGAACTCTTTAAGGCCAGACAGTAGCTCCATTTCAGTAAAATGCAGCAACTTGTGCTGTCTCTATGGGAAAAGACTTTGAGCTATTTTAAAATTTATAGGTCAAAAGTGACGATTTAAATCTGATTCAGTAGTTAACTGGTAAAAACAAGAACAGCTCTTACAGCACAGGAGCTATACATGCTCCACACTAACAAATTAATCTGACTATTTGGACTAGTTGAACCAACCACCACATTGATGCTGCACAAATAAGGTTACTAGGCTGGATGTTACCAGCTCATGGGTGAAACCATGGCTAGCTCCATCCAGAAATGATCAAAGCTGCTTTACCTAAAGCTAGCATATAGGCACTCCCTGCAGGAGATTTACATTTTACCCTCATCAGTATCAGTGACAATTTATGCATTTTATCTACAGCACGGTTATTTTTTGTTCCATTAAATCCCTGCAGTCAAACTATATGCAAGCCCCATGCCCTATGAGCCGTACTAAAAGTGTAAAATTGGACTCTATCATCATCTATGTCAAACTGCAAATAAAGCATACATTACACTTCCACTTGTCCAGTGTACAATGTAGACCCACCCATACTGATGAGGGTTAAGAGATTATAAATCAGGAGCAACTCAGCTAACTCTAGTTTATTATACTGCTGTGGGCTTGGCAGATTTGCAACTCCCATGTTAAGCTATTTAAGGAAAAATGAAAACAGTCAAAGAAAGTAAATATCCTACCATACTATGTTTTACTTTTCAGGCAGTCATTAACATTCAAGACAATAACTTCTTCCATTTAGCTAAACCTCAGTCCACCAGATGCTGGTTCAGTGACTCTGGATATTAGCACACTCCAGCTCTCACCACCCCAATAGTTAAGGAAGCTGTGAGTTGTATTCCAACAAGGGACCTTTCTGCACTTAGCCTTATTCTAGAGTATATTTCAGGTTAAAGGCCTGCTGTCTGTACACTCATTCAGGCTATTGCAGGCACCAGGTGAAGCAGGCACCATAGTCTGCCTTAACGTGTGGACAACAGAGCCCTATCCCAGGATATATTCCAGAATAAGGCTAAGTACGGAAAGGGCCATACCTTAGCCACTTGTAGGCTTAGCCAAAATTACAGCTAAAATCTGTAAACTTAATATATATGGTATACAGCACTAAGGATTGGAAAGTGCAAAAGTACCTCACATGGGCTTATTGTTCTTTTTGGACCGCAGGGAAATTATAACCAAAGGTCTAGGATACTGACTTCAGTAATTCATCACTAACTAATGCACCATCTATTTGGTACACTATGGTTGACAAAGGATTAGCTCAGGGATGGGGTGAATGAATGGCTGTACTCAGGGTGCAGCTATCTCCTGCCCTAACCTCCCAAAAAGACAACTGTCTGCAGTCACCCCTTTTAAAAGGTTTGCTATAGGGAACATATCTGACCAACAGGTCCTCTCTCTCTCTCTCTCTCTCTCTTTCACACACACACACACACACAGAGAGAAAGAGAGATGCCTGTAACCCAGATTTTTGGTAGGACTTTGGTTCCTGACTAGGCTTCCTAACCAAGGAATCCAGTTCTGCGCACATCATTCCACATACAGAGCCATTCTGGAGGGTATGTAAGAACTTAAGAGGAGCTCTGCTAGATCAGGCCACAGCCCATCTAGTCCAGCATCCTGTCTCACACAGTGGCTCCTGGAGCAGCTGTCTCAATAAGGACAGCTTTATTCTAGGATAAGTGGAAACAGCCTGAATAACTCAACATCTGGGCATGTTTTAGCCATCATTAATTTAATGGATAGATATGAGCTAATATGGACACAAGGCCACGTGTACTGAAAATGAACACACCATTATGCTGCTTTCAAGCGTTCAAATAACATGCAGAGTCGTGAGCTGTGTCACACCTTCACTTTAAAACTTTTTCAGTCCATCTAACTGCATTGTGGAACACCTTTTCATTTCCATCCTTTTTTACTTCGAGATTTTCCACTCTAATATAGAAATGAAAAGGTGTGAGCATTGTGATCAGCTGATGGGAAAGGTTTAAAGTGAAGGTGTGACCATAACCTTAGAGTATGTCTGCAGCCCTAAGAATACTTGCTTAGTGGTAGTCCACTTGAAATACAAAAAAATTACATGTTTAGATACATGAAGGATCAGGCTGAGGAGAATGTTTTAAAATTACAGCTTGAGAACTCGTTGGAATTATTTCAATTTTTGCATAAAAGGCTTTTAAAATGTTATCTAATCATCTAAGTAATAATTAGTAAAGACAATCTTCCTTAAACATTTTACAGTGCCATATCTTTACTAAATAAGTGGTTTTAAAAAATTATGTCACTGATTAAAAAGTCTGTGAATTCTTATATTTAGTAGCTAGTAGAACCTCAGCTAATGACTTTTGTCTCCTGGGATCCACAGTTAATAATAAAGGGTCTAGCACTCACAAAGAACACTGGGAAGAGCAGCAATGAAAAGTTTAAAGAAAATTATTAGGTGTTGTGTTGTCTCACTAAAGACAAAAATCAGAATGCTTAAAATTATGGTTCTTAGTGCTGTGTTGTGCAAATGACAATGACAAAGCAAGACAGAAAAGAGGTTGACTATTCAGGCCTGGAGAAGACCCCTTACGGTGTAACTGATAGCTAACAAGACCAATCAGTGAATTCTAGACCAAATAAAACCTAAATATTCATTAGAACAAGATTTAAACAATTATACTTCAACTAAATAAGGAGAAGACCAAACTTCTTGGAAAACATGGATGGTTTAGGAAATCCTGCATTGAGCAGGGGTTGGACTCAATAACACTAGCGGTCCCTTCTAACTCTATGATTCAACATACTAATGCTTGGGAAAAGAGAAGGAAGAGGACCAACTAATATATAGATAGAATCCATTCAATTATGACAGCAATAAAAGCCTCACAGACAGATATAAGAAGGATAATAGAAGACCAGTCAGTCTAGAGGAAATCAATCCATAAGATCACCAAGAGCCAGCTATGCCTGGATTGCATCAAACAAGCAAGCAGGACCTTCTCTTTTATTGACAATAACTTGAACCTCCTATATCAACAATAACTTTTGGGTAGCTACTTAGGCCTACAAAGTAGTTAGGAAACATTTTGACCCATTCCTCCATACACAACTGATTCAGTTCATGTTATTTCAGATGTTTTGCCTGATTGACTAGTCTTAGGGCCATGTTACATATAGTGTGGGCCTGGGTTTGAGCTCTGACTTCGCTATGCTAAAATACTTTTTTCTTCTTTTTGAGCTTCTCCACTGTTACTTACTCCAGTGGTCTGGATCATTGTCATGTTACATACCGTAGTTCAACTTCGTCTGAGTTTTACATCACAGATGCACACTATGACAGTCTTCTGTAGAATTTCTTGATATAATTGGTTCTCTAGGAAACTTCAGACAGGCAACAATTTTTAAAACAATCCTTTTTAGTAGTCCATTAATATCACTTTTGTTCAGTGTTTTTCCTTATGGAAGACTCATAAAGATAAACATTGCCAAGTACAAGAGAAGCCTGTATATCATTGGTCCTCACCCTGGTGCTCCTTGTTATTTGAGGATTCTATGCCATGTCCTTGCACTAATGCAGGACACCTATTCCCAGGGAACATAGCCACAATATTGAATGTCTTCCAAATTTAAAATATGTGCCTGTCTGTGGTCTGAGGAACACCCATTTCTATGTTCCTCAACAACTCTTCTTCTGAGGTCCTCTAAAATATTTTGATTGGGCTATGCTGTACTAGGAACAGAAGTCTTATTATGAAGAACAACTAACCAATATAAGGGAAGGTCAAACTCACATGTAATACACTGGATCACTTCTTTTCAAGAAGTCATTTTTCCATCAATGATCTTTGATTGTTTAAACTATTGGTTCAGTAAAAACAAGGCACTGTAAAAATTGTGTGTGTTGTTTGTTAAATAAGACTAAAGATTAGATCACATTTTAGGAGCGATTCATGCAGAAATCCAGATAATTTTAAAAATTTACAATTTTTTTCCTCAACAGCATGAGATTCATTAAGAATGACAAGTACCTAGTCCATGAAAGAAAAGTGAAGATGCATCCTCAAATAACTTTCTTCCTTCTTACTTTCTAATCAAATTTGATCTTATGTTCAAAGATTTAATGTCCTGATTTATAAAGTCCTTTATCTTTCATGTTCAGATTTTACTCCACTGAGTTACAGTTCTGTTAGCCAAAGAAGCATCACTGCTCTTTAACTGATCACCTGTCAAGGCCTTCTTCAAAAAATAAAAGCTATCATTTAGAATTAACAGCAAAATTAAGTTTCCAGATGCAACCTTTGCCATCTTTTTCCATGATGCAAAACACATGTTATTTTCAAATACGGGTGTTGAATTGCCTGTGAGAAACCAGGGTAGGAAGCAGCTGCATTTTCTTCCAAAGAAATATGGGCTGCATTCACATGTAGTAAAAAAAAAAAAAAGGTATCTAAAGAGCATCTCAGAGATGACAGCATGTGGCATTTGCACTTTCACCCATCTGCAATCTACCTTTTCTAGCCAAAAATGTTGATGAGAGCAGGAAGGAACAGACTGGCATCTGAACAGTCCCACCTCCAAAGAGCCTGAAACCATCTCTAAGCTACCTCAGAGGTGCTTCTTTTAACTGTGTGTGAACAAAGCCTTTAAAAAAAAAATCAAAATGAGGGCCTTTCCACACTTGGCCTGGTAGATCACACGGGGAATGCTCCCAGATGAGAGCATCTGCACATGAAGAAGCCATTTCTTTACCAGAAACAGCTCCTTCCACGTAGAAGCATCCCCTGTGTGAAATCTGTGTGGGGCACATTCACTTACCTTCACTAGCGCCAGAGTCAGAAAAGCTCTGGACGCATTATTTGCACTTCTTCTGGGTGCTGTAGGGTCATATGATGCACCACACAAGCATACAGCATCACAAGTGTTCTGGTGCCAATGCCTGCACCTGAGTCTGGTGTCAGCATCAGGGAAAGAAACTGGCAGGGCCTGGACACCATTTGTACTTGAGGCGATTGTCAAAAAATATTGGACGAGGGTTTGTGTGACATAAGCATTTGCCAGTGCAGATGCTTAGTCCACGTGTGGGCACGTTTGCCCTTGGCTACCATTGATAGGAAGCAAAATGTGAATTTCCCGAGTTTTCAGTCTAGAGAAATCCACATCTCTAAGGTATGCTTGGTTTATGAGCAGGAGTATAAGTGTTTACCACAGTTCCAACAGTGAATTAGGTTTTGCTTAGGATTTTAGCCTTCTTTTTCAGGCATGCTTGACTGACCTAACACAAGAATTTCTAAATTCCAGCCCCAACACAGTAACTCTAAGCCCACTTAGTCCCCCCCCCCCCGTATATGAACTGCATATCAAATAAAATGAATAAGCAATCCTGCAGGTTATTTAAAACATGATTGCTAAATAGAATCTTAAATTATATTTTTATAATAATACCAAGAATCTCTTCCCAAATGATCAGGCTTTAAGAAATGACATGTCCTCAACAACTTGCAATTTCATGTGATAATACATAAAGACCCACAAAACTTTACTTTCTTTTTAAAAAAATGGCAATTGTATTAAAAAGATTTTTCAATGAATAAAACATCTATTAAATGTGCCTGGGATTTAAAATTACAGTTATAGATTGTTTTTCAGATACATCACATTACAGTTCTTTTCACGGCTGGTTGAAGGTACAAGAAAACACTTCCCACCCCTTTTAAAAAAAGAAAATGGATAATACTTGTGAATTTGAATCAGAATAACTCTGAAAGTCATGGAAGAGAAACTGCAAAAAAAGAAGCTAATAAAAAGTAAGAAAAAATAATTATGTTAATAATAGGTTCTTTTTGTTCTGGCTTGTTCATTATGATTAGTGAAAGGAAACACCGTTAAGCATTTCCCCCCTTCTTTTTTAATGATAATGGAATTCTTGGAACATCCACAGGTTGGCACGGCTGCAACAGCTATTTTGAAGGCACTCTATAGAGGCAGGGTTGCTGTGGGCCCTGCATCACTTTTTAGGAAGTCTTTGTAATTTAGAACAGGGTTTCCTAAACTATAGGTCACAGGAATTCAGGTGGGCTGTGGCAAGATAAGTGGCAAAAAAGAGATGATGTTTCGGTGATTCTTGACAGGGATTGTAAACAGAAACTGCTCAGATGCTAGAAGCCCTGCAGCAACCCCACTCCCCAGCCAGCACTCAAAGTAGTGTCCTGGGGAGCGGAACTGGGCGTGTGTGCAACATCGGTTGTGGAGGGAGATTGCCCCACTCGCCAAGACCACCACCACCCCCAGCTGGGGTGCATCATTTGCCAAATCTTCAAGTTACTGAAGAAGAGTTGGCCTTCCCACACGCTTTTCTCACCCATTTAAGGGGACTCAAAGCAGCTGACAAACCTTCTGTTCTTCTTCCCACAAGACACCCTGTGAGGTAAGTGGGGCTGTGAGAACTCTGAGAGTTGTGACTAGCCCAAGATCACCCAGCTGGTTTCATGGAGGAGTGCAGAATCAAACCCAGTGTCTATGAGATATGAGTTCAGCACTCTAAATCACAAAACCATACTAGCTCACACTGTGAATTACCAAAGTCTCGGAAACCCTGCTTCAGAGAGTTAAATTGTCTAAGTCATTTATTGCCAAACCCCCACCCTCTCTAAGTAAATTAGACACGCCCTTCTCTTCACTCACCCTCCTTCCCCAGCCAAAGCCCAAAAAACACACTACTTAAAAATTGTGCAGATCTGTAATGTTTTCACAGCTGATTTTTTTTAGATTAAAAAACACAAATAATAGCTCTCGATCCCCTCCTCTTCAATACAGCAGGTAAACAAAAATAGAAGATTTCACAAGTAACCAGCAGGCTTTTTTCTTCTTCTTCTGGCACCTTGCACACTGTATTGGCATCAATGTTATTAAAAAGTTCCAGGCAGCGCACGTGCAATACTTCTTCTGACGGGATATTCCAACTTTGCATAGAAATCCTCAAGAATCTATAGTTTCCTAATCAACTGGCTGCATGTACTGGCATTCTTCCTTTGCTGCTTCCCTTCATTTTTTGCAAGTGTCCTTTTTTTAAAGAAAAAAAAATCCTTCCAGTTAAAAGCAGCTTTTAACTCCCCAGTCAGTCGTTTCTGCAAAGGAGTACATGCAAACTTTTCCTACAGATAATCAGTTGCCAATACAGCCCTCTGCAGAGAGGTACTTGCAAGAAATAAGCAACAATCAAACCGATGGCTCCAACATGCGGAAAGCGCCACATTTCCACGAAAGGTTGTGTGGGAGGTGGGGCATGGTTTTGCTTTTTTTGGCCAGATGTTTAAAAAAGACACTGCACACCCATGACACTGATAACCACCCACAGCAGCAATGGCAAGAATAAGCCTTAACCTGGAAGGAATCCAGGCAGAACGCAAAATTGTTTCAAAAGACGGAGTTTTCACAGAATGACACGTCTGCGGCCGGAATCACCGTCTGTGTGTGTTGTGTGTCTCGATGCTGTTGTAAACCTTTATTTCAAAAGCGAAAAAGAAAGAGCCCACAATAAAGCCCCACGGCCGGGCCGTCTTCAGAGGATCACGCAGGAAGAACAGCACTGGTCGTCCCCATTGGGTTGGGAAGCGTAGTTCATCTGCCGGACGATTTCGGCAAAGAGTTCGTCCACGGAAGCTTTGTTTTTGGCTGAAGTTTCCATGAAGGGGCAGCTCCACTCCTCGGCCAGAGCTTTTCCTTCGCCGAACGAGACCTCCCGCTCGCCCTCTAGGTCCACTTTGTTGCCCACCAGGATCATGGGCACCTTCTCGTACCTCTTGACCCGGATGATCTGGTCCCTCATGGGCTTGATGTCCTGGAAGCTCTGCTGGTTCACCAGGCTGTAGACCAGGATGAAGCCCTGCCCGTTCTTGATGTACAAGTCGCGCATGGAGGCGAACTGTTCCGTGCCGGCCGTGTCCAAGATCTCCAGCACCGAGGGCGAGGAATCCACCTCGATCTCCTTGCGGTAGAAGTCCTCGATCGTCGGGTCGTACTTCTCGATGAAGGAGCCCGTCACGAACTGGACGGTGAGCGCCGACTTGCCCACCCCGCCCGAGCCCAGCACGACCACTTTGTATTCTCGCATGGCGCCTTGGCGCACACCCCGGGCGGGTCGCGCGCCGCGTCTGCCTTCCCGCACCGGGGCTCTCGCGCTCGCCTCTCCGCCCACCACCCTCCGAGAGAAAGAAGGGGGAGGGGAGGAGGGGGAGGAGGGGAGGGAGGGAGAAGCCTGCCTCCCCCTCGACGGGAAGGAGGTTTCCTCCTTCCTTTCTTCCTTCCTTCCTCACTGGAGCTGTGGAGGCGGCGGGGAAAGCGGCGGCAGCCCTCGAGAGAGAAGCGCCGGCGGAGGAGGAGGAGGCGGCGGCGGCGGCGGCGGCGGCGGCGGCACGGGGGCGAGAAGGCGGTAACTGGGTGAAAAGGGCAAGGCTCTCGCCTTCCCCCACGTCCCAGCCCAGCCCAGCCTGAGGGCACTAAGCGGAGAGAAAGGAGCGGCAGCAGCGAGAGCCCAACGCCGCTTTCCCAAGGTGGCTCGACGACGAGGCGGAGGTCGGAGGAGCTGGAGAAAGAAGAAGGCAAGCAGCGGCGGCGGCTCGGCTGGGCGCGGAGGCGGCGCGCGCTGCTACTTCCAATTGCGTCCCGGCACTTCGGAGCGCCTTGTCCGCCCGTCAGTCAGTCAGTCAGTCAGCCCGGCGCGCGTGCCGCACGGGAGACCCGGAGCCCGCGCTGCTGCTGCTGCTGCTGCTTCCCTGCGCTCGCGCGGGCCATCCCTGCTTAGCTCGCGCGACCCGCTCCTATCGCTCGGCCGCCGCCGCCGACCCCATTGGGTACCAGGGCAGTCGGGGCGGGCGCTCCCCTCCTCACCACCTGGAAAGGGGAGGACAAACTCGCACACCCCTCTTGCCTTCGCCGCCTCCCCCCTCTGAGTCTTTTGTTCCGCCGGATTGGCTGCCGCTCGGTGCTCCTCAGCGAGCCAAGGCTCATTGGCCGAGAGGCTTGACTTCCCCGCGGATTGGCTGGAGGAGGAAGGGGATTGGCCGGGCAGCAGCTGCTTCGCTCTCCTCTCGTTCTCTCCCTTCCTTTCTTTCTTCCAGCCTCTCCCGCTTTCGCCTGCCCGCCCGCCTGCCTGCTTTGGCTGGGTCTCTTCGTGCGCTCTTGCTCCTCCTCTTTCAGCAAAAGGCAGGAAGTTTTGGCGGATAGTTTGGAACGTGTGACGGGCGGCCTGCGGAAATGACCGATGCAGAAGCAGTCCGTCCTGTTGAACATCGAGACCCCCTTTCGGGAGAGGAATGATTTCCAGTGGGCCAGAGATGAGAGGCGAAAAAGGAAGCGCGAGGATCAGAGGGAGCAAATTTAGGTGGTCCCGTCTCTGTTCCGAACAAGGGCCCTGCTTGCATCTCAGTCTTAACCCGCCTTCAGTCCATTTTCAGGGTGAGAAGACCCACCAGCAGTTTTCACAAGCACAAGTTTTAACCCACCTTCGATGCATTTTTAGAGTGAGGAAACACCCTAAAGTCACAGTTTTGTTCCCTGTTATGCAACCCAGTATATCCACTTTTGAGTCAGGGTGCCTTCACACGCAGGGGAAAAAAAGGCACTTTTTCCCAGAACTATAGGACAGCCACATATATCCGTGGCGATCCCAGTAGACTCCCAGGAGAGTCAGTTGAAAATCTGCATTATGGAAAATCCAGCAATGGCACCCAGTTTTCCATAATTCTGATTGCCTACCTTTCTCCGAGGTTTCTTCAAAATACCTATATTTTGCTCTAGCAAAATACCTATATGTTAGCAAGCGCTGGTGGACAGTTTGGAAAAAGACAGGCGAAACAAAACCAAAATCTGTTTTCATGTATTGAAATGGCAGTGAATTAATTTGTGGGCATAAAATCCCTTGCACTGCAAGCCCAGGTGGCCTTAAGGAAAATAACCTTTTGGTAAAGATGTAAACGTTTATCTCTTTTACCTTTGGAAACAATGAGGGAGCTGTCTTCACACTGCTTTCTTTGGAGCTGCAGCAGATGGGATTCAGGGCCTTCAAATGCTTTGCCGCTGGTCTTTCCCTCTCGCTGTTCTTGTGATTAACCTTTGTGCTTTGCTGTGTAAGGTCTAAGGGATGATGTGCCCATAAACTTAATAGCAGCCAGTACCCCAGTGCCTACAAGCAATTGGCAAGTCCACTGTGGCTTGCTACACACCTTTATCCTCTATCAAGGGTATCCAGTTGCCAAGATATCATTGTGAATTGTTGGATGAATGGGTATTCTGTAGAGCAGAAATAGGAAACATACAGTTCTTCAAAGGTTGCTGGGCGCTAGCTGCCTGCCTCTGCAGTTAGCATGCCCAAGAAGTGGGCAGTGAAGACCAAAACTATCTGAAGAGCCATGATTTAGACCAGTGGTTCTCAACCTTCTTAATGCCGCGACTCCTTAATGGAGTTCCTCATGTTGCGGAGACTCCCAACCACAGGGGCGGAGCAGCTGGGAGGTGGGAGGGAAGGGTGGTGGGAGACTCATCGCGACCCCTCTGAAAGGGTAATTCGACCCCCAAAGGGGTCCCGACCCCCAGGTTGAGAACCACTGATTTAGACATTTCTGTTGTACACTTGTAACTCCCAAAGGAATGGGACACCAAATTGCTGATGTACCACAACAACCCTGTTAGGTAGGCTAAACAGAGATGCAATGAACAGCCCAAGGTTGCTTCCTTCTATAGGTCCGTTTGCGAGCTGCATGTGCGGAAAGGCCCTAGGAGGGAATAAGTTGGTCCCTGGGCCTTTTTGCGTTCGTCTTAGTAGTCAAGGTGGGAGGTGCTCCCAGACAGTCCTGGATGATGTTTGCACCACCTGGAACATCATCCAAGCAGTATAGATGCTGAGCTTACATAGCCAGGCAAGCTCCCATTCACACCTCTTCCAGGTGGAAGAGGTGCAGGCGGAGCATGTGATCGGCAGTACATGCATGATAACATGCTGCATCACTGGGAGTGGCCATTCACACTTAAGGTAGGTTTGGAATGCTTTAGCTGTCTGCAAGTACGGATGGCCAGAGCATTCTAGTACTATGCCTCCTAACCAATGAAGGCATAGTGTGAATTTACCCTTTTTTGTATCATGATTTTGGGAAGACGCTTCCAACTAACAGTTTTGGGTGTAACATGGAGTAAAATATGCATCTTTTAATCAATGCAATACCTCACTTTTTACTGATGCATGCTTTTTAAGAAGAAAAAAAATTGTAGTTATTTTCCCAGCTCAACATAATAACTCAAGATTCCTCAAAAATTTGTGCTGACTTTATTTTTGTGATCAATGACCTACAGACCCTAGTCCTAAATGAGTCTGAGAAAACCCCTGTTCCATCCAGCTCCACTTAAACTGAGAAACCATTTGGGTCCAACATACGGCAAGTGCCACGCGATAAGATTATTTTCAGTTTGTTCCTTGTTAATAAGAATCAGACTGGCTGCAATTTGAATTACAAGAGCTGCTGGCTGTTTGCCATCCTCGATGATCACTATTCTTTTACATTCTTTGTCCATCAGACATTCCTTTTTAGAAAAAAAGGTCACCAGTGGCTGTTGTGCCTTTCAACCTTTGCTCTTTCCTTAAGCAATCTAGTAGCATTATACCAGCATTTATTCTTTAGATTTGCCAAATACATACCATAAGTGTAAAACATCCACCTATTAAAACAGCACTGGATGGGAAAACAATAGCAACAAGCTAAATTCCCCTCCCTTGTAATAGATTCCCTGCTTTTTCTGTTCACATCAACAGAATTATTACCATCAGTACTTGCTTACTAATGACAGAACAATAATGCATTATGTCTGAAAACTGCTATTTCAACAACATTTTAGAGGCTTTCAAGGAAAGTGAGCCTGTTCATTAGGGCACAGTTTTTCCCTTTTAATGTCATCAACTGAAATATCCATCTCAACACAAGCCAGTGGCGTTTGATAATGTTTTCCATTGGCTTTTTAAAATATCATTCTCAGTATGGATTAGAACAGTGGTTCTCAACCTGGGGGTCGGGACCCCTTTGGGGGTTGAATTACCCTTTCAGAGGGGTTGCAACGAGCCTTCCCTCCCACCTCCCAGCTGCTCCACCTCCGTGGTTGGGGGTCCCCACAACATGAGGAACTCCATTAAGGGGTCACGGCATTAGGAAGGTTGAGAACTGCTGGATTAGAACAAGATATTTGCATCTATTGTCATTAGTTTGATTTTCATATGAAAGGTATCCAGACTTCAGTTCTCAGGGTCATGATCACACCTGACTGAACCAGGTCATCCCCTCTTTAGTTATACTCTTTAGTTCTCTTCCCCTATTGATTACATCAACACCACTTGTATTTCGATAGGGTAAAGTTCTGTCAACCAATAGCAGCAACGGGGTGTGTTTGGAGTTGTGTAGTGCTGAGGGCAAACTCAGGGTACTGTTGGGGTGAGGGGACTGTGCCCCCAAATAGGTGCAGCTGAGGCATATTCCAGCCAGCATGCGCCCCCACCTCCGCAGCTATTCTGGTGGGAAAAGGAGAGCCTATAAACTGCCCCTTTCCCTCAAGCTTCTGAAGAACTTTTACTTCTCAGTAAAAGAACTTTTTACTTTCACAGCAACAAAATCTTGTTTCTCTTGTGGATTGCTGAAGGAAAATGGAAGCTACATTGTCCTTAGGAATGTATCATTTTTAAGGTGAAAAGGGTGCTAGGAATAAATGTTGTTGTTGTTTATACTCTTGCTCCACTTTTCCCTCACTCCCCCTCCCAACAGCGCTTTTCTGGCCATTTAATTTTTAAATATATCCGTGTTCTTTGCAAAAGCACATTTTCAGTCTAGAACAAAATGGATTTCTATTTTTAAAAAAATTATGGACAGAGTCTGCAAGCTTGTGATCGGAACAAAGGGAATGGGAGGGCAAGATGGGAGAGGGAGGCATCTTAGGAATGGTGACAGAAGTGGAAAGGGATGCAAAGAAGAGGGATCACGTGTGTTCCACCCACAGCCTGGCATTGGGTGGGAAGGAAGGCTTGATCCTCTCACCCAGTGCAGTTTAGTCCCCCCTAGCCCGGTTCCATGCTCACACAGGGGAAGCGAAAATAACCTCCTCTGTCATGGAATATGGACAGGCCCTGTCCTGGATGGTTTCCACCTTCAACCAGATTAAGCACCTGGTAAGAACACATATGGAACATTGTCCACACAGCAGTCCAGAGTAAAGCTGCATTAAGACTGCATCATCTGTATGGGAGTGGAGTAGATCTGGATCAGATGGGTGCTAAGGATCAAGGAAGAGGCAACCACAGATAGAACAGATGCATGAAATTCATGGGCATGGTGATGGTAGTAGCAATGGACACAAGTTAAAGTGAAGGGGACAAACCTTCACCTTCTTGCAAAGGGCCCTCACTGAAAATAGGAAGGTTCACCTTCAGTTCCACAGTGGCCCCCTACCAGTGCTGCCCATCTCGTGTCCTGGCTTCCCCCACTCCACTCCCTCACACCGCTCCCCCAACTCTTTCCCCTCTCCAACTCCTCCCCACAACACCCCTCCCCTCCTCTACTACTACTCCCACCTCATGTCTGGCACCCTGCTCCCCGTTCTCCCTTTCCTGAGTGTGAGCCAGTTTGGTATAGTGGTTAGGGAGCTGGACTCTTATCTGGGAATACTCGGTTCGATTCCGCCCTCCCCCATGAAGCCAGCTGCGTAACCTTGGGTTAGTCACATCTCTCTTCTGAGCTCTCACAGCCCTACCTACGTCACAGAATGTTCTGTTGTGGGGAGAAGAATAGAAAAGCTTTGTCAGCTGCTTTGAGTCCCCTTAAATGGGTGAGAAAAGCAGAGAAGAAAAGCCAACTCCCCCTCCAACTCCTTCCTCCAAGCTTTTCACAACTTCTCCACAACTTCACCAGAAACTGCTTGGGAGTTCACACCTTCAGCATTCACACCTTCTGGAGTGAATGTTTCAGGTGGGTGTCCAGGTGGCATAGCTATGCAAATGTCTGCTGCATTGTGATCACCATGGCAACAGCAGGACACATGACATAAGTTGGCATGGCCATTGTCATAGCAATTTGGATGGTCCAGGTTACACCATTCACACTGTGAACATTGGTAGTACATTTGTAGGATACAAACGCAACAAGGAGTCTACAGTGTCCCAAAATACAGTTAACACAATATATAATGATAAGTTCCAGGGAATATAATTTATAAATATGTCAATATAAAAGTTCAAAAGTTTTTTAAAAGCTTCTGGACTTTTATATTGACATATTTATAAATTATATTCCCTGGAACTTATCGTTGTATATTATGTCATTCATTTGGAGGATACGCTAGTGTTCACAGTGCAAATATGGTCCTCCATCCCTGAACTTAACTGCAATGGAATGATATAGTTACATCATTCCATGCAGTTAAGTGCAAAGAAACCCAAAGTTTGGTCTGGAGCAAATCGTGTGCCTCTAAGTCACTTCCTTTCTCTCCTCCAGCTACCTTCATGAGCCATTGATGATCTGTGCCTGCCTGCTCAACAGGAGGCAATTTCATTAAATATATATATATATAATTGTTTTGGGTCCCAGTTTTGGGGTGACGTCTTGGGCAGGAATACATTCAAAGTTCTGTCACGTTGTGTTTGATACACACAGATGGTGCTATAAAATATATATTTTTAATAGGCATGTCCCAGGGGACAGACAACACCGAACTGTAAACAACATTATTTCTTAAAGTGTTACATCCAATGCAGTAAGATGTTATTATTGCACTCTCAGTAATGCTGTATTGTGACATAAAAAAAAAGTATCTTGCTTCCTGTCTTGGGCTGCATAGGGGACAAAGAGTCCCCATCTGACTCCTTCACAACCCTAAACAGGAAAAAGGACATCCTCTTTATGGTCTTAGGCGGTATATGTGGGTGTTTTGGGTATGAAACATGTACAGTTTTTTTATTGGCTTCATTTGCCTCAGAACGGGGTGTTTAGAAATTATCCATGTTTGTTTAAGGAAAAATAGATGGCCAAAATTAAAAGGAAGAGGCTAGGTCAGAGGAAATAAGGAGATATTAGAATAGTACCAAGGGTGTATTCAGACATAACAGAATCAGCACCTCAGAAGCAGCTCAGGGAGACAGTGTGTGGCTCTTGTGTTCCCAGTCCTTTTCTAATCTACCTTTTCTAGCACAGAATGTTCAGGAGAGGCAGAGGGGCAGACTGGAGTGTGAAGAGTTCCACCTTGAAACCTGTAAACCTCATAAGAGAAACCCTGCTGGATCAGGCCACAGCCCATCTAGGCCAACATCCTTTTGCACACAGTGACCCACCAGTTGCCCATAGGCATCTCAAGCAGAGACAAAAGCAAACCTTCACCTGTTCTCGAATCCCAGCAAATGCGCTTAGAGGCACCCTGCCTGTCCCCCCAGCCTGAAAGATGTACTTGGGCATCCATTCTAGAGATGAACCTTTTTTATTTTCCTGTGTCTGATCCCAGCCTAAGTTCTGCTTAGACCTGAGCTCCAACCAAGAAATTATTTTTGTCTACATTCACAAGCTGACCATTGATCTGAAAATTAATATTCTCTTTTCTTAGAAACAGAAATGCATTATTTTTTTTAAAAAAAGTCCCAGGTGTTCATACTTAAATCTTTTTGCACACATGCTGTATTAATTTTTCAGAGGGTATCTGTATGTGTAATAAATAAATTAGCCTTGAGAAGGGCTATTGATAAGAGCTGTTTACAGATACAGAAAGACAGGCAGGAGCTTAAGTCCATTTCTATCATGCATGGACATGCCTGTCAAAACAGAGCTTGTTAAGGCATTCAGCATGGTGGGAGTATCTCAGTTTTATCTTTTAGCCAGAATTTAGAATCAGTGTGAGCAAGATTCCTCAGCTGGGAGCTAATTAAGTAGATAAGCATATATAGGTGCAGCAAGTTAGAGACTTTGGGTGTTTTTCCACTGTCACTAAAAGTACCCATTAAGTACCTATTAATGGGTACAAAATGGCATTTTTGTACCCATTAATGTGTACTTAATGGGTACTTCTAGTGACAGTGGAAAAACACCCTAGAAGTCTTGCAGAGTGGAGTAGTCTAGAAGTTAAATAATAAATACACGATATTACCTATATTTCAGTTTTTGATGAAGCTTCAAACCAAGTCACTGGTAGCATAGGTGAAAACATTAATTCCAAATGCATGGTCCTCTACTGCTGCCCCTGTTCTTCTCTTCCTTCTGTCCCTTCTAGAAAAAAGAAGAAGAAAAATATTCAGAAGCAGAGAATAAATAATTGGATTTTAAAAATATTTCATACAGCTGCAAACATGCAATCATGGTTATGTTGTTTGGTACCACTGAGTAAGGACAAAATTTCTTGTGACCACATTGATACAGAAACTGTATTCCATTATCTCCTTCCAGTGAGATGCTAGTAACTGACCTTGAATCTCTGCTTTCTAAGCTAGAATTTCTGAAATGGAATGTAAATATGAACAGTATAAAATCACTAATTTGATCACTAGTTCCAACAATTGGCAGTTAGTGGTTAACTATTTTGTTACTTTGCCTTTATGCTTTTCAGTTTTTACTGTTATTATGTTATCTGATTTCCAAATTTGTGCAACATTGAAATTTCAGTCAGTGGCTCTTTCTGCATTGACTGGTGACCTGACTTAGAGTCTGGATTACTGGCCGCCTGATCTACATGTTAATGTGGATCGAAGAGGCCCTACCCTTACTGGTCTGTCTCCATCTGCACTAGACAGAGACAGATCTGGATTAAGGAGGCCCTTAATCTGGATCTGTTGTAGAACCATATAGATAGATAGATGATTACATAATAATCAAAACACAATGATCTAAAACACAGGACAGCGCAG
Organism: Aspidoscelis tigris stejnegeri; assembly: GCA_023333525.1. Lineage (NCBI taxonomy): Eukaryota > Metazoa > Chordata > Lepidosauria > Squamata > Teiidae > Aspidoscelis > Aspidoscelis tigris. The sequence goes on from JALMGA010000002.1 coordinate 28,387,191, forward strand.
AGACTGGACCAGGACACATAAAATTATTTTGTGATCCAGTCTACCAGTAGTCTTCTTTCTTGAGGTCTAATGGTGTACTAGGGGGTACTATACCAGTCCACACAGGCATGCTGATGGCATGCCTCCATAGCCTGGTATACCATGAGTAATCCATTTTGATAGTGCAAAAAGAAGCCCCACTGAACTGGGTCCCTTGGGTGTTTCAAAGACCAGGAACAAAAGCTGGCTCAAAGCTGGCAGACAACCATGTTCTGCTCCAGGGACATCTCTGTCTGCACCTGGGATGGATTGTTTATTCCAAAACAGCTCTGATCCTGAAAGTGCAGAACTAGTCAAGAACAAATAACTTTATCAGCTTATCCTTGAACAGTTGCTCTTCTCAGAATATAGTCTACCCATAAAAATTGTTGTAGAAATGGCGATTCCTAATCAAACAACAGAATGACATCGAACTACATCTCTCATTATACTGCACCACAGGGTATCTTGAATATCCCACATGGGATCTGGGCAGATATTTAATCATAATTTTCTCTTCTGGCCAGCAAAACACAGCCTGCTTATTTCAGTCGGACATCTGCCAAGATTCCCATGTTTTAGAACAGTGATGGCTAACCTTTTGAGCTCGGTGTGTCAAAATTCGCAAGAAAACCTAGCTTAACTCAGGTGCTGTGTCACATCTAGAAACATTCATAATTTTGTGATATTTGTAGCCCTAGTAAAAAAGTTATATTTTTGATGTATGCATTTTATTAAAAGCAAAAACAATTCTTTACATTAGTGACTTTTGTTGCTGAATTTTGTTTGCTAAATCTTCAATTGAAAGTTGGCATTTTGTACCCTTCAAGAACAACCAAGCACTACGCGCCCAGGTGCCAGGGTGACCATGTGTCTCACCCAAAAGGGCTTGGCATGTCACCTGTGACATGTGTGTCATAGGCTGGCCATCACTGTCCCTGTGATACTGGTGCTGTTGAGTCTATTATTATATTGCACTTTTAACACAGTTATCTTCTTCCATAACTTATTTCCTATTACCTTCCTGGTCAAAATGACAACCTTAATGGTATAATATTACCACATTCCGTGCAACAACTTTTAAGATTCATAAACAGAAAGTAACTGCTAATGATCTGCGAACATCATCTCAAATAGTTTTTGAAACATTCAAGATGGTTCTGTTTCCCTATGTGGGGACCAAGCTCAGCCTTAGACAGAAAGTAGACAAATTTATCCTCAAGAGGCCTGACAGGAGCTGGGGGAATCCCTAGCAAGGCCCAGATTATATGTTGATGTTCCATCACATCACCAGTTAGCACAATACAACGAATAGGAAATACCAGGAGGGGCAGTGTAGGAGCATCCCCTTCCTCCTAGAGTCATCTAGCAAGCTTGACCCCCATGGAGAAGAGAAATGCCATCTCAAGTATTTCAGAAAGCATTCTGAGATGGTATTTTCACATCCCTAGTAACTGGATTGAGTAAGGGCAATTTACTACAGAAAGGTGGAGTTTTATCATTACAAAGAGTCAAGTATGCTTTGTTTTTAATTATTGTTTCTTTAGTTCAAATAAAATGTAATATTTATTACAACCATAGACCTGAATAAATGGCTCTAATCAGTGAATAAATACTTTAACAAACTTCTTATTGAGATAAAAGATAAAATAAGTTTGTTAATGAAGTCTAGATTTAAATGCATGTGCTCTGTTGGGGGGGTTTTCTACTAACACTAAGTACCCATTAAGTACCCATTAGGGACCCATTAAAGATCCATTAGGCTCAGAGCAGGAAGGCCCCATTTCCACTGCAGACACCATTAGAGCCACATTTGTTTCCACCAGTTCTAGGGAAATCTGGATTGAATGGGTCCTTCAGGACCTATAATCCACATTTCCCATAGACCCCATTAAATGGGGTCTTCAGGCATCAAATCCAGATTATACAGAGCACATTTCTACCACAATTCGGCAATGGGGTCTAGGGGGGCTCTGGGGGTGTGTGTGCACCTATGGGGGGTGCCCCGAAACCCAAAGCTCCAAAGCCTGTGCACATTCTCTGAAGCCCGCTCTGAAGAATAGCACAGGCTCTGAAGAGGACCCCACAAGAGAGCAATGCCAATCCTATGGACCTTTGTCAAAGCCTCTGGAGAATCTTCGAAGTCTGTGGCAGATTGCTCTGGAGAATCTTTGAAGAATCTCTGGAGTGTCTTCGGAGATTGCACCTCCTGTCCCCCCAAAAACCTGGGGTGATGGGCAGGCCCCACGTGGGTTGATCCAGATTCGCCACATGAGTGCTGCAGCATTTCCACTGCAGGCAGGCTAGCACCTATTGCTATTGGGTACTGCACCGCCTGTGAGGATGCATCGGGTACCTCCCTTAATCCAGATCTACTAGATTTGCTGAAGGACCCATTCCTTAGATTTGGATCATCTTAGATCAGTGTTACCCCCCCCCCTCCCAGTTTCATAATGATAAAGGCAATTAGAAGATACTCCATTTTACATGTTGCCATCTTAAATGACTCACATAAAAAAACCTGATCTATGTTGTGACTGGGACTCTTTGTAGTAAGGAACAGTTTCTCTTCTGCACTATCAGGAAGTTGCCCAGATAGCGCTTCAGCAAAAGAGATTAATGCTGAGCCAGTCTATTTCCTGCTTCTCCAATGTGCCACTCTAAGTTTGTGAACAGGCACATTAATTTCTTCAGGAATTCCCACATAGCACACCTTTATTTCCACTTTCAAGTTGTGTTTGTAGTCCAAGCTGAAGACAAGTGTCCAAAGCTACCAGTTAAGTTCCAACAATGCAGTTTGAGTTCTTGCCTGCCTATGGAATGCTTGCTACCTAAATTCAGCATTAACTGCTGTGCCCTTTCCTAGTCTGTCATTAGTCCTTATAATTATCTTAACAAGTAATGACTTCTGTCTGTTCTGGGACTAAACTAAACCTAATGGTTTCACAGTTGTGTTTAACATTTGCATGTAAAACATTTTGTAGGTTATAATTTAAGGTGAAAAAAGGGAGATACCATTTTCACACTTATCTGTACATAAGGGGAGCCTTTCTGGATCATGCCACAACCCATCTAGTCCCGCATCCTGAGTTACATCTTCATTTTAAATCTGAAGATGGACTGAAGAAGATTTAAAGTGAAGGTCTGACCATGGCATTAGTTATGTGATCCTCAAAATTCCTCTTAGCATTCTTGATTGCTGTCTTGCATGTTATGACAGAGTTTATGGCAGAAGCTGTAGCAGTTCTACTCTTCCCCATATTCCTCTGCCATAACTGCAAATTTGGGGAGGAGTCAAGAAATTATGCCCCATTTGGTCTATAAAATGAGTGGAGCCTCACATGTTGCACAATTGTTCGCAAAAGTGGATTGCTGACATCCAAGCCTCAAAGTTCATGAGTAAATTCAGATCAATACCATTATTTGTTTATTAATTATTTATATTTATATCCTGCCCTATACCCAAAGGTCTATCATCCAGCAAGTTGAGAGGGCATTTTCATCTGGACTACTTCAGGCCAGAACAAATTTAGTCAAAAGAAACCTATAATACTTATGACTAACCCAGTCATGTGAAAATGGTCAATTGCATTTTGCTGCCTGATGTACCAATGCCATGTATGCATGATTGGAAAATGAGATCTTACTTCACCTGTGTATGGCTGTGATAATAAAGCCCTTCATGCAACTTTAGGGCCTTCCTTCCTTCCTTCCTTCCTTCCTTCCTTCCTTCCTTCCTTCCTTCCTTCCTTCCTCTTTTTGCAGGTAGGGATGCTTCCTCCCAGTATATGCCATCCCTGGAGTATATGCCATGTTCCATCCTAATGTTCACAGCCCAGGTTCACAGTTGTGCAATGCAGAAGAACCTATTATTAGGAAGCTATTTCTTTTAGAGATGAATACAGTCCATGAAGCAAATACTTCTTTGCGTGGCCTGATGTAGAAATATGGTATGGAAACTGGTTGCACACTTCTGTAGAACTTCCATGATGGAAAGGAAAATACATAAACTTCTGAAGTTTTTTATATGGACTTCTGTTCTCATGAATGGCTAAGGAGCCTAAGAATTGTAGTCTAAAGAAAAGAAATAACTATTTCCAGCCTTTTTACACACATACTTACACAGAATGGTTGCTTCCATTCTCAATAGGTCACTTTAAAACATGAAGAAAAGGCTGAATACAGTTTCACTTACCAGCTAACATAGGTTATCAAGTAACATGCACTCAAATCAAAAGCTCACCTAGCAGCTCTCTCTTGCACAGTGGGATAGTGGGGAGAGATGGGAGTTCCATGCTGCCTTGCTACACTGTGTGACTCAACATAGCTATCTAGTATGTCATTCATTTTCACAGTAGCCAACCAAAGAGATGACCTGAGAATGAGAACAAACTTCTGCTCCTAGTTCCCAGCAATGTGTATTCAGAGGGCACAATTTCTTTTCCTAATGGAGATCATACTAATACATCATGCCTAGTAACTACTGACAACGTCAGCTTAATTCCTGTCTAATATCTCTAAAGCTGTTCAACTTTGTGGCTATCATCAAATCCAGTACTAAAGAATTCTAAACTTCACAATGACCTATGTAAATCAACATTTCCCTTTGTATCTTTTGAACAGTTCAATTTTCACTTTTGTTGCATGGTCTGAAAGTATCAAATCCACCCTGAATCCACTTTGAATCTGCTTTCAAACCATGTCGAATGCACTCTGGATCCATTGCACATGTGACTGGTGCAGCTGCTTTCCCCCCTCCCCATTTCATGAATGTCCCAAAGCATTCATAAGAATGGTCCAGAACATTCATATGAATACGAATGTCAACATATGAGTGCCTGAATTCATACAAATCCATAGGAATATCAAATATTACAAATATTTGCACACAACCCTAATGTGATCTTCTAACAAAATGCCAGCACTTTAAAGCTTAGCTAGGATTTCTCCCCTTACCTTTAATCCAAACTCTTGGAGTAATGTGTTGGCAGCAGCCCAAAATCATGTTGGGTCTGTTTGCCAGTCTCACTGTGATGCCAGTTTGGTCTAGTGGTTAGATAGTCAGACTCTTATCTGGGAATACCGGGTTCAATTCCACCCTCCCCCATGAAGCCAGCTGGGTGACTTTGGCTAGTCACAGTTCTCTTCTGAGCTCTCACGGCCCCACCTACCTCACAGGGTGTCTGTTGTGGGGAGAAGAATAGAAAAGCTTTGTCAGCTGCTTTGAGTCCCCTTAAATGGATGAGAAAAGTGGGGTAGAAAAGCCAATTCTCCTCCTCCTCCTCTCAAATCTCTGCAAACAGCCTTGAAAGACATCCAGAGTGGTGGCCACACCTTCAATTTAAACTTTCTTCAGTCCATCTTCAGATCTGACTGCTCACACCTTTTCATTTCTATCCATTATATTTGTGGACTTTTCACCCTCCATTTAGACTTTCCAGGATGGAAAGTCCACAAGTGAAATGGTTAGAAATGAAGAGGTGTGAGCAGTCATACCTGAAGATAGTTGAAGGTGTGGCCACATCCCATGTTGCAGAGACAGGGAGGATGCCTCTCAAAGCTATTTGCAGAGATGTGAGAGCAGATGCCTTTGCTTTATCTGCCTGAAAATGCCCAGTAGCAAATGGTGTGCCACAGTGTGAGACAGGATATTGAACTAGATGGGCTGTGGTCCAATCCGGAAAGGGTCCTCTTATGTTCTTATTTGTCTTCCATTGCTTGACTGGGTCTTTCCTCTGTGGCACCATTTCAGTCAAAACAAAAACAAAAAACTACCACAGGGATTCCTCCTACTGTGATACCACACAGCAGAGCCAGAGGTACTTTATATTTAATTATGTATGTAAAGATTTTCACCTTTAAAGGATAGCATTTGTTCTTCACTTGGCTGCATTTCTGGGTTCTGTCACAGTGCTAGCTTCAGCTTGTATTTCTTTGGGGACCTAATCAGATGCTATCTGTGTTTAGACAAGAGTAAAACATTTTCCAGATGTTTGTTCAGTTATGCAAATGTTACGATTAAAAAACTAATTCTCTGTTGCCACATGCATGTAAACGGAAGGAACAGGCAAAAAGGAACTGATTCAATCAGTCTTTAGCAGTCTTTTACTCTGCAGATACTTTGAAATTATATTCACATTTCTTGATGTGAAAGAAATGAATAGTTATGCAACCACTTTAATAAAAAGGAAGTATTAAATATGGAGGAAATGATACTTACAATGATTCTAGCAGAAATGACTGTCAGTCTTGCCTTTTTTTTCTGAATTCATGTTGACTTCTTGTTTTCTTGTGTGCTTATCCAATAGTTGTGTTCTGAGAAATGGTTCCTGTTACTGAGAAGGAAAAAAGCTGCCCTGCTCCATCTGGTCCTTCCATAGAGACAGGTGCTGAGGTCGTAAACCTACTTTTCATGCTCATGCTGGCTTCACCGATGTGAGAACAGCAACTGTTCAAAGGCAATGATAAAAGGAAATCCTGAATTCCCAGGGAAGATAATGAAGATTTATTCATGCACAAAATGAAAGATGAAGGGGAGGAGAAATCAATTGTACAATGATAGCTTGTGGTGCTAGTGAGGTTTAACCAAGTATTCAAAATGGATTTCTCTGTGGATCTTAACAGTGCAATTTGCCTTCACCGTACAAGTCAATCAACTGAAAGATACTAGAGAGGAATCAAAGGATAGGCAAGCAGCAATGAAACAATTTGTGCAGAATGGAGAAAGTTGTTGTTCCACTTGACAATATACTGGATCAGACAGATACAACATTAAATCTTGCCTGAGCATCATTACCAAGCATTATGATCTCTTCTTTCCAAGGACATAGGAGGAGCCCTGTTGGAGTGAATCTATTACCCACCTAGCTCAGGAGTTTTTTCTAACAATGGTCAACTTGGAAGCACATGGAACATCTGCAAGTAAGACACAAGTCCATTAATTCTTGCCTCACTGACAATGTCAACAACTAGCTCTCAGAAGTAGAGCACTCCAGGCTGTGTCTGCACAGGGCAGCTGGACTACACCAGCAGCCCCAAAGGAACTTTGCATTTCAGAGTGGTCTATGGGGAGGCATAGCCTCCTAGTAGAATGCTGAGTCTGCACGGATGCAGTGTTGGATGGCTGTAACATGACAGTGGCACTGTAGGAGATCCCTTGGGAGCAGTCTCTGAAGTGCTCCCTGGTGGTACACAAGCCCAGACACTCAGGTGCAGATGACAATAAGGAGCTTTGGTAGGGCTGTGCACAAATATTCATAGCATTCAAAATTTGTAAGAATTTGGCCAAATTCAGACATTTGTATTCAAATCGAACGTTGGAACATTCGAAGACTGACATTCAAATTCAAACAGAATGTTTTGATACATTCATATGAAGCTTCATATGGGATTCATATAAGATATGTATGGGGTATATATGGGATTCGTAGGCATTTGTACTGGATTCGTATGAAACTGAACATTTGTATCAAATTTGAATCCCACTACATTTGAAGGGGATCTACTTGAATGAATACAAATTTTCTTGCATTCGATTGAACCCAAAGAAAAACATCCCTGATCAGCAACTTAGGAGGCTGGAAAGTTTCATTCTGATGGTGAGCCGGTATGTTGTTCCACTGATGGTGAGCCAGTATGTTCATACCTCCTGTGCTATCAAGCCTTCCTGTCTGGGGCTGGATCACTTTATCTAGGCCAAATTGGACTTACATGTTGCACGATAATGTATGCTGTGCAGTTCTTGCCTTGGACACTAGAGGTAGAACATAGCAATGTGATCTGTCCTGTCCGTCTTCAGACAGGCACAAAAGTTCTGTTGATGTTCCTGTTTTGATTAGTTGTTACTGAGTTGGGTTAGAGTTCTGGTGACTATATGGATAAATGCTTGCCATACTGATTTGTCTTTACTAAGAACTTGTAGCTCTTACATAGACATTCCAGTAATCTCTTTGATTCTGTTATAATGTAAAGCTTCGAAAAATGTCATTTTATGTGGCTCTTGTTATTTCTCTATTGCTAACTAAAAGGCTGGCTTAGAAATGGGACAACAAATAGGCATATCAAGGTAACCAGAATACTGTGGATAGCTGACCAGAATGATTCAGTTTCCTGCCTTCATCATTGCCAGATATCTACATGCCTGCAAAGCGATAATTTTACCAGGGCTTATGCAAGTCACAAGGGCAGCGACATTGCCTGAGGACTAAACAAAAAGCTGTCCCATTTAGAAGAAAAGCAATTGAGGTAGAATCCAATCAAAATCAAACTCCTATCAAGGGAAACAGTTGAGCAAAGTTGACTTTACTAAATGACTGGAAAGAGTGTGCAGGGAACTTTCTTTTGTCACTTACCGTTTGCTCAAAGAAACCCTGGTGCTGAACAAGCTCAGCCAAGTATCAGAAAGGCACCTTTCTGCTCAATTTTTTGCCTTTGCACCTTTTATTCATGCACAAAATGACAAAGGGGAAGAGTAATCAACTGTACAATGATACCTTGTTATACTGGTGAGTCTTCAAAATGGATTTCTCTGTGTCTTTCCATGGGAAGGTGCACTGCCATCCTTGTACTCTTACATACCACAAACTAAAATTGACTGTGTTTGTAGCCACAGATGACAAAAGACAATGTAAGGGCGAGTTCCCACTCAAGGAAAAAAGCAGTATATACAATATTATTTACAACGGGATTTACATCACTATATAAAGCGCATTAAGGAAGCAAACAGCATCTGGCAATCGGATTCAACCCCGATTTCCTGTCCCCACACTTAAACACTTAAAATGCTTTCAAAAACGGATTGGGGAAAGCAATTCTTTCCCCTCCTCTCCTCATTGTCCAGGGCACACGGCAGCAGTGGCAACTCAAAAGCCCCGTTTGCCCGCTCACCTCCACAGCCACCATCCCCAGCAGGGGTTCCCTCCGAAAAGGCACCCTGGCTGGCTGGCTGGCTTGCTCTGCTGCCGCTCCTGCCTGCACACATACACACACTTAAACATACACACATCTCCCAGATCCTGCAGCAGTTTCCTCCCTTTCCCTTTTTAAAGGTCAGAATTTTTAAACAGCCAAAAATGTGCAAAATTGCAACATTGTTATCAGGTGTGAAGTGGGTGGATTGCTACAATGAAACAGTTGCTGTACATTTTAAGTGAAAGGGTCTGACCTGCAGGGTGAAACCCCATCCATTTCATGATGTATTTGCCCAAATACTGCTCTAGCATTTTCACGACAATAAGGAAGAAGCGTTTTAAAAGCCAAAACTGGGGAAAAAATCTGAAAAATCAGGTGTTTATTCCATTTTAAAGCCAAATAATCCTCAAAATACCCCTAAAACTGATTGTGAATGGGGATGACAAGGATCCAAACTGTTTTTAAATAGTTTTAATTGATTGGGGGTGGGAACAACAAGGATCCAAACCATTTTTAAACAGCTTTTAAGTGCTAATGGGAACATGGCTTAAGAGAAGTTTCCTACTTCACTTTCCATGATGCTTAGTCACCATTGCCTGGCTTAGGATCATGGATGCTATAGTACACAAATGTATAACAGTGGTGGCTGATATCTCATACAGCTTACCCTTAACAACTCATATCCCATGTTGTTTCCAGCCTCATCTATCTGGCTTTTCAAAATCCATAAAGTTATGGAGTCCTGAGGCTGAACGAGCTTGGTTCCAACCCACTCATATCAACTTATGTCTTCAGTCAAGCTAAACACGCCCTAAATTGCATTTTCACACACATCCTTCCAAGTTTGTCTTTGGAGTTTCTCAGTTAACATACCAGTTTGTTCCCCACACTTCTTCCACCTCCGCCCTATTCATCTTACATTTTATGTTTCTATTTGAGTGGTGCTCTGGTTTTCTGCTATTCCAAAATGACTTGCAAAAAGCAATGACAGGTTGCAATTTTAAATCCACTTAGCTTCCCTCCTCCCTGTTTTTGAATAATCCTGTTTGACAGGCTCTCCCCCACTTAGTCATTAAGTGTAGCTTCAGTTCAGACTGAAAGAGGGGGGGGAAAGTAGATTAATTGTATTTGTCTAGGGATACAAGTACTTGTGTTTCAGAAAAAGAGAGGGGAGGGGGTTAGATTTACATTTAATAGAAAGCGAACAACCGAGCAAATATTGTACCCAGAAAGCACCTGATTAATTACCTTTCTGCAATGTTTATCTGTTAATTTCTACATTCACATTGGAATATTGTTTTAACCTTTTGAACGAATTAAGATGGAGGTCATTTTGCTTACACTCTTCAAAGGAACTGTATTTGTGATGAATGTACATAAAAGCTTTCCACCCTTGTAATTTTCCTCATATGGCCCTTAATAATGGACTGCTAAATAATTTGAACATTGCTTTCCTGCTAATGTCTTATGCTAATTCACCCCAGAAGCTATGATTATAAAATAAGATTGGAGTTGTAAATGGAGATAGAGGGATTGGGGAGGATTTTCATTTTTATTTTTGAATGACACATGTTGGGAGAGTTTGATTTGGTCCTAAAAATGCAAAACCCCAGCTGTAAAATGGATTAGCAGAATGCCTACCACCTAATATAATTTGATAATGGAACTATAAGGGCCATGCCTGTGATGGTTTTGAGGCCAGTCATTCAACTGTGAGTGAACAGCTACAAGGATGCAGATTTGCATAAAATTTGTATATGTTGATATAAATATGTAGGTGAATAATGGAAAGAGAGTGATATAATTTAAATAGACATATGATACATCACACCACAGTGTGACTAAATGAACTTTGTACCTACTGAGTCTACTATCCTTATGACTAGTGGACAGATGTCAATCCAAATATAGTAGAACAAGAAAGTGATATCTGGATGGAGCCTTAGTCAATGATTCCTAGCATTCTTTACCTTTAAACTGAAAATACATCAAATAACATACTGTCAAACAAAGAACTGTCCGCTCTTCATTTCACTTTTGGGGGTTTTCCATCTCAGCTGGTCTAGAATGCTAATTATTCTTTGGTCTTTAATTGTATAGTCGTGTCTATTTAGTATACTGTTAGTAATGCAACCAGTGGGCAAATCCTGCAAATATCAACTCATTACCGTAAATGGTTTGGCCTCCAAGTGGGGAAAAAGTACCTGGAGTTGAAAAATTGCTTCATATACATACTCTTTAATTTAGGGGTTGGTTATTTACCCAGGCTGCATTCAGACTCACCCTAAACTGTGCCTTCCAACTCTTTGTTGATTTCTCTTATTCCAGAACACAGGAGCATGCAGAAAGTGGGCCTCTTTGTTCCTGACTACCAGAGACCAATTTCAGTGGCATATCAATGTGCAGTACCAAAATAGGTCCCTCATGGAATCTGAGACTAGCCCTTCTGAGCCCTTGGAAACTACCTCCAAAATTCATGAAAGCTCTGGGGATGATGTAGGGGCTGGTCTGGGCCACTACTGTTATGTAGACAACACTGTTTCAGACCATGGGTGATTTCGCACTTCCCTTCCTGTCTGGTAGATGGGAAAGGAATGCAATCAACTAACGTTAGCTAGCACTCGCACTTAAGATCACTAGTCAATGTTAGCCTACTCCCTACCCTTGTGATTGAACACTTACCTCCTGTTTGATTGCCAGCCGGTCCTCTTCAGGGCACCGTCATTGTGAGTGCAGTTCCCTCCATGACTGCATGGCAGTCAGCACCATTGCCATGAAGATGCTGAGACTCTGTGCAGTCATAGTTGCATCAGGGGGTCAGCAGAGGTGCCAGCACATGCTCCACAGCTAGTTGATATTTAGGCAACTTCCGGGAAGACAGGGGCCCTTGGAAGCTGTAAGATCCTCTTCTAAGTGCAGACACTCCTGCCCAGATGTTGCCTAATTATCAACTACAGACAGAAGTGCGAAAAGGCCCCATATCTTGCAGTGTCCAAGCCAACCAGCCATGTTGGTCCAGACCCACTAACTGATAACAAAGCAATGTAAGTGCAGAAAGGCCTCAAGATAAATTAGCATAGACAAAAGGAAGAATTTTGGAATTCACTATGAAAAATTAGTGTTTTTGAAAAATCAGCTTTTTCAAAAACTGTCAAGACCAGTTTATAAAAGTCAGGTCTCACAATTGCTATTAGTCTTGATGGCAGTAGGAGGTGATATGCCTCCAAAGGCCTGCTGCTGGGAGACTGCAAGTATAGCTTATGTCCTTTTAATAGACTTTCTTGTGCAGCTGGATGGACACTGTGGCTGTTTCTGCATAGTGTGTGCTGTGCATGGTTGATCTTGCAACAGATCAAGTAATCCGAGCCGAGACTGGAACATTGGCTGGAGGTTCATGATAAAAGCCTTCCATATTGTGGGCAGTCAATCCTGATCTAACTTCAGAGGCTGGGTAGTTCAGCCCAAGCTGGGTCAGACTAACCCTAGCTTTGCAGGTCAGACCCATCCCTCAAAGGGCCAGAATGAAAGTTCCCAGCCAGGCTATTTCCAGCCAAGCCATTTCTGGTGGCATGCTGGCTTCTGATGCCCCTTCTTGGTGGTGCTTCCTTGTGGGCCACTGAAAAGTCTTCCCCCATTATATTCCAGAGAATGTGGATATGCTTTCTACCTACCCTTCACATTCTGAGATAAAAAGTATTCTTACAGAACCAGGATTGGGGGGGGGGGGCATTTTGTTGCCCTCTCTTGGTCCATAGTTTTGTCTAATGTGGACGATGCAGGCTAAGGATGAAGGATTCAAGAGTATGAGCAGGACTGCATTAACATGCAGAAGGTAGGTTCCTAAAACTTTCGGTGGGCCAAGGTATCAGCCCACTCAGAAAGGGCTAAAAACAGCATGGATCTGCTACAGCAGTGGTTCCCAAAGTTGTCTGGGCCACGACCCATCTAATATAAGTTTACCAACTCGGGACCCACCTCTAGGAAATTTAACCGTTACCAATATGAATAAAGGACTTTTCAAATAACAAAGTTTTAATACAATTTTTTTATTACTTAATTCTACAGGCAGGGCCCACTCAATATTTGCTCGCGACCCACCAGTGGGTCCCAACCCATAGTTTGGGAAACCCTGTGCTACAGATCTTGACTACCCTGGCTCCTTCTATATGAAACATATCCAAAAAGAAATATGGCTCCTGGACTGTAAGCCCTGAACCAAAAGGCCCTAGTTGGACCCAGTTGTATGGCTAATCTACTGCCTTATAGCACCAGGTTGTGGGCAGACACTAGATGCGTGAATGAGAAATCTTACACAAACAAGATGGTTTTCATCTGACCAGGAACGGTCCTCAATATCTTATGTTGTTCAATCTCCTCGCTCAGTTTCTTTCGAAGTTTCTCCAGCTGATACAAAAGATAGCATTTTTGTCATTATGTGAAATTCCCAACTGAATAGCATGCTTTATGCAAAGACATGCTGGCAATCCTTGTTCCCAAATTAAATGGCACAGGTTAGAATTTTAAGTCTAAGGCTTCTATTATAATACTTTGATTTGGTTCAGTATGAAGCTGGAAGCAATTTTTAGCTGCTGCCCAAGTGTTGAGCATGGATTAAGTCACACAAGCATAAAACAGCCCACGAATTTTAAACAAATATTAAACAGTGGCTAGTTTTCCTAAATGCTCTCTGGATATTAATACAAAATGTGGATCCCACAGTCTTTTCTCATTAGCAAATATGAAAATGAAGTGTGTAGGAGTCTTATCAGACTGCCTAAGCTCACATTGGCATAACTAGCAGAATACAACTATCATTGTATGGCTGCATATCATGCTTAATAAATAATTACAACAGATAATAACAAAATTGGAATGTGTGCAATTTAAGATAATGCCACATTTAGTTGAAGTGCCAGACATGTTCTCAAGCTGAAGAACAAGAGGTTGGTTACTCATCCAATCTAGCGCTTTTGAATCAAAATGAAAACATAGCAGTTTTGAAATCTTTTGGCTCAAGTCATTATTATGGCTGAGATATTATAATAATAATTAATAGACTCATGATTATTGCAATTTAGTTGACAATTTGAAGCACAAAATGAAATCCCAAAGAGACAAAGCAAATAGATGTCAGGTAGAAAGAACCACAGTACAGCACTGTGCCTATACAAAGATCCTGCTGTTTTCATGAAACTTTGGTCAGGCTAGCAAATAATACTCTCTAATCTCATTATCATCCTCAATTACCAGTAATGCTGGTTGCAAATGAGGGGTATTGTAGTACTGCAACACTGCTCTAGATTACTAATGGAGCTGTTTTAAAGCTTAATGGAACTTAGAAAACAGCTGTCTCACAGGTGTGTGATGACTTAATTCTGTATCACACGGTGTGCGTTTGTGTGTGTTGCGCACACACACATCATTAAGAATCTAACTTTCTAAGAATCATGTCTTGGCTTCCCTGTCTGTTATTAAGAACTTCCTGAAGGAGGTGTAAGTCCTTCTCCTACGTGTCAGACATATCATAAGTGATCTCTTCAAACATTTAAAGGGTAACCTTTAAACCAGCACAAGCTAGATTAATCTGACTTCACTGCCGAAGAGCCAGGTAATATGAAAATCCCGTGAAGCATCGCTTGAGCCAACATAGCTTCTCATTCTGTTTCATAGGAGGAGATTTCATGTGTTTATTTAATTTCATAAGAAGTGCCCCTCTGGATCAGATCTGTGGCCCATCTAATCCAGTAGCTCATTCATTCAGTGGTTAATCAACTGCATATCAGCAGGACATGAGCTCATAGCTTGCTTTTCTCATAGTCTTCCAGCAGCTGGTTTTAGAAGTAAACTGACTTCTATTTCAGAGGCGTTCACTTGTCATCAGGGTTAATAGCCATTGCTTGTCTGTTTTCCATGAATTCACCCAACCCCTTTTAAAACCCCAAGCTGGCAGTCCAAACTACACCTTGAGGCAGTTTGAGAATGCATTATGTAAAAATATATTTCCCTTTGTCTGAACTTTAATTGGGATTTTGTCTTTTAAATTTCATTGTGTATCCTCTTGTTCTAGTAGTCTGAGAAATGGAGAAAATCTTTTCCAAACCATGTATAATTTTATATACTTCTATGGTGCTTTTCTCACTCTTCTCCTTTCTAGGCTAACAACCCCCAGCCAATGCATTTCAAGCACATTCTGCATGATAACTGCCAAATACAGCCTGTCGTTGTTGGTAAGCTGTCTCCTGGGAAAAGCAAAAGAAGAATGGAAACAGTAAAGTATGTCAGAAGGAGAAGGAAAGGTCTGTGTGTGTGCATTTGCACAAAACAGGCTTGAAGAGACAACTGGAAACAATACAACTTTACCCATTGCCGAATGAGCTACACAAAATGTTGGCTTTAGTTCTGCATATTAAATAATATGTGGCACCTAACATAATGAAATATATCCCCTGGCCAAAAAAAAAAAAATGTTTGCCAGACACTAATGGATTGGAATGATATCAGCCAAATTAGGCATGAGCGCATCTATACAAATTTTATATCATATTCAACCAAGATGACTAACACTGGATGAAAATTGCCATGAGAGGAGATTGATAGAGCTAGATACATATAGCCTTGAGAACAGATAACTCTAAGAACAATATGATAACTTTCTTGATATTTCTGAAATGACTTCACAGAAAAGAAAGCCATGATGTGTTCAGGTTCCCAAAAATCAGATTGTGGCTGAATATCAGAGCGGAGATTAATGGCAGTTCAGGAGTAGAACTTCATTCACTGGATGTGTTCAAGCAGTATCTATAAAGATGCTCCAATTTTCACTTCTCCATGCAGCCAAACCATAGCAAGTGACAACCAGGGCCTCACTCAAAAGTGACTGGAAGCAGGAGCACCATTTTGTTGGAATTTGTTGAAGTTCAGAGATTTATTTATTTTTTTGATGCAGCTTCAAGTACATATCTCTAATATCACTATATGATACGTTAGAAATGCTTCTTTGTTATTTCAATGGGCCCTAAGATTGTAAGTGCTTTCCTTTTTTTCAGATAGGAACAAATTCAACTATTCTATTCCCCTGTGACCCTGCTAGTCCTGCTGTGTGAGTTGCCATTGTTACTTCCACACTTTGTAAAATATGGTTTTGCTTTGCTCTTTCGTTAGCTTCAGAGGACTGCTTTGCATTTTTGCTTTTATTTGGGCTGTGAATGCACATTCAGGTTTTATGCCCACATCCTGATATTGTGCCATTTTACCCTCATCTAGATTTCAATGTACCACGCTGGTTTTAGTAATGTGAACTATGTTACTGTATTTTATACACTTCCTTTTTCTAGTAAGCAGCTTCAAGTTTCAAAAAATAAACATGGATAATGAATCTTTAAAACAAATGAAATAAATAATTAAATAAGATTCCTATTCACATTACTAGCAGGATGATTATATAAGCAAATTTAACATCTTACTTCCAGAAGGGCTTTAGAAAAATGATGAACTCTTATTAATTCTAGCTTCTATAAGAAAATATGATTTAGGAGCGAGAGTAGTTCATGAGTTTGAAATCTTGCTTAGTTTGAAAAGTTCCCTGGGTGCTCTAGGGCCGCTCACTGCCTCTGACTCACGCTGAGATCCTTGTGAGGATAACATGGAGAAGAGGAGAAAAGTGTGTGCTGTTTTGAGCTCTTCGGAGGAAAGGTGGGAAAATAAATGCCATAAATAAATAACAAAATTGCAAGATGGCATAATTTGTGCCTTCTGACTGGGATGTTTGTGGATGTAGCTTCAATGGCTGTCTGCAGTGACTTATAAGAAAAGAAAGAACAGGGAAATCTGCACATAAAAGGGAAATTGTCTTTGCCTCACCCCATGGCCTGCCACATGCGAGGGCTCCACTGGCATACTTTTGAATTATCAACTACCAAGCATAGTCCTTTGACATAGTAATACAAGGGATTTCTGGGAGCTCCTGCCCCTTATTTTGTTCTGTGTTTTTATTTATTTTATTTTAGTTTTTTGCATGCTTTTAGAAATTTCTTATAATGCTATGCTGAAGGACTTCATCAGACAGCTGGTAAGTAAAAAACAAGTCTGTTAGTAAAAAACGTGCTCAATATCTAGCAATATTTTTACTGCCAAATTAAGCGGCCAATGGACCACAACAGTCCTTGTAAAGCATTAAGGCTGTTCTGGATGACCAACCACAATGCCACCAAGTTCCCATCATATCTGCCATATCTCAAACTCTCCAAAGGCATAAATTGCATTCACAGAGTTATCCTTACAATTATTTACATTTTTCATGTTGGGCGCTGCTTACATGCCATTATGGATTTTCCATGTATTTAATAATTGAATGGGAGGAACACTTTCAGCAGACACAGTTTGTAATGTAGGCAACATTTGCTGCCAACCCCCTTTTTGTATAAATATTAAAGGAACCTGGACTTAGTTCTATATACATACCTGATGTATCACAAGAGATAAGATATACGTATGCATAGAAACGGTTGATGTTAATGTATATGCATGTATATATAATGTAATTATGTAATCTATATAATTAAAACAGGAATATAATATGTCTCTTCGTAGTAACAGAGGCTCCCTTTTTGCAGTTCTTTATCTTTATGCCAGGTTTTGCTCACCATCATGTCTAGGGGTGGTGCACAAGTGCATTTTTTGCATTCAAATTTGAGTCAAGTTTAATATTTGCAAATGCAGTTTGATTCGAATTTTAAACATTTGGATTTTTGAAAATCCGATTCAAATCTGGATTATTTGAATCTGAACATTTGAAAATCTGATTCGAATTCGAAAATGTGAACGTCGGCAACATTCATATCCATTTTTTGCATCCCGTTTTCATCCTATTTTCATCCCATATGCTTCCTGTTTTCATCCCGCATTATAAGTGCAAATGCACATTATATTCATACGTGATATATGCGGATCTGTTCATTCGAATTATTCAAAAATCCATATTGGATTTTCAAAAATCCAAAATTCATTCAAATGTGTAAATGCAGATTTTTGTAAATCCGATTCAAATTCAAATATCGATATTTGACGGATTCGAATTGGATTTTCAAATATCTGTGCACATCCTTAATTATGTCATCATTAAACTGAGTTTAAACCAGTCAGCCCTCCAAATATCAAGAGATCATTGAAATACACCAATATCCTTTGACCACCACTTACTTGCTCACTGGACCTATCCTTGTATTGATTTTGCCGAATGTATCATTGCTAGTTCTTACAACCTTTCAAATAAAATTTTTATCCCATTTAATGTACACCATCTTATTTACATTTATATGAGAAGCAGTTTATGAAGTTACCAGGCTGGTAAACCCTAGTGAGGAAAGAATTAGGGGAAAGACACTAAAACCACATCTGTTAGAAACCAGATACATGTAGCATACCTCCTGTTTGGACTGCCAGCCTCAGCCAGTCTTTCATGGTATCATGGGAATTGTAGTTCAGGAACATCTGGAGGGTACAGTTGAGTGCCCCTAATTACAGAAAAACTACAATTGAAACTCCTGCTGTTCCAAAGGCTGAAGGAGTATGCCTTTGGGGTATAATCAGTATTATCCACACAGTTGATCAAGCTGGTTATCACCCATGTGACTTCACATGTTCATCCCAACATGTACAAAAGATAAATTCTAGTATCAGTTCCTCTGTCATAAGCAATAAAGTCATGGAGGAAACAATGGATGGCTAAGGCTCTCAACAATGCTTCATTGTTAAAGTTAAAATTTGTGAACAATATCCTTCTTGTTATCTGCTCTCTGAGAGCTGTTTGCATTTGTTACTTAATGATTTAGCCTCATAAAATGAATTTACCAAGTTGGGCAATTGCATGGTATCTTTTTACTTACATACAGTGATTAAGTCACAAGGTATTCTGAGGCCAGATATTAAAAAAAAACAGGGTTTTATTATTTACCCTAAGATAGAATCTAGCCTTGTATTTTTATGCACACATATTTAATAATGTGTCATATTGGCCTTAGTAGAGATGCCCTATCCCCAACCACCAAACCCTTTTGTCTTCTAAAAATCATCAAGAACCTAGAACCTGACACCCCTCAACAATGGAAGGTCACACACCTCACTGTTCCATTTTAGCAAAAGGACCCATTTTGGTGGCACACCAAATTGCACTGTTGAAATGGTCCCTTGGAAACTCCGAGGCTGGAACCCTAGCAGCAGGTTCTGAAGCTGACGTGAGCTTCAGAGCAACACAGGGTGGTGAAGGGACTGTCCCAGAACAGTTACCCCAACTGCAATTGGCCTTGTCCCAGGCTGATCCAGTAAAAATAGTCCCAATCAGATAAGTACCAAAAACCCGCCTATCTCCTGCTGAAGTCCTAGCCACTTTTCCTGCTGCTGCCTGAAATGGACTATTCAAAACCATATAGATGAGGCTTGCCACCCATTCCCACCCTGGAACAGTGCCTTGGTGCCATGCTCAAGTTTGCCTCACTGGGTAATTGTTTAGGTGAAATCTTCAAGATTGTCTGGAAATCTTTTAGACATCACTATAGAAATCCTGTTCTTACTCCTTTCTTGCCAGCAGGGCTTTGTTGCTAAGTTATTTTATTGCATTTGGCTTTAGGCATAAAGTTAGAGAGGAGCTACATTAGTGTCACACTTTATTTGCCAAACTCCCTTTGTTAAGAAACCAGCTTAGGAAAACAACTATCTAAGTAAAATGCTGAAAAAGAAGGCATGACATAACCACTGTAGCTATTTTGAACAATGAAAATGTGGCCCCCACCTTAGGCACTAAAATGGGAATGGGGTGTTGGTGATAATGTCCCTTTCTGCACTTACTTTGGATCCAGGGCCACCATATCCACATGTTAATGTGGATCATGAAAACCCTGCCCCTTGCTGGTCTTCACTAGACAGAACTAGATCTGGAGGCCCTTAATCCAGATATCTAATAGAGCCATTGCTCTGGATCACAGAAAAGTACCACCCAAGGTCTGAGGCTAAGAACTTTCACTCCTAGAAGTCCAAGGTGTATGTGTGTGTGTGGGGGGGGGTTAGGCTGCAAAGCTTAGGTGACCTTCACAGCCACAGGGAGGCACGGGCCAGCTCAGAGCCATCAGTGAGTGTAGATGACGCCAATCCAACTCACACCTTCTTGCGATCTAGATATGTGAGTCCAATTATTCTGAGAAGTGCAAAAAGGGCCAATTATTATTGCCAGCACTAATTGATGCCAGGCCTGATCAGTACTGCAATAAAACTCCAGAAGTTTAGTGTTGAGCTATGCCTTCATTAGGATCGACACAAACATCACCACAGAGTCTAAGAACCATTGTCTAGTCCACCAAAGGGCCACAGTACCCAGGAATCATCCCTGACTTAATGGCACCTATCAAGAAGATTGCTTTATTAACCACAAATTTTCTGTATTGGCAGGATGAAGTTGTGATCCACATTTGCTATACAGAGTCCAAAATGGAGAGCAAAATTTGCAGTTTGCTTCCCATTATGAGAAACAAAGTGCAAACTTGCCCATGCATGTACTAAACATTCACACTTGCAAATACTTAGTACACACAATCCCTCCCCCCATGCGGGCACCACCATCTTCTTTGTTGGTTTTGGTGCTAGGGTGCCTG
Source organism: Aspidoscelis tigris stejnegeri (assembly GCA_023333525.1). NCBI lineage: Eukaryota > Metazoa > Chordata > Lepidosauria > Squamata > Teiidae > Aspidoscelis > Aspidoscelis tigris. The sequence continues at coordinate 28,407,761 of JALMGA010000002.1, forward strand.
TGCCTATGCCATCATCAGGGCAACTGTGATGTGTTACACAAGCACGTGATATGTCACACAAATGCATCACATGCCTCTTCGGTACTGGAAGAGGTGCAGATGGGCCTGGCTGGAGCCTTACCAGCTCTGGCACAGATAAAGGTAGGTTGACATGTGGTGCAGGTCAATATGCACCATGTACAGTTGCTGTTGGGGAGGGCTGGTTAGGAAACAGCTCATTCACACGCAAATGCTCCATCTTGGAGCTCCCTCCACAGCAATTAGTTGGCCAAATGCAGAAAGGCCCCAGGTTCACATATTTGCAAGTATGACTTCTGAATATACCTGGAAGTAAGTGAGAAAAAAGAAAAATCTATTTTTCAGCACTTTGTGTGATAGTGAGGGAAAAATAAAGCTCAGATAAATAAGTATATGCAAAATATAAACAAGGGGAAATTAGCTATGCATTTGTCAGGCTGGCAAAGAATGGCCATGAGACTCTTTCTTGAAAAAGATGAACAGTGATTTATTTCAGCTCAGCATTAGGACATTTCTTGTTGGGAGCCACTTGGAACAGAAAGCCCAGCATATTTAAATGTTTCATAGCTGGGTGGGGTTTGGCTCTTAACCAATGAACGATAACTATTTTTCAAAACCAATTTAAACTTGGAGCCAAAACCTTCAAACACAAATGTATCACTTGACCTCAGCAGGGAGTGGGGGAGTCAACTGTCAGTTCAGTGCTGAGGCAAAACAACAGGCAGCCATTATATACATATATACAGGATCCCATAGGTGGCAGAGATCTTACATACAAATATTATGGCAGGCAGCTAGCCCTGCCTGACAGCATTATATTATTAGAATATGTGTGACTTTCTTTTGGAAAAGCTGGGAGACAGGAAAATTAAAATGAAGAAATAGCTGTAAATACTTCAATAAAACATATAAAACATATCTGTGTAATCACAAAAGTTGAAAAAATTCAGAAAGAAACTTCAAGAACTTCAGAAAGAAAAATGGAAGGTGTGTAGATAAAGAGCTCAGTCAGGGCAATAGAAGAATTTATGAAGGAGAAAAGACCAAACAAACTTAGATGCTTCCAGACAGGTTGCTAAGCCCATGTCTGAGGCAATCCCAGCATATCCCCAAGTCATATCCCACAGTAATGTTATTGTGGGAAAATCAGCTCCCAATCCAAGGCCCTTTCTGCACTTGGCCTTGTTCTAGAACATATCTCAGGATAAGGGCCTGATGTCCAAATGCTAGTGTAGACTATGGGAAGCCCCAGGCAAGGCCTGCCAGAGTCTGCATTACCATGCAGACAACAGACCTCTACTATATTCCAGAATAAGGCCAAGTGCAGAAAGGGCCCTGGTTTTATAAAAAAACAAGTGAGCACTTACCTTAGACGTTTTCGCACGGGGCTGAACGGAACGCGAAAAAGACAGCTGCGGACACGTCATCCGCATTGCCCGAGCGCGGCTTGCGCTCCGACGTGTCCGCAGCTGTCTTTTCCGCGTTCGAAATGTAGAGCACTTTAAAGTGCTCTACATCCGTTCCAACGCGGACGAGCCGCCCGCAGGCGTTCGGGAGGAGAAGCGTTCGCGCCTGCTTCTGTCTCCCGAACAGCTGCGGCCGCCTCCGACGCCGGCAAGGCTTCGACAATCAGCTGTTTGACAATCAGCTGATTGTCGATCTGCCTCCGCGGCTGTCTCCGCGCCCCTGGCCGGCATTTGCCGGCTAAGACAGCTCCCGGCGCTTTGAGCATTCGCACACAGACGCTCCGGAACGCGTTTACACGCGTTCTGGCGCGTCTGTGTGTGAACGGGGAAAGCGCCCGGAGCTGTCTTAAGCTTTCCGCCTGAACGCGTTCCGTTTGGAACGCGTTGCAGTGCGGAAATGCCTCTTGTCTGAATAGCTGCTCATATCGTCAGCCATTTTGGAAATGGCCACAACACATTTGCCAGGCCAAACTGCCAAAATGGACATACAGGCAGCAATTGTACAGTTCTAGGTATTTAATACCTGGATGTGTGCATCACGACATCACAGGAGCCAAGTCCTTTTGTTTTTCCCGTATGCTGCATACAGTTGTCATGAACAATGATTCTGGAAATAGTTTCTTCAAGAATATTGCTGAATTGAACAATATTTAGGCACCATCATGGGGCAGCACTAGTCTAAAGAAGCAAGCAGATGCAATGTCAAGTACAATGACTCTGATCTGGGAAAGCAGGGTAGCACAGCTACACAACCAGGGGTCTGTATTGGCAGCATTGGGACTGCTGTTCTGAATATCTGTGTAGGGTAATCTTGCTCTTTTGATTTGGATTGCACTTTAAATTTACCACCCTAGATTGAGCCATGCTCCTAAGGACAATTATGCACTGGCTACTATATCAGATCTGCAAAATACTAGGAGCCTCTTTTCCACACACTGGTGATCCTGCTAGGGCATCCCTTAGCGGTTCTCAACCTTCCTAGTGCTGCAGCCCCTTAATGCAGTTCCTCATATTGTGGAGACCCCCAACCACAGAGGAGGGGCAGCTGGGAGGGGGAGGGAGGGCAGCAGGAGACTCATCATGACCCCTCTGAAAGGGTAGTTCGACCCCCCAATGGGGTCCCAACCCACAGGTTAAGAACCACTGCCTTACACCATCAACAAAAGAGAAGTTCCTAGTATGTTTTCTGGTCCTATATACCAGCCAGTATAGAATCACCTTAAAGCAAAAACAAAATCCATACACAATTCGTTTGATTTAACGTGTCACAATGAAATTCTAATGTAGGGAAAGAATCTATACTTTGAGTCTCTCGGTGTTAAATAGTACATTTAAAATTACACTTTTCATTTTAAAGTCTCTTAAGTCACAGACTTTGAAGACTACTGTTGCTTCCATATAATGGAGACATAACAAACAGCCAAATCACAATTGATGACTTCTTCAGAAGAAAGTTAAGCCTATTATCCTAATCAGCATTATCTAGTTAGAGGAACATCAATGGCCCAATGTAGTCTGGGGTTTTACATTTCCAAACAGGCAGCCTGGCCTTGAGAGCCATCAAAGGCCTTGATCCCCAGCTCACTTAAGCTGATGTAATTCAGCAGAGCTCACTTCCTTATGATAATGGAACAATGGGGTGATTATGACTCAAGACAACGTGCCAGAACCTTTTGAGAATCTTTTGCTAGTGTTATTTACAGTCCTTCCCTTTCCAGCACACCCGTGAGATACCCAGACACCAGTAGAGGCAGAAGCACTGAAAGGATTAGTTATCCCATGTGGGATTATAAAACAGAGGGGAATAAAAATGCTAATCAACATTCTTACGTGTATCTGCTTATTTGAACAAGACACACCTCCTAAAGGGGATTTGGATCCATAGCAATTGACGCCACATATAGATGATCAAGGACGTATCAAAAGGTATCAGTCTTTGGGCTACTCCAGTGGATTTTCATTATACTCTTATCCTGAATTTCTTCCAAATGCTGTTTCCTCCTCCATTGTATCCTTTATCCGTTTATCTTGTGTGATAGGCAAGGCTGGGAGAACTGGGACTCTCAAATCCTCATCACTGGGTGGGAACCTGAAAGCTCTGGGGAAATCAATAAATTCCCCATTCAACAGCTCACTTAATATCTCTTGGGAGCTCGAAGCAACTGCCTGGAAAGGACAGGGCCATGAGTTTGATCACCACCATCTCTCTGGAAGAAGCAGATGGTAAGACGTTTTGGCACCTTCCAAGAAAACTCCATGGTTTTCTCTATTTAGGCATCAGGACTTGGCTTTAAAATGATGGTGCCTAACAACACACAACAACAACAGTATTTTTTAAAAAAAATAATGGTCAACCCTTCCCCACAAGGTAAGTTTAGATATCATGGTTCAAGTTAACCAATGCGGTTAATCCAGTGATTTACAGATAAAATGCTCTAATGAGTGCTAAGGATGCAGTGAGTGCTCTCAAGGCAAAGGAGCACCTTTATGTGTAGCCCATGCAGCTTCAAAGACATCCCACAACACGCTTGAACTCCTGTGAGCCAGTTTGGTCTAGTGGTTAGGGAGCCGGATTCTTATCTGGGAATACCAGGTTCGATTCTGCCCTCCCTCATGAAGCCAGCTGGGTGACCTTAGGCTAGTCACAGCTCTCTTCTGAGCTCTCACAGCCCCACCTGCCTTACAGGGTGTCTGTTGTGGGGAGAAGAACAGAAGGTTTGTCAGCCGCTTTGAGTGCCCTTAAATGGGTGAGAAAAGTGGGGTAGAAAAGCCAACTCTTCTTCTCCTCCTCCTCCTCTGTGGATCTTGCCCTATTTTACAGAGGGCAGATTTCATTTTTAAGGTGTCCTCTATTTATTTATTTTATTTATTTGCAGATTTGCCCCACCAATGTCCTATTTACAGTTAAAGAATTCTAAGGAGGGATAACTGCTTCAGTATCCTTGGAACACCTATGACACCTTGTTAATGATTAGTCAGTGTATCAAGCAACTGTCCACTCTGTCATGACAAGTCAAATGTAACTCCTTGGGTATTATCATACCAGAAGGGGTGTGGAGGTTGCCCATCCACTGTTAGCACCTTGAATCCAATGCACTGGGCAGCTGATTATAGGGTTTTTCCCCACTGTCACTAGAAGTACCCATTAAGTACCCATTAATGAGTACTTAATGGGTACTTCTAGTGACAGTGGAAAAAAAACCCATAGTTTTGTTCATGTAACACTGAGATACATGTCTATTCAACTTCTAAAACAGCATATTTAGATTTGACGTACATTTTAAAAAAAATGTTAAGTGGTCATCCCAGTTTCTCCAGGAAAATTTCAGGTCAGACCATTAGTTTCATGTTATCTAGAGTTATGACTGAAAGCAGAGCTTGTTCCATAAAAGACTCCAGTCTAGGGATGTGCATAAATGAGTTTTTGTATTTGTTCGAACAGATACCCTTTGAATGAAGTAGGATTCTATTTGATACAAATTAGGGGTGTGCACAAACGTATTTTTTGCATTCAAATTCAAGTTGAATTGAATATCCAAAGATTCGATTCGAATGGAAAAAATCCACATTTCCAAAAATCCGATTCAAATCCAGATTATTCAACTCCACACATTCCAAAATGCGATTCAAATTTGAGAATACAAATGCCAACAACATTCATATCCATCATGCTTCTTCCAAAGCTTCTACGGATACTGGATTATCTGATTTGTGGATGGATAGGGCCCCACAAATCTTGGAATCTGAACATATTCGGATTCCTAATGCACAAATAATTCATGTACATCCCTATTATACACTGCCTATCATAAGATTAAGGCTAATTAAGGACAGGTAGTTACAACTTTCATTTATTTGAGGATTAAGCATCATGTTATTGATCCTGCTTGGCTCTGACAGTTTAATTGGGTTGTCACGCTTTCTCAAAATGTCTGTTGTATTTACTTTTACATTCTGTTTCTGTGCACATTGCCATATGAAACTTGTAAAATGGTGACATATCATAAAAAGGTTTGCCTCCAAATACGGCACTGAACTTTTGTTCTGGCTCACAGGAGAGGATGAGAAAAATGGAGCTCCAATGAAAATAAGCGCTAATACTCTCTCAGCAGCCATTCCCAAGAGCCAATTACGAGCAATCCAAGCTCAAACCTTTCATCCACTTAACATCAATCAAAGAGTGTTTTTCCTCCCACAAAATGGTTCTGGATATTTCTACCTTTTTAAAAGAGCACTGGTATCAGATTCATATAAACAAATGCATCTCCATTCTTCAGATTCAGTTATACTTACTTTCTCACTTTCAGTTAACACAGAGAATATTTTGTTTGGTACACAACATGCTTTGAGATATACTTTCTCCAGGATGTCCTACCCTAAGAGGACAGTCCTCTACTTTGAGGAGATATCAACTGATACCTTTAACTGTCAAGTTAAAGGAATGGCAAGTTAAGTCCATTTTAAAAAGGTAGCCCTCCAAAAAAAAAAAAAAGGAATTTGCAAACAATGGAATCTTTGTTTCATGAAGGAGTCCATATTAAAGTCTCTGCAGTTCTTGAATGTTTGGTTATGTCTCCGCTAAGGGGCTCAGAAGGCCCCACAAGTAGCCATGTCACCTCCATACCGAAATATCTGGGAAAAGCAGTAGCATCCTAGAGGCCCTTCAAAGACACCCAAATGCAGTGCATGAGAAACCCCAAGGTCATTTCCTTGTGCAGAAGGAGGCCCGTTTGCCCCATTACAGCCCAGTACAAATGGGCCTTGGTGACTCAGAGATCACCTAGTAAGCTCATCTGTAGTGTTCCCTAGGGTCAGGATCTTTCACTTGATATTATCATTTGTCTTCCTGTGTTTCCTTATGTTCATTTCATCAACTAAAGATTATCTTCCTTCTGTATCTGCAGTTGGTGATAGCATGCATGTACATGGACTGTCACACAAGGAGACTCTCAGTGTGTGCCCTCTCTCAATTCTAAATAACAACAACAACAACAACAACAACAATAATAATAATAATAATAATAATAATAATAAATAAATAATTCAACGATACATCACACAGTCCTAGGTGCTTGGGAAGTGCCCAACTAGTGATATAATACAAAATCCAGCATAGTGATCTTGTTTGCTGTGTGTAACTGCTGATAACAACAACAACAACAACAACAATAATAGTTTGTGCGATCTTCTTGCAGCAGCTGAGTATATGTCAATTGTTTCATCAACTTCTTTGCAAAGTTGGCACTTTGAATCTTCTACTGATTTTTCAAATGCCGTCAAAGCCAGAACTGAAAAATCAGTAGAAGATCCAAAGTGCTGATTCGGCAAAGAAATGGATGAAACAATCAACCATATACTCAGCTGCTGCAAGAAGACCGCACAAACTGATTACAAGCAGAGACACAATGCTGTAGCACAAATGATCCACTGGAACTTGTACCAAAAGTATCATCTGCCGGTGGCATAGAACTGGTGGGATCACAAGCCAGGAAAAGTTGTTGAAAATGAACAGGCAAAACTATTTTGGGACTTCAGGCTTCAGACTGACCGAAAATTGGAGCATAACACCCCTGATATTACAGTCGTTCAGAAAGAGAAGGTGTAGATCGTCGACTTTACTATTCCAGGTGACAGCAGAATTGAGGAGAAACAGTGGGAGAAGCTCACCAGATATGAAGACGTGAGAACTGAACTTCAACGACTCTGGAGAAAACCAGTGAAAGTGGTCCCAGTCATCCTCGGCACACTGGGCAAAAGATCTCAGTGGGCACCTAAAAACCATTGGCATTGACAAAATATCCATCTGCCAACTACAAAAAGCCACTTTACTGGAGTCTGCCCGCATTATTTGCCAATACATCCCTCAGTCCTAGGTGCTTGGGAAGTGCCCGACTAGTGATATAATACAAAATCCAGCATAGTGATCTCGTTTGCTGTGTGTAACTGCTGTTTTTACATAATAATAATATTTGAACATACTCTGAGTGTCCCCGTGGTAAGGATACCGCAAGGCAAACATGAGTTTGCCTTGCGAAAGTCCCCATGCAAAGCCCTAATTCAGGCTACATGAGGGACAAAATCCTGCAAATCGAAGTAAAAAAAAATCTTGATAACTGTACTCACCCCAAATTACAGGGCAAGAACAGGTTATCCTGGGGGCATGGGGACACTTGCAGGTTACAATCGCAGCATTAGAGAGTGAGGCTTCATTGTTCCCACCGCTAATGCTGCGATCGCAACTGCCCCCCCTTACTTGAGCACTTAATCACCCAGTTAAGGGCTTTATTTACTCCAAACAATAGCCTGACAGCGCACGAGCAGAGCTCCACTAAAATGATTAAAACAGATGTAGCTTTCGTATCTCATTTAATCATCTTACTGGAGCTCTGCCCGGCTCTTGATAGCCCCTAAACCCACCTGACAGTTGCTCAGCTGACTGCAGGGCAGCTGTCAGGCAATCATTTGGGGGTAATTCAAGCCCTTACCTGGGTGATTAAGTGCTCAGGCAAGGGTGTGTGTGTGGAGAAAACCACAGCATCCCGATGCAGGGATTTGCCACAGTTTTCATGGGGATGGGCGGGTTCGCCTTGAACACACCCTGTCCTCCATTGCCATCGGGACTCCTTAATGCGAATCTTACTTCACATTAAGGCTGCCCCAAATCCACCGCACGGCAGTGGCAGCCCCATGGGGATGAGCCCTAAGATGTCCTGCCATCTGTGCAATCTGCACCTTTGGGATCAATGCATGTGCCACCATTTAGTGCCGGCACCTCTTGGCTGATGTGTTTGGATGCTAAGGCAGACGTCCAGGCATCTGGACAGGCCCTCTGGGGTACCAGCAAGATGAGACATAGATGCCACAGTGATGAGTGACTGAGAGCTGTAATCAGCCTCCCCCTTACCAACACGGTAAAGGGTGGAGAGAGCCTTCGTCTCACCTATTTGTCAGCTCAAAAACTGTTCCCATTGTCTGTTTTTCTACCCCCTGAGGAACTAAATTGTTGGTAAGAAGAATCACGGATTTCCTGGAGGAACCATTCTTGGCAGAATATGTCTCCCAGTAGATATCAGAGTAATTAAAGTCTCTCTTTATTACTACTTCGTGCTTGTTTGAAACATGTGCAATCTATTTCTGGAAAATTCACCCACATCCTTTCCTTGTTTAGACAGCAGTAGACACCAATTGCAGCATTGTTTTTGTTCCATTTTCTATATATTTTAACCCAGATGCTCTCCACAAGAGTATCAACTTGATTTCCTTTGATATTGTCCAACTTCTCCTCCTTTACAATTGTTTTGGTACTTTCTGAACAGTTTTTATTTATGCTCCATTTGCTATATTACAATCATGAGACTGTGGCCATATCTCCATTTGAAAAAGGAGGCACTTTGTTCCAGGTTGCATGGGGGAGGCACCCTGATTACCACTCAAAACAACAGTTCTTCATCTCCACTTTCAAGGAAGGAGGCATCCTTCAAAGCACACTTTCAAGCCCCTCCACTGAGGACATCAGGATTGTGCCCTCACAAAATGGAGCTTTGGATGGGAATCACATCAGGTAATAGGATGGTGTTATTGTTAGACATTTTCTACTGCTGTAAATGGAGATGTGGTGGCAAAGGTGACTCTCCCAGTAAGTGGAGATGTGGTCTTACCTTTCAGAGGAGGAGGAGGAGGAGACCTGGCTTTTATACCCTACTTTTCTCACCCTTAAGGGGTCTCAAAGAGGCTGACAAACCTTTTGTTCTTTTCCCCGCAGCAGAGGTAGGTGAGGTTGTGAGCACTTAGAATGGGAGCAGTGACTAGCCCAAGCTTACCCAGTTGGCTTCATGTAGAAGTGCAGAATCGAACTGGGAGAGTATCAACTAAGTGCCCGACACCCTAACCGGAAGACCAGAGTGTCTCGTAGTCCAGTTATGTTAGATTGCTGAACTGAAAGTTAGAGGGCTTGTCCCCACGCACTATATACTCTGAAGCGAACCTGAATTCGACTCAGAGCATCCTGAAGCAAAGGCTCTAATCCAGGCTACACGTGGAACAGATTGCTTAAATCCGTGGCAACCCCTCCCTTGCAAACTGCCCATACTTTGTATAGAGATATTATAGGCTGTCCCCCAAAGTAACTCCTCAAAGAGGGTGACTTAGCTGACCTCTACGTAATCCTATTCATTGTCAGACATATTTTATTCTCCTTTTTGTTTGTTTAATCAGTTCTCTCTCCCCCCCCCACCCCTCAGTTTGAACTGTATTTCAATTTGAATACTTTTTAATATGGTTGAAATCACATGCACTGTTTGTGCTCTTGGGTGTTCTTCCACTGTCACTAAAAGTACCCATTAAGTACCCATTAATGGGTACGTAATGGCATTTTTGTACCCATTAATGGGTACTTTTAGTGACAGTGGAAAAACACCCCTTGACCACCACAGGGCAAGCACAGTAGCCACTGCTGTGGTGCTACAAAAAGGGCATTGTTGTGCATTCCAGGAGAGTAGATTAAAAAGCTTTCCCAGTGCACTGATGATTGTTTTTATGCAGCAGCTGCTTCACTGAAATGCCAAATGATGGTTGTGACAGCTGTGTGGACACAACTAGCATTGTTCTGGCTATATGGGCAAGCAAATAGCATGATCACAGCCAGGTATTCCTCACTTCTGTCAGGACAGGTGGCAGTTGAGTAGCCCAACCACCATCAGCTACCATCAGAATCAAAGTAAGGAAATCACCAGCTTGAGAACTGAAGGCATGAGCCGTTTTCTAGCTCTGCAACACAGAATGCCACCAGGGGAACCAGTAAGTCCTTTCAAGTGGCTGCAACAGTGGCAGCAGGCCTGCTGCTGCAAGGGAAAATTAGAGTGAATGGCTCCAGAAGCTCTTCAACATGTCTGCACATTCGGTGCTATAACAGTACTTATGTTAGCATGGCCAGGGAAGATTATACCATCCATGTGGAAGCCATACTCATCCTGCACATGAAAATGCAGTTGTGTTCAACATACGTTGTGTTCAAAGTGTCATAAAAGCACTGGGCAGATCTTGCCTTTACCTGAAAAACTCTAAAAGCAAATATCCTTCTGAGAATATAAACTACAAGATATTTGATAACACCGACCAAGTTAAATTTTGCATGAGGAGTCACTAGACAATCTGCAAAAAAGTAATTTATTTTACACATGAATAATAAAGTGTATGATAATATGCAGCCTTGTATGATATAGTAAGACCTGCTCAGGAAATGGAAGAGCTCAAACATTCAATTCTGAATTACTGCTAAAGGCCATCAATTACTTTAAAAAGTCATTGATTCAATTAAATATGCAGCTTATTGCAACATACTGCTGGAGGTGATCAATGACTTGGAGTCATTAATCTAATTAAATAGGCTAAATCATTGGATATTAAATTGCCAAAGATTTCTGATGGAACCCCATGTTTGAACAGACTTTTGTAAACATTTGAAGCTTGCATTTTTTTTAGTGCAGGGTTATCACAAACGTTTAGTGGACATTGGCTTGTGATATGCATTTGTAGCATTGTGGCTTTGGACACATGTTAGAAGGCTTTGTAAAAGCAAATACAAACACAGTAACTAGAACAATTGCCTATGGACAGTTCATGGGCTATAGTGTGCAACAGGATGCTGGACTAGATGGGCTGTGGCCTGATCCAGAAGGGCTCATGTTCTTATGTTCTTATGTGAAAAGTCTTAACAGGTAAACAGGATAAAAAATGAAAGAGATCTCTTTTGTACTTTTTGTACAAAATACTTGATATTTATCTTAGGGCTTGTCCCCATGCATTCTGTTTACTTTGGATTGGATTTGGGATATTCCCAGTATGGATTCTAGTTCAAATTGACCTGTCCCCATGCAATTGACTCAAGTCGAATACACCTGTCCCCGTGCAGACAGCGCTAAACTCCTGCACTGGGAAACCACATTTTCTCTCCCCACCCCCTGTGTCCTGATAGGAGCGAGGGCAGGGAAATCTTCCTGATCTGATCGCCAGACAAATGTAAAAGAACTGATCACCCCAGTAAGATGCAGCAAGCCTCTTCCTGCAACCCTTATTCAACCCCCACTCCCCGATTGCCGGCAAGCTGCTTCTGAAGTTGGAGGCAGTTTATCAGAGAAACAGAAAAGTGCTTCTCTCGTAAACTGCCTCTAAACATTGTAGCAGCTTTGGTTAACTTATTCCATCCCCACCCCCCAACAAGCAGCTTCTTTATTTTGCCAGCTAAAAAGCTAACAAAAGCTGCTGCAATGTTTAGAGGCAGTTTACCAATGGAAGCCGCGGTGCACACATGCGCAGTGGACGCTGGGCCTCCCTCTGCCAGGAGCTGCCACGCAGCAACCAGGTAAGGACCGGATTGCGAGTGGAACGTGGTGGCTGTGACTTCCCTCTCGCTCGAGAAGGAGCCAATGGCATGGGCCGAGGGGAGGGCCAAGCGCTCTCCCTCTTTGACAGGGCGGGGCCTCCAGAGGCCAGATTCAGATTCTCCAATCCGGCCCAGCCCACTGCCGCCCACTTTGGGACAGATTCTTTGTCAAAACGTTTCACTGGAAAACGGCTCTTATAGATCCATTTTCCGGCTGCATGTGCGGAAAGGCACATAGTCAATTACTGCCTCTCAGGCTAGCTAATTCATGCGGTTGTTATAATAGAATGGAGGGGAGAAGAACAGTGTGTCCTGCCTTGTGCAGAATATATGGTAAATGCCATAAATAAATAAAATATCCCCTCTTTTGAGTTGTGCAAAACTATTCTGGAGGGCTAAACACTTGTATCACTCCTCTACTGTAAGGCTGTAAATAGTGGATTGGGCCCAATTCAGAGTGTTGGTTTTAATCTATAAAACCCTAAACTGCCCTGGACCAGGATGCCTGGCAACTAGCTGTGCCAGTATTTGATGTTACCCAGAGTGGCCTGATCCAGACCCAATGGATTAGATCATGACAGAAAAAGAAGGAGGAGGAGGAGGAGGGGGAGGAGTTGGCTATTCCCTGCTTTTCTCACCCATTTAACGCGACTCAAAGTGGCTGACACAACTTCTGTTCTTCTCCCCAAAACAGACACCCTATGGGGTGAATGGGGCTGTGAGAGCTCAAAATAGAGCTGTTACTAGCCCAAGGTCACCCAGCTGGCTTCAAAGAGGAGTGAGGAATCAAACCCAGTTTCTACCAGATATGATACTAGACCAAACTGGCTCACATAAAGGCTCTTTAAAAATTATTCATTCATTCATTTATATTTTTATCCCATCCTATATCTGAAGGTCTCAGAGCACGTCACCATATAACAACAATGATGATGGAGAAAAGCCTTGACAATACCTACCCAGTGAAATGATGTTGTTCCACCAACTGAAGGCTAGGGTAATCAACTCACAGGGAAGAATTTAGCAACAGTCTTATATAATGTATTCAACATTACATTCCTATTTCAAGGAATGGAGTTAAGTACAATTTTCATGTGTGTATCTATGGTGCTTTAATGACAGAAGTGACCCTAGTGGAATATCCTGTTTGTTCAACAGTTCTGCATATTCTTCCCTTGATACTTCTTCCCCTGCCTTTTGGGAATTTACTCCAGTGTTAGTCTTGTTTGCTTGTGATAAAAACAGACACATCTGGTGCCATCTAGTGAAATTTTACAGTAAACTAGACATCTGCTGTTTACATGAGCTCTCTTCCTACACAGAGTGCTAGAAGCAGAGTTTGTTTTGACAAGGGAAGAGAGCCTGGTACACTGTGTCAGAAGGCAGGCCTTTGCATCAATAAGAAGCAGGTAACCAAATAAACGTTGGCATCTCTGGACAGACTGCAGTGCCACTTGAGTTTTGTAGGGGAATCGATTATATCTGCAGTCTTGAATCTGGAAATAAATTAAAGGCACATAAAGATTTTCTTGGGGGATTTCTTTTTCTCCCTGGGGATGATCCTAAAACAATTTTTATTTGAACTGTGTGAAAAGCCTCTACACTTTTTATTCAGCTGGGGTACAAAGTTACTCCTCCCATACTGATGAGGCTTAACTGGTGTCTCCATTGCACAACCTCAGATCTCTGTCCCATGCCCCTGGTGCAGCACAGATCCACCGTGTGCCATGCAACAGAGATGCTTGCACATGGTGGAGCATGGCAGAGCATCTGAAAGGCAGCTGAGGCTCAGGGAGTGAGGAGTGACTCTGAAGGAGTGACCACTTCATGCCCTGAGTCTTTCCATTGTGGCGTGGCAAACAGCCCACAGCTTTGCACAGAGGCCATGTCAAAGGCTTTTTCTACACTGGGCCTTATTCCAGATTATATCACACGATAGGGGGCTGCTGTCTGCATGCTAGCAGCGACCAAGCAGGGGCTGCTGTAGTCTGCACCAACATGCAGATGGCAGGTCCCTCTTCCAGCATATAATCCAGACTAATGCCCAGGGGAGAAAGAGCCAAAAATAGGACTGTCACTCTCAGCATCTGTGTGAAAGGGTAAAGAAGACTGTCAAGTATACTAGCCAGGTGTGCTGGTATAGGTGCCTTCTCCAAATGCCTGAAAGAATAAATGGAGCTGCAGCCTCAATTAGACCTATTAATTGATCTGAGTTGCACGGTGCAGCTGAGGTCCCTTTTCTGCATTTTTTAAAAAGCCAAGAAGAGCACTTCAGAATACCATTTCTCTCATACTGTTTATTAAAATAGGTGGAGAGAGACCACTCAGCAAATACTTAGAAAATAAAGCCTCCCACGGTCAAACCGCTTATCTCTACCACCCACAGATGCATTGAAAGTGTCAGCCCTTTACTTTAGAAATTGCTCTTCTGCAGAACGGCATATTTTTAACATTTATATCTTCTCCTGGAGATTGTCTTGAGGCTGATTCTCGGCTTCTAAGAGGCTATTGGCCACTTGCTATAATATGATGTGGCACACATCATATTACGGCGTATGTGCGGACACACACCACACACACAAGGAAAAGGAATGTTCCTTTAACACTTAAAACCATGACAGAGGAACTCTGCTCCAGCACAAAACTCAAAACAGAGTTACTGTTTTGTTTTTAGATTGTACCCCTCGGCAGGTTTTTATATTTTATATATATATATTGTTTCACATCTGTAAAGCGCTGAGTACATGGACAGCGCTGTAGAAATAAACTAATAATAATGATGATGATGATGATGATGATGCTCCTGCACAGAACATCTGCACTGGCTGTGGTCACATTTAAGGTTTAATCCAGCTTCAGTCCACTTTCAAAGTGAGAGAACACATCAGCAAAGTAACAAGGTGCTTTCTTTCACTGTTAAATAACTCAGAAAACCACCTATGAGATAGATAATGTAGAAAGGAAATTACTGGATAGTTCCAAATATCTATAGGATATCATGCTGGTGAAAGCTGCTGTTCCTAGACACAAGTCATAGGTTGGCCACTGTGAAGCATGGAAGCCTTGGTCAAGTCTCCTGGTTACTTCTGACTAGCACTGGGAAAGAAAGGAGGGATATTCCATCAGGAATCCTATCAAAGGTGTTTAAATTTTAGGAAGGGGCAAGAGTGGGAAAGCAAAGTGTCCTGAGTCTGGAAATCAGTAAAATAATAATAATAATAATAATAAAATAAATCCTCCACCTGGACACTTCCTTTCCATTCAGAGCCATTCAGTTCCTTCAGTTCCTCTCAGTAGGTACTGGGGGAGATCATCTGTGTCCATGGGTGTCATTTCAAGGACCTTAGCTCTAACTCTGGAACTCAGGCTGCAGCGACGTGATGGGACCCCTTGCAGCATGGCAGCCACATGTCACTGTCCCATTGGGCCTGAAGATTCCCTTTGAGGTGGAAAGGCTGCCTTTGGAGATGACTTCAGCACAGGTCCAGGGATGGTGTCATGCCTCATGCCCCCAGCATCTCTTCAGATGAGGAGGGTGTCTCCCATGCCAACCCAAATGAGGGATTGTCTCCTGCCAGCCTAAGTGAGAGAGGTGCGGCTCAGGGGCCAAAAGTGGAAACTGATTCTGTTCCCCCAATTAGGGATAGTTTGGACTCAGATAATAAACAACCTCCAGAGCTGAGCTCTCTCTGCAGAGAATGACAACAGCTGTGTCGCTTGGCTTGCTTCCATGTGAAACACCTGTGTCGGCAAGGGCATGACTCTCCGCATCCTGCTTAAGGAACGGCCAACTCTGCAGCTGCTGTTGCAAACAAACGATCTTCCCGTAATCTTCACTTTCTGGACCCTGACTGACATTCCGTCTAATAAAGACTCTGGTAAATCTGATCCCGGCTTGTTTTGACAACGTATGAACTCTTTAACCCAAAGAAATCTGCAACCTGAGCTGGCTTCTGGCTGCTGTTAGCCAGACGTGCCTGCTTGTGTGTGCACTTCACTGTACGCTGCCTGCCCTAGACATGACAGGTGGATTTCATTCACACACTTGAGACCTCATCCCTTCTACCTGCAGTGGCAGGATGACTTATGGGCCATTTTCCACCAGCGCAATTTAGCACCTGGCAAGAAATGGCTGACAGGCAGGGCAATTTACCTTCTCATGCTAAACTGTGCTGGGCAGAAACTTTGAAACAGCTTTGAAGCCTGTGAGGCCAGGAGACTCTGCAGGCATACACAGTACGGCTGCGTCCCCAAAAGGCTTATTTGCCTCTCTACTGTCCCTCTACTGTCACTCTATTGAAGTGGACTTTAAGAGTGCCATGCAAATCAGGAATAAGCGTCCGCATGAGGTTCAGCAAAATGCGCGTTTTTAATGCACCTTCTGCCCCATGGGAGTTGTGTTTTCTTTGCGCACATCTTTTTCTCCCCGCCCCTGCTCTTTTTGATAGGGTGCCAGCAGGAATGGGAAGGGACTGCGCTCGGCATGGCCACAACCAGGAAGACAATCCCTGACAAGTCCAAAGGAAAAATAGCCATTGGTTCTCTGTTTGTCTCCCAGATCTTCCACTCCCAAAAATGGCTTCTCGTGCCGGCAAACATTCACTCTCACCACTTTCCCTGTTATTGCTGTCAAAATCCAGCCTGTCCAGCACACGATCGCTCATTCACTCACCATTTTCCCTGTTATTGCTGTCAAAATCCACCCCTAGCAATAATCCACCCATTTCACACCTCATAGCGATTGCAACAATGTTGCAATTCGTGATTCTGGCTCTTTAGTTCTGAGCTTTAGAAAGGGAAGCTGCTTGTGTTACTGCTGTGTGTGCAGGCAGCAATCCCCGCCCCTTTTGGCAAGGAGTGTCCCCAAGGAAAATGTAGCTCTGGAAGTTTGTTTAAAACCCTGGCATGGGGGCGCTCAGAGGCAAAAGAAGAGTTTTAGCAGACTTTAAATTGCTTGGGGACAGGGCCTATATCTCCTATTCCACTAGTAGGATAGGAGAATAGTGATAAAAAGGTGGCCTGTTTTTCATTTGCCAGGATGTTGTCTTTACAGACATAGTTTAATACCTAGGCTTTTTCAGGTCTTAGATATGTATGAACACCTCCTATATGAAAGAAAACCCCAAAGAGAAGAGTAATTTCTTCATACCAGAACTATATCGGTTTAATTTTTCCTGGTGCACATTCAACTATGTGATGTGCTTTTGCAATGTATTTTTAAAATCCTTCACAGCTTTAGAATATATATTTTTGTATCTAAGTCTTAAAGATCAACATGTCAAATACTGTGTATTGCCAAATATTTTTAAAACCTTGCTTCCAATAACTCCTTTGTATTGTAGCCTGGAATGCTGAACAAATTGTATTTCTATGAAAAATCCTGAAAATCCTAGCCTCAATTCCATTTGAAATAGATTTCTAACCCTCCTAGATATAGAGACCGTCTTGAGAATGAAACAGCACAATCACTCGAAGTATAAAGATTATGGGACAAGTAATAACACTCCAATTCCTTATGCCTTTTAATTGATGATATCTAGATTCATATACATTATATAATTTATTTCTGTGTGTTTACATGCTAGTTCAGACCCACAATCAGTTTATACAGTGTTCCAATGAAAACTGCAGATGTATGCAACAATAAATATATGAATAGAATAAAACAGAACAAGAAGTAGTATTAAGAATATATCAAAGAATAAGGGTCAAATAACTTCAAAGCCCATATCTGCACTGGGTCAGTTCACACTATGGATTAGTCTGCAGAGAGTCCATGCCTCCCAGCAAAGTAGTTTGCCAGCACTAGACAAAGCATTAGAGTAGGGTATAATGCAAAAAGCGTGCTGTAGTCTGATCCAAATAGTCCACAAAGGCCAAGTTCCCACTTGGCAATTTAATCTGGTTTTAAACCAGGTTTTTAAAATTAGCAGCAAGGTCTGGGTTTTGTGTTCCCATAGTTATCTTATAATGTGGACTCTCCATTCTTTACTGCCCTGCAGGGGAGAAACCCCCTCCTCTTTCTTCTCCCCTCAGCAGAACCCCCTCTCCATGCAGTCAGCAATTGGATACCATCATACCCTGACTTAATTGGGATGGGCAATTCAAACCCCACCCTCTCTATAAACCTGCCCCCGGATCAGTTCATGAAGTCCTTTGGCAGCAGTTTTTGTTGACCACTTCTCCCTCCACCAAAGCACAGCTTCCTCCCCCCCTCATTTTAACAAGGCAGTAGAAGATTAAAGATCACTTTCCCTCCTTGTAATGGTGTTTTGAGCTAGACCATTAGATCAGAGCAGTGCGAAATGGCAGGGAGTGAGGTGGAAGGAAAGAAGGAAGAAACAAATGAACGGACAAACAAATGATCCGGCAGCCTTTTACGCAAAGCCACGAGGGAAACTGCTTAAGTCTGATCACTGCCAGTGAGTCCTTCTTATTGAAATCAGGTACTTTAACTTGCTCCAGTCCTTGCTACATTTGTCTGAGCTTTGTTGTGTGTGCCTCAGCTACTGTTCATTTTTTACCTCCTTCCCCTCCCTTTTCAGCCAGTGGGAGATTTCCATAGCACGTAATGAAGAGCCCAGAGAAGAGGGGATTATAAATCAGGGGAAACTGAGGAGAATGCCCCTAAAGCATGGTTCCCTCTCCCCCCCCCAAAAAAAGCTTTCATTCCCATTGCTAAATAATGTGGAGTATTTCTAAATCCAGCAGCAAGACCTCTTTTGAATATAGATAATCCACATTTCAGGACCTTTAACCCTTAGAAACTGTGGATTCTTGTAAAACTTTGGGAATGGTAAGTGCTCAAAATGATTACAAAACTCTTTAAATCTCGAATGGGAATGTTTTAATAGTATACTAGACCTGTAGCCCATGGTCCAGTATATCATGCCTGGAACCACATTACCAGCCCCCCAGAAATGGATCTAGAATTGCACTGCTTCTGAACACCCAGCCAAAATGGGCCCAGCCAAGAACCTCAGGACCCATGAACTTTCATTCCTGGCCTCCAAATTAGTTGTGCCGGGATAGGCTATTCTTAACAGGGATGACCCACAGTCAGAATGCCAGCCTGCACCTTTGTCAGTGTCTAGAAAGTGCCTGAGTTTGGTGTTGTGGTTAGAGTGTTGGACACATATCTTGTAGTCACTGGGTTTAATTCTGCACTTCTCCATGGGTGATCTTGGGCTAGTCACAGCCCCACCCACCTCACAGGATGTCTATTATGGAGAGAAGAATAGAAAGCTTTGTCAGCTGCTTTGAGTGCACTTAAATGGGTGAGAAAAGTGGGGTAGAAAAGCCAACTTTTCTTCTTAAGTAAACATTAAAAACTGAAGAGCAAAGAAATCAAGAGTAGTCTTGATTTTTCTGTTCTATAGTCAGGCCAAAGGCCATTTTTTACTCTGACCATCAGTGCTGCACTTATTAAAAACTGGCATCTTGACACTAGGGATGTGCACAGATATTTGAAAATTTGAAAATCTGATTCGAATTCAGTGAATATCAACACTTGAATTTGAATGGGATTTTTGAAAATCTGAATTGTCAAATTCAAACAGATTTTGAATTTTTGGAAATCAGATACAGATTTTTGAATAATTTGACTGAATAGAGTGTTGTATAACGCATCCAAATATCATGTCTATTTGTGCTTATAATATGGGATGGAAATGTGATAAAAATGAGATGTGCGCAAATTTAAAAATCGGATATGAATGTTGCCACCATTTGTATTTTCGAGTTCAAATCAAATTTCCAAAAGTACAGATAATCCAGATTTGAATTGAATTGAATTGAATATTCAAACTGACTCAAATTCGAATGCCAAAAATGCATTTGTGCACACCCCTACTTTTCTCTACCTTTGCTTGTATATCTATGCAAAAATTTACTTATTGGAAAAGGGCATTTGCAGAAAAATCTCAAGCACACAAAAATCACCTTCTATTGTAGACCTGTATCTTATTCAGTTTAAGTAAAAGAAGAAACCAAACAGCAGTGACCTTTAAGTGAATGCAATGCAGATTATGACAATAGCTATATAAAATGTAACTCTGGGACTGTGCACGCCTGACCAATCAGAATGACTGTGCATGATCTTGCATGGTGCATTTACATACCACAGAGTCGCCTCCATCCTGGAGAAGCTCAGAACATGCAAGACTGTCGGGATCTTATCCCAGATAGCCCTTGGAGAGGTCCACTAGTACCTTGCTCCAGCATGGCCCTTGACTGCTGGGTTGGAATAGCCCACTTAGTGCAGAAATAGCAATAACAGGTGCTGGGTAACTTGGGGTGTTTTTCCACTGTCACTAGAAGTACCCATTAAGTACCCATTATGCCACCCTTGTTTTCTTCAATAAATGAAACAGTCATTTGAAATCTGTATTTAGTGTTTACTCAGCTTGTCTTTGTCTCACATTAAATTTAACTTGAAGATCTGAAAGAGTCAAGTGTGACAAGTATGCAAAAATAGAAGAAATTGGGAAGCCGACAAATTCCTTTTCCTGACATTTTATAACTAAAGGCCTGGATAAAGAGATACGTCTTCACTAGGGATGGACACAAATTTTCAAAACATTCAAAATTTTATTGAATTTGGACATTCAAGTTCAAATTGAATGGCTATACATTCGAATTTCACATTCAAATGAATTTTTGAATCTTTAGAATCATTTCTACGAATCATTCAGACATTCCTATGTGTACAGATGCATATGCATTACATACGTATCCGTACACATTTTATTTGTATCCGTATACATTTGTATGGATACATACGGGATGAAAATGGGATGCATACAGATGCATAGGAACACTTTCAAATGTTGTCAACATTTGTATCTTCAAATACAAATTGAAAATTTGAATTCATTCGAACTTTAAGCATTTGAATCAATTTGAATCTTTGGATATTTGATTCAAATCAAATCAAATCCCAAAAATTGCATTTGTGCACATCCCTATTCTTCACCAGCCAACTACAGAAAAGCCCTACTCCAGACTAGGGGTGCATGGGTGTTAAGACATATGCCCACAACCCTTCATTTTGGCCCAATGGTCCCCAACACATATGCACCATTTATGCTACAATGTGGAATGTATCATGCACACACCAGGTGACAAGGATCATAATTTCAAATAATATAAAATACAAATAAGCAATATAAATAATAAATTAATAAATATAATCACACACACACGCATGCACGCATGCACAATAATACTGATCCTAATAGAAAGCTAACATTTGTTTTAATACCGTAAGCCATATCCTAACACGTCAAGCTTCTGGTTGAAAAAGACTTGGTAAGAGAGGACATCTAGTGGTGATGGACTAAAATCGCACCTATGTCGAGATTCCCCCAAAGGATCCGTAATATAATAAATAAACCTCCCTGCTGTTATTGATATGCAGTAAACCTCCCTGCTGTTACTGATATGCAGTAAGCCAACCTTCAGTTAATTCACCCTACCAATAATCTGTCCAGCAAGAATTAAGAGTGCTATTTGATTTCCACTTCTCTGTTAATGGTTCCTAATTAGCTGAGACAAAAAACCAAAAAGCACCCCATAACAAAGCAAAAGGAGCAGCTGGGGAAGGTGCTGTGCAGAGCTTTCATCTATGGCATTTCTGTCTCTCCGCCCCCTGCTGGCATAAGCTGTGACCCAGAAGTACCAGCCTGTTCTTAAAGAGAAGTAGGATAGATTGGAAGTTCCCCAGTATTAAAGAAGTAGCCTCCAAAGTGCTCCCCAATGGTGCACCAAGGCAGCCACTCCTCTGCAAATGACAGTTCCGCCTAGAGGTGTAAGGAGGCCTTTACCATTCTGTCAGTGTCCCAGAAGCAGCTCTGGAAGTATATGTTTCTTCTCAGCATGCAGCTTCAGAAGTCAGGAATTAAATTCCCCAACCCCCAAGGTTGAACCCAGATGGGTCTCGATAATGTGAATGGCCCTTGATGTGGGTCATTGTCTGCCCTTTTATCTTGGCCTGGATTGCTCAGTCTGACCCCGTGCAGCTTGTATAACATACACCATGTGGAAATGGCCTTAATATTGCCATTCCCCAGCCCTGAAGTAAATCAGGGCCAGGTTGTGCTGCCCAGACAAATAGATGTCCACCCCACTCCTGGCTTGGAGAAAGCACTACTGGCAGCAAACAGCACATCAAGTAATGTAAGCACCTACTGCATCAATGCCCTGCAAAAATCCCAGACATGATTTTCAATGCTGCAAGTTTACTTTTACCTCCAGCTGCGTTCCAGGTGTGATTTTCACTGCTGTGAGTTATGGTTCTCCTGCAGTAGCATTGAACAGAAGCCTTGCATGGCTCCTGACCAAAGTGCTGTCGGGACATTTCCCCCCAGTGAAATGTGACAACAGAACCAGAGCTTACATCTCTAGTCCAGAAGGCCATCCTGAGCTGAATAATAACAGGTGCTTTGTAATCTTGTATCCTGTTTTAGCAGTGTGGCCACAAATATAGTAATGCTGTGAGAAATGAAAGTTGTTATGGGAAGCAGGTTGATGTGACACCGAAGAACAGTCCCTTGCTAGGATTGGTCCAGGGTGCATGCATGGAATGGATGTTTAGTACAACCACATGTTGATTCATCTGTATGTATCTCAGTTTTCAGTAATCATGTGGTGATATAGCAGTGGTTCTCAACCTGTGGGTCGTGACCCCTTCAGGGGTCGATCTACTCTTTCACAGGGTTTGTTTAAAACCATCAGAAAACACATAGGAACTAAGATATCACTCCTTTATCCATCTCCAGGTGGGTCAGCCCACATGCAGATTCACCCACACACGAGTACCTGGTGTGATGACATCATTGCGCCAACCCCATCACATACACCCCATACAAATACAGTAGAGAGCAGCTACTGTGTAGAAAGCAGCAGTATTGGAGGTAAAACAACACTTTTATATTCAGCTGTGGTTGATGTGAATACTGTGCTTTAATTATGTTCCGTTTGTAACAATGAAAATGCATCCTGCATATCAGATATTTACATTACGATTCAGAACAGTAGCAAAATTACAGTTATGAAGTAGCAACGAAAATAACTTTGTGTTTGGAGGTTAGGGTTAGGTTGGGGGTCACCACAACATATTAAAGGGTTACGGCATTAGGAAAGTTGAGAACCACTGTGACATAGCATGTATTTATATGATAGCGGTTAAGTTGTATACCTTTCATTCTTTTCATATATCCATGCATTTACTCACCATATACAGGCATATATTCTGTAACCTCTTGAGCAATAAACCTTCCACTTGGAATGCAATAGAGACTCTGTTCTTGCATGTCAACTCCATGCATACACGCTGTTCAAGTTCTGCTAAGCTAAGAAGTCTCGACAAGTGTGGTGTAATGTGGGTGAAGCCTTTTTTTACTTATTAAAGTCTCCATGGGCTTATCTGCACAGGCCTTAATCCAGATCACTGGTAGATTCAGAGGCTCTTTCTGCATTCAGCTGCAGATAATCCTAGACCACGGATCTTAATCACAGCAACGCCTGGGAAGTGCACTGATGGTGCTGATTGAGAGTAGTTCATGCCAATGTGCAAAGCTCATGAGAGTATTGCAGCTGCACCTCTGCACCTCTGCAAGCTAGGATCAAAAGTTCCTAGTCTTGGTACCTGGAGAGTGCTTTCCAGTGACGTGTGTTGTGGTGCACCACTGAAAAACATCTCCCAGCAATGCTGAACATAGGGGATAGCCTTTTCTATGTCTCCTATGGTTGCATCAGTACTGATTAAACAGTACTATCAGGGCTCCTTAACCCAAATCAGACTTTTCTAACCAAGTAATCAGCTGGTCCATTTTAGTACATGCAACAGTTCATAACTCTACCCATGAAATCAAGTATGCATAGAGTGCCATTTGGGCTCTGGTGTCAAGAGAGAGTGTGACAAAAAGGAAGATCTTCTGAAAGTGCAGGAAAGGAGCATGAAGTACAAATCAATGGAGTCAACATGCCTTTAATTATCCCTCCAGAACAAAGGGGGGCATGACCTCTGTGAATCTGCATTAACATATGTATGTGGTGGCCCAGAATGTGTATTACATGGACTCCTAATATAAATAAAGGTTCCATGGAGAAAGGTCCAGAGTTTTCTGTAGACAGAATAATATCTTTGGATTGAATGATATTTTCACCATGAAATGTAACTTCTTTTAAATTTATTAAATATATGAACAGTACAAATTCCATTATACATCCTTCAAATAACAATCTCAAAATGATCTGGTATCACTGGACAAATGAAAACCTGAAGTAAGGTTTGGACAGAAGCATCTCAGGATATGATCAGACACATTTAATGAGACACCCTCTGGGCAAATTTGAGGTTTTACATGCAGTAATGTACAGTGTTGCCAGACTTTGAGGTGAAGGAACAGCAACATCTAGAAATATGAGGTAGGATTATTCTTTTTTAAAAAACAACTACAGAAGGGGCGTATTTTCTAAAAGAAGCAATTGAAAAATAATCTCAACTTTCTTCAGTGTCAAGCATTCAGTATTTCTTTGAAAGAGAGGTGCCCTGACATTCATTGGTGGCAAATCAACTTTTGTCAGTTGAAGGGTTATTACAGAACTGGGTATGTATGTATGTATGTATGTATGTATGTATGTATGTATGTATGTATGTGTGTGTGTGTGTGTGTGTGCATGCGTGTGTGTGTGCATGCGTGTGTGTGTGCGCGCGTGCATCTGTCTGTCTGTCTATGTTTGATCAAAATAAAGCAATTTCAAAGCAAAGGATAAAACCTGCTTTGTATAGATAAATACTATTCTAATTTATTCCTTCTTAACACTCTGAAGATCATTCCTTTCCTCTGTGATTAGCAACTTCTATCCAGTGTGCATATTTCAACAGAACTCCCCCCCACCCCACAATGGTCAAACTAATTTACAGTCCAGGAAATGTATTTGTCTAAGGGATATCATCTGTTACTGGAGCACCATCTGTAACTTCTTTGTATATGCTGTTCTTTATAGAAATGTGCTAATTAACAAACTGGACTACTTAATTATTTTATTAGGAACATACAAGATAGAGGTAAAAGCAAGACATTTACTGCAGGATGTGCCTGCTTTTTAAATATTTTTTAATCATGTTTAAAGTCTGAGCTAATTAGCTAAAAGTAACACATTTATAAATAAGGAGTCAGAATGAATGTTGTTTTCATAATTGTTCCATAAGCAGCTTTTGCTTCTTGCTCTAATTGTTAGGAATAGAATGGCCGGAGTTCATACACATCTACAAAGACAGAAAAAGTGCCAACCCTTATGTGGTTTCTGATTAAATGGTATATAATTGGTTCTCAGTGGTATTTCTGGTCTAGTCATATTGAATTTTTCAGGATAATTAAAATTGTCTGTGGCATTATGATAATCAAACAATTACCTTTGGGGAAAGATGTAAGCTTATAATAATCCACTTGATTATATGGCAGCTGTTCTTCAAAGTAAGAGACTTTGGTGTGCTAAAACATCAAGATTCTCCTCTTCATTAGAGATTAGACTTCAGGGACTTTGGATAGCAGAAGAGAATTCTGGGATAGAATATGAAAGCAGCCCAAATGCTCCAGCCCTATTAAATGGTTGCACAAACATGGATTGGCTTTGCTGGGTTAGCATTCCTCGGGGGAAGTTCATTTCTTGCATAATCCTTTCTGAGTCAAGTGCCTTGATCAAGCGGTTGTGCATTAAGCTGTACAAATGCAAAACCAGGTAACTTTGTAACCTCAAAGCTATGCTATTGAAACAGTCGCTTTGATCCAACCCATATTTTATTATTTGAAGCCTTTGTACTTAATGGCAAAATAAATACCTTTTCTGATGCTACAGGCCTTAACCCAGGATCACCTGCTGAATCAGGGATTGGGGTTCTGTTTCATTTACCACTGAAATTCATCAAAGAAGGAAATGAAGGCTACTGTACTTCCAGTACGGAGAAAGACCAGAACAGTGCCAGTTAATTTGAGCTCAGTGGCCCAATCCTGTCATTTGGCATGAGATGGACAGTTCAGGGTGATGCCTTCAGCCTTCGTCATGCCCTATTTTCAGCCTGGAATGCCCTGGACACACCACACGTGCTGCTGCTGTCACCACCTACTGCTGAGCCTTAAGGGATCCTCTTTTACTTGACTGGTAAAAGATAAGCTTCAGCATGGCGGCATAGTGTGGTATGCTGTGGTGCGGTGCAGTGCGGTGCGGTGTGGTGGGAAGGAGAGGTGACGCATGGTGAGGGAAGTGGCAGAGCAAGGCATGGAGGAGGCAATGAAGTGGGGGCAAGAGGAGCAGTGGGAATAGCGCAGCATGGCAGGTGGGTGGCGTGGCGTGGCGTGGAGCAGAGTGGGAGCTGAGAGTGGTAATAGGGGTAATTAGGAATAGAAAATGAGTTGGCAAACGTCATTTTGTTTTTATAAATCTATGGTGAGGCCACATTTGGAATATTGTGTATAATTCAATCACTGCACCTCAGAAAAGATATTGTGGAACTGGAAAAAGTTCAGAGAAAGGCAACCAGAATGATCAAGGTGTTGGAACACTTTCCGTACAAAATCAGGTTGCAACATCTAGGCCTCTTCAGCCTTGAAAGAGAGCATTTAAGAGGTGGCCTGATAGAAGTATAGAAGGAGGAGGAGTTGGCTTTTCTACCCCACTTTTCTCACCCATTTAAGGGGACTCAAAGCAGCAAACAAACTTTCTATTCTTCTCACCACAACAGACACCCTGTGAGGTGGGTGGGGCTGTGAGAGCTCAGAAAGAGAGCTGTGACTAGCCCAAGGTCACCCAGCTGGCTTCATGGAAGAGTGCAGAATTGAACCTGGTATCCCCAGATAAGAGTTCAGCACCATAACCACTAGACCAAACTGGCTCAAGCACAGTATGGAAAAGGTTAATAGAGAAAAAACTCTAGAGCCAGGGGGCACCCTATAAAACTAAAGGGCAAACAAGGGGAAGTATTTTTTCACTCATGGGGGTCATTGCTCTATGGAGTTTACTACCATAGTATGACAGCAACTAAAAACAATTAAACAAATTCATGGAATCTGTCTCATTCCATGATACAGGTGTATCAAAGGCTACTAAAACGGATGCCTAAGTACTGCCTCCAGGTTGGAGAGACAGGATGCCTCTAAATGTCATTTAGAGAGAACCAAGAGCAACTGAACATTTTGCTTTTGCCATCTGCTTCTCGAGAAAGTCCAGAAGCAATCAGTGGGCCACTGTGACTGCCTCCAGACATGACAAAAGCTGTGAATTCCCTCTCAGACCCTGCCCGTCGGTCAGATGGGACAATGGGAAGCTGCAGAGAGAATTTACAGCTGCTTCCTGTCAGAGACAGGAAATTTTGATCACCCACAGTATCCCTCAAGCATTCCCCTTAAACTTGGAATAAAAATCTGCTGATTAATCAGCAGATTTTTACTTCAGGGAGGGGAGGAATGTTGCAAGGATACTGCAGGTGATCGAAGCTGCAAAGTCCCTCCACAACTTTTGCCATGTCTGGAGGCACCCTGTGTGAGGCAGGATGCAGAACTAGATGGGCTGTGGCCTGATCCAGGCAGGGCTCCCCTTATGTTCTTATTGTGCAGCCAGCACAACCCCACCCCCACTTAGTTGCAAAGACCACTGCAACAGGGGAAGCCTGGTGAGCAGCAGAGGTGGGGGCTGATAAAAAATAATTACATTTTGTGTGTGCTCACTATTCATTTCCCTTGGAGTGAACTTAATAAACAAGCAGGATACATTCAGACACAGTTAAACCTTTGAGGTAGCTTAGAGATAGCTTGCAGGTGGGATCATTCGAGCAACAATTTGCCCTGTAAACATCTGAGGGTAGAAAATCTGGGTTAGAAAAGATGGGATGAGCATACAAGCGCTACACACAATACTGTTTCTGAAATGCTTTTGAGTTATTTTTAGTTTTTGCTAAGTTTGACTACAGCCACAGATACTAATCCTGCAGCTGTTCAGTAAATGTTGTCAAGATACAGGGATAAAAATGAGAGAGCAATCGTGGGAAGACAAGGTACCTACAATGTTCTCCTAAATTAATCTTTCACATCTTAGGAAGCCTGGTTTTGCTGAGTCATGTAACAGGCTGGTGACACAGCTGTTTCTTTTTCATTTGCATTCGCAGAACAAGACATGCACATCCACATTGAGGAAGGCAAGGCTGTCATAACTATTCTGGGCTCCTTTTTTGCTGCTGACTAACAAGAGTCCATCAACAGCCTGTAGACTGTGAATAGAGGGGAGACAAAGGAGGAACAAGGTTCCTATTTGAGCCTCCCTTTGACTTCTCTGAACTGTGTTTTGATGTGCTGAGAATTAAAGCATGATTTCAGGAGATGAAAGGGAGATCCCCTTGATCTCCTAGGCTGTTTCTGCACTTAATTCAGGATTAAGGTGATCCAGAACTTTGGGATGTGATCCTCACTGAATTGGGTCCATGGAGTCCCAGATCACCACAGAGATCCCATGTGTCTGCACAGGGTGTCTAGTACACAATGGTAATGGGCGCTAAACAGGCCCACTGTCCGGACACTGCAGCATGCCTCCTGAGGTTCCGATTAGGCCTGAGAAGGAAGTTCCACCCCAGTGACATGGTGCGATTGGCCCACATATGTGACACTCACAGGTCGCTTCGGATAGGCTTGCCTCTGGACCCCGCCAGCTGGCAGGCATGTGGAAGTGCGCTCTGGTCTTTGTGGGGGAAGACTGGATTGAAGACACCATTAAAGAGGTCCTCTGGTTACCCAGATCTAAGGGCCCGAAGACCCCATTAGGAATGGAATCCAGAGGCGCTCATGTGGATGACATGTTCCTCATGAGGTCCTAATGGGTCTTCTTGGGGTCTTCTGTATGGAAAGTAAGTGGTGGTTCGGTTCCTAATGGAGTCTTCAGGGCTGTGTGGAAACCGCCCTAGTTTCCTTGTAGAAGTGTCCCAATGTGTCCTTGGCTACATTCCTTCATGATGGTACCCACATCATATTTTTCTCATCTCATAGATGATAGGAAGCACTTTTTTTTTCTTTCCCTCATGGAGGCTAAGCAATGTAGAGGGTTATATTTTAAATAAATAGATTTATTTTGTTTTATTTAAAATTTGCATCTTGCCCTTCACCAAAGGTTCCCAGGATGGATCACAATTATAAAAAAGATAAAATATATAAGTATTCTTAAGACGTATTTAAAATATAACCCTCCCTCCTTCCCCACTGGCAGGGCAACAATGAGCCTGCATCCACACCTAAGTTTTTATCCAGTTTTAGTCCACATTCAGAACGAGATAAGATGTCAGTATATAACCAGACATTTTAATTCCATGTTATCTATCCCAAAGGTGAATTTTCTGAGTTAAATAATCCCAAAGGAAAACAACTTCTCATTTTGTTTCTCTTGTCCTGAATGTGAACTGAAGCTGTGTTAAAACTTAGACTTGAATGCAGTTCCAGACAAAACTAAACATCAAAGTAAAGAATGGACTTTTGTTTAGAATTACCCTGATAACATCTTGCAGGTTTGGGGCATGGGTATCCATTAATGCTGTATAGGGGGCAGAGGGTGAGATGGACTAGCGATGACTTTGAAAGGTTCTGAATGTTAAATAAGATAATTAGGAAATGCACACCTTTTGTCTTTATGCCATGTCTTCTGCAATAATAGCATCCAATATTATTTCTAACGTGAAGTGTGGTGAAATGTAATTAAAACTTACTGCTGAGAGAAAAATCTATATAAATTCAATTGTTTGCACAAATCTGAACATGAAAATTATAAAAATCTTTAAGCATTTCTGCTTTGTACTGCTTAAATTACCTTGAGTTTTAGAGAGAGAGGGAGAGATTCCATTAACGGTAAATTACCAGTATGGCCACGTGTCATGCTTAGAAATGCCCCACATGGCTGCATTCAATTTTCTAAGGATGAGTGAGCACATTTGTTTTTACAGTTGAGGTATACAAGTCACTGAATTTTCATCTAAGCAAGAGGATTGGAAAAATCCAAATTAATTCCATTTCTCATACACAGAGCCACCCATGCTGCACATATCTGAACAAATAATGCTGCTGAAATTGCCAGTGATTCAGGATATATCCTTAAATTCATGGTCTGTGTGTATTCAACAAAAGAAATAAGGAAACCCAAGGTGCTCCAGGTGGACTCTAACCTGACCTACACTATCTCTTACTGTTGGCCTTAAATGATAGCGCTGGTGGAATTAACTGCTTCAAGGATTCTTAATGAGAAGCAACATATTAAATCAACCAATCAAATCAACCAATCAATGGGAATCCAGTAATAAAATGAGGTTCACGTTATAAGAAAAAAAATTGTATTTTATTAATAAAACATAGGTAAATAAAAACTTACAATAAGAAGAAAAGATCAAAACTAACTATATGAACTATATTCCACTCTACTACTTCATATTTTGAAGTATGGCCTTTGGTTAAATGGGGATACACTTTCCCTTCCCACTTGCAGATGCTACTGTTTTAATAACTAGTGTTGGTGGTTTAATGATGTTTGATTTTAGATGTTGTTACCTGCCTGGAAACCTTGGGATATAGGGCAGGATAAAAATGTAAATAAATAAATATAGGATGATCTATTTATGACACAATTCACCAAATAAATAAATAAAAATCATTGAAACCTCAATGATACTTATTAAGAGGTCATTTTACTAAAGATGTTAAGAACATATTACCTTATAATCCATAAGTTTTAGAATGGACATACAAGAAATCAAAACTACCAGACTGGAAAATATAAGGCCTTTGTGCACAGATCTTAATATGGATTAAGGACCCACATAGTACACCTCTAGGCTTCAAATATCTGCATTAGCTCTGCATGAGACAGAATGTGATCCAGATTAAGGAGGTCTTAATCGGGATCAATGGTAGACCCATTTAATAGGGTCTACCAGCAGACCAGCAGACCCTGACCCAGAACCAAGAGGAGTACAGAGGCATGTCTCCCACATTCAGGATTACCGGGAGGTGGGGCAGGGACCTTTCAGCAGCACACCATAGTATGTTGTGAACAGCTACTTCCCCTAAGGTCCTAAGGCAAGTGACCTTTATTCCTAGTGTGAGGATGTAGCCATGCTATTGGTGCAGACAATGTGTATTCAGTCCATACCCTTTCATGGTCAGTGTCAGTAAACTAAGCTATTCTGGACCCCTGATCCTGAAAAAACACAGATAAGTGCAGTGAGGGCCATAGATTCACCTCCACAACTGTGTATCTTACATATTAACAAGAACAGAAATCTTTCTATGCCAATAAAAAGATACTTGAATTCTTATTACTAGTGGCAAAAAAGGCAATTGCCTCTTCTTGAAAAAATAATGATGTCTTGACAATATCTAGTTGGTATGAACAAATATGGAATATTGGGGTTATGGAGTTTATTTCTAATTGAAATGAGGGAATGAAAAGTAAAAAGCCAGAATATTTACCTGAAGATATTTTGAATCTTTTACTAAGTAATGTAAGTGATATAGCTAAGGAATTATTGTCGGTCACATTTTTACCTATTTTTGTACTGGAGTATTGAATAGGCAAGTGCATGGATTTTTTTTGACATTTTATTTGCATTGAATCGAATACCCAAAAATCTGATTTTTCAAATAATTTAAATTCAAATTTAACAATATTCAATTCGTTTTTACCCAATTTGAATCTATTCGTTTGAATTTTTGATTCAAATCTGCACATACAAATGTCAACAACATTCGTATACAGCCATTCGCATCATCCCCACATCTATACACTTCAGTGCACGTCCGTACATATCCATATGCATCCCATAGTTACCCCGTATGCAACCTGTTTTCATCCTGTACAGATGTGTACAAATGCGTACGGATATGGGAAAGATGCAAATCTTCAAGTTCGCATTGTGTACAGATCTGTACACATACAAATGTCCAGATAATTCAAACGAATACATCCAAAATTCAATTTGAATGTTTACATTCAAATTTTGGGACATTCTATTCAAGTTCGAATGTCAAAATTCAGCACATTCGATCAGATTTTGAATACGTACAAATATTCGTGCACATCCCTAATATTGAATAGTTAACAATGCACACTTGTTCTTGTAAGTTAACAGCCAGCACAGTGTTCATTAGAACACTAAAAGACATTGTACATCCAGGACTCTCGAACAAGTATATCTCCAGGGTTGTGGCCATACCTTCACATTAATCCTTCTTTGTCCATCTTCAGCACCTCCACTCCTCATTCCTTTTTGGTTCTATCAGTTTTATTTGTGGATTTTCCTCCATTCAGGCATACTTTCTTGAATCCTGATTTTTACAGGTCTTAAGCCATTACATGGTGTTAATCCGTTTTCAATTTCTGGGTGTGACCAGGGAAGAAGACTAAAGGGGGCTGAACTGTACTGTAGTCGGTGGATACTGCACAAATTTGCCTTCCCTTTCACCCAGTGTGTGATTACATGCTTTTGAGTCACAGAACCTTTATCCTATCAAAGTGTAGAAGGTGTTGCGACAGTGTAGAGGGGTGGAGATCTAAAAATATCATAAAGGCATCCCAGGATGAGAACAGAAAGGTAAGAGAGTAGTGACCCAAAGTGAGGACAAAGTGAGGAAGTATTACCAGGTATTTGGAGTGGTCGGTGTGAGTGCATTTTGAGTCCTGTTTCTTAAAAAGACAGACTATGTCAGCATGATCATGGCCAGATATTTTTAGTAGCAACTCCCATCATACCCAGCAGGCATCAATGATGTGTGAGGTCATGGGAGTTGTAGTGCAACAATCTTGAAGAACACTGGTCCAGAAACACTACTCATTAGGGGTGTGCACGAACACATTTTTTTTGCATTTGAATATTTGATTCAATTCAAATTTTAACAAATTTGTGCACATCCCATTTTCATCCTGCATTATAAGCACAAATAAATATGTTATTTGGATGTGATATATGCAGATCTATTCAGTCGAATTATTCAAAAATCCATATTAGATTTCTGAAAATCTGAAATTCTTTTGAATGTTTAAATTTGGATTTTCAAAAATCCAATTCAAATTCAGATGTCGATATTCGACAGATTGTAATCGGATTTTTGAATTTTCAAATATCAGTGCACATGGCAACTACTCATGGGCAAAACTGTCATTACTGTTTGGAACAGTAATGTGTCCTAGATGAATTGCTTTTCATTCTCAGCAAAATCCATTATGAGAAAGTCTAAGAAAATCCCCAAATTCCTTCGAGCGTCTGAGCACATGGAATTTTCATTGGGTTTTCCCAGGCACAATCTTCAAAGCATCTGTTTTGCGGCACATCTTATTTGCACAGATAAAACACCACTGATATCAGAAGCACCAAGCCTGTTAGAAGCTAAAGATAAGGGGTTCTTTTTATTTGCTGGTGTTTTGAGATGAAAGAGAAGACTAATTGATCAACATCCATAATTCTTGGCAGACTGGGGTTTGTGGACTTTTTATTATACTATATATATGTATGCGTGTCATGGAAAAAGAAAAGAAAAAGAAAAGTATGGAGAGATCCTTCTTTCACATAACTGTAAGGGGAAAATAACCTCCCCAAATTGAAACTCATAGCAAACTGTATTTTTAAGTCACTTTCCCCTTATCATTAGTTAAAGCGTCTGTTAATTTTTGAGCTAACTATTATAGAATATAAGGTCCAACATGAAATTTGTGGTGGGATAGCTGTCAAAAGCCATATTTCAGAGATCAAAGAAGCTTATAAGGTCATCAGAATGAAATGACTTTTTCTAGGAGGGTGGAATTATTCAATAGATAGCAGAACATATAAAACAATCTTCAACAGAGTAAGACATACACACAGGGTCACCTTAGGAGAAAAACAACACAAAAAAATTATTCAAAGTTAACAAGTAAAAAATGCAAACAGAAAAAAAGCAAAAAATGCTGTACCCTAAAAGTCTTAAAAAGTTAAAGAAGCAAAGAAAGAAAGAAGTCACTTGCATACTTTTGCATATGGGTGCAGCTTAACTGTAAATCAAAAGGACAATCATGGGCTGTAAAAGTCCATGTTCACAGCTAAAACATCTCTCTTTGCCAGGAAAGAACTAAAAGCATCTCTTTTTAGCCTCTTTTTTGTCTCATTGGGGAAACAGAGGGTTCTCCCGGCAGATAGTATATGACTGTTTCTGCACTGGCCCCGAAGACCCTATTAAGACCCCATTTGGAACCCAATTGGTACCCAATTGGTACCAGTCAGGCATGCCCTGTCCCTATGCAAGACCCCTTTAGGACCCCATCAGGACCTGCTCCTGAAGGCTGTGTCCCCATGAGTGCTGGGGAAATCCAGATTTAATGGGTCCTTCAGCCCCTTAAATCCAGATTTACTGCAAACCCCTTTAATGGTGTCCACAATCTAGTCATCAGCCATGAAGACCAGATTGGAGGGCACGTGTCCTCACTACTTACTGGACAGATGGGATCCGGGGTGGGTGCAGTGGGCACTGTTTGCAGCGGGGCAGCTCCAGCTCCACCCCGCCACTCACGGCTACAGAGGACTGCACCACCTTCTTCTGGCTCTGGCAAAACAAGGTGTTGAAATGGGTTCTATGGCATCCACACAATGCCCTATTTTAACACCCATTGCAACCGGGTGCTAAATGACCTTGCCAAGATCCGTATCTTTGAGGGCAGGATTCAAGTGAGGACCCCATCTCCAAGATCAGTGTCTTCTTAATCCAGATTTCCACAAGTAAGTGCAAAAATAGAGTTAAATACCTTGTAACCTACAGAGTGGTAGCTGTAGAAGAAGCTGCTGAAAATAATATAAGAATTAAACCTTAAAGGTAGTGAGTACATGTGTGAGTGTGCACAAGCATGCACAGAAAGAGCCTGGGGAATCAAAGTCATAAGACTGTATTTGCATATGGACAAGCAATTGTGATTGCATAATATGACAGATTTATTTCTGCACAAATTAATAGGATCTTTATTCTAAATGCAGGGGGGAAAGTGAAATGGAAACTTAAAAATGCCACTGGACCATCATTTTGCACCAAGCATCTGTTGTGTGATTGCACGACACATGATTGGAAAGGAAGTAAAGCATAAATCTCTCTAACAGCAGTATCTTTTCAGGAATGCAAATGATGATGATGATGATGATGATGATGATGATGTTATTATCACAGAACAGATAGTAATGTAGGATATAGATGACATGTTATTCTATGCTAAACACACCCAATGAGTGCATAGACAGACAGATGGAAGGAAGGAAGGAAGGAAGGAAGGAAGGAAGGAAGGAAGGAAGGAAGGAAGGAAGGAAGGAAGGAAGGAAGGAAGGAAGGAAGGAAGGAAGGAAGGAAGGAAGGAAGGAAGGAAGAAAGAAAGGAAGGAAGAAAGAAAGGAAGAAAGAAAGAAAGAAAGAAAGAAAGAAAGAAAGAAAGAAAGAAAGAAAGAAAGAAAGAAAGAAAGAAAGAAAGAAAGAAAGAAAGAAAGAAAGAAAGAAAGAAAGAAAGAAAGAGGCTGCATGGAGCTTCTTTAATGCACAAGACAAGACACGCTAAATCCTCTAGATGGTGTACCTTCCTTTTTACTGAGTCATGAGGCATAAAAAAATACTTCAGAAACACAGGACAAGATTAGACATGGCTTTTCATGTGTGAAACTGGAAAAAGACAGTATACCGTAATATTTCGCCTTCCCTACGCCTTGCCATGTTGAAAAAAAAAGATTGTTATACTTTCTCTGAATCATGCTGATGGAAACTGTCCTTTAAAGGGTGTTATGATTATCTCTGATGTTTATCAGTTTACTGGTTTTGATAATTGTTTTTTGGCACATTGAGCTAAGAAGTACACAGGTGTTTTTATTGCACATACAGCGCATTTGCTTTTTATCATAGGGTTTTTTTTTAACTGAACCAAGAAGCTAAGATTTATTATGATATGTGTTTCTAAAATCAGATATATTGAGCAAGTATACAAGAAGTCTCTTTGGAAGGGGCTAATGATCACTGAATCAAGGGTTTTGTCCCCTAGATCAGAATCCTTCTGGGCTACTCACAGATACAAGCAAGAAACCTCATCTTTCTTTCACATGCACACTCTTGATTTGCTGACTTCATATCAGACTCTTCAACATTGTTTGTGTCCTGCCAGGAAACTTCCTTTTGTTCTGCTGTTTGCACCATAAAATCAGCTTAATCCCAGCCCATCAGCCTGTGACAACTTGACCATGCCTGGAACAAGAGAGTTGCAAGATAAAAATGTAAATGTGGACATTCAAATTGAATAACTGATGTAATAACAGCAACTTGCTTACCTTTTCTGGGATACCTGATAGCTTACAGATCTTTTATTTACCCCTACTTCATCCCAACCATGTGTTCTGACATCTTAAAGGGGTATAAGAGGCTAGGGGTATACAATTGGTGTATAAGAGTACATGCCCTCTTCCAGTGTGTATGGGTTCCTACCAGCTGAAATAAATGGGTCCTTGTTCTTCCTTCATAGGGTTTTTGCCAAATGCCAGTACTCCATTTCTCTGGTCCCGTGAGCCAGTTTGGTCTAGTGGTTAGGGAGACGGACTCTTATCTGGGAATATCAAGTTTGATTCTGCACTCCTCCACAAAGCCAGCTGGGTGACCTTGGGCTACTCACAGCTCTCTTCTGAGCTTTCACAGCCTCACAACAGAACACAGGGTATTCTGTTGTGGGATGAAGAACAGAAAGTTTTGTCAGCTGCTTTGAGTCCTCTTAAATGGGTGAGAAAAGTGGGGTAGAAAAGCCAACTCTTCTTCTTCTTCTTCTTCTTCTTCTTCTTCTTCTTCTTCTTCTTCTTCTTCTTCTTCTTCTTCTTCTTCTTCTTCTTTCTATCAAGATCCATCACTCCATGATCCTCCTTCTGCAAATCCATCAGAAGCTGATCTTTGTGTGCTTGCTTTGTGAGTGGATTTCCATGTCTAAGAAGTCACTACTGGACAAAAGAAGTGGTCTGAAGCAATTCAAACTTGAATTGACTGGAAGAGGGGAGTAGTTAGCTGACCTTTGGCTAGCAAGTTATGGTTAGCTTGCTATAGAGTGTTTAGTCAGATGTTCATGAGCCTTTTGTTTGGCTGGCATTTTCCTTCTTTGAAATGCCAATCTCTTCCCTCTATTAAGCTGAATCTTTCATGGTTGCCATCAGTCTTATCTGTGTCCAACTTCTATATGTGTGTGAGCAAGAGACAGAAAGAGAATTTGACAACATAATCCTACTGTGAAGTCCACCACTGGCCAAGAGAAAGTTCCCCCAAAATTATAAGCCCTTCTTTTCCCTCTCCCATTTCCTTTGTATCTTGCCTTTCTTCTTGTAACATTCTATAAACTTTGAATACTCAATTCCAACTTTAGGAAAAGGGAGTTATAGTTTGGCTGGGCCACCCCAATTCATTTCACGTGATGGGCAAGTGCAGGGATCAATTGGAGGAAGCCTGAACTGAAAATCACAGGGGAAGCATTCATTATACTGGGGCACTCTGGCTCATAGCACTCTCTCTCCTCAGCTGTAATATTTACCATTGACTGAAGAACAGTACACCCCTTCTATCTGGGGTGCTTGCCCACTTCCACTAAGTATGCAGCTTTGGGGAGAATGCAATGGCAGCAGAGAGGGCGGACGAGGACAGCCGGACAGCCAGACAGCCAACCCTAGGCCTATTTGCACTTGGCTGTACTTTGGAATATATCTCAGGACAGGGTGTTCTTGTCCACATGCTAATGCAGACCCTGGCAGGCCTCATCTGGGGCATCCTATAGTCCGCACTAGCATGTGGACAGCAGGCGCCTATTCCAAGATATATTCCAGAATAAAGCCAAGTGCGAATAGACCCCAGATCAACCAAATCAACCCTGATGAGGAATGAGATGACAGTAGTCAGATTGGCTGCAAATTTCCTATTCCTCTAGACTTGTTGGCCTCTCTGTCCTGCTTCTATTGCCTTATATCAGCCATTAATGCAGGAACTATCATTCTAGAACTACCTTGTATCTTCCTTTGCTGTGGTTACTGTTAATACTTCTCCCCTTGATACAAGTTACTTTTTACTCTTGCTTATTTACTTTGCCTGCCTCTCACCCTGTGTTGCTACTACCATTGAGCTACTGTATGTTTTCCTATTTTTACATTGTTTCTCTGTGTCTTGTATCTAAATTGGCCTAGTTATTTCCACTCCATGAGGATTGGCTGCCAAGTGTGTGGTCTATCAAATTAAACCCTTATTCTTTTAAACATCCCATTCATAGGAATGCTGCTAGATATATGTCTAGAGTTGTTCTTGTAAAGCTTTTTGACTAATTCCAAACTCTAATTCAGTTCTCCTGAAATTTTCCATGGTCAGAAATCAAATCACATGTGCCACTCACTCATATATGGGGACGGAGGAAATGCTGGTTGTCATCATCTATCATTGTACTGGTTGCATTTTGGAAGGCTCCTGCCCTCAGCAATTGCTGGTGAGGAGATCTTAGAGGGGAGACCCTTCCTTGTGCTGTATTCACTTGCAGGGCTTTCTTCTGAAGTTGCCATATGATTGTGGACAGGCTTCCTTTTGAACTTCCTGTGGTATAGGGATGTGCGCTAATATTTGTAGCATTCGTTATTTGCACGAATTTGGACAAATTCAGAAATTTGTACACAAATCAAATGTTATAACATTCATACATGAACATTTGCATGAATAGTTCATACATTTGTTAAACTGGGGATACCTATTGGATACGCACTGATATGTATACATTCATATAGGAAACATATCCCATATATATGCATTGGTATAGGATATGTATCTGATATGTATGAATTTGTATAGGGTCCATATGCAGAATCCGTTTGCAGGATCCATATTCATTTGTATCGGATATTAGTACAAATTCATACGAATACATTTGTATTGAATAGAATCCTACCACATTCGAAGGGGATCTATTCAAACGAGTATGAATTTTCTAATATTTGTGCACATCCCTAGAAGTGCCATAGGAATTTTTAAAAGGAGGTAATTTGAAATTATGTGGGACTTTACAAAAAAGGCCTGCCCTTATTACACTCATTTCAGAGAAGAAGGAGGAGGAGGAAGGAGGAGGAGGAGGAGGAAGGAGGAGGAGAAGGAGGAGAAGAAGAAGAAGAAGAAGAAGAAGAAGAAGAAGAAGAAGAAGAAGAAGAAGAAGAAGAAGAAGAAGAAGAAGAAGAAGAAGAAGAAGAAGAAGAAGAAGAAGAAGTGGTAGAATTGCCTTTGGTGACAGAGTTCCCTAATTCAGAAAATCTGGATTAAACTGAAGTTAAACTTTTACATACATGGACTAGAAGAGTGCCCCATCTCAGTTAAAATTTAGAAGGAGAAGAAAAAGAGTTAGCTTTTCTACCCCACTTTTCTCACCCGTTTAAGGCTGACAAAGCTTTCTGTTCTTCTCCCCACAATAGACACCTTGTGAGGTAGATGGGGCCATGAGAGCTCAGAAGAGAGCTGTGACTAGCCCAAGGTGGCTTCATGGAGGAGGGTGGAATCAAACCCAGTACTTGAACCACAAGACCAAACTGGCTCACATGTCAATCTAGTCTCAGTCATGGAGATTTAGCATGTAGATCCAGTCTCAGTCAAAGGTACCCAATCTGGCCGAAAAAGGAAATTTATGGTTGAGTGAAAATTTCCAGTGTACACCATGAAGTGATACCAAAGACTTTTTCTGCACTTACTGCTTGATAATCTGGATCAGTGGCTCCCATTGATCCAGATTTCATGGATTCTCGCTGATCTGGATCACTTCGAGGCACTGATGATGCCGATCGGCCTATATCTCCCTATGGCTGCAAAGTTTGTGTGAGCTCTGCCGATGTTCTCCAACTCCCCTAATGCCTCCAAAAACTAAGAATAAGAGTTCCTAGCATTTGAGCCTGGGGAGGCTGTTTTCTTGGGGAAAACATCCCATGGTAGTTCCAAATCACAGAGTCATGCCGTTTGCATGCCTGGTCTGAAACAAGGCCCTTAGTCTGGTTGTAGACTCAATTAAATGGGCGTACAACATTGCTGAAACTGATAGAAGAAAGCTCTTTTAGAATCTGGGTAAGAAACTCGGCTCTTTCTTCTGTGCCTTTTACAACACGAAATTCACCTTTCTCAAAATTACACTTCGTTAACATTTTTTAAAGCAACAGTAAAATAATGACAAACTCATGCAATTAACATGTAATTTTGGTTCCTGTAATATATTTAAAGCCCTTGTTTTCTTGAGTGTTTGGAATGGCTCCTTTAAAGCTGATTGCATATTTTATATCATATATTAAAACTAATGGAAGCTTCTCATCCCAGAGGCTGTTAGTGCTTTAGCAACAACTTTTAACTCTTGTAAAGTATTTATTTGAATAACAACTAATGCAATAATGCAACCACTTTTGAAAGCTAAAACAGAAACAGAAACAAATACCATAGAACTGATCATCTGACGTTCAAAACAGAAAAAGAGTACTGTATTTAGACCATTACATATTTAACAGGTAGCTATCAAATAATAAATTCATTGCAAAACAAATAAAGTGATCGAGGAGACACAAGAATTTGGTAGTTTTGGACAGTGACAGTATTCCAGGGACAAGCATTTCTGTCCCACACCATTTTATTCACACAACATCCCTGCAAGGTGGGTTAAATTTAAGAAATGTAATAGGCACTGGTGTGGCTCAGCAGTCCTGGGGGCTGTTTGTGTTTGGCCTTTTTCTGTAGTATATCTCAGGATAGGAGTCTGTGGTCTGCCTGCTAATGCAGACTCTGGCGGACCTTGCTTGGGGCCTGCTGTATCCTATGTGGCCAACAGGCCCCTGTTCCAGGATATATTCAAGAATAGAGCCAAGTGCGAATAGGCCCCTGGTATCAGTTACTGGAACTGACCAAGAGATTTCCAGGGCTGTGAGTGCCTTAGGATGGCGTCACTTATGAGAATCTTATTTATTGCCATCTTACTTGACCTGAGACGTTTTCGCACGGGGCTGTTCGGAACGCGTGGGAGACAGCTGCGGACACGGCATCCGCATTGCCCGAGCGCGGCTTGCGCCGCCTCGTGTCCGCAGCTGTCTTTCTCGCGTTCGAAATGTAGAGCACTTTAAAGTGCTCTACATGCGTTCGAACGCGGACGAGCCGCCCCGGCGCGTTCCGGGAGAGAAGCGTTCGCACGCTTCTCTCCCTGACAGCCGTCGGCACGCCCCCAGGGGCCGACTTGCCGGGCCGGCGATTGCGCCGGCGCGGCGAAGCCGGTAGACGGGACCCACCGAATCGGGGTTCCCCTTTCCCGTCTGCCAGGGTCAGTGACCCTGGCAGATGGCACAGGGGAACCCCGATTCGGTGCGTCCCGTCTGTCGCCTCCGCCAGCCGCCGGGACGTGGCTCCTTCCCAGGTCCGGCAGCCCCAATGGTGCTGCCGGACCCGGGAAGGAGCCACCAGCATCGGCGTCCTGTCGCCCCTTTCTGGGGTGGCAGGAGGTCGATGTTGGGCTCGCTGGGGGCGAGGAACGCCTTGGGCGGCCGGAGCGCATCGCTCCGGTCCCCCAAGGGTCCCCCCTGCCCCCATCGGGCCCATCTACGGGCTGCAGGCGCCTGGATCTAGGCGCCTGCAGCCCGCAGATGAGTCCCACCCCCCCCCAGTCCCCAAAACCCCCACCCCCAACCACCCTCCAGCCCGGATCGGGCCCATCTACGCTCTCTAGGTGCCCACAGCGGGGAACCCAGAGGGCGAAGATGTTTCCCCCCCTCCCCCAGGGCCCTGGGAGGACGCGCGCGCGAGGAACGACTTACCTCGTCGCCGTCCAGCGTCGAACTGAGGGTGGCATTGTGGGAGCGCGCAAGACGCAGCCCACCTAGCCCCCCTATTGGACAAGCTCTCACCCAATGGGCGGGCAGCGCTGCGGCCGAATCCCCGCCCCTGGCCGGCCTTTGCCGGCCAAGACAGTTCCGGGCGCTTTTACCTTTCACACACAGACGCGCCGGAACGCATTCCGGCGCGTCTGTGTGTGAAAGGTGAAAGCGCCCGGAAGTGTCTTAAGCTGCCCGTCTGCACGCGTTCCGTTTGGAACGCGTTGCAGTGCGGAAATCCCTCTGTTCTGCTCTGCTCTTTTAGGGCATTGCAGGTAAGAAATTTTAAAATGCAGGCTAACTACAAGCGATGAAATATCCAGTGCTGTTAAAATATTCAAAATATAAGAATCCTGAGGCCAATTCACACTTAGGCCTCAGCAGTTAGTGCAGTTCTGGTGAAGAGCATATACATGTCCACTAGGCTGCTATAGCCTAGAAGTGTGCTGCCCTCACTAGAAGTGCACTAATTGTTGTTTAGTTGTGGCGCACTAAATTGTGCTCCACACCTTTACCAATGTTAGCTAGAAGCTAACCTGAATCATCTGGCGGCGTGACCATTCACTCTTCTTCCGGCTCACTGCGTGTGGTGGGCGAGCGAGGTGGCAGCCACGCAGGTGCAATGGTGGTGGCGGACGTGATCCATCCCACCCACCATGCGCAGCAAGCCGGAAGAAGAGTGATAACGGCCAATTGTGGCAGTGAGGAGGAGGGACCTCTGTCTTCAGAGGAGGCAGTGAGGACTGGTAAATGGGAGGGCTGTTTGCATTTCTGGCTGGTAAGGGACGCATTGGGTATGCCTTCTTCCAGGCAAACGTGAATGGTCTACTGGTACCTGAAGTTTACCGGCCTTAGTTCACGGCAGCCTAACCAGGTAAGTGCAGAAAGGCCTCTGATTTGGTCCCCCATGTGCTGCACTAGTAGACAGATGCTTTTGTGATTACAGGGGGGTAACAGTCATATTTGTCACATTCCAGAATGAATTTCTTTCATGGCTGACTTCATCAGGAACCTAAAATACGATGCTTCTTCAAGCTGAATTCCTGTTCCGCATTCCTATCAGTGACTTGTATAGCATATAAGAGCATGAGAAATACCCCAAGGGATCAGGGGATTAGCCCATCTGGGGCAGCAGCCTGGTGTCAAAGTCTCTAACTAGTTCTATATGGAAGCCCACAAGTGAAGGGTGAGGGCATAGCTTGCCCTGCTTCCAGTAACAGGACTACTTAAAATGCCATCTAGTGGTATATTCTAAGGTGAACTTTATTCCAAGGTAACTTCCCGGAATTTCAGAAGATCCAGTGCAGGGGAAGGAATCAGTATTTAGCTAACCACACTTCTCAGCCTCTGAGAAATGCGGCTGAAGTAGGGTAGGGGCACCC
This sequence comes from Aspidoscelis tigris stejnegeri, assembly GCA_023333525.1. Taxonomy (NCBI): domain Eukaryota; kingdom Metazoa; phylum Chordata; class Lepidosauria; order Squamata; family Teiidae; genus Aspidoscelis; species Aspidoscelis tigris. The sequence goes on from JALMGA010000002.1 coordinate 28,450,912, forward strand.
TCAAAGCTGTGAGTTTTTTAGTTGTAATCTTCTTCAAAGGACCAGAAATGGAAGTCATCATTGGTTCAGTCTAGGTAAATCGGCCTGGCCAAAAATCTGGCCAGCAGTTTGCCTGCCCACTCCCCTGTACATCCAGGAGGGGGTGAGAGGGAAACATATCTGCCAGGGAAGCTGGCATAGCCCGGAAATCATTCAGAGGCTGCATCAACCGGGCGTATCCTGATATTTGGATGCTCCATTCCTGGGTTAATTGTGGGGAGACCTGGGTCAGCTATGTGTGTAGACACACATTTTGTTTTATCTATTCATGTTCTTCTAGGCTTCAACCTCACAGGGTGACTCTAATTCTAGTATTTGTTAGGGGTGTGCACGGAGCCGAGTTCTGCCACATTCTAGTCATATAACAATTTTTTTAGCAATAAATATGCAAGATGAAGAACTAAATATCCAGGAGTACAAGTCAAATAGCAACATACTGAAATAATAAATTATAAATAACTAAACATTTTAACCATTTACAGAAATATGAAAAATTACATCTGAATATAACTTCATTATAGTGAAAGAGATCTGGATAATTATACAATCTCTACTTTATCAAAAAATCAAGAGATGATTTAAGGTAGTCACATACCAAGATTGGTTGATTTATTGCATTTAGTAATGGGCCCATATGTCTATGAAGGAAATATTAATATTTTGACCCTGGATTAGTTTCAACTGATATGTAATTAATTCATTGGAAAAGATATCCCACATATTTTGATTCCAGAAATGGATTGTGAACGTTAAACTTCACTACAGTTAGCAAAGCCTAGCCAGCTCAGAGTCCGCAAACCACAGTAACTGGCATGAGAAGAATGGTTTCTAACCAGACCTCACAACTGTGTTCTTGTTGTGAAGCTCCAACTTGGTCCAAGACACATGAAGTGTAATTTACTAACCCATTCCTGCCTCAGTCACTAACTTTCCATGACACAGAATGCAGTATTGAAAGATCTGCTTATGGGAAGGAGTGCAGACTCAGCAAATTCCACAAACAGGAGAGAAGCAGGCACTAGCAAGTAAAGGAAACGTTAGTTCCTCTTCTTGTTTTTATAGTCTTCTTGGCAAAGGAGTGATTATAGAACAAAAGCAAAGGAGGATGATTTGCTGCTTTTTTTGTGGTATTATGGAAGGAGTCTTCTCTGTTGTTAACTCCAGTCTTCCATTCCTTCTCCTTTCTTGCCTCCTGGCAATTTTCTTCATATTCATCCTGCCCTCCAACCAAAAGCAATGAGAGAAATTGGTGCATAAGAACATAATAGGAGCCTTGTACTGGATCAGGCCACAACCCATCTAGTTCAGCATCTTTTTCTCACACAGTGGCCCACCAATTGCTTCTGGGCATCCTCAGGTAGAAGACAAAGTCAAAACCTTCAATTGCTCTCAGTTCACTACAAATGGTCTCAGGAGACATCCTGCTTGTCTCTCCAACCTTGGCTGAGGTCACACCTTGCTGAAATAATCCATCCTATTAAGAAACACGTTAACTCAAAACACATAATCCTTCATCAAATCATCCTTGGGTCGCTATGCTCACACCTTTCTGTTCATGTACTGCGATTCCTTTACAAGATTTTGGGCATTTTTGCACTTCCTTTCCAGTCCCTTGGATTGGAAATGGCCCTGAGATGCCTCCGGAGGTATCCCATCTGCCTCCCATGCTTCCCCTTACCTTTTGGAGCATGTTCTAGTGGTGTTGCTGGGCTATTTTGGCACACTTTGGAGGTTGAAATAGGCCCTCTGGAGGATCAAAAGGTACTTCCATTCTGTGTATGCAGACCCGGAAGTGCCTTAGAAGAAGGTGCGACAGTGGTACGTGGGAGGGGGAATAGAGGGGTTGTGGGAGGTTGCATTCATTTCATGCACGAATATTCATTTGAATATTCATGCATGAATATGAAGCCTCCCACATTTGTGGGGGTGGGATTCAGCTGAAACCGAATTTTCTGACATTCCATTTGTACTGAATTGAATGTGGGAAATGGGCTTTGTGCACACCCCTAGAGGCAAGCATATGAAGGAGTCATTAAAATAAGCACATACTGCTAAAATATTTGTTTTTCCCAATATAGTTCACTTCAACTTCTTCAGCGCTGTATTCCTTACCACAGAAAAAAAATGCCTTACTGCGGAATTTATTGTTAGTTGCGAGCTCTGAATGCTGCCTTTGTGTATCAATTGCAACTCAAGAGTTGGCATAACTCATATTATGTGCGTTCAGTTTTACACTGTAGGTCATTTAAATGCATCTTGGGAACCTTTTAAAAATTAAGTCGTGTCTTTACCATCCATACTCATGGTCAGGCCAGCCATAAAAGAGTTTTCCCTCCAGAAGCCATTATATGAAAGCTGGCCATACGGTTGAAAATAAATTAGACCATGAATCTCACTGAAGCTTTCTTTCATAAGACGTTCTGCCTCTCTTATCAAGATTTAGAAAATCAGATTACACGTACAGAACATTTATCCTTAAAGCTTTTAATTTTAGAGCCCCACAACTTGCTCTCCCATTTGGCTGCTTGATCACTGGGCCTATTCGCACTTGGCCTTTTTCTGCAGTATATCTCAGGATAGGGGTCTGTGCTCCACATGCCAATGCAGACTCTAGCAGACCTCACTTTGGGCCTGCTGAAGCCGGCACTAGCACATGGACAGCAAGTCCCTATTCCAGGATATATTCCAGAATAGAGCCAAGTGCGAATAGGCTCACTTAGAGAAAACTCAGGCATGGTTTTCGAGAAATAATTGTGTTCTAACTCAGGAAAAGGTTGCATATAGAACTATCACACACTCAAGAATAGATTCTTAACTGAAGAGTAAGTCAAGGGTACTATTTCGTGCTAGAAAAACTGTTTTCCTTCTTGAGAAACACAGTACTAGAGAATGAGGTTGTGAAATGAAGTTAGTTTTTGAGAATTCAAGACAGACAAAAGGAAGTATTTCATTATGTTGACCACTTCCCCAAACCACAAACACCACACCTCAATTCCTGAGTGTACCAATATTTATTAAAGCCATATGATAATAAACTACAGAGAATATATGTGAATCACTACCTCATAATGTGCTGGGCAGCTTTCCCAATCTGAGGTCTCTTGGGCATCATATTTGATAAGTGCATGTACTCCTAGCTCCCTGGGCTCTTGTGTCTAAGAATACCCAATCTGTCTTCAGTTGTTCATCTCTCTGAGCAAGCACTTTTGCATAGACTAAACTGAACTACTCTCCCATTCTGTCCATATTGCTTCTGGCTGTGAATTAAACCTGGGTTTGAAGCCTGAAAGGGTTCACAAGGGAGGGACATACTGGCATGCAGTGGGATGTTGGAAATGAGAGCATAATCAGCTGCTTCCTTGGTCAGGAAGCAGAATAAAGAAGCCAAGAGTGAGATTCTGTGATAAGAGAGAGAGGCAGGATGCCTCTAAAAGCCACTTGCAGGAAGTTGAGAGCTGCTGAAGGTTTTGCCTTTGTGTTCTGCTTGAGAATGCCCAGAAACAATCAGTGGGCCACTGCGTGAGACAGGATGCAGGATTAGATGGGTTGTGGCCTGACCCAGCAGGGATTCTCTTATGTTCTAAGAATTGGGCAGCTCCTTCCTCCTCATTGGCCTGGAAGCCGAGCAGCCAGCCATTTACTGCCTTCTGCAGCCATAGTTCATTCAGGACAGGACACATAGCTGGCTGTCCCTATTTACAGAGTGGCAATGTGGATCTTCATCTTCTACTCCACTCACTTCTAGGGATGTGCATAAATATTTTTTTCATGCTGAATTTGTATAGAAACAAATGCAAAAAAAATTGTTTGAATAGATCCCCTTCGACTGTGATAGGATTTGAATTCAATACGAATGTTCGATACGAATCCCCGCCACAAATCACCTAGGAATGTAATGAAGCTTTCCACGAATGTACAGAAGCATTCAATTTACATTCAAACGTCAATCTTCAAATAGACCAGCATTCGATTCGAATTTGAATGTCCGAATTCGGGCGAATTCAGCTGAATTTCAAATGTGATGAATATTTGTGTGCCTCCCTATTCACTTCATTTAAATTGGCTTCATCCACATAATTTATACTGGGTGCTCCTAGCATGCCCCTGGAGCTCAGCAGACAAGTGTGCTCATCTTATTAGGCCTCCAGCTAGACTTGAAGATGTGCAATCTGCTCTTGGAGGTGCTCTTCATGCAAAGTGTGATAAAACATTCCAATTGTGGGTTTTTCTCTCCGCACACACTGCTACCATATAGAGCAATGGCGGTGAGAGGAAGAGTTTGTGTCTTTACAAAATAAGGATTTTATATATGTCTATATGCCATCTATATGCTTTTATAGAATTAATCCGTGGAGGAAAATTAGGACTTCCAAAGAAACTGGGACTTTGAAAATACTGTGCCTAGACATCACACGACCCCTAAGAAAGTTACCTCACTAAGAATCTGGAGAGAGGGTCTGTATCTTTTCTTGTTTAATGAGTTGATAGATTTAAATGCTTTTTGGTAAATGCTGTACCAAGTATGAATAGGCAGTTACAACTGGGAGTGAGATATGTGAAGTGTATGTAAAAGCTTTCCTAGGCAGAAATGTATGCTTAGAGATAGTTTTGTGAAGTGTGCATCAGTCATTCCCAATCATGAGCCTCATGCATATTAACTGACATACCTATGGGAGGCATAAGGCAGCAATAAATGAACATGCGTTGTATGTTAGGGGAGGGGGTCATATCAAGGAGGGCATGAAGTAGGCAGACTGAGTAGATTGTGACTTCATAGTACCCAAAGCCAATGGGGAAAGAAGAAGGGACCATGCGGACGGGAATTAGGGATAAAAGGGAGGGTTGCGTCCCTCACAACTTTGAGTCTCACCTGGGAGTGAAGAAGCTCTGGTGATTCTCCTCTTTATATAAACATATTTTTAAACGTTTTCTGTCTCTGCCTGACATTATTAAGAGGTAAATGGTAAGTGTCTCTTATGGGGCATTCTTTACAGTGGTAACTGATGTGACTCATCAGGACAGTTTCCACCCAGCATCGATTATCACCAGACTGAAAATGTCCAACTTTTGAGATCATATCTGGCCTGATGCTAAATCACAGAAGGCAGAAACTTCAAAGCTGTAGAACAGTGCTTCTCAACCTGGGGGTCGGGACTCCTTTGGGGGTTGAATTACCCTTTCAGAGGGTTCGCGACGAGTCTCCCACCACCCTTCCCTCCCACCTCTCAGCTGCTCCGCCCCTGTGGTTGGGGGTCTCCACAACATGAGGACCTCCATTAAGGGGTTGCGGCATTAGGAAGGTTGAGAACCGCTGCTGTAGAACTTTCATTCCACAGCTTTGAAACCTCAGATACCTTCAGATGGCAAGAGGAAAATTCAAGATCTGGTTTAGATCCCACAGTTGCCTCTTGCTGGCCCTACCAGATGAGAAAATGAAATCATGGAGCAAAACATGGCCCTTGTCTGGTCTGGTGCTGCTCCCAGGATGCATATGATGTTGAAAATTATCCAGAACTGTGCAAACGCACACCCCTTCTCTAATCCACATATTCTAGCACAGTTTTCAGGAGAGGGAAGAGGGGCAGACTGGTGTGTGAACAATCCCACCTCAAAGCCTTCTAAGCTACCTCAGAAATGCTCTCTTTTTTTCCTATCTCATCACAGTCCTTGAGGTAGTTAGGAGCCTCACATTTTGTACTATTGGGTGCTTCCACACAGGCCCTTTAACACCCATTAAGCACACATTCCAATGTGTGCTTCTGCACACGAGTCGTTAAGTAGAACACTTCCGGTGAGGCGTGTCCCACGGCGAGCCAGTTTTTAATGCGGATTTTGGCAGCATTAGCGGGGGCAAAGAAGCACACTTCCGGTGAGTGCGTCCGCACCTATCCGGACTTAAAGTGTGCTTAAAGGGTGTTTCTAGCACACCACATATCAAGTGGTTTTGCACTGTGAATTCACATCCGTTTCGGATGCGGCCGCGCAGCGCAAGTGTGCTAGCAGATGGCCCTCCCCCGGCTCACCATGATTGGCTCCCTGGAGCCAAGCATGGCGAGCCGGGGGGCTCCTACCTTTTGGGTCGCCCTGGCCCCAGAAGCAGCAGATCGCCGCTTCTGGGGCCAGGGCGAGCGTCCCAAAAGCCCGCCCTAGCCCACCCTGGGGGGAACGTGGCGGATCCCCTCCTTACCGCTTCGGCGTCTCCCCGAAACTGAAAGCAGGCGCCCAGGATGCAGGGCGCCTGCATCCTGCACGCCACCTGACTGGCCAGCACACACGTCAGGGCAGCGTGCCTGCGCGGAACGGCTCCTGAGGGCAGGGACTGCCAGGCGCAGCCCCGGCCACTCAGGCAGCGTGCAGGACGCAGGTGTGCTGCATTCTGTGCGCCTGCTTTTAGTTTCGGGGAGATGCTGAAGAGGTAAGGAGGGGATTTCTTAGATGTGGATCTACCCCATTAAACCGCCTCTAGCGGGCACCTGGAGTTATTAAAACCGGTTCCCCTGGGAGCCGGTTTTAATAAATCCGGGTGCAACGGATCCGGTTTAATTAGCCCCTGTGCAGAAGCACCCATTAAGTCTACTGCTGCACTTAAACAGCATGTTTCTATAAAATCTTTCAGTTGCTGTCTCTCAAATGTTTCTTGCATCAGTCACAGTCTTCTTATGAAAAGATTGCTTAACAATATCAGTGTTTTGATTCCTAAAGCTGAAATCTGATATACACTGAACCAAGTGGACTTGCTACCTTATAAGGAGAGAACTTGAAAAGTGTGCTATGAACATGCTAAAGTTGAAATCTTACAAGTTTATGTTTCTAATAAGTTAGCTGCAAAATGATTTTGTTCTTTAGGATTTTGCAAATGTTTTTAAATATGGAATTTTGCACTTGCATGCTTTCATGGGAATATTGTTTTGCATTTGTTTATTTGTTGGATTTATAACTTGCCATTCACCCTTTAGACTGTCCTCACACCAGCCTCAGTTTTAATCCAGCTTCAATCCACCTTCAGAGTGGGAAAACACAGCAGCAAAGTGACTTGTTATTTTCTTTTTCATTATTTTAACCTACAGTTTGATTTTCTGAGTTAGATAAAGCCAAAACCTAAAGCAAACAGCTTGTCACTTTGCTAATGTGTTATTTCACACTGAAAGTGGACTCAAAGTGGGCTAAAACTTAGGTGTGAATATAGTCTTAAGGTTAGAGACAGATCTACTATGAAACTAATGAAACTTAAGCTTCAGGGCCCCTAATCCAGGAGGGACCCCGGTAGCTTTAATCCTCCTCATTGCTTAAAAATTAGCTTCAAAAATTGAGTTGCCATTTTTCCTGGTTGATTTTCAAATTTGGCTCTTTTGGCATTTTTTCTCAAGGCTATGCCTCCCATTTATCCTCTGCCGCACCCAACTCCCCCACACCGCTAAGAGGGCCAAAACCAAAAGTGAAACTACATTCTGGTGGGGATACAAAATGGCACTGTGACTGTAGCCAACTCCAAGTGTGGACCCTGTGTAAGCAGTCCGTGTAGCATTCCAGGCTGGTGTACTGGGTGGCACAGAAGCTTCTCGCCTGGCATACCATGCACAGAGCCCAGTACCATTTTGCCAGGCACCCAGGAGAGGCACTGAAAGCACAGCACTTCAGGACACCTGGCCAAAACAGCTCCAGCCAGCTACTATAGAAGCTGGAACATTTCTTCTCAGACTCCATAGTTTGGCTGATATGAGCCACCACAAAATAAATGGTCTTTGGCATGGTCTGGTGGCAGCCTGGCCCATCATGGGCAGGGCTGCACAATTTGGCCCAGGGTAGGGCAAGATAGCCGACACCATTCATAAAGGCCCTTCCAGTGACTCTTCATATAATAAATAGCAATAATTAAAACTATCAGTTGAAAGTGTCAGCACCAAGCAGCAGCAATCCTTGATATGCTGTGTTTTCAGCTGGCATTGAACGGATGGGGGGAAATGCACATTCCGTGGAACCATTTACAAAGCCAGATAAGGAGATGACTCAGTGTGAACAAACAAAACAAACACCAAGTGATAGCTTGGAGAAATAAGAAAGTGCTTTCAATTGGAAGGAAATCAAAGACCAGTAAAATGCTAAGTGTGAATCATGCACCAAATCAGGAATAGCAGAGGGGTCAATGACACTTTTGCAGTAGTACAAAACAGTGAGTTGATGGAATAACTCTCACTGGGATCATATTTGGTTCTGTAAAGGAAACAGCTTATGTGGAGAGACAAGAACAAACTGCCTCTGGCTACTGCTATATGCGTTTTGGAATAATTGGCCTTCTTCATGCATAAAAAATGTGTTGCAAAGTGTTGTGGGTTGGTTATTGGTTCTGATCTTCCAATTTTTACTGCTCATTGCTCTTTTGGACTATATTGTTTGTGACAATAATTTGAGAAGCTTGCCAACAGGAAAAGTGGAATATCCTTCTAAAAATAAGTAAATATATTAAAACAAATGCATCGGAAGACAAACAGTTTCTAGCATTCCATTTCCTATTCAGAGCACTTTCCACACTTATCTTTATTCTAGAAAATATTCTGGAATAGAATCTGCCATCTGCATACGAGCATGGAAAATGACAGCTCCCCATAATCATACTTTGTCTGCAATAAAAAGCTCCACAGCCAGGCCAGCACCCCTATTCTGGACCACAGAGGGCGTGCAGACAGCAGGTATATGTTGTGGGATCCAGTTTGGTCTTGTGCTTAGACTGCCAGACTCATATCTCATAGTCACCAGGTTTGATTCTTTACTCCTCCATGAAGCCAGCTGGATGACCTTGAGCCAGTCACAGCTCTCCTCGGAGCTCTCACAGCCTCACCTATCTCACAGGGTGTCTGTTGTAGGGAGAAGAACAGAAAGTTTTGTCAGCCACTTTGAGCCCCCTTAAATGGGTGAGAAAAGCAGAGTAGAAAAGCCAACTCTCCTCCTCAACCTCCTTCTAGAAAGGACCACTAGAAATGGTGTCAGAAGTGATGTGTTGCTGAGAAGGGCCCTCCCAAAACTGCAAAGGCTGGGAGCAAATTCTTCTGGCTTTTAAAGTGTCCACACTGAGGGCTCCTCAGAGGGCACCAGGCCACGAAGTGCTGTCTGAGTTCAGACAGCCTTTGAAGTGGGCTACTGCTAGTCCATTCTAGTGTGGCCTGTGACACCACCCCCACAAATGTGGGGGCTTCATATTCATGCACAAAAATTCAAATGAATATTTATGCATAAAACAGAGCAGCCACACCCACATATCTGTTGTTGCCGCTGCTGCTGCCACCACTGCACACTTTCGTCCTAGGCACTTCCAGTTCTCGGTGCGCAGCTCTCCATCTAGGGCTCACAATCCCTGAATGGAGAGTTGTGTGCACAAACCTGGAAGTGCATTTTTGGCCTCTGAAGAGCACCAAAATAGGCCTGGGGATGCCACTGCAGCCCCTGCGAAGGTAAGGGGGCATATTGGAGGGGAAGAGAAGGCCTATTCTGGTGCTCTTCAGAGGCTGAAATAGGTCTTACGGTTCTGTGGATGCAGCGCCCCATCTGGGGATCATGCAATATGGTGGGAGCTGCACATGCAGACCTGGAAGTGCCTAGGACAAAGGCATGAGGTGGCAGTGGCAGCACAAGGTACATGGGACTATGGGAGGCTGCAGGTAGGGATGGGAGACCTGGGGCAGGGATGGGGCACCCTGGGGACATCTGGTATTCATCGAAGCTTCGACGACTATCAGATTATCCGATACACAAACAAATAACCCTGTTCAATTCAGCCATGAATGTTGGAATTTGTACCTGTTCGTATGAATTCTGAATGTGCAAACTATTAGTGCACATCCCTAATCCTAAGGCATTGAGGGGAAAAAAACAGCTTCATATGAACTGGACTATTTACCTGGACCAGCTCCAGATCTGAACAGATTGGTTCAACTTATCACTATTAATAAATGCACCTTAAGATAGAGCATGGGACAGCCATTATGTTATAAAATTTTGGAAAAGGATGGTTTCTGCTGCCAGCAGAAAATCTGGATTTCTTGTGTGCAAGACTGAAAACCTTCTTGACAAACAATCAGTGTAACTTGGACCTTCTTAACATGTTCCCCCACCCTTGTGATGGCTGTCATAATACCAAACTTCAACAGATCTATATACTGGTGTACTTCTTTTGACTAAACAACATTGAAGACTGATATATCCCAGGTTACTTCTAGCACATAGATGCAATGATAGAATTAATGTTAATAGCAGGCATATTATTCTCAGCATTCTCTCTCTCTCTCTCTCTCTCTCTCTCTCTCACACACACACACACTTATTAGCTACATCTACTTAGGTAGCCTAGGGCAGACCCAGAAACAGAGCATCCAAACACCTGGATGCCTCTAGGGCAGTGGATTTACAGTCGTCATCCACCTGGTTCCTAGATTACCTTCACTGCCTCGAGAATTGACAAATCTGTCATTCTGGCTGAATGACTCTTGGGGTGGTGCACAGGGAGTAATTTGCTTCCCATCCTTATGTGGACAGATGGGGGAGAGAGGAAGCAATCCCTTGACACAATTTCTACTCGGGACACTTTTGCACTGCACCAAAAATGGCCACATTTTGGAATAATTTCTGGCCTGGTGCAAAATCAGTGCAGGTAAAAACCTTGCTGCTGTGACAGAGGTTCTCAGAAGAGTGAGGTTTCTGGGGCCAGAAGCTGCAGCTTATGTGTGGCTCATGCAAATCACCCCAGTTCTGGGCTACATACTGTCCCTGTGAAATACAGGAAGTAAAGAGGATAAAGTAATATCTACTGTGACAAATTTGTGAAGCACTTCGAGGACAAAGTCACTCAGATTCATAGGGGATTAGATGTCATGATTAGACACAGTCTGAACAAGGCATCCAGAGAACTGTCTGGTCCAGTTTATTTGGATCAGTTTCAATTGTTGCAGCCTGAGGATGCAGACAAACTGCTTGAGGGGGTGTGGCCGACAACGTGCTCTCTGGATCCCTTCCCCTCATGGCTGATAAAAACTAGTTGACAAGGTATGACCAGCTGGATCCAGGAGGTAGTGAATGCCTCTGAGGTATGGGGTGGTCCCACTGGCCCTGAAACAGGCTGTGGTGCAGCCCCTCCTGAAGAGGACCTCCTTGAATCCAGAGATTTAGGCAAGGTTCTAGAGAGGGCTGTCGCTGTTCAACTGCAGGCATGCTTGGAAGAAGCTGATTATTTCTATCAGCCATTTCTATCTGGCTTCAAGCCCAGTTATGGCATGGGAACTGCTTTGGTTGCCCTGGTTGATGACAGGGGGAATGCTACCCTGTTGGTTCTCCTGGACCTCTCAGCGGCTTTTGATACCATTGACCATGGTATCCTGTTGGAGAGACTATGGAGTTTAGGAGTGGGAGGCAATGCTTGGCATTGGTTCCACTCCTATCTCCAGAGTAGATTCCAGATAGTGTCTGTGGGAGACACCGATTCAACACCCTAGGAACTCAGGGGTCGATCTTATCTCCCATGCTATCTAACATCTATATGAAGCCATTCAGAGAGGTCATCAGGAGATTTGGAGTGAGGTGTCATCAATATGCTGACGATATCCAGCTCTATCTCTCTGTGATATCTGAATCAGGAGATGTGATTGAAGTGCTTGGCAGGTGTCTAGAGGAAGTAATCGGCTGAATGAGGGCCAATAAATTGAAAGTGGATCCAGATAAGACAGAAGTGCTGTGTGTCACAGGGTCTCAAGAACATGTAGATGGGATATACCCTGTCCTTGATGCAGTTGGAATGCCCTGGAAGGGACAGGTATGTAATTTGGGGGTACTCCTGGAGTCCGTGCTAATGCTTGAAGCTCAGGTGGATGCCGTGGCCAGGAGCGCCTACTCCCAACTACGGCTAGTGCATCAACCGAAGCCTTTTCTGGATAGAGACAACTTGACCACACACACACACTATTTGTTTCATTTCCTTTGTGGGGCAAGTAGCCTCAGGGGCAATTTCTATGTGATGCAATTAAGTACCAGACTAAAAAATGTCTGGTTTTCAAGACCATCGCCAGTCCAATGCTAAACTGTGCTGGATGAAAGTTTGGAGCTGCGGAACCTCTATTCTTCAGAGTCTTCAAGGCCAGGACACACCAACTGTGTAAAAAGTGCACTTCCTGCCCATGTGGCGCAATCGGATCTCTCAGCCCCAAAGATGCACCTTTTCATGGCCATTTGGAACCTGCCTAACAATCTGGGTTAATTTTTTACTAGAAACCTGAGGTCTGATTTTCTGTGCTTACGGAGGAAATTCTTCCATTCTTGCATTTATTTAACCTTTCTATTATTTCAATAAGCATCACAAAGATAATTTTGACAGGAGAACATATAACCTTTATTTATCAATTGTTAAAACTCTCACTTTGCAGACTATACGTTCCAAGGGTCTCTGTAGGACTCTTTAACCTGGCTCACATCTGTGACATGGCATAATGCTAAGTCATATCTCATTAGTGAAAAGATACCATCTGTGCTGTTAAAGACAAGCAGAACAGCAAAGACACACACACAGAGTGAGAGAGAGAGTCCTTTTCATTTGATGTCTGTTTATCAAAAGATCTCCTTTCTTCCTTATATAAAAGTCACTACTCAGATAAGAGGAAAATAAAGGAAAATTCAGAAGGAATATAATCTATATTCAAACCAATAATGAAAAAAAGGAAGGGAATAAACTGGAGGCATTCCCATGTTTTCAAGTGGCCTGAAAGGATTTTGCAGGCATCTCATGTTTTACTCTGACAGATCTGGAACATGGAAGTTTCTTCTTTACTTAACAAGATTGTGATGTTCATCCATATGCCGTGATCTTCAAATGGTAAGAAATCATTTGGGGAAAGGGAGAAAACCCTAGAAATGACTACATTCTTGGCATTTTTATACAATGGCCTTTAGCCCTAGAGGTGAAAATGCCTGGATGTCAAGAGAGTTGCAAATGAGCTTTATTCATTATTGTTCTATATTCATTATTGTTATTGCAGCTGTGGTGTGTAAAATCGAAAACAATAATGAATACAGCAAGAGACTTCATGCTTCAACACCAAATGCACCAGGGAAAGTCAATGGTAAAATTGTTTTCCCCACCCTGTGCTGCTTAAGGGCTGCAATTTTGTTTAATGAATTTGAACACATTTTATCTCTGGCACTTTTATGTTGCTTGTCCAGAACAAATCTATGTCACTTTAAGCGGCAAATAAAGATTAATGGCAGAATAGAATTAATCTAGTGGCAACATTTGCCAACAACTTGAAAGATGCTTTTCGGTCAAGGTTGCAAAGGCCTCCGGGAGCTCTACAAAATAATCTAACGGTGGGTTGCAGAACTCCTGCCGTTTTAAACTCTCCGCCCATTTCCAGGCAGCTATTAGTAATAATGTAAAAACATCCTAGCAAAAATGGTACATAAAAAGAAGCATTAACAATTGCTTATTGTAAAATGCTATTGCAGTTTTAAGAGCTCAGCTAATGACAGAACACGCTTTGCTGCTAGCTTACCCATTTTGCTTCCAGTCCCCAGTCAATCTGAATCTCAAATCATTTGTTTATTGTTGTACCATAAAAATCTACACACAGCATTTACTGCATCATTTTAACATAGGATGCATTTGGGGAAACAAGCCCCACAAAGGAAATGAAACAAATAGTGTGTGTGTGTGTGTTTATTTCCTGAAATCACTGTAACTTGCTTCAAGAATGATGTTTAAGAAACCCTTTACAGAAAGTGGGACCCAAAATATCACTTCTGTTAAAACTGTGTTCTTGTTCATGGATTTGAATGATTTATCAGATGTTGGCAGAATCAAGATGATAAGGAGAAGAACACTGCATGCTTTATTCTTAGCTGTGGTTTGCTTTTCACCTACTGTCTTCAGCCATCAAGACAGCAGCCAGGGAACTTTCACTCCTGGGCTTTCACTCCTTCCATCTTTGACAGTGTGGAAGGGACTGCAACTTTTTCACTCTGGCCTTTGGTCTTGAAGATGCTCCTCCCACACTTGGTTCTGCTGAATATTTATGGTTCATTTTATTATTATTTTTTATTATTTTATAGTTATGTTTGAGTTACTGTTTTTAAAGAAAGCTATGGGAAATCTTTTGCCGTTTCATGTACTTTCTGTTTTCTTACATTTGGGAAGGAGCTTTTTGGAGTTTTTAATTTGGAACTAGATTTCAAATATGAGGTCTGTATTTTTCAAAAATGCTTTTATTCTATTACTGAGCTTGGGTGGTTAGGATGAAAGGTAGATTAGAAATAAAACAATAAATAAATTGGGGAAAAATGGGAATCACCAAGTCTCCATTTGGATACAAAACGTTCCCCCAATCTCAAAAAATAGTGTCACCTGAATCCATGTAGTGCTCCTTCTGTGGCATTTTCGCAGATCCAAATTATTGCTGCTCCTGCTGATGGTGCAATCCTGTTTAGGGGGCATGAGCACTTCCACAGAGGTGGTAAGGAAAGACAAGACTCTTCCTAGAAGACTCCTTTTGATACCCAAGAATTGCAAAGTGCGGCCTATCCTGCACTGTGCTGGTCTCTGCTACCTTGTCCAGCCCATGTTGACCATACTAAATATTGTGGGTGTTAAAAGTCAGCCACATTGCCAGCAGCCTGTCTGGGTCCATCTATTTGAAGTCCCTGACTGGGGCCTTTTCAAGAGCGCACTCACTTCTAGCTGTCCTTCCTAGTGCACTGCCCAAAAGCCACCCCGCAAAAGTTTTTTGCCAGTATAATGGGGCTTGTGTTTTCCACACATGATCCCATGTTCTGAACTACCAGCAACGGTCTACTTGCAGATTACTATGCTGGGGTCTATTAGTATACCCAGGATAGAGCACCATTTTGGCATCCTATCCCAGTGTACCATTCTGTTCAGTGCAGACAGAGCATTCTACAGGGGAGTGGAACCTATATTCTATACAAGCTATGGAATGATCTGGGCTTCTGCTCATTGGATGCCCCAGTCATTTGAAACTTAGGCAGTGCTTCCCTATGAGCCAACTAAGTATGAATTGACTCCATTAAGGAGGTGATTGCATTGTCAAGGCAATAGTGACAATGCACATGTGGTTATCAGGTGATGCAGCATGCTACCATCCCTTCACCACTAGTCACATGCACCCTGCTAACCTCTTCCATCCAGAAGAGATGCAGAAGGGGCATGCAGAGCTGTCCCAGCTCTGTGGCTTATATAGTTGTATATCAGTTAAAACACGGGAACTCTAGCATCTGCAGAGCTGCTTCTGGTATAGAAACAGTTCTGCTTAATGCAATACACTGTGCAAATTCATCCAATAACAGAATACCCAGTTCCAGATTAAGCTCTGTGGCTTCCTGTACAATCGGTTGAATTTCAGGGGCTAACATAGCCTAGAAAGGTTTGATTTTCTCACAGTGATGACATCCAGAGTTTGATGCCATTTATGGAAGATCTTGGGATTAGGGGTGTGCATGAATATTCAAAATATTTGTTATTTGTACGAATTCATGTGAATTCGGACATTCGCATATGAATCAAATGTCTGGATATTCAGATTTCTGAATTTGAAAAAATATGAATATTTTGAGTTATTGTATGAATAATTTGGACATTTGTATCTGTACGGGAACATACATATCTCGTACACATCCATACAGGATGAGAATGGGATGCATACGAGATGCGTACGGGATCCTTATTTTTGACCACTGAACTAAATTGGGTACCCCAAAGGAATTGCAGCCATTCAAAATCTCCCGAAGGGACAGAATGCTCTTGGGACCAAATATTTTTCAGGCACACCAAGTGAGAGTAGTGTAAAAGAAGGGGAGTTTTGTAAATACTAGAGACCACACGAGCAAAATGACAGGTTGTATTCTTTCAGCCTTATCTAACTCATACAGTTCCCCTTTGAATTTATCTGGAAAGAAAGGGCTCTTCTGCACTTACCTCCTGTGTTCTGAATGAAGAAGCAACCTGTCCCATAGTGGGTTGGATTGCTGTTAAAGGAAAACAGGTGGTTGCATCGGGTTGGCCTATTCCATTCTAGTCCTGGCCACTGGCTCTGAGGCAGTGCTGTAGCCCTGAAAGCTGGGAGTATTTTTCCCAACCAGTTTGGTCTAGTGGTTAAGGAGCCAGATTCTCATCTGGGAATACCACGTTTGATTTTGGCCTCCTCTATGAAGCCAGCAGGCTAATCACAGCTCTCTTCTGAGCTCTCACAGCCCCACCCACCTCACAGGGTGTTCTGTTGTGGGGAGAAGAACAGAAAGCTTTGTCAGCCACTTTGAGTCCCCTTAAATGAGTGAGAAAAGTGGGGTAGAAGACCCAACTGACTAGTCACTCTGAAGCTGGACTGAAGCTGGATTAAAATAAAGGAATAAATGAGCCTTCACCCAGGTTGCTAGCAACAATTATTATTATTATTATTATAGTTTATTTCTAAAGCGCTGTACATGTACTCAGCACTGTACAGGAAAAATTGCATTAATAAAACATAGTATAAAACCTGCCAATGGCGTACAATCTAAAGATAAAATGAAATAAGAATATACGCTAATAAAACAAAAACAAAGCAAAAACAAAAACTTCAATTCAATAAACAGATCAAATATTAAATAAGGTAAGAAACAAGGTTTCTTCTGTTAATGGAAGGAAAGAACTGCAGCACATTTTTGCTGAGATTTATGTACTAGTTTATTGAGATCTGTCTAGATATTATATTATTGGAATTGTTAGTGGTAATGATATACCTATATACCCTGTACTTAAACCAAGAACATCCTCATTTACAAAATCGGATGATAATTTTAGCCTGGATTTTACAAGGAAAGCAAGTGACAAGACATCGCTTGTCCTGCAGAAACAAAGGCATCTTGTCTGAGAGTTTGAAACAAAGTGAGAACTTGAAATTCAGTGAGGAAATTGCTACATAATTTTGTCTGCTTTCAGTTTAAGGGAAATTGGTTTGCATATGAGAACAGCACAGAGCACATAAAGCCTTGAGCAATTAAGAAATGAATAATGTAAAAAAAGAGAAACAGAAAAAAAATAGTGTACCTAGAAATCTTTGGACATCAGTATCATTATTTAATATTATTTATTTAAACTATTTGTAGAACACTTCTCATTAAAATATAATCTCAAAGCAGTTTACGTAATATAAAGAATAAAACTGCTAAAATCATAATGGTTATATAAAAACATGATTAAAATCAGGGATGGGAAAACAAACATTCACTCTGGAAAGGCCTGTGTCTTCAAGTGGTGCCTAGGATCCAGGCATGTAGGCACCCAATGAATGTTAGAGAGATGGGTGCTACCACAGAAAAGGGCCAACTGCCGGCAATTATAAGATGACATTCATAAGATCCATGGTACTTGCAACAGGACCTCCCCGGAAGATCTTAATGATCTCACAGATCTATAATGGGAGAATGTGTCTGCTAGATAAGCTGGTCCCAAGTTGTTAAGGGCCCTGTATGCCAAAGATAAAGCTTTGAATTTGGTCCAATAGCTAACTGGCAACCAATGCAGGTGCTAAAGGACAGGTATGATATGTGTACAGCAAGATGCCCCACTCAACAATCTGGCTGCCATATTTTGCATTAGTTACAGCTTCTGGACCAAGTACAAGGGCAGCCCCCCCACAGAGTGCATTACAAATTATAGAAACATTCAGTTTCTCATGCACAGACTACAGATGGCTAGGCTATCTCTAGCCAGTTATGGGCATAGTTGGTACACCAGACAAAGCTGGTAATAGGCACTCCTAAGCCACAGAGAGCACTTGGCTCAAGCAGCTTTCTCAAATTACATGCTTGTTTCTTCTGGAGGAGTGCAACCCTATCCATAATAGGCAAATCCCCAGGTATACCAACCTGAGTACCGCTCACCCACAGGATTCAACTCACTTTGTTGCCCCTCATCCAGCCCATCACTGCATCCAAGCACTAGTTCAGGGCATCCACAGCCTCTCCTGACTCATAGTGAAGATGCTGATTCCTGTATTGAATGGGGAAGGGAATCCAAAAATAGAGGAAACATACAATATTGCTCATATGAATTGCAGAGCAAAAAGGGAAGCAAGGACCAGTTAGTACTGGGAATGTATTATCATCCTGCTAACTAAAATGTTCAAAGAGTTATGGGGGCAGAGAAGGAAATTAGAGAAGCAACACAAAGAGGAAATCTTGTAATGATGGATGACTCCAATTATCCACACATTGACAGGATAAATGCTGATTGACAATGAAAGGTAAAATCCTTAGGGCCTTTTTGTACTCAGAGGGAGTGACTTCGATCAGTGGGTCTGGACCAACCAGGCCTGCTGGTCCAGACCACAGCTCACAGAGGTCTGGAACAGCACCATCTGCTTGATGGGTGCTGGTTCAGATCAGATCCCCACTGGCCTCAAAATCAAACTTCAAGGAACCACACATGAGAGTTCTCAAGGAGCTGAACAAAAGTTCACTGTGACTACTTTTTTGGAGCATAGCTCAGAGGTATAAAGCAAACTGCTGTAGAACACTGCATTCAGTTCCAAAGTTGCTCCAATAAGATGCCCAGGAGGCCTGTGATTCATAGTTTGATCTGAATGTAGTCCTGTCTGCAAGGGAGGAAGGGGGGTGGGAAGGTAATGTTTTAAATATGTTTTAGTTTTTGGTATTTTTATCATATGCTGTGACCCACCCTGGGACCTTTGAGTGAAGGGGGGAATAATAATAATAATAATAATAATAATAATAATAATAATAATAATAATAATAATAATAATAATAATAATAATAATAATAATAATAATAATAATAATAATAATAATAATAGGAGAAACAGTTGGAGAAGCTCACCAGATACAAAGACCTGAAAATTGAACTTCAGTGACTCTGGCGAAAACCAGTGAAAGTGGTCCCAGTCATCCTCGGCACACTGGGCACGGTGCCAAAAGATCTCAGCAGGCACCTAAAAACCATTGGCATTGACAAAATATCCATCTGCCAACTACAAAAAGCCACTTTACTGGGGTCTGCTCGCATAATTCACCGATACATCATGCAGTCCTAGGTGCTTGGGAAGTGCCCGACTAGTGATATAATACGAAATCCAGCTTAGTGATCTTGCTTGCTGTGTGTAACTGCTGTTTTTACATCATCATCATCAGACAGACAGACAGACAGATAGATAGATGTTATGCTAAGCCAACACACATTCTGGTGATGCCAGGTGAAGGAAGAAGGCCCTAATAATGAGAATATAGTTGCCTATTCCTGACAAAAAGAGATACAGGCACCCATTATTGTTAGCCTTCAGTCAAGGCAAAATGTTGGATCCCATTTTTGATCCCATTCATAATGTAGCTACTGGTCAGCAATCACAGAAAGTTGAAGAAGATCAACCTTGTACCCTTTGCTCGTTCCCCTAATGAACATTTTTCCCTCTACTTCCAAGTGATTGCTTTTCACATGAATCATTTGGAACAGATGAATCTGCAAGGTGGTGATCTCAGAAGCTCTACGCAAGTGTAGCCATTCATGTCATTTTCATTCTGATCTCAAGGAGATCTCTCAGAGTCCTTCAGCGACAAGGTGCCGCCTGCAGGGGAAAGCAGCAGGCTTCAGAGCAAACTTCCTGTTCCTAGACTGACAGACTCAGCCTAGCATGCGAGGAATGCAAGATGATGCCGTGGCAGCTCCAGGAAGCCAATCACATAAAATTAAATTCTGTTTCAGGAAAATATCCCTGTTCCTGTATATTCTGAGGCAGAAAAACTGTATCAAAAGGTGATTAAGGATCTCAAGTCTTGTTAACTATGGCCCTGATCACACCTTCACTTTAAACCTTCAACCCACCCTCAAGTTTGATTTCCTCATATCTTTTCTTTTCTATCCATTTTACTTGTGGACTTTCCAACCTCCATTTGGACTTTCATGAATGAAAAGTCCACAAGATAAACCAGATACAAGTGAAATGGTGTGAGCAGTCATATCTCAGTAAGGTCTGAAGAAGTTTTAAAGTGGAGGTGTGACCACAGCCTATGTGGATGCAGGTTTCTTGGCAATCACACAGAGGTGGTTAGCCATGGTCTTCTTTCAAGGATGCTTTTTACCTTACCTGTCTAGTCCTCTCTGCAGTGTTATCTCTGCATAGAAGAACAAATATGGTGGGAAACAATTCCATTACTTCTAACAAATGCCAGAGGAATTTATTTGAATTTTTATCCTGCCCTATACCCAAAGGTCTCAGGGTGGGTGGGTTACGACATTAAAAACCAATGAACATATACCTAGCATTCCTGAATACATAAATTGAAGGTTCCTGACACATTTCAAGAGGGAGACTATTCCACAGTCTGGGGTCCACCACTAAAAGGCCCCATTTATTCACATTGCAGTAAAAAATTATAGGCAGCATCTTCAAAGCCTTCAAAAGAGCCAGCTGTGCAGCAGAATGTGGTGATTCAATCTCAGGGCCAGGAGATCCAGTATGTACATAGCCAGGGTCTCCCAGCCTCGGAGCCTTCAAGAATGCAGGACAGCTTCAAAGTTTCACCTGATACAATTCAGCACCGGAAAGGTAATGGCTGCAAAAGCCATCCATTGCTCATCTAGCCCTTAATCACACTGGCCAGAAAATGGCAAAGTCTTCCGTACTGTTACTCTTTACAAGGACAGGAAGCACCCTCAGGCCCATTCTGTACAGGCTCTTATTCCAGATTACCATATATCCTGTAATAGTGGCTTTCTGTAGTCTGGATCAGCATGTGGACAGCAGGTCCCTATTCCAGTATATAATCTGGAATAAGGGCCAGTGCATAAACGACCCTAGTTCTTTATCAGGGAGTTTTCCCTACCCTGTGAGGCCAACGAGAATGGCAACTTGCAGTTGTGCCCTAGCGTGCCAGGTAAATGTTTTTTGCTATCTAGATGTAGCCTTAGATTCACTCATTGAAGTATATAAAATCATGCATGGTATAGAAAAGGTGGACAGAGAAAATTTCTTTTCTCTATTGCACAACACTAGAACCAGGTGGCACTCTATGAAGCTGATGGGTAGGAGAGTCAGATCAGAAAAGGGGAAGTATTACTTCACTCAGAGGGTCATCGGTCTATGGGATTTGCTGCCAGAAGAGGTGGCAACAGCAACCAACAATGGATGACAGATGTATCAATGGCTACTAGAACTTATGCCTAAGTACATCTTTCAGGTTACGGGGGCAAGCAGGATATTTCTAAGGCCATTTGCTGGGATTTGAGAGCAGGAGAAGGTTTGCTCTTGTCTCTGCTGATGCCCATGGGCAACTGGTGGGCCATTGTGTGAGACAGGATGCTGGACTAGATGGGGTGTGGGCTGATCCAGCAGGGCTCCTCATATGTTCTAATGTTCTATGTTCTTATTCTTAAACAAAATAGCAGTAAAGCCGGCTTTTCCATTCTTTTTGCTGTCATGTGCTAAAATGCCTTAAATAGCATTTGCTAGGAAATGTTACCATGGCAGTATTGCACCTGTTCCCTCAGCCAAAGGCCTGGCTAAAAGAGTGCATCAGGGTGATGAGTGCAGCTTCAGACTTTTCAAACTTAAGACCATCACAATAGGGTTGTTTCAAGTTCTCCAGGTAAAAGAAGTAACCCTAGACATTTTCATTCGGTGGGAAGAGAATTTGGAAAAGAGAAGCACTTTCACTTCTCCTCTTTCTTCAAGCTGGAGGAAGAAAAGAAGGGACCGCAGGATAAAAGTGGATTAATGTTCATGAAACAGGTGGATTATGTTATCCCAGGGAGATGAAGCTTCCACGTCATCTTGATTTCTCGCCCACACCTTTCTTTTATAGGATGCTTTTTTGCCTCCCAGATCTTTGACTTGTGTCCTTTCCAAAGCACATGGTCCTCTTAGCCAAGGGAAGTGGGGGGCAAGCAGCTATTATGCCACTAACTATAACAAACCCCACTGAAACTTAATATCTTTCAGTTCCCTGTACTAGGTCCGTATTTAATTGTACACAGTTTGTCATTAAAGCTTCCCTTCCCACTTGCAGATGCTGTTTTAATATATGCTCTTATTATTTTAATGTATTTGATTTTAAATGTTGTTACCCACCCTGAGACCTTTGGGTATAAGGTGGGATAGAACTATAAACAAACAGACAGACAGACAGATATCTCCCAGCTTCATCCTCAGCATTTCTTGTATATTATTAATGCCCTTCTTAATCCTTTTCACATCTGATTGTGCTGTTTCTATAAGGAGGATCATAAGGTCCAATTAGCATTCTGTTCAATATCAAATAGCACTTCTGAGCACATTGCTCACACTTAAGGGAAGTGCCTGGGCGTTTTAGCATCCCAGGGGTTACATTGAGTCTTGCAATATTCTTCAGAGTTTCTAATCTGGCATGAGTTTCTAATCACATACATTCAGTGCTCAGTTTGTTTAGATTATTCCAATCCTGTGGTCTATTATTATGTTCTTTTTGTAAGATGAAAGAGACACTATTTACTAAACTGGCAATATGTTCTGAAGAGTAACTAATAGTCTAATTTCTAGGCCATCTAGCAACAGCTAAACAAAAACCTCACAACCCTACTCCCATCACTGAGATCTACCTAAATGCAAAACAGATACAAGCAATCCCAGTAAAATACCGTCTATTAAAAATTATGTACAGGCAGTGGTAATATCAACATAAATATTCCATAAAACAAAATGTATATATTCACGTTTCCAGTTGTCAAGCTAGGCAAACACAAGGCCTCAAGTTTGTACAAATACTGTATGTCAAACATGCAAACATATATGCAGTACTGCTAAATAAATGCTGCAGCATTTTGTATCTACCATATAATAGCTTGAAACACAATAATAAGTCCACCTTCAAAATGCCAGATACATTTATGAAGATGTATATTGGTGTATAGGAATCCAATGAATTTATTCATGTATATACTTATATCAACATAATATATATGCAAAAAAGTGTTAGCTTCCAAATCTATGGAATAAAAGAAATCAAACTCATAAACCCTTACTTATCCAAAAGATTTATTCAGTTACAATATTCACATAATCAATATAGTCATATAATCTTGAAAAGTTTTTTTATTACTATAACCTCAAATGGTGTGTAATACTGAATGGAAGACCTGCAATATATCCAGCATAATTTTAAAAACTGTCAAGGAAGAGACTAATTCAGCACAAATTAATATTTAGGGTCAGTGTTGCAGGCTCAAGGTTAGAGAATTTATTATATTAACATAGGTAGTTGATATCTTCATTTTAGATGAAAGGATAGAACAACCTAGAAGAAGACCATCTACATTATATATATGTGGCAGTGTATCTTCATCTATGAATCATTTTTTTTTCTGTTGGAAATTAAAGAGCACAAAACATAACACATTTTGATTGTCCCCATTTGGCATTTTCTCAGGAACGGTTTAAGGCAGAAAGCCTAAATTGGTTCCAAATTGGCTTCAATTTTCAGATTTCAACTTTACTTTTTCCATTTCTCATTCTCAGGGTAACACTTCTTTGTCTCCCTATTCCCAAGCCACCTTCTATTGATCTTTCTAGGGTGAGATCTAACTTCTTTAAGCAGGGGAGAAGGAAAAAAGAATGTCAGACTCATGTCACTAGATGTTCCCCTTATTAAATGTTTCCCTTATAGAAAATCTGGCTATTGTGGAAAAGGGCATGCCAGTAACTTACTAGGATTTGCAACAATAGCAGAGTAGTCAGATCACACTGTTAAAACAATGTGCCTCATAATAAATGTATTACTTTTTCCACCACATCAGAAAGTGTGCCTCACTAATTTGTCTTCCATGTGGCCTTCCTCACTGAAACCTTTAGCTACAGCTTCACATTTTCTCTTGCCCATTCTGGGGGTCAGGTGTTCATCATTATTCCTAGAGGAGCATAGGGGAAAAAAATCTATCTTTCTCCTTGCAAATGGTATTCTTTAAAAATAACTTCCTCTGTACTGTTCAACATGAACTGAGATGAAATGGAGACATGCAGACAGTTGCCTTATGCAGTCTAAATGCCTGTGGGCCATTTAGAGCAGTCTTGTGTGCATGTGATACTGGCTGTGTAGAGGCTGATCCTGAGATCTCTCCTGGCTCTCCCTGGAAATACCAGGGTCTGAACCTGTGACCTTCAAAATTCAAAGCAAATGCCCCTTCACTATGCTAGAGCCTTTTATGGCATGTTCAGAAGAAGAAGAAGAAGAAGAAGAAGAAGAAGAGTTGGCTTTTCTACCCTGTTTTTCTCACCCATTTAAGATTGGAATAAAACATTCAAATAGATTAGAATTTGGTAAAAATGAATCGTTTTGCATTTGAATTTAACAGATTTGAGTCAAATCAGATTTTTGAGTATTCCATTTGATTCGAATAGAATGTCAAAAAAAAATATGCACATCACTAGCCCCTAGCATGCTCCAGTGACACCCTGATGTGACTGCAGCTGCACAGAGCATCATTGTCATCATAGCGATGGTGCTGATGCACACCCAATCACAGAGGGCACCACACTCAGTATGGTGGCACCCAGAACAGGACTGGCCCAGGGATTGATCACAGGCAAGTGATCGATTGTGCGAAGGGTAGGCTAACGACTAGTGAGCACAAGTGTGAACAGTAGTCAATGTTAGTTCATCACACACCTTTCCCATCCATGGGACGGGAAAGGAAATGCAAAAATGCCCCTGGTTAAAACATACATACATACCTTCTTATCTTCTTCCAAGTTGTGTCTTGCCAGGGAGAGAGGGAGGGCTATATTTTAATGTTATTTTTATACTGTTTTATGGTTATCATTTTATTGTTGATACCCACCCTGGAATCTTCCGTTGAAGAGTGGGATATAAACATTCAAGCAAACAAACAATCAAATCAGCAAGCAAACAAGCTACCCCTGACTCCTCCTGGGTAAAACAAGGCTGGGGTGGGCAGCCAGGAGGAAGAAGATTCAGTACTTACCTGAACTCACCTTGTTCCAAGTCCAGCTTGGAGGCATTTGAAGGAGGACTCTTCACATCGCTAGCATGATCTGCACAAGGGAAAAGAACCCTGCAAGCATAGGGCTCTTCCCTTGTGTATGAAGAGGACAGCTATGCTTGTAAGTGCTCCTTTTAAGGTGGCGGCATGTTGATTGCATGCTGCCCACCTGCCTGCTGTCGGCAACATCCCGGTTAGAGAACCACGTGGTGTCAAAGACCGTACAGGCCAGAAGTGCTTCCATTGTGGCAGAATGAGTGAGGATCTATGCTAAGTTAACCCCATCCAGTACATCCAATTCTCCATAGAGGAACAGGGGTTGTGCAGACCCTGCCCTTTGGTGCATTTATTTCACCATCAAGGCACCATGCAGATCCTGTCCCTACCCAGCACTAGAATTTGGAATAGATGTATCCCAGAATCCTTTTCTCTTTAAAAAGAAAAGCTGAAGATAATACTCCAGCCCCAACCTTATAAGTCATATATAAGGCACCCATTATTTTTAGCTGGATGCAATGCAAACTGCCTGTATGCATAAATTCACCAGATAATAATAACTGACCCATATAAACTCCCATTGGGAAAAGATTCTATTTTGCTTGGAGGAAGAGAATAAATGCACAAACACAATCATAGAAATTTTGTCCAAAATGAGCCAAGACACTGAAGTAAAACCCTGTGAATTCAGCTGGACTGTCTCCTGAGTAATTAGTATATGTAGAGAATTGATGCTTTGCTTTTGCTTATAAAAATTGAAGTGTCATAATTAACAACAACAAAAAAAAACCCTCTACACAGATTTCTATTTTGCTAGATATCAATTGTTCAAGCATCCAGCTTGTTCTTTTCACCATGTCAAAAGTGATAATAGCCGTTATTAGGTGACTTCAAAGAAGCTCAAAGCATATTTATGAACAATCAATTATCCAATAAGATGGCATTTGTGTGAGCCTGCAGCTCAATATCTGTGATGCACTCTGAGGTCTGGGGAGTTGTGACACACAAAAGGGTCTATCCTGTGGTGGCCCCCAGACTTTTAAACAGCCTTCCAGCAGAGGTTTACCAGGTGCCATCGCTCTATGGTTTTCTGTGCCTGATTAAAACATAGCAATTGAGGTTGCATCCACACAATTACACAGTTTTTGGGTGTAATCAAGGATCCTGGGGTCTGGTGAGCAAACATTTCCACCCATATCAACTTCTGAAAATTGCTTCTGAGGCAGAAAATCCAACCTTGGAGGTATCCACTGTTCAGGGATGAGAAACCACTCTGGGTGCATCCCCATGGGGTTGCCCCTGATGCACTGTGGCTTTGGGGCAGCCTTAATGTGAATTAAGATTCATATTAAGGCGTCCCCATGGCAATGGAGGACAGGGCGGGTTCAAGGCGAACCTGCCCGTCCCCATGAAAACCACAGCAAATCCCTGCATCAGGATGCTGCTGTTTTCTCTACACATCCCCTTACCTGAGTGCTTAATCAACCGGGTAAGGGGTTGATTTGCTGCAAACACTCACCTGATAGCTGCCGTGCAAGCAGCTGAGCAACTGTCAGGGGGTTACAGCAGCTCTCATGCGCACAAGCAGAGCTCTGCTAATGATTAAAAGAGAGACACAAGCAAGGAGCTAATTAATATGCACCTCTTTTGAAGGCTCGGAGCTGCCTGTTACCTCCAGCCTTGGAAGAGGTGCATATGAATTATTTATTTATTTATTTATTTGTATTTCTATCCCGCCCTATACCCGAAGGTCTCAGGGCGGGTTACAATATTGTGTTAATCTTAGACAGGTCCCTGCCCTCAGGCTTACAATCTAAAGAGACAAGAAACAAAAGGAAAATGGTGTGAGAGGGAACAGGGAACAGCAAAAAGCCAGCACTTGAGCTCTTCAGTTCCAATTTTTCTCTCTGTTTCTTATTGCTGAAAATTTTCCTATTTACTTTGAATTTTCTCTTCATTGATTTTCTCCTTGCCTGGAAGCTATTGGAGCTCACAGGTGTTAGGAAGCAAATTAGCTGTTATCTCTCAGCCTTGGAAAGAGGTACATATTAATTAGCTCTGTGCTTGCATCTCTCTTTTAATCATTAACGGAGCTCTGTTTGTGTGTATGAGAGCTGCTATAACCCCCTGACAGTTGCTCAGCTGACTGAAGGGCAGCTGTCAAGCATACCTGGGTGATTAAGTGCTCAAGTAAGGGAGGACAGTTGCAATCACAGCATTAGCGGTGGGGACAGCGAAACCCTGCCCACTAATGCTGCGATCATTACCTGGGAGTGTCCCCATGCCCCCAGAATAAACCGTTCTTGCCCCATAATTCAGAGCAAGAACAGTTATCAAATGGGGTTTTTTTTACTTCGATTTGGAGGATTTTGTCCCTCATGTATTCCAAATTAGGGCTTTGAATGGGGACTCTTGTGAGGTGGAGTCACGTTTGCCTCGCAGTATCTTCACCATGGGGACGCCCACTCTGAGAACAGATTGTGCCCCTCTTTGGCAATGGTTGCGTTGAATTACAAGGTGGTTTCCACACAGTCCAGTCTAGCATTAAACTGAAAAAGCTCATCTGAGATGTCTTAGGTGTGACTTAGACAACGGTTCCAAGAGACAGGTAATCTATTGCTGAGTTTGTGCTGGAACCAAAGGAAACACTGGGTCTAAAGGGAATGTGAGCAGGCATGCCTGAGTTTGGGCAAAGTGCAAGACGGATGTGCAGTGGCCCTTACAGTAGCCCACCTCAAGGCTTGTGTGCATTATGGACAGGCCATCTCAGATAAATTTTGAAAGCTGGGAATGAAAGTTGCCAACTAGGGCTATTTTGGCTGGTCACTCAGGAGCAGTACACTTCTGGCACTGCTTCCAGATGTCCAGCTGAAAGAGGGCAAAACTTGGTACCAAGCCATGAAGCAGCACTGTCTGCATGGTCTTCATGGACCAATATATTGAAATAGTCTGCTTGTGGATTATTTCCAAATGGTCTGCCAGAGGAGCAGGATACTGCACCATTTTGGCCCTATATTCTGTTTCATAGTTCTATCCAGAGTGGACAGAAGATGCTACCACAGGGCAGGGCTCCTGCTAGGCTGCTTCATGGTGCAGTTGGAGCAGCCTACCATGCACCAATGGATGGTGCCCTGATCCTGTGGGAGAGGTCCTGACCCTGTGGGGAAGGCCTTTGAAATCTTCCTCAGGTATTTGCCTGTGTCTATTATAGAGGTGGGATATTGGTCTGTCTCTTTCATTTGCCATAGACTTTCTCTAGTAAATAATAAGGCAGTCCCAGAGGGCAGGAGCTATCTGTCCTGCATACAAACAATGACACTTGGGTCCTTTCCTGTTTCTTGAATGTGCTCTGTGAAACACAACACTATGGTGTTGGCTGGAAAGTAACTCCAGACACCAAGGATTCTAATAGGTTCAGCCAACGGGAAGAAAAAACTCCCTTGTCCTCGTCTCCTCCCAAACTTTCAATAGCAAAGCAGCAAATGTTTTATCATGCAGATGTACTGAGACCAAAGCTTTGTGAGTTTGCTCCCTCATAAGCAAAGCAATAGCCTGGTTCAGTTTTTAAAACTTTCCCGGTGGATATAGCTATAAGGGGGAAATAATTTTCTGAGATGGCGTTAAAATGCTGATAAACAGCATGGGTGTCCATGTTCCCAGTTTTCAGAGCACAGATTTCTATTTACAGCAATATGAAAAATCATGAAGGCCCTTTCTGTAGTGGGTGGAGCCAGACATCATTTGCACTGACATGTGGATGACAATCCTCTGTTCTGGACTGAATCCAGAATAGGCCCAGTGCAGAAAGGGCCAAAGTCTGAGCAAGAAGCAGCTCCTCATCCTATGCTGCTTCAAATTGCACAGGGCTAATTGGAGATCCATGTATAGTAGTGGTCAGAGTTCCTAGCTTTGAACCCCCATTAACACAATGGTGTGAGTCAGTCCCTATCTATCAGCCTAACCCACCTCATACAGTAGTTGCGCAGACATAATGGACAGGTGGAGAATTGTACCTGGTGGGATAGACTTTTTGGGAAAGCAGGGAGGGAGGGAGGAAATATCATCATAATCATGTGCTTACTGCAATAAACAGAAGAAGAAGAACAATGGACAGGGCATGATAATTAAGTACTGCTTTCAGCAGTTTGGTCTTGTGGTTAGGGAGCCAGATTCTTGTCTGGGAATACCAAGTTTGATTTTGCACTCCTACAGAAAGCCCTTTCTGCACTTTGCCTTATTCTGGAATATATCTCTGGGTAGTCATTTGCTGGCCACAAATTAAGATAGACTATGACAGGCCTCACCTGGGGTCTTCCATAGTTTGTACTAGCATGCAGACAGCTGGGGCCTGTTTGCACTTTTATTCTGGAATATATCCTGGAATAAGGCCCTGCTGTCCACACACTAGTGCAGGTTTACAGCAGGTCCCAGGTGAAGCCTACCAGAGTCTGCATTAGATTTATCCGTTGGGCCATTTTTTAGGTGGTGCTTCTTCTGGTGGTGCTTCTTTGGGCATGACCAAAAATATTCCCCCCTGGTATACTGAACCATTGATCAGGTACACTGAACCTAGGCAGATATAGATTTCATTGCTGCTATATTAGGACACCATTTTGGGCTCCCTAGACATATCTTCACTTTGTCCAATACAGATGAAAAGTGATTGGAGGATGGGGTCTGCCATAGTCTCACAATAAGGTAGGCCCTTATTGAGAGATTCATCCTGTAATACAGTATTTCATGTCTCCAGAGCATCTTTAATGTTCTGAGACATATATTTGGTTTAGGTTAAAATAAACTTTTTAATGTATTAGTGCAGGAGGAGAAATTGAGATCTACACCTTTAAGAAAGAAAAGAATTTTAGGGAAAATCCAGGGTCTCATACTGCCTTTCTAGTCAGTTCCTGTGGGTGGGTGTGAGAGAGCAGTTTCCTTTGTCAGAAAACTGGAATTAGTCTTCAAAACAGGAATCGGTCCGTACAAAACAAGATAAAAGCAAGTATTTAAGAGAGACTTTATTGAGGAGTTCAAGTTCATGTTTATTTTGTGTTTGTAACAAGTAAAGCCTTTGAAAACCAGAGTTTTGTGGACAATTCCTTTCTTCTGGCTGTGTTCCTGAGGGCCAGAAGGCCTTGCTACACCTAGAGTTTCATAGCATTGCCTTTGGGACAAAACACAGTGTGATGTGGAAAGGGACAGTGAGGCTATCACAAGTTTTTGTGGGGTGTCTGGGTTCAAGTTCCCACTGGTACTGAGGCAGGGAATGGGGACCACTGGCACGGGTGTGAATTTCCCACTCTAATTTCACTGTCATGTCCATTTGTCTTCTGGCAGACGTGCTTCTAGTCTGAATTGACTTGGCTGGCTGATGGCCATGAAAATTCATGAAAACTGCTTTAAAGCAACAGCACTGGTCCAGACAGTCCCCATCAGTGTCCCCACCAAATGACCAAGGCATGCCAAGATCCCATCCCCTCCCCCACTCAAGCTGGCTTCCATTGAATAAACAAGTGAAAGACAGAAAGGTTTTCAAGTGTTTTTGAGATCTTTCCTCAATGCCCCAGTTAAGCAGATTAAAATACAGTAATAAGGGAGAATTTTTCAGAAAATTATTTTCTTGGGGGGGGGAATGACTCAGCAGTGACGCCAAGCCTTATATATGATTGGTGCAAAATTGAGTTTAAGCAGATGGGTTGGTCAGGACAAGCTTGACCTGTTGTTCTTAATATCTTTGCAGTGAATGCCATCATACTACACACACAAAGGTGAAAGAGCAAATTTGCTCTGATTTAGCTCACTCTATCACCACTAATCCTAAACCCCTGATAATCCTAAATCCCAAAATGTTGAATTTCTTAGCCAGCATGTTCAGGAATTTGTGTAAAAAATGCCTGCTGCACACTCAGCTAAAAGTGATCACTTCACAGCAGACCCAAAGAAGGAATGAGATAATAATAAAATGGTTACCTTTGAAATAGAATTTAGGGTGGGAGGGAAGTGTTTTCAGAGAATCTAACCCACAACGGATTTGTGTATAAAAAGGGAGAAATAAATCCTCTTTCAATTGCTAGCTGAGCTCTTCTCTCTTTCCACTCCAGATGTAATTGAACTCTCCACTTTATTTATTTTTTTAAATTTATTTTCAATTGGCAATCAATTGTGGCAAATCTTTCAATTCTGCTCTTATCCTTTAGCTTTTTGACATTCTTCACCACAGTATTTCATTTCTTTCCTGGACTATTGTCACCTGCCACAAAAGAAAAGTAGAATTACCTTTCTGTGTCTTTTACCACTCCAGTCTGCCAAGGTTATTCTTCATTGGATGAAGAACCATCGAAGTATATACAAGAAATATAACTCAAGGTTGTATCTGGGAGTAATGAATAAGGAAAGTAATTCTTCCCAATCTTGAATAATTAGCCTTCTCCTGCCCTTTAAAAAAAAGGAGTTCAACAAGAATAATAAATATAGGCAACTTATTGATTTAAAGAAACTACAGATTTATCAGGTTTAGGAAAAGCAGTGTTACACTCAGAAAAAGAACAAAGTTTTAGACAGCAAATTAAATTAAAATAACAAAGTAGAGAGTAAGAACATGTGTGAAATAACTTTACCCAGAGGAGATACTTGTTAAAGATCCTATTTATCATGTCCTGTAGTATTGGATTTGCACTGTAAAACCCAATACACACTCACAGTGGGTGTTTTTCCACTGTCACTAGAAGAACCCATTAAGTACCTATTAATGGGTACAAAAATGCCATTATGTACCCATTAATGGGTACTTTTAGTGACAGTAGAAAAAAACCCCAAGAATAGGGAAATCAAAAAAGGTACTTACTTTTTCTTTTGTTAGTGTTTTCACTCTAAATTTTCCTAAAAGAGTTGTGCAACTACATTTCTAAACTTCATTTTCTAAAACAGTGATAGTGCTATAATGGAATAAAAATCAATAAATTATCCATTTCAGCAGTTAAAGATATTCTTGGTGACACTATTTGCTGTGAAATGTAATGTGATACTACAGCTAGTATCACCAAGATTATCTTTAATGGTTTAAATGGATAGTTTATTGATTTTAGTCAATTCTAGCATTATCACAATTTTTTTAAAAAAAATCAAGTCAAGGCATATAGTTGCAGAGATGTTGAATATTGTTTTCTACTGGGAGACGCACATTAATAAATCTGAAATTATATTTTGGATTCATTAGCTGTATACATATGAGATCCTACATTGTAGACCTGTTAATATCAGACAAGAAGTAATATGGGGTGTTTTTCCACTGTCAAAAAGTACCCATTTTTGCACCCATTAAGGAACCATTTGGGTGTGAGACATTTCCACCACGGCACCCATTTGGGACTCGATTGTTTCCACTGCCGTGGGTACACTTTGGCCTTTAATCCAGATTTTCTGTAGACCCAATTAATGGGGTCTACAATGGGGTCTTCAGGCAGAAAATCCGGATTAAATGGGGTCTAGAGGAAGCTAGTGGGAGGGGGCACCCTTGCCCCCCCTCCCCCAAGTTTGGCTTCAAAGTCACTTCAAAGTCAATTTGAAGACTGACCCCCCCTGCACCCCAAAACACCTGGGGTAAGGGACCGACCCCTTGTGGGTTGATCCGGATTCCCCAGATGGGTGCAAAGGTGTTTCCACGGCAGGGGTGTTAGCACCCATTGCTAATGGGTGCTACACCTCCCGTGGAAACACATTGGGTGCTTCCCTTAATCCGGATCTAAGGGCTGCAGTGGAAAAACACCCCTTGTTCTGACAGTTTGAAATGGTGGAGCCAGTTTAATAACAGCACCAATATTCAGTTGTTTAATTGTTATCTTGACAACATAATTAATGAGGTTTCCATTAGCTCTTTATTATTGTAGGCAGTAATTTTATAATCAGAATGAAATCATTTTCTTAGAAGAGGTTTTAACAGGCATTTCATATTATTGAATGTGAAGGGACAAAGGAAGAATATATTAGCATCTGTGTGTGATTTGTTTGTTTAAATACGTTTCAGCAATACTCTCTCAAGTGATGCGTGTGTATGCAGTAGGAATGTGCATGAATGTTCTAAACATTCAAAATTCAATAGAATTCAGTCGAATGTGGACATTCACATTCAAGTAGAATGTTTACACATTCAAATTTAAACACTGAAATGAATTTTGAATGTTCCAAAACATTCGTGCAAATGATTCAAAACATTTGAATGTACAGATGGGGGGAAATGAACTCCTGTGGAATGGGGGGCTTGTGGATAGCATGGAGGCTTGTGAGACATTTGGGGGTATGGGGAGAGCAGTTGGACATATAGGGAGGTTTGCACACTATAGGTCTTAAGGCAGAAAAGTGAATATGTGGGAAGGTTTGTAATTTTGAGGGTAAGAAATGGAAAACAAAGATATGAAGATCTAGGGGTCTCAGGTTACATAAAGTTAAAGTCATTGGTTCTGTTCACCCTTAAGTGATCAGGTTGGCCTGGCATGCTCTTGCATGGAGCATGCACACACTGCAGTACTGACTCCATCCCAGAGCCTCCCAGAAGCATGCATGGCTGACCTGATTCTCTTTAGCTGTGCAGCATTAAAAACTGCTCCATAGCTTTGCCGAGAACACATAGGGTGCTCTTGGAACACTCCTGGATGCAGCATTCACACTGTTTCTGTATGTGAACACTGCATGTGGGCAGATCATCATGGCTGTGGCTGCACAGTTGTCCATAGCATCATGATTGCCATAACAACGGCCTGGCATGTAGCAGAAGTTGCCAAAGCCATTGCTACAGTGATGCAGATGATCCCAAACAGACCGTCTGCACTTTGGGGTCCTCAAGGTAGGTTTGAGCTAAGTTTGGGATGGTCCCAGTGTCACTGTGCAAACTCTGTCCACTGAATCTATTGAATGAAATTAGAAAAGGTATAACCTTTACCTTTATTGGTTCTGTGGGACTATCAAATACATGTACACTATTAAATGGTATGGGGTGTTATTGCATCCATTATTATTATTTTTTTTAGAAAAACACAGAAACAAAAATTTATTTGTATAAAATATCAGTGTCACAACCTGAGCAGTGGACCAACTCTATTTGTGCTTCCTTCTTGTGTTTTATCCCGTATTCTGTGCTTCTAAAACACTCTGGGGTAA
The DNA here is from genome assembly GCA_023333525.1 of Aspidoscelis tigris stejnegeri. Taxonomy (NCBI): domain Eukaryota; kingdom Metazoa; phylum Chordata; class Lepidosauria; order Squamata; family Teiidae; genus Aspidoscelis; species Aspidoscelis tigris. Next base: position 28,485,106 of record JALMGA010000002.1, read on the forward strand.
AAGAGACATTTGTAATTTGGCAAGGAATAATGCAGGGTGATTTTAGAATAACAGTATTCTGGGGGGGGGGGGGGATGTGTGTCTTACATGGAAAAAAAACCAGCAATTTTTTGCAGAGAAAAAGCATTGCATTGACATATAAGCAACAAGATGAGCCATGCAAATGAATATTCTATTGCTACCCAGGGCTCCTAAACTGAATGAGAAATTTTCTTCACCCTTTTCATTCTGGAAATAAATTTCTATTAAAACAATGACAGCCTAACCTTTACCAGACATACCACCTGGGTGGAAGAAATAATGTGAATAAATAATACACCAAAAAAATTTTTTTTAAGTGTTTTGAAACAGGGAACAGATTTAGCTGAACCCTAGCACAAAAGACTTGCTGTGTATGAAATTGACATAGGGTCTTGCTACCTTTAGGGCTGCCCAGTATTTTGGTGTGAAGTTGTACAAAAATGCTTTTTATTGCAGGTTTTACAGTATAGGGCGTGTGACAGAAGGCCATTTGAAGACTGTGAGATTGTGAGATACTTAGTGAGGCAATGCACGTGTTTCCTGCATCTTCCTGAAGGCTGCAGGGCAGTGATGGCTAACCTTTTGAGCTCGGTGTGTCAAAATTGGCAAGAAAACCTAGAAATATCCATAATTCTGTGATATTTGTAGCTCTAAAAAAAGTTATATTTTTGATGTATGTATTTTATTAAAAGCAAAAACAAATAATTCTTTACATTAATGACTTTTGTTGCTGAATTTCATTTGTTAAATCTTCAATTGAAAGTTGGTATTTTGTACACTTCAAGAACAAGCAAGCACTACATGCCCAGGTGCCAGGGTGACCATGTGTGTCATCCAAAAGGGCTTGGCGTGTCACCTGTGACATGCATGTCATTGGTTGGCCATCACTGCTGTTTTCTGCATATTTCTGTAATTATTTGTTAAATGTGAATAAGCTGATAATCAAAATTAAAACCTACCAGTGGCCACAAGTCATGACTGCTCTACTCCTTTCAGTACTGGAGGTGGTGTGCCTTGAAAGAAAGAGACACCCAGGCCCTTTTTGCACTAGGCCTTATTCCAGATTATATAATGGACTAGGGACCTGGTATTGGTGTGCTAGTGTAGACTATGGCAGGGCCTGTGATAGTCTGCACCAACATGTGGACAGCAGGTTCTTCTTCTGGCATATAATCTGGAATGGGGCCCAGTGCAGAAAGGACCTCCTACTGCACATAACAAAAGGGGCACCTCAGAGAGACAGTGGGTGTCCTGTGTGTTTACAAGCTTCCTCTAACTAACCTTTTCTAGCCCAGAATGTTCATGAGAGGGGGAGGGGCAGACTAGTGTGTGAACAATCCCACCTTGAATCTGTCTCTGAGCCACTTCAGAGATACTGATCACAGCCTTAATATACCACGTGATCTAGATGGATACTGTGAAAGAAAATTATGGGCTAGGTAGGCGATTAAATCCAGCAGGGTGCTTCTTGTGCCTCTAAATGCATAGTGCCATAACTTCAACCCTTTCATTATGGATGCATTCACATATAGAAAAAAGCACCTCAAAAGTACCTTCGGAATGGTATGTGTTTTCAATCCCTCTCTAGGCCACACAGCCTAACATAAGGAGAGTTGTGAGTTCTGCCTTACAGGGGACAAGACCTGTTCGAAGGGCAATGAAAGGTCAAGCTTCCATTTGATACGTTAACATTCTCTGAAGAACTATGTCCCCCAAGGAAGGATGTGCACAGATATTCAAAATATTCATTATTCAGATGAATTTGAACATTCGTATATGAATCAAATGTCCAGAGATTTTTTTTTTTTGGTATTCATACGAATATTTTGAGTTATTTGTATGAATAATTTGGACATTCGTATATGTACAGATATATATGCATCGCATACATATTGATACACATCTATACAGATATGTACAGGATAAAAATGGGATGTATACGGGATAAAAATGGGATGCATACGGGATAAAAATGGGATGCGTACGAGATTCATATCATTAGATACATATCGAATATTTGAACAAATAGATATGAATGTTTTTGTATTGGTTCAATTGTCCAAACATTTGATTTTCTTTATTTGTATGGATTTGGATATTCAAATATTCTATTCAAATCAAATGTCGAAAATTGCATTCGTGCACAGCCCTACCCCCAAGGAATAATGGAGGAGGTGGCAAAGTGGAATGGAGGGAGTTTGGAGCTGTCCACCCACAACATCTGTTCACAGTCCTCCCGTGATAATAAATATTGTTTGTTATTGTTGGGTACCACTGAGTCATGACCAACTTCTGTCTGAATGCATGGGAACTTCCATGGGCACCTCGATGCAGTTTTCTTGGCAGAGGTACAGAAATGGTTTGCCATAGCCAACAGGCTGGGCATGATGTCTGCCTAATTATAGCAAATGTTTTTAAAAGTTCATCTACATATATATGTGTATATAAAAACCAATATACTCCAACTTTACTTGAATCTTTGCTTTTTTTCTTTCCATCTGTGTGTTTTATGGTTGTCATTTGCCCATTTAAACTCCACTAAACAAAGAGATAATGAGAAGAGAACATGGATATGTATGTTAATTTATGATTTTTCAATGGAAAATCAGGCAGAAAACAATTATAAATAAAAAATACAACACTTATTGGAAAAAAAGAAATGGAACCTTTCTGCACTGACCGTTAATATGGATTCATGAGGCCACATCCCCCGTAGTCCACTCTGTTTACATTAGACAGAGCATGATCTGAATTAAGGGAGTCCTTAATCCAGGGGTAATCCAGACCCATCTGCTAGACGTGAAAGGAGCATAATCACTCAACGTTGACTAGCGCTCACCCTTGCGAGAGCTAGGTAACTACAGGCTAAGCCCCCACACAATTGGTCACTCATCTGTGACCAATCCCAGGGTGGTCCTGTTCAGGGTGCCACCATTTTGTTTGCGGCACCCACCGTGACTGCACGTGCATCAGTGCTGTCACTATGATGATACTGATGCTCTGTGCATGCTCAGCCACATCTATGGTTATTTGAAATACCAGCATGCTTGCACGACACCTCAGATGACCCCGGAGCGCTGGAAAAAGTGGAGATGCTCACCACAGGTAAGCAATTGGGTAACGTTAGTAAAGGTGTGGAGCACAATTTTGTGCTCAACACCTAGTGCACAATTAGGGAACTTCCGGGAAGGCAGGGGGAGCCTGGAGGCTGTAACAGCTTCCTCAAGTAGTGGATGGTCTTCTCAAGTTACCTAATCATGCCCCAGATCACTGGTAGATGCATTTAATTGGGTCTAACAGTCATCCAGAGCAGTCATGGTATGGAACATGGGAGGCGTGCAGAGGTCATGCTCCCATTTTCAGGACTAGTAGGGGTATCTTTCAGCAGACTTTCACAGAAAAACACCCCCCTTAGGTCCCTAGAAAGTGTTGAGGTGCAAGCTTCATGGCCATGCGATGGGCTGATCCAGATCAGTGCCATTGACACATAAGGATGGCAAGGATTTAATCCAGAATGAGACGCAGTTCAAGCCTTTGCAGGCCAGATAGGTTCTGCCCATTTGAATTGTCTACTTTCATTTGAGGAGATGTTTCAGCAGAATAGGGAAGACTCTATAGAGGAGCAGTTTGCATGCCACAAGGATTTAGCAAAACGGTTCATTTTCATGTGCTTGACTGCCTCTGTTTCCCTGGAGCAGTTCTTATCTGTCCTCAGGTGGATGAATGAGAAGGAATGAACCTCAGTACTATTTTCAGAGCTTCAAACATAGAGTGAGTTGACTATCGACTGAAGATGTGTGTCTGTGTGTGTGGGAGGAAAGCTTGAAGGAAACACAATATGGATCAGGATATAATCTATGGCTCTTTCTACATGCACCCTTAACAATCCTTGCTAGTCGACATCTGGGTCTCTGTATCCTCACATTAATGTGAATCATGGAGGCCCCTCCCCCATTGGTCCAGCTCTGCTGCCTGCATTCAACAGAGGTCCTAATCTGGATCACTGGTAGCCCTGTTCAGTCAAGACTACCAGTGGACCAGTGGCCCTGATCTAGAACACGTGAGGCAATCAGAAGGTCCATCTCCATGATCCAGGACTACCAGAGGGTAGTTATGTTCTTATGTACTTTTCAGCAGTGCTCTGGCAAAAGGCAACTACCCCCAAAGGCTCCAAGGTTAGGAATTTTCATTCCTAGCCCTCAGAGTCACAGGGGTACAGCATCAAAGCTCACAAAAGCTTAGGAGCTGTGCAGTGTGGGCAATCCAGATCAGCACTGTCAGTGCAGACAGTGCTGATCCTGCCCACACTCTCCTGTGATTTGGATCAGTTGGCCAGGTTAATCCAGACCCACTGATCCAGAGTTCCTATGGGTTAAGTGCAGATGGAATCCAGGTGTGCTGTTCAGGAAACTGGGGAGAAAACCAGCAAGGTACACAACATGAGGCTATAAGCACAGTCCAAATTCTGGCCCCCTCTTTAGTTCATCATCTGATCAGTCCTGCACCCAAATCAGCTTTTGGCTTTAACAGGAATGGTTCAGTCTATTTTTCTGTGAAGTCTAAATGGAAAGACATACTTTTCCTTTTATAGACTGCTTCTGCCAGCCAAGACAAATGCCACACAAAACATTCACAAGGAAACTGACAATTTCACCACAGCAAAAAATAATATTTGTAGGCAGGCTAAGGAACCCATGACAGTAAATATATCTTTGCATTTAACTTTTAAAAAATGTAAATGACATTCTCTTGGAACAAGATGGTAACTATAATTGAAGCACACAAGGGGAATGAGTTCAATCCATTCATCCCTTGCTGTCCTGTTAGTAGGAGCATAACCCATATGCTCCAAAGATAATTTCATTTTGATGCAAATTCTGGTCTCCTCTTGTTGGAAAAATGGAAGAAAGGGAGGGAAGAGTTAAATTCTCTTCCCACATCTTCTGACATCTAAATAATGATCATCTGTTCCCATCTGCCTGTGTATTTAATGAATAGCATTTAATTCAAAGGGAGTGGCTGCAGTCCAGCCAAAGAAAGTATCTGATTTGAATACAGAGGTTTCAAGTTCAATCTCCACCATCTCCATAGGAGAAGGTAATGAAAATTATTTTTCTATTGTTGACAAGAAAATTTCATGGGTGTATCTTTTTTTAAAAAAATGAACAGGATAAAGTCATAGATCAGTTTGTTTTAACATCTTATATGTTTGTTTTAATATATTTTTCCATTCCTATATTAGAACTAACATTACTTATTTCTTAATTGAAGAAACTGTGAACAGAGTTTATTTATCTCCATTGTGGTCTTTTAAAAACACACACTATTATTTTATTTTTTATATCCCACCCTTCACCAAAAGAGCCCAGGGCAGGTCTCATTAATAAAATAATAAAACATATAAAGCATTCTTAAACTATATTTAAAATATAATAGAAGACTGTAAGTTTAAATATAAATGAACATATAATCTAAATCATACTTTTTCACCTCTGCCTAAACTGGGTGACCATTATTTATTTTTATTTGTATTGTTTCTTGTTTTATTCTTTATACACTGCACAAAATCTCCAGAAATTCACAGTATATAAACCTAATAAGTAAATATCTATTTTTGTTGTCTTGCTTTATTTCCCAAACAAACTGTCAATGAAAGGCTCCAAGCTCAGAAAAAATGAAAAAAAAAACCAATAACTTTAGAACCATCTAAAAACATTAACTGAGTCAACTTTGAGTTATAGACCATCTTTTTCTTAAATCAGGCAGAACAAATGAGTCTTCATCGGATTTCCAGAAAACACCAACAAGGGATCTAGACTTTACAGTTAGCATCTCTTTTTACAAGCAGACCTGTTCCATAGACAAGGCTGCATCTCTACTTACCATTTCCAAAGGCCTCTGTGCATCCAAGAAAGCACCCACTGCCTTCTCACCTCCATTTTTGACAACAGCAGGCACCCTAGAAGCAATCACATGCACCATTTTGCACCACAGTTATTCACACAAGGGGCTCTGAAGCAGAGCCTTTTCTTCTCGCCTAGCATGGGGGTGCCCCAGAACACGGTGCCTCAGCGTGAAATGAAGACCAGGAGGGTGCTATGGATGGGGTTCCTCTCCTGTCTACCCCAAACAAAGCCACTTCTCCCAAAAGAAAAGACACAACCCAAGTGACTTCCAGCTGTGCTTGACATCTAGCTTCACAAATCCGTTGCAGTCTGGAATTCAGGTATGGAAAACCACCAGTGTTAACCCTGCTGAGACTTTTTGTCAAATACCTTCCAGTCATTGATTTTCTTAATTTGAGGAATGGGAGCACAGTGTCACTTCAAATTAGTTGTTTTTGTTAATTTTATTTTTAAAAATTCATACACTTGTGTGCTCTCCCTTTGGTATTTTTAAATTTTTAATTTTGCTCCAAAAGGTTTTTCTTGGCTGGTACACAGTAGACTGAGAACTTGGGAAATGTACGTAGAGAATGGTTTATTTAATAACTTCATGGAATGATTCAGAATAGATGTGTTTGACATTGCCACTTGTTCGCTTTTCCTGTGTTGCATAAAAAGCCTTAAAGCATGTCCATTTTTAGTGTAAGTACTGCTTGTTGCTCTTTTTTGTTAAGAGTTGTAATAAATATAGCCCACAGTAGTATCTTGCCCTTTCTGTGCATCTTCCAAGTTCCTAGTCAGAGCAGATAGACTGAGAATTATAACCTTGGCTCTCTTGGTATAACAGTATACATTACATAGAGGCCCAAGTTAGATTTCCCTTAAAGTGTTTATGCAACATACAACTGCAACCAAACAGCTCCTTGAGAACTGTACTTTTAATGAGATACAAACACTGACTTGGGCCCTTTTTTCACTTAACTGTAGAATCAGACATAAGGACCTGTGGTCTGGATCATAGGTATCCTCAGCCTCATGTTAATGCAGATCAAGGAGTCTCTGCCCTCTTAGTCTGGGTCCGTCTACACAAGATAGACCCAGATCTGAATTCAGAAGTCCTTAATCCAGCTTTATTGTAGACCTGATGAACTGAATCTACAACAAGACTAAGGGCCTTAATCAACATCATGGAGGCATGAAGATGGCATGTCTCCATGATCCAGTTACCAGGGGCTGGTATTCGGTGGCATTCCACCAAAAACACCCCCACACTCCTCCATAGCTAGGACTGAAAGTTCCTCGCTTTGGGTCTTGTGAGGAGGAGGCAGCTGTGAAGCGCAGCCCAGGTCAGTGCCATTAGTGCAGGTGGCACTGATCTGGCCCATGCATCCCCCTGATCTGGATCAGTAGGTCCAGTTAATCCACATCTACGAATCAGGATCTAAATCAGGTAAGTGCAGAAAGGGTACTGTATATTTGCACTATATGGCTGTAGACTTGTCCAGAAGCCCAAATGGGATGCTTCATCTGCATTATAGAACAACCTACTGGAAGGCCACAAATAAGGCAATCTTTGCCATATTTTCCCCCAATATTCCTTGGGCCTCTTTGTACTTACTTGTAGTAAGTTCCAGCATGAGGGTAAGTCCTATTGTGGAACATCTCTTCTGCATGCTAGAACAAAAGAGAGAGGCCACACTCCCTCCCTGGGCCACTCCAAATTGGAATGGAGCAAGGCTCAGTCTAGATGGTCAAACTACACTGGGAGACCAGTAGAGTGGTGTTTACAGGTCTACCAGTATTTCAGGGTGGCCAGGGTGGCCCAAGGAAGTGTGCAGAATGGTGCAGACCTCCCTGTTCTGGTTTAGCAGGTGAACCAATTTTGGAGTCACACTAAATTGCATCACCAAAATGGGTCCCCGAGGGGAACCAAGGCTAGGAATTACAGTTTCTAATACTTCACAAACCTGAAGTGACTCTATTGATCAAGCAGTCTCTGGAGCCGGCACAAGGAGCTGTACCAGGACAGCCGTCCAAATGCAGAAGATCTATCCCAGGACTATGAAACCGTTCCTGTCACTGGTCTAGCTCCATGATGAATTGGTTCTGCTGAATTGTCCCACTAAGCTAAGCGTGAAAATGGCCTATGCCATAGGATCATTTCCCCATGCCATTCTTATAACATCTAAATTTCCCATTTCTATCTGTAATGAAAGCTTATAGATCTAGAAAAAGGGTGATTCTGCATTGCTCTGTATACCAGAGCAGCAAGTGTCCTAAAAGCTTCCCTTCCTCATGCGGAGACTCAGTATGCTTGCTGGCCCAGTATACTTGCCTGTGTGGAAACATCATAATTTCTTTTTGTCTTTTAGCTTCTCCTTTCTGGAGAACCTCTGGATGGGGTTTGTTTCAAGCTGATAAACTTGCTTCAGATTAAAGTGGTTTATAATTCCTCCCCCTTTCCTTCAGCTCTGTAGAATATGCCCTGACTTAGGTACCCCCAAACTGCCCTGGATGGTTTTTTTCTCTCTTCTTTGTATCAGGTTGACATTTGTTTTCGCATGACTCATCTTCTCTTGTGAAAGACAAGGTGACTTCATGATATTCTGAGCTGCTCCTGCACTTACCAGCCTTTGTCTGGAGTCACTGGGTCTGGAAAAGTCAGGACTACTGATCCTGAAGAAGGAAAGGTGCAGATGGGATTAGCACCATCTGCATGATGGTGCTGATCCATATCAGCCCAAGCTGCAATAGGGATTTGGACTATTTTTCTCTCGTTCACTTTTTATTCATTCTGCATTGAAGGAAATGGAATGGAACTTCTCATTTGTGTTAATGGAACCACTTAGTATTGTACTAGGCTTCAAATTAACTTTGAATCCCTGCCACCACCTGTTGTGTCTCCGAAACCATTCTGAATCTGCTCTGAAGTTTCAAACAAAGGCACAAAAACTTTTGCTTCACATGCAAAGCCAGTCTTCAAATACAGAAAATATTCGATACAAATGTGAAATTTCAAATCTTAAAATTGGGCGATGAACATTTTTCTCCCATTCTTGCACTGCAGCCTTGAAGCTCACATGAGCTTCACACCCTCATCACCAACCCTCTGAGGACTAGGAACAAAAGTTCCTAGCCTTGAGGCCTCTATGGGATGTATTTTGACAGCACACTATGGCACACCTCCATGTTTGTTGGTAGTCCCAAGGCCTTCTGTGTGCTTCCTTTGTTCTGAATCAGCAGCCCAGATCCAGAACACAGGGGGCATAGAAGACTTCCCTCCCAGGTTCAGGACTGATTAATTAAGACCTCCCTAATCAGGACCACACCCTGTCAAAAGCAGATAGAGAAGACCAGCGGGGGGTATGGCCTCGTAGATCTGGATTAACATGCAGATCTATGAGGCATGGAGGAATACTACATGGGGCCTTAATCCAAATAAAGGTTCACATAAAAAAGACTTTTGTCTGTTTTAGGATGTGCATGAATTTCAAAACATTTGAAATTTGATAGAATTTGTTAAATTTTGACATTCAAATTTGAATCAAATGTCTAAATTTGAATTTAAACATTCAAAGGAATTTTGAATTTTTGAATCTATGCATTCAAATTATTTGGACATTCATATGTGTATGGGTACATACAAGATGCGTACTTGCACATACTCATCCTTCCTGCATCTAAACGCATTTGTGCAGATCAGTACCGGATGAAAACAGAATTGCATAAGGGATAAATATGGGATGTATACAGATGCGTACAGGATGCGTAATGATGCATACGGGCACATATAGTGCAAATTCGAATTAAAAATTCAAATGAATAGATTCAAATTTGCTTAATCTGAATCGAATTTGAGTAAATTCAAATTTTAAAGATTCGAATGGAATTTTTTGATATTCTATTTGAATTGAATTGAATCCCGAAATGTACACCCCTAGTCTGTTTTAGGTCACCAACTGGCATCTTAAGTTAAAGTAATGTAGAAGCATCTGGATTCAAAAACAGTTTCCTCAATGCCTGATTAATAAAAAAAAAAAAGTACAATAATGTCTACTTCTTTGTCCTCTTCATTTTTCTTTTCATTATTTCCCCTTTCCAGCAAATCTGGTGACATAGGAGTCTGGGACATCTACAATTCTTCCTTTCTTTTTCAGATTTTATGTCTGAGTGCTTTGCAGCGTGACCTAAGAATGAAGAGTAGAATTGTTTGAACTTGGCATTTACGTTCACTACCAAGAAGGAGGAAGGCAGAGGTAGGAGATGATGAAATTAAAATGGCAAGTGAAAAGTTGAGCGCAGGTCAGTGTGACCAGGCTGATGAAGGGCTGCCACTGGGCATGTTAAACTTAAGCATAATGAGAAGGCTGGGGACTCCCCCCCCCCAGCTTTTTTTTTCTTTTACAGCACAGCACAGTGTGTACTGAAAATTCTTCAGAATTTACAACGAGTGAATGAAAGGGAAAACTGTTTCCAGCAAGGACAATGGGCTCCACACAGAATCAGAGGAGGTTGACCCCAAGACCACCCAGGAAATGCTTCCATTCCTGTCTTCCAAGCTGGGCCAGGAAAACAGCCAATGCAAAACACACTGAAGAGAATCCTTCTTTTGTCTGGGTGTTACTTGATACAAGATTTCAGCCATCTTCAACATGGGGATCGGGAAAGTGAATTTCACATTCAGGGCTCAAGGCAGGAGGTCACGACTTGCTCAAGAGCACAGACCAATGTCAGAAGACAGCAGCTAATCTGCTTGTTCTAACAACATGCAATTATCATTTTAATATATTGGATTTGGGATACCTTTGGGTATCAGGTGGGACAAAAATATAAATAAATAAATAAATAAATAAATAAACTTTAGTCATTTGTGTTTGTAGGTCCTGACAGTGCCAGAATTCAGCAGATGGATAGGAAGGCATGCATGTGTGTGTGTGTGTGTGTTCATGCACAAGCGCTTGTGCACTCATGCATGTGTGCACACACAAATGCCACTTCTGTCTAGGGCAGTGATGGTGAACCTTTTGAGCTCGGTGTGTCAAAATTCGCAAGAAAACCTAGCTTAACTCGGGTGCTGTGTCACATCTAGAAATATCCATAATTTTTTGATATTTGTAGCTCTAGTAAAAAAGTTATATTTTTGATACCGTATATTCCGGTGTATAAGACGACCCCCAACTTTCCAGTTAAAATTCAGAGTTTGGTATATACTCGCCATATAAGAAGATGACGCCCGGCGTATAAGACGGCCCCCAACTTTTGAGAAGATTTTCCTGGGTTAAAAAGTAGTCTTATACGCCAGAATATACAGTATATGTATTTTATTAGAAGCAAAAACAAATAATTCTTAACATTAGTGACTTTTGTTGCTAAATCTTCAATTGAAAGTTGGTATTTCATACACTTCAAGAACAAGCAAGCACTACACGTCCAGGTGCCAGGGTAACCATGTGTGTCACCCAAAAGGGCTTGGCGTGTCACCTGTGACACGCGTGTCATAGGTTGGCCATCACCGGTCTAGGGATATGCACGAATATTAAAAAATTCAAAAATCCGATTTGAATCCAACAAACGACATTTGAATTTGAAAAGAATTACATACGTATCTGTACAAAATTATACGTATCTTGCACTTAAAACATGGGATTAAAATGGGGTGCATATGGGATAATATGGGATTCTATACGGAATGTGCCCAGATACATATAACAGATACGAATGTTGTTGACATTTGTATCTTTAAATACAAATCTAACATTCGAACATACAGATTCGAATGTTACGGATTTGAATTGGATTTTTTAACATTCAGATCTTAAACATTCAAATTGAATAGAATGTTTTGAGATGTGATTTGACTCAAATTCAAATGCAAAAATACATTTGCGCACACCCCTACTTCTATCCATGGAAATGTCAAAGACAGGGAACTTTCAGGAATTAGTGTGTTATGACCCCAAAAAAGTGACAGAAGGATGTCCTCACTTTGCAGTGAGGCATTGGTGGGGCACCAGAGCATAGAAAGCACTATGAAAGTACTTTCTCCTGCTCTGGATCTGGAATGCTACTACAGGCACTTCTGGTAGGATGTTTGCTCAATGGGTTTGGGAAACACTGAATATTCATATGGTGCCATATGGATGCTGCCCAATTTTTTTTATAAAAAAAGAAAGTGATCCAGGTGGGACCATTCAGTGCAGGTTCAGCAGCATTTGAAATGTAGGGGCTAGGGCATAGTTATCTGCTTCATATCCAAAACATTTCAAGATTTGTGTAATTGTAGCAAAAATGAATTTGAAAAAGTGTCTTGTTTTACTCAGTGCATCAGTCTCTAAAGCAGGGACAATCCCTGCAGATGTGCATGCTTTATAAGATAAAAATATTCTTGGCCATTTCTGCACTTGCACAGATGGGTGCAGGCGAGTTGCATCTGCCTCTGACTAGAATGGTTCCATGCTGGAATGATTCCATTTGCCCAGAAAAAAGCTGTCTGCACTTAAACAACCTCCCTCAGGCCTGGGCCCATGTCTCTCTGAAAGTCACACAAGCTTTGGATCCTTACACAAGGGTTCTGATGAGTAGAAAATAAGGATCTTGGCTTTGGAAGCCTAGAGGGACCTAATTTGATAATTTTCTGCATTGTCTCCTGCTAAACCAGTCCACAGAGACCTGTGCCCTTCTGCAGCCTTCCATAGTGGGCTACACTGCATCCAGTGTGGATGCAGCAGCCTACCAGGAAGCATCATCTCTAGTCTGCATGGAATGTGGAAGAGAGAGGCCCAGTACTGAGCCAGCCAACAGCTCACTGAACCATTCCACTGGTAAGTGCGGAAGATCCCCTTGGTTAAAGCTTGACTCCTGATAGATAACGTGGAAGCCCTTCTTCAGAGGAAATCCTGAGGACTGAATTCAGGCCCGTCTCTCTCTCCCAAGCATTAGCAGACTGAATTTCTCATCAGCCATTCTCAGGATAGTCAGCTATCAGGAATTACAAGAAATACAGTTTTACATCTGGAGGGCAACATGAAGCCAAAGCCTGCATATAGGCTGTATTAAACAGCAGTGTGGCTAGTGCCCAGTATAATTTATAGGGAAGAGGGCAAGACAGCTAAAAGGCGGTTGATAACACGTGGTATTGGGGAAGAACACATATGTATTCATTCATTCATTCATTCATTCATTCATTCATTCATTCATTCATTCATTCATTTTCTCCAATCATCCAAATGCCTCAATGCAGTTTAGAAATATTAAACAAAAATGGTTAAAAAAAACACGCATGCAATAAAAATGAAAGCACACATAAAGCAAACATAAAACCCAAATTGAAATGTAATTTAAAGCTCAATGAAACAGCTCTAGTAAATTAAATGCAGCAATTATGGAGAAAACACACACACAAAAATGCTTTTTTAAGTAGCTAGGTAAATGGAAGGTAAATAAAAATCTGCAATTTTGTGCAAACCTATATCAAAATTAAGTCCACAAAATATAATTGGTTATGAAATAGCAGACAACTCTGAACTGAAATATGCATGAAACAAAGACAGCGAGTGGTCCCAACATTGCCCTTATGGGACAGCATGCACACACACACACATACACACACACACAAATAGAGAGAGAATGACAGTATTCAACAAAATAGACTATTGTCAGTATGGTTCTGTTGCTACTTAACAACGACAATTTTGGCTACTCTTCCATGGCAATTGCTTCATAAATAGGTTCTGCTGAATATGGAAATGGACGGACAAAAAATTATTTTGTCTGAACTGTTTAATTTGAAGCTAACTTGCACGTCTAAATTTACAATGTGTGACAAAAGACTTATGTAATGACTTAGTGAATAGCTTTTTCACTCCATAGATAATCTCTAGCTAGCGATTAAGAATTTAAAATGGAGGCAGCTCATTCCTGGGTGCTTGGCAGAGACACCCAGATCGTGACTGAAAATGACAGCTCTTTATGTATCTGGGAGTGTGGAGGTATCAACTGTGGCACACGCCTGTTGAGGGTAGCAAACCTGTGTGTCTTCAGAAAATGGAACCGTGGACAGCAGTCACACCCAGTAATGTGGCCATGTGATTGCAAGTCCTGCCCAAGGAGGAGGAGAACCTTGCCATCCCTCAGGTGTGTGTGTGTGTGTGTGTCTGGTGGTGGCAGCCTAGACCACTCTGCCCTCTGGATGACTCTCCAGCCTGGATGGGCCCTGATAATTTGGAGCTGCTTCCTTGCAGAACTGGGTCCTTCTTGTCAGCTGCTCTGGACTCCACCTGAGGCCTATTCACACTTGGCCTTTTTCTGGAGTGTATCTCAGGATAGGGTTCTGTGGTCCACACGCTAATGCAGACTCTGGCAGACCTCACTTTGGGCCTACTGAAGCCTGCACTAGCATATGGACAGCAAGTCCCTATTCCAGGATATATTCCAGAATAAAGCCAAGTGCAAATAGGCCCCTGCTCTCAGGTTCATCAGAGACTATAAAGGACAGCTGCTTATGGCTTAACCTGCTGGAAGTCTTGCCCGAGGAGGAGGAGAACTTTGCTATCCTCTCAGGGGTGGTGGCGTAGTGGTGGCAGCCTAGGCCACTCTACCCTCTGGGTAACTCCAGACTGGCTGGGCACAGACATCATGGAGGAGGTGATTCTTTGTGGAACTGGGGCCTTTTGTAAGCTGCTCTGGACTTCACTTGGCTTCAGCTGCCTTAATTTATTTTGTGAGTGTGTGTTTTGGCTGATTTTGCAATGTTTTGTATGACTTGAATTTTTTATAATGTATTTGTATTATAATGTTTTGATTATTATTTTCCATTGTATATTTTCTGTTTGCTGTAAACCACCTTGGGCACATTTTCTTTTGTAAAGGTGGTGTACAAATAAAATGGAAATGGAAATGGAATAATGATTGCTACAAGGCATCAACTGCTGCTGAAAATGGAGGCATGGTGGCAGAAAGGACTTTACCAGGGTCCTTTCTGCACTGGGCCTTATTCCAGATAATATCTTGGAATAGGAACATGCCATCCACATGCTGGTTCAGACTATGGCAGATCACACCCCAAGCATGCTCTAGTCTGTACTAGCATACAGATAGCACCTCCGTATTCCAAGATATTATCCGAAATAAGGCCCAGTGCAGAAAGGCCCCAGATCTCTTCTTATGGAAGTGGAGACAAGACCTAAATGTGCCTCTCATCTTGCAACTATGTTTGACAGCACCACAGGGGTAGACCTATTTGTTGCCCTCAGTATGAGATGCAGCAGAAACAGCCCAAACTAGCACCCACCAATTCCAGGCATTTTGTGGAGGAAGGTGTAAAGCACAGTACTTGGCTGCCTACGAAGCTTGGTATTTTTTGCTGCAATCCGCATGTCTAAAGTCACAGCATGCAGACTGTCAGGAGCTCATCTTGCTTTCTTTGCCAGGATCAAATTCAGTCCCTACTATGCTCATGCATGGGTGGCCTATGGAAGGAAGTTTTTTTTTTTAAGGCAGGATCTAGTTCCTTTAATGGCTCAGGCCAATTATAAAAAGCTCTACACAACATTGCTAAATCACTCTTCCTTTAATGCCTATTGAACTGGCAGTACAAAGTGTTTTTGAATACTCCTGGCAACTTTCCACTTTGCTACTTGTGGAATTAGGTTTGTAACTGTCTCAGAGGATTTCTTTTTTTAGAATCTACCTTACTCCATTCTGCGATCTTGGATCAGGTGACAAAATATAAGAAAATGCATCTTCCAGTGTATTTCCAGATGTATCCAACTGACTTCTGTGAAAAGGAATGCTAGATAAGGACACCGTCATAGCAGCAGCAGCAGCAGCAGCAAAATAAATATTTCAAATTATCCTATCTTCTTATTTCATGCAGATTTTTTTTTTTAGAGTAGAAGCAGCAAACCTGGAGCCCAGTAAAAGCACAGTATTTTTAATTTTGTTATGAACTGAAGAATGAGCCTTTATTTGCCCTTGTTACCAGTAGTATTACTGTGTCAAAGGAGGAACAAACACGGTAGTCATGCTCTCCTACTACCCATGTTACTGCTTGATCCATTACTGCTGTTCCTTCTTTTTGCTTTTCAATCAGTTTGGGAGAGAAGGTTCAGAGTGGTAGAGCTTATTCCCAGATTGTGCCAAGCTTAGGGAGGGCTCTACCAGGCATTAATACCTTTGTCTGACTGTATATGAAAGTTATGGTTGGCATACTGTTATTGGACATATGCTGGATGTACAGACCATAATTATAAGAATCTGTACCAGGTCATAATTAAAGATATATAAAATATACTTTTAGGAAAATATACCTTTTAAGAAGAAAAATCCCTGATCTGGTCTGCAAAATGCAAAGACAAGAAGCTAGCAAGAAGCTAGTGATTTGACATTTACATTTGTAAACACTAACTGAGTGGAGGAAGAAATCCAATCAAGAGAAGTATGACCCCTGTACAGGAATTCTTATACCAAAATATAGTGAGTGTGGGGAAGACTATTTGCAACAGAACCAGTTTTTATTTACACTTAGTATTTAATATTTGCCAAAAAGCATCAATGTATTGTGACCAGGAGCTACTGTTCCTATTTTGAACCAGTTTGGTCTTTTGGTTAGAGTGCCAGACTTGTATCTCATAGTCACTGGGTTTGATTTCACACTCTTCCACAAAACCAGCTGGGTGATCTTGAGCTAGACACAACTCTCCTTCTGAGCTGTCACAGTCTCACATGCCTCACAGGGTGTCTTGTGGGGAGAAGAACAGAAGATTTGTCAGCCACTTTGAATCCCCTTAAATGGGTGGGAAAAGCAGGTATAAAAGCCAACTCTTCTCCACCATATTTGTCTGCAGTGAAAGCCAACTCATTGACCTTGATGCTGTAAACAAAATCTTCTCTGGTCTTACAGCTGGAGCTCACCACTCACTTGACCTTCCTTTCTCCATTCACCTGAATGAAACCCTCAAGTCTTCACCTTCTGGGTTGCACCTTTCCTTGTTCAAAGTTGACACCCTGAAATCCCTAGTCTCTTTCTCCCTTGTCATGTCCTGAACCTCAGCATCAGAGTCATACACGATGTGTACTTGAAGATCCACATCTTTCCTGCATCCGTACGCATTTGTACAAATCCGTACAGGATGAAAATAGGTTGCATATGGGTTAACTACGGGATAATTACAGATGTGTATGGATGCATATGGATGTGTACGGATGTGGGGAATATGTGTACGTGCTCATTCAAATATTGTTGACATTTGTATGTGCAGATTCGAATAAAAAATCTGAACAAATAGATTCAAATTCGGTGAATACAAATTGAATCTTGCTAAATTCGAATTTAAAAGATTTGAATTGGATTAGATTTTTGGATATTCACTTCAATTCAAAATGAATGTCAAAAAAAGTTCATGCACATCTCTAATCTGTAATGATAGCTACAAATGATGGCTGAGTATGAGACAGAGACAAAGGTCCTGTCCCCATGCAAGTTTGGTACAGTTCCGAGTGTGGGATCGGCTCTGTCCATCCCCATGGGTTTTGGATTTGGTCCACGAAGAGTGTGTCAACCCCTCCCAAACCATGCTAGAAGGGTGCCAAATTTGATACCTGAAAAAAGAAGTCTTGGCACACTTTGGGAGACTGTTATGCATAATGAGCCAGGAATGCACATGGGGACAGTAGTGGGCTAACGGGGAGGAGATTTGTGCTCATGTCATTGGGAGGTGGGATGTGCTTGCTGTCCCTGTCCTGTCTATTGAAGATCGCAGCTGCTGACTTTTTAAAATGCCAATTGCAAAGGCAGGCTGGAGAATGGCTTGCTTTTTAAATTTTCTGCCATTTCCACGGAGCTAATTCCAACCGTATTTCAAGAATGCCAAGGCAGGCTGCATAATGGCTTGATTTTTGTTCCATTTGCAACCCCCGTTTCCCTGATCTGCAAGGCGATTATAAATAAAGGCTTGATTTTTAGTTCACGGGTGTTCTCGTGGTCCCTGGAGGAGTGGAGGTGTGCACAACTGCTCAAGCACCTACTGCCGCTAAACCTTGTAGCAGCTTTGGACGTTTTAAATTTTTTTAAAAAAAGTTATTTTTGTGAATGAAGCTTTATTTTAACTTGCTTCCATGCCTTCCACCCCTGTCCTGGCTGTCTGTGCTGCTAAGGGAGGGGTGATGTGGCACAGAGGTGGGCTCATGACAATCCAGCTACTAATGAGGAGAGAGGAGGTGGAGAGAAGGGGCCGCTGCTTCGCCGTACCAGGATTCAGCATGGTTCTCATAGGGATGCCTCCATCCGTGCCCAACCTGTACCTGTCCCGCATTTCCAGGAATCTCAAGGGGACACCCGAAATGTGTTCCTGGTCCTGTGCCCAGCCCATGTGTCCCCAAACAGTGCCCAAAGTGTGCCAGAGGGCCAGCATGGGGATGGGGCCAATCATTGTAGTATTTGGGGCATATTAATAGTGCTGACACATATTGTGTAGTTGGAAATGCAGCCATAATATGTGCCCTGACTACTCTTTGTTGTCTAAACTCTTCTGTCCTGAACCAGGGGGCACTCTATGAAGCTGATGGGTAGGAGAGTCAGATCAGACAAGGGGAAGTATTTCTTCAACCAGAGGGTCATCAGTTTATGAAATTTGCTGCCAGAAGAGGTAGTAACAGCAACCAGCCTAGATGGCTTTAAGAAAGGGTTAGACAAACTCATGGATGACAGATGTATCAGTGGCTACTAGAATGAATGTCTAGGTACATCCTTCAGGCTGGGGAGACAGGCTGGATGCATCCAAAGGCCATTTGCTGAGATTTGAGAGTGGGTGAAGGTTTTGCCTTTGCCTTTGCCTTCTGCTTGAGATGCCTGATCCAGCAACCTCCACTTACATTCTTATGTTCTTGTGTTCTTGCTCCCAATTTAATCTCTCAGCACCATTGTTTTAATGATCACACATCTGATCACATAGCTGGTTTATTAAATTTAAGCTCACGCCTCATGCTAGTTCAGTATGTATGGATAATAGTTTCATGCAAAGAAAAGTCTAAGCAAAATATAACTGAATTCACACAGGAACCAGGGACATCCTTCCATATGCACAAGGAGCTGCCATGTCGATGCAGCCTAACTGTATTTGGCAAATTTGCAGACGTTAAATAGAAGATGTTCCTTCTTCTCTTGAACAAAAATATGGTGTTCCATTTTGAACTTCATGCTTTTTCAGAAAAGGAAAATTGGAGCCTTTAGCTGCTTTCTCATCAGTTCTAATTAAGTAAAACAGTGTGGCAACAAAGGGACAGGAGGCAATGCTGTGAGGTCAAAAGAAGAAAAGAATCAGTAAAGGAGACACAGCTGGAGTTACAGATAAATGGATTTTGAGAAGATAAAATTGTGCAGAAAACACACATAACTGTCAGGGTTGCATTGGAAGGGTTTATAATTGCCTTCTGGGGCATTAGGGAAGCTTGACTTTCATGTAGATTTGCTGAGATGGCAGTGAAAAGACCACTGGCTTTTAGTGCTTTCTTCCATTGAGATTCTTGTTTTTATGTGCAGTCAACAGTGGTGACAGGAAGGCAACTAGGTGGAAGAAAGGACAAGGCTTGTGGGTCTTCAACAGTTGTAAAAAACAAAATAATTATTAAAACAGAAACAAAAACATGAAGTGCCAGTATAGTTTGTAGTGCAGAACAAGCCTAACAAAACTACATACTACTACTATTAAAGGTGCCAGAGCTTTGTTCTCTTTTCTAAGACTGTTCAGATATAAGGGGCACCTCAGAGAGACAGTGCATGGCCCCCACATTCCCAAGTCTTCTCTAATCCACCTTTATTAGGACAAAACATTCAGGAGAGGGGAGGGGCAGACTGGTGTGTGACTCAATGCAGACATCACTTGCTTATTCCACTAAATTGGTTATTCCAGAATAAAGCATGGATACTCCAGAATATAGCAGAATAAGTAAGCAATGTCTGGATGCAGTCTAAGCTGTGTCAGAAGTGCTTCTGTGACTGATCACAAGCTAAGATACAATAGAGGTGCTTATTTATTTTGTATTTATTTAAGAAATTTATGTCCCACCCTTATGCAAACGGTCCTAGGAGACGTTACAATAAGAATAAAAGAGCTCAAATATTAAAACAAAATTTAAAATATAACCACCCACCCACCCATCCCTCCCACCCCATACCCCTCATATAGGTGGTCACTCAGAGTTCTCATTAACTTCATATTTGTTTGTTTGTTTGTTTGTTTGTTTGTTTGTTTGTTTGTTTGTTTGTTTGTTTGTTTGTTTATATGAGAATTTTTATACCAATTAAAGCAATCTAGAAGCAAACGTAAAACGAAGGCTAAAAACAGTTTGAAACAGCAAGCTATAAAAACATTAAATGAATAAGTTTTCAAAAGGTACCTAAATAGTAGGCAACTAGAAAACATCAGAATGGGTAGGATTCCACAAGATGGGTGCTGCTGGAAAGAAAGTCTTGCTGAAGGATGCTGCAAAACATGCTTCTTCTGGGAATCTAGCAATGTGGTGCCAGACTCCTCATGCCTTTTAGACTGGCCCAGGTGATCATTGCCATGTGCACACAAGCACTGAGCTGGTCTACTGCCAGGAAACACTGTGGAGATCACTTGTCAGTAATCTGCAGTTGGAAAGGGCTATGGCAGGCACCATTTTTGCGGACACCATGACTCCCAGGAAACCATTGGACAATGCAGACACTGATTCCTTGTGTCTGCTGGTGGAGACCATCGGCCTCATGCAGATCCAGCCTATATAGGGACTTCCACATAGTTCTCTTGGTTTGATTTGGCATTACCATCTTTTGGAGAGAGGGTGGTAATTACTTTCCAGGCAGTTTACTGTACCATTGAACTACAGCTGCCCCCAAACCAGATTGGGCAAATTTAAAGGGGACAAAGTTATCAATGGCTGCTAGACATTACACTGTCATCCTTTTTTGGTTTATTGGAGACAGCTCCAATGAGTTTACTCCTATAAGTACCCCCTGACTGAGGATAATTTTTGGGTTTCTTCACAGGTCTTTGGTTTACCACCATGAGATGCTGAAGTAGATGAACCCTCATTCTGAAAAAAATGGGTTGTCCTTTTATTTCTGACTCCATTATTTTCTGGCACCTGTGTGGCACCACTGCTGGAGTGAGCAGGCATCACAGAGGGTCATCACTTGTGTGCTGCCAGTCACCTGCTCCTCCTTCATAAACAAGAAAACGTGCATATGGAACATCCAGAGCTTAACCAGCCCTGCCTGTGGGAAGCTCCTGGAAGTAGACAGGCCATTTCTGGTTAAGAAATGGCTCCATAAGGTGTGGATGCGCCATTTGGGAATTTTGCTTGTCTTGACTGTGGAGTCAGTTGCAGAAAGGCCCCTAGGCTGTGTCACTACTTCCAGTAGTGGCTTAATTTGCAGTAGAGGGATGGAGGTGCCCCCATTCACTGTGACCTCTTCATCTCAATTCCAGAGCAAGGAGAAAAAGCCACTTTCCATGGTGCCCCCATGCAGTGCGGGAAAGACACCACTCTACAATAAAGGTACCCCTGCAAGCAATCTTGATGGTAAATGGTCCACATGGTCACTCCAAACCCTCCCCCTGCAAACCTAAATGAAAACAGGATGGGAGCAGGCACCTCCTTCAATGCTCAGAGGTGCCCTGTTAACATAATTTGAGACACTGCCTGAGACACCCTAAGCTCCAACCGAAGCACTGATTCTTTCATCCTTCCTATCCTATTGACCACTAGGTAGAGTAAATGTAAAGGGAGTTAGGGAGGAAATCCTTCTATTTTATTATTTACTTATTTGAATTTTTATCCTGCCCTATACCCAAAGGTCTCAGGGTGGGTTATAACATTAAAAACCAATGAGCATGTAAAATGAATGTAATAGTTCTTAAAACTCTTTCTTTCTTTCTTTCTTTCTTTCTTTCTTTCTTTCTTTCTTTCTTTCTTTCTTTCCTGCAACATACAGGTTGCAGTCACACCTTATGTTTAATCAATTTCCAGGTCGTCTTTCTCTTTCTCTACCGCCCAATAGATATGCTTTGTTAAATAAATACACCTAGCCCAGGATCTGGCAAGTTAAAGTGCTGTGAATGTTCAGCAGTGACAATGATTGGGATAGAATGCCTGACTTTTACCAGACTGGAGATGTCTCCTGTTCCTGTGTGGGCAGACAATACTGTGCTGTGTTAAGATTATCTGAACAGTCGCAATGCTGGGCAGAATTTCCAGCCCACACAAAAAGTAAACAAACCACAAGGACTGAACAGAAATAAACTAGCACTACTGTACACGTGCTATAAAATTATTGTAATTATTGGATTTGACGCCAAAGACACTAATCTAGATGAGACTGGAAGACAAGCATCAATATCTCCATTTACTTTAGGAAGACACCAAAGATTTGCAAGGTAGGACTGCACAGGTGCATTCAAAGTTAATTCACGGGCAATTCTGCACTGGCCAGAATACCAGACCAGCAAGCATACTAGGAGCCTCTTTTCTACTTGCTGCTGTGGTGTAAGGGAGGCCTCAAGCAGGAACTCATTTGGACCATTCCAGCATGCAGAAAAGAAGCTTCTAGTACACTTGCAGGTCCAGGGTTGAATTCGCAGTTCAGCCCATAGTATGCAATTAGGCAATGTCTGGGCAGGTGCATCTGCACTGTCAGGAGGCATTTACAGTCTAGATATGCCCCCTGCCTGCCCAGAGGTTGACTAATGGCATGCTAGCTTTGTAGCATGAAACTGTGCTCTACACACACACAAACCTTTACCAGGGATTGACCTGAAGCATCCACTGGTGACCATTCACACCTCTGCTGGCTGGACAGGTCATCAGAGATGCCGCACAAGCACACTGGCAGCTCCAATGACTCCCAATGAAACTGCAACTGCAACGAGCATCAGCATCTTCATAGCGCTGATGCAAGGACAGTCACAGAGGGCGCCACACACAAGATGGCAGTACCCAGAAGAGGAGCAGTCTGGCAATCGATCATAGGTGGGCTGTCAGCAACTAGCACTCGCAAGTGCAAGAGCTAGTTAGGGTTAGTTGATTGCACACCTTTCCCATCCATAGGACAGAAAGGGGAGTGTAGAATCACCCCAACATTCCCACTAAGGTCAGAATGGTATTGTAGTTGTTTGCTGGGAGACAACAGAACTCCTCTCAAGCACCCTCAGAAAGGTTTTGAAAGAAGTGCTGGCTTATGCAATCTGCTTTCAATTCTGCTTATGTAATTAAGCAAAGTATTTATATTCAGCCACTACAGTACATTACAAATAATAATTTAAAAAACTTGTGGGCAGACCTCTCTGTGGGAAACATAGGCTTTTCTCCTCATCACATGCTGTAACCCAAGTGCATGCAATCCAAACAGAGTTTTCAGGGTGCCCTGTCCCACACCAACTACAAGGCACCTTCTCTGGTCTTTTGTAGAGGTTAGGGCAGGATTGAAAATACCCGTCTTGGTCCTTTTTGAGGACCATGTGGTTGGAGCCAGAGGATTTGCAGGTGGCAAAGGGAATGAGAGGAGAAGAGAAAGGGAACAGTAACAAAAAATTCAGTAGGTTGTCATCTTATTTGCTTAACTGTTGAGGAATCTCTGTCCTGGCATGTTCAAACACACACACACAGTAGTATGAGTGCAGTTTGGCATCTTAAGTTTGTGTCTTGAGTTTCAGTGTGAAGTTCTTTTTAATGTTATAGGTAGACAAATATTAACAATTAAGTTCAAGCTGTCATGTCCTTCGATGGGCAGGCTGCTGTGTGCACAGATCTTTATTTTTTCCATAGTTTTCTGTAAGAGTTTTCCCATCATGAATGCTAAACCGGCACAACATTGGACCCAACAAGAGGGTAGAATAAACTATATTATGGCCACTCCCATTTGGGAAGTTGGCTTCCTACCCCCGCAGGAACTTGCAATGTAGGCAAGGACTCCACCCAGTGGCCCATAGCACACCCTGCATCATTGCCTAGGAACCAAACTGCAATGAATATTTAGTCACATTTCCAGTCCTACTCAATGATTCCACATACTATTTTTGCTGCTATGGGCACTGCAGCATTCCCTCAGTTACGGTATGTGCCTGAGGGTTAGTTGCCCAGTGACAGCTCATGCAACTCGCACCACAAAATAGGGTGTGGTGTAGATGGTGACTGAGTGACAATTATTATATACTGTGGTGATATGATTGGCTGTTGAGTTATCTTGAATCCTATTATCTGAAGGTAACATGGTTACAAGATACAGGGATAAAAAAACACTTTTAACATTAGATTAATTAGGTAAATTATACACAGTTATTAGATATATGAGAGTGCAATCCTTTGGGGCTGTTGGGCTAGATTTAGAGTGGACCATCTGGTTGTGATTTGAAAGGCTGTAGAATATGTCAATAAACATCAGTGGTGTTCTATTTTTGCAACAAAAATAAAGGAGTCTCTAAAGTTGCTGGGATTTTCCTACACTCATATATTTGCCATATTGGGGTGCTTGGCATTGAACTTGTATAATATTCAAAATTTGAAAGGCATCAAAATAGCATGGAAAAGAGGGAAGAACTCATCCTTTCTGTACAGTTTGTCTTAATATTGTTCTCAACATACAGGTCTTTTTATCTATTAGAACTGTATATATTTTACTTAAAAGGAAGGGAATGATTAGGTTCCTTACAAATATGTGGGACTCAGAAGATGCCAATCCATGCTGACTGCTGATAAAAGAGAGGACTACATGCTGTCTTCTGGAAGAACTAACCCAAACATAAAGAATGTCCATGGTCACATCTTCACTTTAAACCTTCTTCAGATCACCATCAGGTCTGACTGCTCACACTTGAATGGAAAGTCCACAAATAAAATGGATAGAAATTAAAAGGTGTGAGCAGTCAGACCTGAAGATGGATTGAAGAAGGTTTAATAGAGGGGGAGCATGAAAGCAGATTTAGGTAAGTGACACTTCCATCATGCTCCAATAGTCTTGATCTCTACGTCAAAGAGGCGTTGGTCATGCAATTTAGACTTGAAAGAAGTTGGAGGAATATACATGTGGTGTTTCCAAGTACCTTCAGATGTGCTTTTGGTCATCAGCTGCTACCACTGTACTGGCTGTGTCTGCTTCTTTCAATGCTCATTTCATAAATTAGAAATAATATGTACATTGATCAAGAATACTAAATAGAGAACAGATTGATGGACTAGATGGGCCACCTGTCTGATTCAGTAGGGCTTTTATGTTCTCATGTTCTTAAAATCAACACTGGCTCTGTGGATTTGGAAGCTCTGAGTTAAGGGAGCACACAGGAGGAATGGGGGCATGGAGAGTGAGGATGGGACATGCATGTGGATGGATGCAGAGTAGGTCTGTGTGCAGGGATGAGGACCAAGCATCTTAGACCACCATGGGTTGCCCTGCAAGGCCCACTTCAGCCATAGTCCATCCAAGATAGTGATCACCCAAGGGGCAAGAGCTTTTACTGAGGCATTTTTCCTGTCTTCCCAGCATGGCAACTAGTGCCAAGTGGGACCTTATCCACTCCAGTAAAGAAAGATTTTCTGATGGTACCACAGAAGCCTCAGAGTATCTCAACACATCACTGTCTCCAGGATTATCTGGCTCACTAGGGTACATAGCTAGTATTTCTGATCTTGAATCCACTTCCTCTTTCTCATGCATGCTTTGTTAATGTGTTGTTCAGTATAGTCAGTTTTCATGTGGGCCTCACCAATCCTGATGTCTCTGTATGTTGATCTCTGGCATTAGCTGCATTACCCTCTCCACACCTCACCATAGTCTCACACCACATCGTGAAAAATGGTTCACTCACTGCTGGACCAATATACAGTTTGGAACTCATATGCTTTTTAATGTGAAATGTAATATTTTACTCTATTTTATCAATTATTTAAATGATGCACTGTGCAATTTGTAGCATGTCTCTTCTTGATATTTAAAAGTGCAGCACAATCCATCTGAGCTTTTTTATTTTTTGTTAACTGCAAAAGGTTTTTTGGCAATACAAGTCTTGCGTGAAGCTACTAAGATAAAAAATTGAAAGATGATGAAAGGCATTGTTAATTATTAAAATGAAAATTTTTCAGCCCTTGCTATTTCTAGGCCAAAGAAAATAACATAAAATGCTAAATGGTTTTCTCTCTGTGTTAAACAGCAATTGTTTCACAATTTACTAACCACGAGGATGAGAAATTTCTAGGAAACTTACTGAAATTTATGTAGTGATGGAAACAAAAGGGAAAAGATGAAATGTGGTGAGCAACTATATTAACAAAAGCTCATCATTTCTGTCTGGTATTTAGAGTTGACCTTTGTCAATAACCATTTGTATTTCATGAAAGAGTTCTTTTCATTAAGCCCTATGAGATAGCACAGCTCAGGATTTACGGGGGGTTAAAAGTAACAAGATGTAAATTATTTAGGCTGCAACGAGTTATCTGGGATAAGGATTTGATACAATATTAAAGAATTTATTTTGGTGTAGACATGGTGGAATCAGCTGTTAATGTTTTTTGGGAGAAAGTGGGGCACTTCTAAGGCCATTTGCTGGGATTCGAGAGCAGGCAAAGGTTCATCTTTGTCTCTGCTTGAGATGCCCATGAGCATTTGGTGGGCGACTGTGTGCGACAGGATGCTGGCCTAGATGGGCTGTGGCCTGATCCACCAGGGCTTCTCTTATGTTCTTATGTTTTATGTATTATTACGTTACCAATATTATCTTGAGATATATGAATTTTCCAGTCTCAGATAGGTTACTCAAGTGCCATGCGGTTCTCATAATGAGACAAAATGTATCCCTTCTAAGACCTACATTTGCAGGCATACAGCTGTTCACTAGTGATGTGCACAATGGGTTTTGGGGAATTTGATTCATAACAATTCAAATGTTAGAAAATTTGAATTCATTCAAATAGATCCCCTTTGAATATGATAGGATTCTATTCAATAGAAATGTATTCATACGAATGCAAACAGATCCTGCATATGGATCCTATATGAATGCATACATATTGGATATGTATCCTATACCAACGCATATGTATTGGATACATATCCTATACCAACGCATACATATCAATCTGTATCTGATACGTATTTCCAGTTTAATGAATGTACGAAATATTCATATGAATGTTCCAAAACATCCATACGTAACATTCAATTCGTGTACGAATTATGAATGTTACAAATATTCATGCACATTCAGAGATATGCACATATATTTGAAAATCAAATAATCCAATTCAAATTCAACGAATATTGACATTCAAATTCAAATCGGATTTTTTAAAATCTGAATTTTTGAATTTGGTCAAATTTCAAATTTCCGAAAATCTGATACAGATTTTTGAATGATTCGACTGAATTCTACGTCGTATATCGCATCTGAATATCCGGTATATTGGCGCTTATAACATGGGATGACAACGGGATGCAAAGGGGATGCACTCAAATTCAAAAATCAGATATGAATGTTCCCAATATTTGTATCATTTGAATTGAATCGGATTTTCAAAAATATGGAAATCTGGATTCGAAGCGGATTTTCAAAAATTCAGATTTTTGAATTTCAAATCAAATTAAATATTCGAATATTCAAATTGACTTGAATTTGAATGCAAAAAAATGCATTCGTGCACATCACTAGCACATTCCTACTGTTCACCCTTAGACACTCTAAAGGCTGACATAGGTTTGTCTGGGTGGACAAGATGGGTAAATGACTGCATACTAGTTGTGGCCTGTGGTGATTTGGGACCACTCTTGCACAAGAAGGAAGAATTGTTCTTGGGCTACCCTTGGCTGAATCGGCAAGGTTGCGGCTGTTGGGCATTTCAATTGAAAACTTGGAATTTGGGGCTGTGTACTTCTAATACTATGATAGGGAAATTTGTATCTGCAAGTGGAATTCCACTCATAGTGATGTGCACTGGGACAGTAGGACATCCCAGGGAACACCCTGTAATGCTTCATTTGCATGAGGGATTGGTCTACCAGGAGGCCACTCTCCCAGCTGTAGATCAGTTCCGCACCTGTAGCAGAAGCAGGGCTAGTATAGCCCTGGATGTTACATCCACACTTTTTTCGGGTGGGAGAGGGAGGATGTGCCCAGTGGTTCAGGCGCGATTACATGCTGCATCAGGAATGGTACCATACATGCATGATGGTGCCATCACTGTACCAAAGCAATCACCACCATAATGGTGGCGATTTGCACTTTGCCAGCACCTAGGAAAGTGCCGACTCAGTTCCTAATGCTTTGGGCACCTGTAAGTGCTGACACCCAAAGCATTCCAGAACTTTGCCTCCCTGGGATTAGCCTCCCTCCTAGAGATGTGCACAAATATTTGTCACATTCATAATTCGTATGAATTTTCATGCGTTCGAACATTCACATTTGAATTGAAAGTTGGCTACATTCAAAGACTGACATTCGAATGCAAAGGGAATGTTTTTGTGCATTTGGTTGAAACTCTGGTCATGGCAGCACCACCTCAACAGCACTGCTAGCAAGTGGCTGTCCAGTCACTTCCACAACAGATTTGGATCTGGCTGGGTATTGCAAAAGCGGCCAGTGCCAGCGAACATTCAAATCATGTGATCAGGTGGCAGTGCTTCCAGATAAAATTTGAAACGTACATTGTAATCTTATCTGGAAGTGCTGACCCGATTGCATGATTTTAATCCTGGTGGCTGGCTGCTTTCACCAGCAGCACCCAGTCAGATCAACATCCACTGTGAATGCTTCCAATCTGCTGTGAATGCTCCACATTTTCACCGAACATTCACCAAACATTCACAGCAGATATGAACCAAATGTGAATGTCACCACATTTGAAGTGGTTACATTCACACTAATGTGAATTTCCTTCATATTTGCTTTGCTGCAAAGCAGACACACACACACACACAAAATTGTGCACATCCCTACTCCCTGCATTAGAAGTGTTGGGATGCCATCTGTCGTGGCCCAACCTCAGCAAAAGTGCAGGCACGCCTAACTATGGGCCTTTTCACACTTAATTCCATAGGACAGTGTCCCATGGAAGTTAAGCATAGGGATGGTGCCTGGTATTTGCACTGTGTACTCTGCCCCCATCCCAAACCTACCTGGAACTTACCCTGCAGCAGGGTAAGTGCTAACACTGCCCTTTGACAGTATCCACCTCACCATGGCAATGGGCCTGCATGCTGGGCCATTGTTATGACAATTGGGAGAAGTGACACATGACTGGGCAGCCACAGCCATGCCTTGCAGCCCACATGCAGCCTTCACATAGAAGTAGATGCAGAGACTGTGCCTGGAGCTGTACTAGGAGTGCCGTTTGGGATTTAGGAATTGCTTAAGTAATGGCCTTGATTTGAGAAAATCATTTTACAAGCTCTCAGGGCTCTTTCTATTTTCCCTATGAAATATTGAGGCTGAGTGTGCCGTTCACGCCTTCCTTGCGTTAGTGAATCCAAATGCCAGATGCATCAAAGACAGAATTTGAAGGTGATTCGTATCAGCAGTCTCCATCCTGCACACAGCACTTCTGATTCAGTCACCAAATAAAGGACACATTTGCATGGTGCAAAGTGTCCGTCAATGTCACTTCAATGCCCTGTGGACTAATTTTACATAAATATACATGAGAACTAAGCTCTCTAAAAACTCAGACTCAAATCATGGGTAATAAATAGCATAAAATGTTATGCTTCTCTGAATAGCCATTTTCGAGGCAATCATCTGTGTAATATTAGATTTTAGTGCAGTTGAGTTTCCCAGCCTGCCACTCACATTTTCATTGCTTCAAAACCGATGTGTAAATTATATAATTTAACCGATTAATAGTCATCATTTTTTTCAAAACTTTTAAAAATAGTGGTCATGCATTCACATTCAGACTGAATGTATCACTGATATAACAGGGATGCAGGCACAGAAAATAAAACAGATGGGTATATGCCTTTCCTGCAAGAGTGGCTCACGCAACACTTCTGATGGTGAGAGTCAAGGCTCCAACAGATATAATTCCTTTGATTGGGTGGTTTCGACCTGCAGTGGGCTGAAATGTGTTTCCCATCCCAAAGAAGGATCAGGTTCATATATTACTAATTCTGCTTTCTCTAACATCCCCTACGGCATCTATCATAGGCACTTTCTGTACTTACCTGTCTTTAATCTGCATCAATAGCTCTGGAATTGTCATACCCACTTATCCAGACAGTGGGAAGATGTGGGCTACATCAGCTTACACTGCGGTCACAAAGCGCACACAAGCTTCATGGCTGCGTCTCCATGCCTCCAAAGGCTAGAAACAAAAGTTCCTAGCCTCAGGGCCTCTGAAGAGTGCTTTTTGGTAGTCTGTTATGGTGTGCTACTGAAAGGTGCCCTCCAGTAGTCCCAAATATGGGAGATTTGCCATTGGCATGCCACCCATGTTCCAGATCAGGACTGTGTTGGTTCACTGGTAGACCAAATTGGTTATATGATGGAATAGGAGCCTGTCACCTGCATGCTAAGGACTATAGCAGCTCCTGTCCCGGGCTTGCTGTAGTCTGCACTACCATGTGGATAACAAGTCCCTATTCCAGGATATATTCCAGAATAAGGCCCAGTGCAGAAAGGGTCGAAGACTTTCCCTAATCTGGAATATACTCTCGTCTAATGCTGACAGAGTGGACCAGCAAGGTACATGGCCTCATAATTGCACATTAATGTGAGGCTTAAAAATGTGCTACACAACCCTTAATCTATATTAAGGGTCCATGTCCAGAAAGTCCTAAAGACTCTTATGGTCCACTGTTCTACCTTCAAGATACTGATGCTTAATTCTGAGGGACTGACTGATCTACTCTTACTACTCAATAGGCTCTGCATGTACTGATATACTAACACATTGACACTGACCATAGAATTGGAGTCTATTTTCACAGATATTGAAAAAGCAGTTTCCACTGAAATGCATGCCAGACTTCAATACTCACTGAGGAAATTTACACCAAGAACATTTCCACCTACCAGTTATGGAGATGCAAACACCTTGTTGCTCCACTTCAACCTACCATAATTGGATTTATATTGAGGGAGGTATTGCCCAGCTTACCCGGCAAAAGTTTGAACACCTGCTACAGAAACAACCCGTACTAGTGTGTGTCCTCTAGTTCGCAAACTGGACCAAAAGACCATAATTGGGAAATTGTGATGTCATTTTAGCAATTTATATGTAATATTATTATATTTTTTATCTTTATTTGTATGTGTATATATATATATTTATAATTGTCTTTTATATTTGCATTTTTGGAAATTGGAGATTACCAGTTAGTACATTATGGCAGCCAACACATCTGTATGATTTAGACCCAGATTTTCCTTTGTATTTGTTTAATTTTGTTATAGGCATGATAGCTTTAGGGCTGACACAAGGACCACGGTCACACCTTGCTGAAATAGTCGATCTTATTAAGAATTAGGACTCAAAATGCACTAACTCTGACTGCACTCAATACCTGATAGTGCTTCATCAGTTTGGGTCACTCACACCTTTCTGTTCTACTCCTGAGACTCCTTTATGAGACTTTTTTAGAGCACCACCTCTCTCCATTGTCACACCACCTCCTGCACTTAGATAGGATAAAAGTTACGTGACTCAACAGCATGTAATCACACACTGAGCGAAAGGGAAGGCAAATTCATGCACTGTCCACCCACTGTAGTCCGGTTCAGCCCCTTTAGTATTCTTCCTTGATCACACCCATAAAATGAAAATGGAGTAACACTCTGTAAGGTTTGAGGCCTGTAAAAATCAGGATTCAGGAAAGTACTATTGAAGGGAGGAAAGTCCACAAATAAAACAGATTAGACTTAAAAGGTGTGAGTGGTGGGGTCCAAAGATGGCCTGAAGAAGGATTAGAATGAAGGTGTGACCACAGCCAAGTCCACCCCTATGATTAGGCAGAGTGAGATGGCCATTCCAAGCTGCAGATTCTGGATTTTGTAGGAGGGGGCCAAGTAATGGCACCATATTTCCTTGTATTTTGTATTTAGGACCTCATTTTTCTCTGAAGGATCAAAGCAGTGAGCATTATTATTTTTCTTGAGGAGCCAGGAACGGTCCAAGATCAAGAGCTTCAAAATCAAGGCTTCATCCACATGGTCATCAAAAGATCTGAGGTCTGGGGTGGAAGGTGAGCTGGGGCAGTTTGCCTTGAAGTTGCAGCTGTGTTGCTTCTGTGCTGGTTGTTTCTCCAGTGGGCTGAAAATGGCAGTCTTCTTGCCACATTTTCATTGCATCAGAGGATGAAGTGACACAGAAATGCCAATGGGTGTGTCACTCCTTTCCCTATGTGCTTCCATACTGGGGGGAGGGGAAGCATCTGCAGCTGCACCGAGAGTGATTTCTTGGGGCACATGGGAAAGTCACAAGCTGGGCCAACTGCAAAGACCCGGGAGCTGACCCAGGGTAGAAGAATTCCCAAGGAGATTCACCTTAGGAATGGTGCCAAATGAGATGTGAACTGTGGACTCCCATATTATTGTCTATTATTGAGGTTCCTACAGCACATTGGGTCTTGATTGGAAATAAATATGTTAGTTCTTGTTGGTTATTTACTGTATTCTCAGTTCAGGAAAGATGGCTTGTTTTCTGCTTCAGCTGCTGAAATAGCTTGGGCAGCACTGGAATTATGCACTTTGATATGATGTGGTAAGAGTAGGAGAAACTACTTAGTGTTTTTGCTTCAGGCAAAAACAAATTATATCTTGGACCTTTTGTGACTGGCAGTTAACTTGAACAGAAGTAAGCAAATATTTGCTAGGATATCCATAGTCCCTTCATACCTAACTATAAGGCACATGTTGGCCATAACAAACAACATGTTTAAACCAAGCTAGATGTATAAGTGTAACTTGGCTGGAGACGTTTTCGCATGGGGCTGAACGGGACGCGTGGGAGACAGCTGCGGACACGGCATCCGCATTGCCCGAGCGCGGCTTGCGCTCCGACGTGTCCGCAGCTGTCTTTCTCGCGTTCGAAATGTAGAGCACTTTAAAGTGCTCTACATGCATTCGAACGCGGACGAGCCGCCCGCAGGCGTTCGGGAGGAGAAGCATTCGCGCCTGCTTCTGTCTCCCGAACAGCTGCGGGCGCGCCTCCGACGCCGGCGCGGCTTCGACAATCAGCTGTTTGACAATCAGCTGATTGTCGATCTGCCTCCGCGGCTGTCTCCGCGCCCCTGGCCGGCCTTTGCCGGCTAAGACAGCTCCCGGCGCTTTGAGCATTCGCACACAGACGCTCCGGAACGCGTTTACACGCGTTCTGGCGCGTCTGTGTGTGAAAGGGGAAAGCGCCGGGAGCTGTCTTAAGCTTCCCGTCCTACTCCCATTCCAAATGGAACGGGAGTAATGCGAAAACGTCTTGGGTGTAACTTTTAAATGGGTTCAGATAAATAAGTTTGCAGCAGAAGAAAACTAAAGACCTTCCAGTCTTTCCAAGTGGGCCAAAGGCAGTTTTGTTGGTTTTCAACTTGCTTATCTTTACCACTTAGATAACGTCTGTACCCAGCTAGTGGTAAATGGGTAAATGTCAAGTTAACAGGAAGTGTAATGCTGTTAGATAAACATCTTAAGTGCCTAATAAAGCCAGCATATGTTGTATTGCCAAAGCAAGTGAACTGCCTCATTCATTTTAAATAGAAACATTGGCCCATTCTGCACTTACCTGCCGTAAATCTGGATCAGCTCATGCTGTGGCCTCAAAGCTCAATTTGAGCTTTGCAGCTACACTCCCACATCAAGACTTGAGGCCTCTGGATGGTGTATTTCAGCCACCCCACAGTAATTGTGTGTTAGACTCAATTAATTGGTCCTACCGGCAATCCAGATTAAGGCCTCCCTAATTTGGATCAGGCTCTTCTAAAGCAGATAGAGCTTTAACAGCAGGAGGCAGGGCCTTTTAGATCCACATTAAACGTAGATCTGGAGATCTAGATGTGAGACCTTCAGGTATAGGGTGGGATAGAAATATAAATAAATAATAAATAAAAATAAATACTACACAGATCCTTAATCTACATTCAGTCAAACAAAATAAAGTGTCAGACCCCCAGGCAATTCTTCTGAGTGGTCTTAACTGTTAACAACAGCAGTGGAAGCTAGTTTTAATTTACAGTGAATCTGAGCAAGCAACCCATGTGGTGGATACATTGCAAATGCATTGGTGATGGTATTGCTTAAGTATGTTCTGTATTTCTGAGCCCTTCCTGCACTAGCCCTTATTCCAGAGTATATCTTGGGACAGGGGTCTGTTGTCCATATGCTAATGCAGACTATGGAAGGCTTCAGCTGGGATCTACCATAGTCTGCAGTACCAGGCAGATAACAAGTCCATGTTCTTAGATATGTTCCAGAATAAGGTCAAGTGGAGAAAGGCCCCAGGTCTGTGACCATACATACATACATACCAAAATGAGTGCAATGTAAAGCCTAACAATGAAATCCTGAAATCTTAGAAATGAATTATATAGAGCACAGTGGAATTCACCTAACATAAGTACCTAATTTTGAACCAGGAAATCTCTTGTTCAAGCCACACGCTCATGCCACAAACTCATCAAGAATCTTTAGGTTAAAGTTCAGCTCTGCTAGTTCCTCTACATACATTAGT
Source organism: Aspidoscelis tigris stejnegeri (assembly GCA_023333525.1). Taxonomy (NCBI): domain Eukaryota; kingdom Metazoa; phylum Chordata; class Lepidosauria; order Squamata; family Teiidae; genus Aspidoscelis; species Aspidoscelis tigris. Next base: position 28,519,692 of record JALMGA010000002.1, read on the forward strand.
TGGTACCTGTAGGCACACCAGAAATGTAATGTGCAACAATTCATCAGCATTCTCTGAAGTCCACAGTGCAGCAGTAAATCCTTCTTTGATCTGTCCTGCTCCAGGTCAAATCAGTGAGCAATTTTCCATCATGCCAGAATGTCTAAGAACGATGATGAACCAGTGTATGCTTATTCAAAGCATTTCTGAATGCACCCCACGATGCCATAACGCCACTCATTCACATCATGCCAGTGGGATCATTTTCAGGAGAAGCAGTGAAAAGCCATACCATGCATGGTGTTTATCTGGCACCTACCTTACAGGGTTTTGATTACCTACAGTGTAATTGGACCAGAAGAAAATTAACCCTTTAATTTACCTACCTGCTCAACAGCAGGCAGGTAGAAGCAAGCAATGGTGTGCTGGCACAGGATATCTAGAAACTGGATCCGTATGAGATCTGTAGCTGGTTTGCCGAAACAAAGGGCCTTCCTTTTCCAGTCCCCCACTGTCTCCTCCATAATTTCCCTCCATCTGTCTGCTCTACAGAAGGCAGCTTAGTTGAAGAGATCACATTGTTCTGTTGCTTTTTTCCAACATATATCAGAGCTCCATAATTTTCAGTGCTAGTTTTTTTTTATTCCGGCTTTTGTAGCTTTAATTAAACTGGCAGTTTTCATTCTGGGTCTCCCTTTCTCCCCCACAATATCACACAGTTCAACAGATTTTCTATATAATTTTAGTTGTGTCCTATTATATCTGTAGTTTTCCAGTATGTTGCCTAGAAGCCTATGGCATAAGCAACTCATACAGTGAACAAGTCTGGAGAATTGAGCTAGTGGGGAATATGGCTTTTTGCATCCTGACACAATGTTTGCAAGCTTCACACTGACGTTTGGTTGGCTGCTCCACTGCAGCTCCTCAAGCTTTCACTGTGAAATGAAAACAGTGGTATGAGCTGGGTCTTGTCCATGTTTCAAGGGTTCTAGTGACCAATAAAAGTCAATACAGGCTGTGTGCTAAAAGACGCCAATGAGATGGGATGATGCTGAGAACAAAATTTACAAGCTGTGCAACTGATATTTCCTCGAGGAGTTTAAGATTGTTGTTTTCTGTTCTGAAAATAAACAACACGGACATATGCTGCAGAGTCCATCGGATCACAGATGACATCATGGCATACACATCTGCACTCTGGGATCACCCGGCATTGGCACCAGACAATTAACTCCCAAGGAATTGCAACTTGAGGCGGAAAAAGGCACTCTGTCTTTGGCCCAGTGCTTCTCCCAGCCAATTTAGCAATAAGTAAGTGGACAAACACAGAGCATATTGGCAACCATCTGGTTTGTGGTCCAAATCCTAAATGCTGCTGATGTTCTCTCCCCCTGTCTCTTGCTCACTCACTCGCCATGGCATTACATGGCCAGTTCTTTCACTCTGAATCTGTGCGTCTTCATGCGTTCCAAAACTTGAGCTTATTCAGTGATGTGTGAATCACTGAATATAGAATGAGGCTGTGACCAGATGGTGGGTGGGTGGCTGTGCTTGTTCTCGAAACGTCAAGAGCCAATTTGCAACAGGATCTTATGAGCCATTATGTGGATATTGCAACTCAAAGCACTGAGTGAGGACTGTCAGGAACATCCAAAACCACTGAAATCATTGGGTAACTGCATGGCGTTTTGTTTTGTTTTGTTTGTTAAAAAAAGAACCCTGAAAATACCAGTAAATAGCATTTCAGCAGCCTCCTTTCAAATTAACAAAAAACAGGCTTGTCAGTTACATAATCTGACATTTATCTAAGCAATATCATGCAACCCTTTGTAAACTGATCACAGCTGGACAAACCATTCTTATAAGCAGCATTTTATCAAATTAAAAATGTACTGGAAGTATTTGTGAATACATGAATAAACCAAAAGTGGAATATAGACAAAACTAGGGATGTGCAACTAGAAAAATCTATTTTCAGTTTGGAACTTTTATTTGTCATGCTTGCCACTTGCCTGAAATGGATTAGTGTATTTCAATTACAGTGAAGAACCTTATCAGTTTCCTAGGCCCTTTATGCATTGGGCCTTATTCCAGAATAAGGCTCTGAGCATTAAGGGCCCTGTTCTACATAACTTTGATGAATTCCACACAAATAGTATGAAAGCTGTCCTCCAGGGCATCATTTGCACCAAATTTCAGCCATACAGAAGAAACAGGCCCTTTCTGCACTTGGCCTTATTCCGGATAATGTCTCAAAATAGAGGCCTGCCATCCACATGTTGGTGCAGGCTACAGCAGTCATAGCCTGAACTAGCATGTGCACAGCATTCCCCTATTTCAAGATTTAATCCAGAATAAAGCACAGTGCAGAAAAGGCCATAGTTTCCATTTTATCAGTAATTCTTAAAAGAGCAAAACCTCTCATTGCTTTCAGTAGGACATTCAGACTGCATCCACACACACACATTTAAAAAAAAGCTCAAAAGTAGCTTGGCAATGGTAGTATATAATGCTCATGTACCCATCTTACCTCTAATACACATTAACGGTCAATTCATTTTGGAATTGCATTTTATAACCTTTCATCTGGATTGGAGGCAGCAGTGACTGGATGCGACCATCTCTAAGCCACTTTTGAGCCCCCTTTTTTACATGTGCGGTAGCACCCTCAAATGCATTTGTCCTGCATACCCTTTATGCGCTTAGCCAACATCTGGTATTCTTCCACATCTCAGATGGGACAACATTCTGTATATATATTTATTATTTGTACTTCTATCCTGCCCTATACCCGAAGATCCCAGGGCAGGTAACAAACAACAAATTACAAATGACTATGTATTAAAAGCAATAATATACATTAAAACACTTTAAAAATCCAGCATTTCTAACAATATACTCAATGGTATCTATAGTGAGGGTAAAGTATAATCACCTCAGCCAAAGGCTAGGGTAAAGAGGTGTGTCTTCATTGCCTTCCTGAATATAAACAGAGAAGGGGCATGATGCACCTCGAGTGGGAGACTGTTCCATAGCCTGGGGGTCATTACTGAGAAGGCCCTCTCTTGGGTGCCCACTTGCCTCACTACTGAAGGCAGTGGGACAACCAGGAGGGCCTCACTGGCAGATCTTAAGGCAGGGCAGGTTGGTATGGAAGAAGGCGTTCCTTTAGATATTTGGGCCCCAAGTCATTTAGGGCCTTGTAAGTCAAAGCACCTTGAATTGGGCTTGGTAGCGAATTAGCAGCCAATGCAAGCCTTTTTAAACCAGTGTGATGTACATCCGGCTAGCTGTTCCAGTCAGCACTCTGGCAGCTGCATATTGTACTAGCTGCATTTCTGAACCATTTTCAAGGGCAGCCCCATGTAGAGTGAATTACAGAAGTCCAGTTGAGAGGTTACGAGAGCATGGATAAATGTAGCCAAGTAGATGAGTTGGTCCAAAAAAGGCTTCAGTTGACACACCAGGCGTAGTTGAGAGTAGGCACTCCTGGCCAAAGGAAACAAAGTTGTACATACATACTGTTCAAACCTATTTCATTAAGTCAGATACACAACAGTTAAACCTGTGTATATTTTAATAACTATTTTGCAATTAAAAGAAATAAATGAATGAAGAGTCAATTTATTTTCCATTCTTAAAATGGATATTTAAATGAACAGCAAGAATAAATTTGTAAGCAGAATACCTGCCAACAGTAGCTTGATTGTTAGCATAATTTGTGCCATATAAAGTACATTGGCGCAATGAACCTATACTTTGCCAAGGAAGATTTAGGAATTTTTTTAAAAAAAAATGGGTTCAAGGTAATTTTAGAATTATTTTGGGAAACAACTGGCTCTTATAAGGCAAACCCCCCCCCCCCCACAAAAAACAGTACTTATAAAGGACCTTTGGCAATTCATTTTCATCACACTTTAATTATTACATGGCAGTAACCACACAGAATGTTAACAGGAGAAAATGTTAAAGAAGTCATTGCTCTTCATTTTCTTTGGGAATGTCAGTCATTGTCAAAGGCAGTGAGAAGAAAGGGTTGTGTGAGATAACCATATCTTACCTTGTATTTTGAGTTCCACCATCATCTCAAGTCAAAACTTCCAACTCTCTAGGTAGCGCTTTTTGCCCATAAAGTAATTGGTCAGGCGTTTGAGTTACTCAGCTTAAATGACATAATTGATAGTCTTGCCACACTTGTCTCAGAGAGAAGGGTTTCAAATCTATACAGTTTAACAGCTTTCCAGTTTCTGCTTTTCACACTCCCCACACCCACCCCAGAAAATAATTTTACATGCATTTTCCTGTTTTGAGGCAAATGGGTAAATTTTAATCTATAGAAATAATACAGGAGGCAACAAATTAGTGTACCATCACTTTATTGGATGTTATTTACTCCTTACTTACAATGCTAGTAACTCTTGTGGAAGCAGTGCAGATCTACTGTCACTAAAAAGTTACAAATTGCTATTGGCATGCGTTATACAAAAACTGCATGCAACCAACACGGTGGTTTATACAAAAATGAACATTTGTTTAAATTCATGAGAGTTATACACAGTTAGTCATTGGTCCCCCCCCCCCCCCCAGTGCAGTAGCAGCTGGCACCCAGGGACGCAGCAGAAGGGCCATGCCCCAAGGTGCTGGTCCCTACTGCCTAAATGACGGCTGTTTTCAATCTATAACAGAACCTGAGAAGCTTAAATATCAAGTAACACTGTCTTTTTAGGCAAATCAAATCAAATGGCACTCTTACCCGCAAATAAGTCTTGGGTTACTCTACAACATTACAGAATGGTAGAAAAATAAAACATTTTCACATATGCACTTGAAACACACTATAAAATCCAAATTTGCAAAACGTTTAGCACATAAAGCACTTTCCTTTCCTTTTCTTTCGTCATCCTTCATATTGGTTTGAAATGATGCTGAAAAAATATACACCCCAGATGTTATGTTTATTTTCATCTGAGAAGCTGACTTGTCACTGATGATTAAACATATCTAGGCAGTATGCCTAGAATACTAACTTGTAGGTACCGACACAATGGGAATACACACGTGTTAAATCCCATAGTTTCAGATCACTCTAAAAAACTTAATGTAACAAAGGCCCTTTCTGCACTTACCTCAGTTAAGCCGTATTAGCAAGATCCGTACTGGCTAGATGGATCAAACACAGGCAGAGACATCTTTAAAACCGCAGATGTATGCTAAACAGGGCTAGCACGGATTTGGCCACAGTTATCTGATAGCACTATTCCAGATTAGTGAGCCCTTAGCAGAGTTCTCCAGGGGCCTATTCGCACTTGGCTTTTTTCTGGAGTATATCTCAGGATAGGGGTCTGTGGTCCACATACTAATGCAGACTCTGGCAGACCTCACTTTGGGCCTGCTGAAGCCTGCACTACCATATGAACATCAAGTCCCTATTCCAGGATATATTCCAGAATAAAGCCAAGTGTGAATAGGCCCCTGATCTGGACTGTCATGCAGACAACGTGTTCTTAGCAGCTCCTTGATCTGGTGCAGAAAGGGCCAGAGATAAGAGCAGCATGGTTACACACCTCTGTTTGAACAGTGCTTTTGCACACCAGTGTACATACTCTACAGAAAGGAGCAACTATCAATTCTATCTTTATTGCTGGATTGCAGCTTAACGGAAAATATCTTAACTGAAAATTCTTTTCAGTGCCTTTAGCTATACATGAAACAAGATTGCTCTGCCCATACGGTTACAGCTCCTTCTCAGATCATGAGGTTTCATATGCATTGCTAACTGATGGGAAGCTGATTTTAGCCTGCAGGGAACTCTACTGGACGCCTCCACTCAAGGCACCAACAGGACAGAATATGGAATTTGTGTTGTTCTTTCACAATATTATACTTATGCTTATTAGAATTTTTATACCTCGTAACTACAGATGTCTCAAGGCAGTAAATGACATAATAAAAGAATGAAGAATAAAAACCATAAAACCATAAAGATTTTGTGTACACGCATGCACACGCACATACATCAATATATACACACTACTATTAAGGTAGTATCCACACATGCCAAAATAGGATGTATAGGGATATTCCCCATACTCATCAAGCAAACATCCTGGCACAGAAAGGTGGAATGCAGCTATCGGCATCACATCCACACTCTGCCACCCTGCCATTACTTGCTGCCATGCAAATCTACCTAGTAGCACTTCCAGGGGTCCAGAAAACAAGGTCCCTGTATTGGAAGGCACAGGAAATGGCTGACTTTCACAGCCACTTCCTGTGCCTTCCAAAAAGGTCCTGAAAATAATGTCCCTGATTTGGAAGACACAGAAAATGGCTGACTTCCACAGCAACTTCCTGTGCCTTCCAAAAAAGGTTTTCCGGCTTTAATGTGCAAATTCAAATTCAATATTCTGCTTGAAGCGAGTTATACAGTTGTCTCTCCTATAAGGCAATGGTTTCATCCTTGGAAGCTACTTTGTTATATTAAATCATATTGAGAACTGATACAGTTGCCAGTTCCTCTAACTGCTGGTTTCTCATTGCTGGCAATTACCTATATAGTTTCATACTATAAAATACAAAAACCATGATCTATGAGGGGTATTTATATGCCTCTTGCTTTTCACATGTCAAATTATCACTGACCCTGAACTTTGGCTGTGGTATCTTATATAACAATAGGGTTGTGTTTTTTTTTAGGAGGGGACAAATAAAGTGATAATAAGATGCTTCTTCCTTCTGCCCCATCACACACAATCAATAATAAATTATGCTTAAAGCCTTAACAGACATATCAGTACCATCATTAGTAAGAAAGTTTAACAAAATGACTTACTTTAAATTTTCTAATGGTTAATTGACCATGGTCCTTAGCTGGGCCATAAAACCTAACAAAACAATCAACTGTTCCCATGAACCATTGGACTGTATACTGTATTAATCAAGCAATGATGAAATAATGCAGGATCAAACTAATCCCAATTTTAATTCCTATTGCTCTGCCTTTTGCTTGTTCTTGAAAACTACAAATGAAAGAGTATGCTTTAGAGACTGGAATCTGAAGTACTGCATAGGCTGTCCCTGCACCAAAACTTTTCTGCAAATTCTGAGTCTTTCGGTATCCCTAACCCAAACCCTTGCCATGTATTTCCTGTCTCATTAGCTTCATATGTTACAGTTGGGAAAAGAGCAAGAACACACTCATGGGGCACAAAAGAAAATGGTTAGAGAGCATGACACACACAGAGAGGTTTTACAAGTGGCAAAATGTTTATACATGTCCATTAATCTTCTGATCCAGATATCGCTCATAGGGATCTAAGCCAGTGATATTAACTCATTAAATTTCCATTATCCTCAGTTTTTTAACAGCATTGCTTGTGAACAAGTTATGAATAGGAAACTGTATTGCCAGCTGTGTCTGAGGCATGGTACATCACAGCACCAGTGGTGCTTTTTATATTCAGTAAACTAATCTGAATACTTATTTCATCAACCACTTTGAAAGCAGAGTCATTCAGGACAAGCTCCAAGATCACCCAGTATTTCCTTCTGGCTCTGCTTTCTGTTACATTTTAGATGAAAAACAGAAAGGCAAGGGGGTGGGGAGAAGAAGGGAGAACATGATGCCTCAGTACTAAATCTTCCCAAATAATCACCAGTTCCACACAGAGTTCTTACAAATGCAAATGGCTGTTCCGCATAGTTCCCTCGGTGTCTGGAGGATGTGCCCCTATGCTATTAGTGTTCATGTCTTCCTTTAAAAAAGTTGGTCTCATAATCCCTAACGGCTCCCCTGGATACCTTGTACAGCATTGGGGAAAACATTCACATAGATACCACCACAGCAGAAAAGCAGTTTCAGGATAAGTTTTGCAAAGTCAACCCTTTCAGCAGCAAGATCTGTATGGTGCAAAGGCAAAACCACAGAAAAGGCTGAGGGTGTGGTGGCTGCATATCCCCACCATCAGGCCTAGATCCCAACACAAAGAAATAGCAAGTAGCATCGGACACAACCATTGCATTGCGCACACAAACAACAAATTATTATGCGGGTCCTTATTGCTGTCTTGCAGTGACTCTGTCTGATGTGCTCTTTGGGCTTATTATGGGATGTGCAGAAAATGGCTGACTTTGGAGGCCAATTACTGTGCATTCTAAATGTCAGTGTTATACCTGGTGGAAAGTGGGATATGCAAACTGCACACTTCCCTCCTCCAGGGCCAGAGAAAGCACCCCAGTCGTGAACTACCGTTGTGTGGATCATGCCTATAATGGTTCTCTTTATAAGTTTGAGTCCCAAAGAATCTTTGCATAACTAGTTTTGACAAGCTGTAGAGATGGATTAAGGGATGGGCTCACAGGGCAGCCGCTGCTGAGGGCAGCGACATACGCAAGAAAAACTGGAATAAACGGATGGGCAGTGGTTAGTCATTCTCCCTTAATCTTCCTATGGCCTGGCAAATATTGGGGGATTTTCCACTGCAGCCCTTAGATCCGGATCTAAGGTACATTTCTTAATCCAGATCTAGTAGATCTGGATTAAGGGAAGCACCCAATGTGTTTCCTCGGGAGATGTAGCACCCATTAGCAATGGGTGCTAACCCCCCTGCCATGGAAACACCTTTACACCCATGTGGGGAATCCGGACCGACCACCAAGAGGTTGGTTCGTCACCCCAGGTGTCTCTGGGGATGGGGGGGGGGCAATCTCCGAAGTCCCAGCTTCTGGGTGATTTCGGAGTCATTTCAAAATCATTTCGAAATGACTCCAAAGTCCCTCCAAAGAGATCGCCAATGACTTCAGAGAGGCTCTGGAGCTGTCAGTGTGGTCCGTGCACTATTAGCCCAGACCGCATGGACTCCCCTCCGAAGTCTCTCCAAAGAGAATGGCAGAGACTTCGAAGCCGTTCTGGAGAGACCGGCAGCGAGGCTCTGAAGTCTCTGCCGATCGCTTCAGAGGGACTTTGGAGTCTCACCGCTGGTCTCTTTGGAGGGACTTCGGAGTCACTTCGGAATGATTTCAAAATGACTCCGAAATCACTCCAAAGCTGGGGCTTTGGGGCTCCCCCCCCATGGGTGCATTCCCCTCCCCCAGCTTCCTCTAGACCCCATTGCCTGTTTCTTGTGGAAACAGGTTCCCTTTAATCTGGATTTTCTGGCAGAAGACCCCATTGTAGACCGCATTAATGGGGTCTACAGAAAATCTGGATTAAAGGGCAGAAAGTACCCATTTGATCTGGATTTCCCCCATGGCAGTGGAAACAATCGGGTCCCAAATGGGTGCCGTGGTGGAAATGGGATCATCCGGCTCACACCCAAATGGGTCCTTAATGGGTGCAAAAATGGGTACTTTTTGAAGGTGGAAAAACACCCAAGATTTTGATTCAGTGTTGAAATGCATACTGATCCATCAGATCCAAGACTCTATATGCTGCAGGATCTGAATATCAAAGGAAAACAAAAAATCATCATGCAGTCATTTCCCTTACCAACAGCTTAGTGTCACACATATCTCTCACTGCCTGCTGCAGACCAGCAGCTTCACATGGACTGCTGAGGCTTGACTTGGAGCATTCACAGGTTGTGGCAGGAGCAGGAATTCATTCATCAGCAGCTTGGGCCACAGGAGAAAACTAGGGATCTGACCAAACAGAAGGACAAGTGTGCTAGCAGAAGACTCAGGGTGCCTCAACGTGGCAAGAAGAAACTGCAGGATCATCTTTAGATCCTGCAGTTGCCTCTCATTGCCACTGCCAGGAAGCAATTCTGGGGCAGTCTCAGGCTCTTTCCCATTTGTCAGCTGTTCATGTCTTTTGATCCTGTTTCAAAATACCTGGACGTTAGCAAGTCTCCACTTCCCTTTGTCTCCCACCCCCCACCCCACACACATATGCTTGCTAGCATTCCGGTATTTTGGAAAAGCAATAACACGAACAGCCAGCAGACAGAGGTGAGGAATCGATATTAGAAGAAATCCAGTATTGTTGCTGAATTTCCCATTATATCAATATGTACGATTTTTGATCAACTAACCCAGGACTATATTGGGATTGCCATGGAAATAGTCCCAAGAGAATCACGGGCTTTTACCCATGTCTGGAAGCACGCTCGGAGAAGATTCAGTACGGCATGCCATTCCATTTGTGTCCAGGACACCAACCAATTATTAGCCCTAGCTAGGGTGTCTGTGGAAGAATCTGCATTTGCTGCAATATCCCATGCTGGTATGACCCAGTTTGAGGACCCATTCAGTAATCTGGCCTGAGATTGGAAGGGTTGTCAGTGGCCCACACTAAGTGCTGTCTGTATCCGTATGGCCCACCCTGAGCCAGTTTCAAAAGTTGGGAATCAAAGTTTCCAGCTTCCAAAGTTGTGACCAAGGTGATTTTAGTCAAGCACTCAGAAGCACCACACTTCTGCAGCTGCTTCCAGGAGCCTGATAAAATGGTACAAGGATTTCCATACCCAGTAGACCAGATTGGCTGATCATTGCTGTCTGTAAATGAGTAGCTGGTCCAGTCTATCACTGAGGCACAATTCAAAGACTGTGCCATTTTTCTACTAAAGGCCATTCAAAAAGGAGGAGAAGAGTTGGCTTTCCTCACCCTTTTAAGTGACTCAAAGCAGCTGACAAAGCTTCCTGTTCTTTTCCCCTCAACAGACACTGTGTGAGGTAGGTGTGGCTGTGAGAGCTCAGAAAGAGAGCTGTGACTAGCCCAAGGTCACCCAGTGAGCTTTGTGTAGAAGTGTAGAATTGAACCAGGAAACCTCCAGATACAAGTCTGGCATTCTAACCACAAGACCAAACTGGCTCACCTCATCTCATGTAGATGGGACATTGCGCTGGGAAGCATGACCTCTTGGTACTGGTTTCCCAGCCTACAATGCAGGGAAGACGTTCCTCGAGGGCTTCAGTTTAACAGCCCAGGATGAATGTAACCCATGCATCTTATTCTAGTCCTAGTACCTCTTCATAGAACTGCAAACTCACAGGATTCCCCAAAGATGTCTCTTTGGTTACCACAGAGCTTCCTCGTATGTTCAAAAATGTCTGTCTGCCCTTATCCTAACAACTCTAGATCACAAATGGTTGACACAATGCATGGAAAGAACATAAAGCTTGGATCAAAGAAGTAGCTGCTTGCTCTGCAAAGTACAGGAACTGTGTCCAATCAGAGGAATCCTTAGGGCACTTTTGTGCATTGGTCAGAAGCAAAGATGAATTGCTTGGGATTCTGTCATGGCCCTCAAAAAAATCCTCTTCAGGTGCTAGTACACCCACTGAGGATTTCTGCTTAGGCACTTTCATTCATCAGGAAGTCTGGTAACAAAGAGAAGCATGTTTAGCCTCACCTGCAGAGATCTCCTTAAATAAACTTCCATTCAGTATGGGATTACCAGTGATGGATGGCATTGGCAGCCAGCACCTTTATGTTGACTCCTCCTATATACTTTATGCCAAATGTGTTCTTTTAAAAGTCTGCAATGGACAAAAGTCCTCAAAAATCAGGAGAACCAAAAGAAGAATTTTGTCATGTGGTTCATCTCTAAAGTAGGGATGACTAATCAACAGCCCTTTTTGACTCCAAATCTCAGCAGAAATGATGGGAAAGGCAGTTTCCACCAACATATGCATAGCAATAGTTTTTCCATTCTTGAACTCATTTCCAATCTGTGCTTTAAATCAGGAAGCCTTGTGGGTTAACATCAGGAAGAATGGCTGCTTGAAAATCTTTCCCAAGGAAGCTTTCAAATCTTTCTTCCTACTATCCATTGGAAGGAACAAGAGTAAACATACATCAGGGAAAGGTAAGTGGATCCTATTAAAATTTAAAGGTTATTAGGTTTTTTTAAAAAAAAACAGTATTAAAATATGAGTTCATTTATGCAGCATTAGTCATAGTATTTGAAACAAGTAATTTACGGGAAATGAACAGGTGGCATGGAAGAATACCAAAGGAATGCCATTCAAAACATTGGTCCTTTGGCCAGGTAATAAATAAATAAATTTGGACTACAGAGGTCCATTTTGCATCCTTGTTCATCCATCAACTTGACCTATTTTGAAAGAGAAGCAATGTACTGATGGCAAAGAACTGGGCATTAGAAAAACTTAATAACAGCATCCTGCAGTCAAAAATAATGTGATTACTTTTGTAGAATAATGCAGTATTCATCCTTCATAGGATGACCAACATATAATAATCACACCGTGTTATATGGTGGCTATGTAACCATCTCAGACAATAGCGCACACTCTTGTTTTGATATGAAAAAAACCTGGTAAATGAGGGCTACAAAGGTTTAATTTTCTCTCTTTCTGTAGCACCTTTGAGGTACTCCAGAATTGGTCTAATTCTCAGGTGCATCCTGTGTACAATTCATGTTTTATTTTACTTGGGCCCTTTCTGCACTGAGGTGCATTAGACCCAGATCTGTGGATCTGGATTTCCCCTGATCTACAGATCCAGATCATGGGGAGGTGAGCGCTGGATCCATAAACGGTGCCGATCCAGATCAAGCCTCCCATGGCTGCAAAGTTTGAGTAGCACAACGAGAGCTTTGCAGCCACCACCACCCCTCTCCACCACAGCTAGAAATGACAGTCCCTAGCCGGGGGGCACAGGGAGGTGATTTTCAGTAGTGCGCTATGGCACACCACACTGAAAATCACCTCTAAGAATTCCTGGTCATGAAGGCGTGCCAACTCTGTCCCATGTGAATAGATCTGGCGTAACAGGAAGCAGAACCTCCATGATTAGATTAGCACGTGGATGCAGAAGACTTGGATCCAGATCAGAGGACGTCATGCAGAAATGTCTGCACGCAGAAAGGGCCTTAGCTTCTTATTGTTTCTGAAATTCAGGCCCTCTTTAAGAAAGAAACCTACGCCCATAGAACTTTTATGAAGAAAGCATATCATTTGCACTCTCAAGTCTGCATCCTTTGGTACATAAGGACAGCTTTGGGTGATTCTGTCTGGCCAATATAATGGACCTGCAAGCATATTAGGATGCACCGTTCTGCATGCAGGTGAAGTCTAAGGGAGGGCCAGTCTGGGGTCTATCCTAGACTACCCTCTGTAAAGGGCACTCCTAGTACTCTTACTGGTCCAGTACCCTAAGCCAAGGCAGAACCACTCTTTGTTTTCTATGAATATCCCTGCATTCACAGAAAAATATTCCATAAAATATTATATATGATATGAAACACTGGACTATCCACATGAATAACTTTCATTAAGAAGAAAAAGGCCCACTTAGAAGGCAGTGAAGTACAATTCTAGGCAGTTACAATGATTTTTCAATGTATATATCTGCATAAGTGGATCTATCAGTTTAGATGGCTTTGATTTAGAAGAAGCGCTTACAAACAAACAAACAAACAAAATGGGGCATAGGTTTCCTAAAGAGTTACATGAATAGAGGGAACAAGAGGAAAGGCCATTCCAGAAAGTTAATACATTTCTCGCTGGCAAAGCGCAAGCCTTTTCACCATCTGCTGGCATTATCGAGGAGCCTTAATGTAAACAATTAATAGCTTGGTATTCAAAGCTACAAGTATTTTACAGTAACCAATGCCCAGCTTCTTATCAAATTATGTTGTGAGTGCTGGTAGTGAAATTCTATGTACAGTCATTCAGCAGTGTTGCAAAACATGACATGGCTTATTCCCAAAAGGCGACTAAAACCTTGCGACTTTAATGCTATGTTCCACTGTGTCTTAGGGCAATTGCGGACTGGCTGCTATACTGACCCATAAGCTTATTGGAAGCCTACTTTTCTACCCGGGACCTCCATTCAACTGCAACTAGCATGCAGAAGAGAACACACAGTCCAGTATACTGACCAGTGCAGAATCAACTTTAGTTCTATAATTCAAAATTATGTGGAGAACCAGAAAACATTCTGAATATCTTAAGTACTGCTTGCTTCTCTTCTTTTGATAAATACATACATAGTTTGTAGGTTCAGTAGCAGCTGAATTGTACGTTCATCAAGAGATGTGTTGAACAATTATTTTCTGCTCATGTTCAGCCTCTGGAAAATTAATAAGCAAGATATTGTTTATTTTTATCCCTCCTCTAGAGCATGGGCTTTCATGAGGATTTGTCAAAACCATTTATAGGATTACATAGCTTATTCATTATGTACAAAGATAATTGTATAATAATTCAAAACACTATTTTCTGGAGCGGAACACTTTTAGATATATTGTGTTATATTCTAATGAAAAAAATGGTAAATAACAGCATAATCCCACCAATTCCTGCTCCTAAGTAAGTCCCACTGGGGGTAACTTCCAGGAAAAAATGGGATTAAGACTAGAGCCTTTCTTTTCATTCCAAATCACCTGAATGTATGGATAACAGATTGGAAGCTATAAGTAAATTTACTTCGATTGGATGATTTTCTTTGTTTGTCATCTTCTTAACTATAACACAGATACATGCATCACCTAGTTTTTATTTTGAGAATAGAAGCCTCATCTATTGACTACAACCACTCCAAATTGCTATTGAGAGCATGATATATTTAAATCATAAAAAAAAATTTAAGAAAACCTTTTCTTAAAAGAAGTCAGCACCTAGCAACAGGAACAACATCACCCCCATGGACCATGCAATTTCTTAAGCTGAATGTTCTTTATCTTTCAATGGAAGACAAACAGATAGCAGGTTAAGGCTGCATCTACACCTATGGCAGCAGGTGCTCTCAAGTGGCCTCCAGAGCATAGTGTTCCAACAGCTGGGCATCTGTTGCCATAATATTGCACAGTGAGAAGGGTGCTGGAAGGCCTTTGGGCACCTGCCAGCATGTCCTTCATTGGAACACTGAAAAATTACTCTGGCAGTGCTGCAATCCGTCCTGCTCTTTGGACCAACAACAGCAGAAAGCATGTCCTACATACAATGGCAAATATCCACTTCTGGGAACTTTTATGGCACAAGGGGTGTTTTTCCACCGTGCTCCATCTGGATCTAAGAAGATCTGGATCTAAGGAATTGGTACATTCCTTAATTCGGATCTAGTAGATCCAATTTAAGGGAAGTACCCTATGTGTTTCCATGGGTGGTCTAGCACCCAATAGCAATGGGTGCTAGCCTCCCTGCCGTGGAAACACCGGAGCACCCATTTGGAAATCTGGATCTACCCATGAGGGGTCTGCCTGTCACCCCAGGTGTTTGGGGGGACAGGGGGTGCAATCTCCGAAGCGGCTCCAAAGTCATTTCGAAGTTATTTCGAAGTCACTTTGAAGTCATTTCAAAGTCACTTCGAAGTCTGTGCAAAATAGCTCCTTTGAAGTCTGTGCTGATCTTCAAAGTGACTTCGGAGTCACTTCGAAGTTCACTCTGAAGATCAGCACAGACTTCAAAGACGCTCTGGAGCTATTTTGCACAGACTTCAAAATGATTTCAAAATGACTTTGAAGTTTAGGTTTTGGGGTTCCCCACCCATGGTTGCCCCCTCCCCCTAGCCTCCTCTAGACCCCATTGCCACACAAGCATGGAAACAGGCTATCTTTAATCCAGATTTTCTGGCTGAAGACCCCATTGTAGACCCCCATTAATGGGGTCTACAGAAAATCCAGATTAAAGGCCAAAAAGTACCCATATGATCTGGATTTCCCAAGGCGTGGTGGAAACAAATGTGTCTCTAATGGGTGCCGTGGTGGAAATGGGGTCATCCGGCTCTCACCCAAATGGGTCCTTAATGGGTGCTAAAATGGGTACTAAGTGACCGTGGAAAAACACCCAAGGAGGCCTCTTGCTTTGGGAGCTGAGAGTTCAGCTCTGAAAACAGAGAGGACTAAGACATGGAATGTTGGACCAGCATGTGTTCCACGTGAGGTGTGGGAGCAATAACACCCTGTGCCACCAAGGAATGAGCACTCCCTAAGGCTGCATGTGAACAGAGCCTCGATTGGGTCGCAGGTATAGGGGAGCCTGACACTTGTATGGTGAAGGCAAGATGAGAGCTTCAAAAGTGACCAACTGTGGCTGCTGGGACCTTTCTGGGGCAGAATGCTAAATCCCCACATGGGACACCAGTCACAGATCACAAATGGGACCAGAACATAAGCAACAACTCCAGGCTTTTCTCTGAGTTGGGTGATATATCACCCTGATGTTGACTCTGTTGCAAAGGGGTGACTTCACAGTTGGTTCTCCCATTTGTCCTTTGGGATAATAACTGGCCTCATATTGAGTGGGAATATGTGGTCATTCCACCCTTTAGGTGGTTACAATTTAATGCATCTGAATGCAGTCTAAGTGGATGAAAAGAAGGCCCAAATGAACCCCAGAAGCTGGTAGGACATCCACCCTTTCTTGTGTGTTCCAAAACACATAGCAGTGATCCATGGAAAAAGGAGATCAGGATTCTGCTTGTTGCCTTTAAATCTCTCATTCCATCCTGTGCTCACCATCTGCTGTGGGACTGAAGTAGAAGCTATGTGAATTCTTCAGACTGCTCCAAGGCAACCTCACAGGTAAATGTGCTTTCAAGCTGAGCTCTGGGTCTAATAGCTGCATGGGCACACCTGTACAGTTCTCTTGGCAACAATACTTAAATGTTTTTCCACTGCCATCTCCTGAGGAGATGCTAGGGTAGTCCTGGAGTCTTGTTCAAGCACAGCAGACATCCTACTGCTGAGCTATACTTACAATAGAGCAGGGAAATAATAAAGCCCTCTTTTGATTATTCTAAAATTTATGAAAATATGGAATTGGAGAAAGCAGTGTACAAACATTGCTCCCGTGGGTGAAGATCTGGAGAAGATGTTACAATCTCAGCCTTCAACTGGGTACTGGGTGAACTGGAGAAGAATATCATCTTACTCATTTAGAATAGGAACTCTCCCCAAACTAAAAATTAACAATAGTTTTTCTTCTTCTGAGAAAAAACACTAGGGAAGCAACAAATGCCTGGAAAAAAATCTATTGTCATGCAAAGTGCTGTATATTAAGAGATGGAAAGAAAAGCTAAAAATAAATCTAATGCTCATCTTTATCTTACAAAACAGAGAAATTGCCACTAGGAATATTTTAGCAATTCCACAGAAGAACTCCACAGTTAGATAATCATCTAAAGGGTTGCTAAACTGTTGACCGGAAGTGGAATTTCTACATATGATAGAACTGTCAGCTATACTTAAATTAGTACGGTTAGATTTTTTTTTTCTTGAAAATAACCAAGTGCTAATTTTTAACATTTAAAATATACAATAGACTCATTATTCACATTATCAGTGTTTTTTTTTCATACACACGCACACACAGACAGGCACACTTCTCACTCTATATATTATGCATCGTGCATAGCCCCTGATGGATTCCTCTGCCACCCAGAATGCTCTGGAGTGCCCCCACCAACCAACTAGAGGGGAGAAGTGCCCTCTCCACCAAAAAGATGGTAACATATTTTCAAAGCTTGTTTCAGGATGCCATACAGCCCATA
Source organism: Aspidoscelis tigris stejnegeri (assembly GCA_023333525.1). Taxonomy (NCBI): domain Eukaryota; kingdom Metazoa; phylum Chordata; class Lepidosauria; order Squamata; family Teiidae; genus Aspidoscelis; species Aspidoscelis tigris. The sequence goes on from JALMGA010000002.1 coordinate 28,537,129, forward strand.
GACATGCAGTTGTGAATGCATTCTCACCATGGATTGATGCATGGACTGACACACCTACAAAACTCAATTGTGGACTGAGGTCAACAGAAGATGATACCATTATCCATGTCCCCTATAGACTATGTGATCTGTTCTTCCAGCCTGAATGCAGAAGGTGATGACTTTCCATTTGTTGTTGTTTTTCTTCGGCCAAATAAAAAGTTCTGCACGGATTGCAGAGTACATGGATACCCTTTCCTCCCATACCCTTCAGCTCTCTGAAACAGTGTTACTGTATTGCCACCCTGCCTGTGCTATCTGTAAATGAGAACCCACATGTTAAGACTACAGCAAAACCCATGTCATGAGTTAAAGCCTCCTATCCTGAGCCAAGCTGGGTGCCACAACCCACTGCAATACAGAGGATTTGGGTTTTCCAGTTCCTATTGGGCAGTATTTCTCTCCTGTGCTTTCCAACACGTGTAGAAAGCTAAACCCTTCATACAGTGATGGGTGCAGACAAAACAGCTTATTAAAGGCCTTGGTAGTTCCAATAAACTCATGGTCAGATAGCTCTCTACTTTAGGAGAGCACACTGGAGATGTAGATCACCATAAGCCAAGATTCTTTCTGTACTGAGCCTTATTCTGAATTATATCCTGGAATGGCAGCCTGCCATCCCCATCTTCATGCAGACCATGGCAGGCCCCTATTCTGGGATACATTCTGAATAAGGCCCACTGCAGAAAGGACCCAGGTTTCTTGAATCACAAAATGATTGCACTCTTTGCCTCCATTTGTTTTCAACTATGTTTAACAGTCCACAATCACAGGTCTGTATTTGAAACACCTAGGGTGAGAAAGCAAGGGAAGATGGATGCTCAAAGTCAAACAAGAATTCAAGTAATCTAATATGCTTAAATAAATTCAATTACTGAACAGAGTACAGCTTTAATAAAATATGTACCATGTTATAACTGGCTTACGTCTAACTGATCAAGTGTATAGAACACTACCAGCCTTTGGGTACTTCTCCCTGTCAAAGGCCAAGATGTTGGTGAAAATTCAGAAGGGGAGGGTTCTGCACTCTCCCTGACTGGAGTCAGGCCCTACAGCCACTCCCCTTCTCACAGCCTCAGCAATGCAGAAATAAGAAGGTTGGAAACAGGAGAATGGGTTACGACCTTGGCCTTTCACAGGTATTCTTCATGCTGTTATGTTAACTGGGGCTTGCCTTGTCATTACTATATGTAGCAGCGGAGCAGATAAGTTACTCTGTCAGAGCGACCTCCCATACAGTTTTCCATTCAAATTCTTAAAAGTTGACACTTACTTTCCTGCAGTTCTTCTTAGGGCTCACAGAGCACGTTTAAAACAAACAAACAGGGACTGTCTGCTTGTTAGGTTTACTTGAAAATGAATGAACTTTCAGTTTTATAAGGATCAAAACTAAAAGGGGCGATAAAGAGGGGGAAGGGCGTTTGTTTGCAACAAAGACAACATAAAAATTATTCACAAGCTTGTGTCTCCATTTTGCTTACACTCGGACAAAATACTGAGCGTCATATCCTCACTTTTGGACTGAACGTTGAGCTCACTTCGCCTTGAGGCTTTGCGGGTCGCCCTTGAGAGCCGCCTTCTAAATGTGTCTCCAGCCAGAAAGTATAAAATAGGATCCACACAGCTGTTGAGGCTTGCAAGACCCCGAGTTACTTGATAAGTGGCATAAACCCTGTTGTTAAAGGCACACATTTCCGGAGTTTGGAAATCCAGCCTGGCTCGTAGATTCAAGTTTTTCATCACGTGAAAAGGAAGATAAGACACTGCAAATACTGCCAACACGATAATAACAAGGTAAATTGATTTTCTCCTAAGCGGGGAATTGTCTAAATCTTTGTAAATCAGTGCTTTCACTATTAATCCATAGCAACCGAGAATAAGTATGAATGGGATGCAGAATAAGAAGACGGTAGTGCACATGCTATAGATGAAGTAGCTTCTTAAGTAATTATCTACCGTTGTGTCATAGCAAACTACATTTTTTGACTTCCTCACTTCAGTCCCAGAGTAAAAGAAGATAGGAGAAATCCCAGCAACCACAACAACCCACACTAAGGCGCTGATATAAACAGCATTCTTCTTCTTCAGCCTCCCCAGTGATTTTAGGGGGTAAACGACCCCTGTGTATCTGTGCACACTGATGCAAGTGAGGAATAAGATGCTTCCATACAGATTGACGTGGAAGATGAACCGCTGGAGTTTGCACATGAAATCTCCGAAAATCCAGTCAGTTCGGTTGAAGTAATAAAAAATCAGGAGAGGAAGAGTCAGGACGTACAAGAAGTCAGCTAGTGCCAGGTTGAACATGTAAACAGATATGCCACTCCAAGGCCTCATGTGGAAGATGAACATCCAAATTGCCACACTGTTGCCAAGGAATCCAGTGATGAAGACTACGATGTAGACAGCAGGCAAGTAATAGAACTGAAAACCAGTTTTAGTCAGTAAGCATCTGCTGGTGACATTGCTCAACGTCCATCCATTGCTAGCGAGTGAGTGAGTTTCAGTCACGTTCAGAACGGCTGCCCAAAGGACTTCAGTCATGGTTTCTTCAGCAAAGTCACATAGATGGATCTAAGGGTCTGGTATCAGCAAGTGCCTCTGAAGGAAAAATGAAAACGAGGGTGAAAAAGGTATCTAAACTACAGCATTAAAAACACAATTAAATGGGGTAAATTCTGGCTTCCAATTACAAGCGCAGTATGGATAACTGTAACAGCTTCTAACTCAAGAAATGCCCACCCATTTGCTCTGAAAAAGAGGAGCCTTGCAACTCTCTCTGTACAAGCAGCATTTAAACTGAAAAAAAGTCCTACTTAATAACGAATTAACCAGTTTCAGAACCAGCCAAGATCTCTGCAACCTGCTAACAGTGACTAAAGAGGCGACTACAGGTTGTTAATAGATTTATTTGTGACACACAGCAAAGGGAGGGGCAGAGTGCTGGCACCACAGCCTTGCAAAGTCCCAACACAGATTGCTATAATTGATTTTCCACATGGCGACTAAATGGCAAGCCTTGTAAGACTTCACACTCCCGGTTCTTGCGGCTTCTCCCAGAGACGACGGCCAATGACCCACTTTTCTGACACTTGTGCATATAGACCCTTGCAGGCTATTTCTTACAAAATCTTTTCAAGGATCTTCTGTCAGCTTGGTGTGCTGTTTCCCCTCCGCTCCAAGCAGCAATTTAGCTCTCAGTAGTATTTATTTCTGTGAGCTGTTCATGCTGCCTCTGTCTGTTTCAAGCAGCTTGTACTCCCACTATGAGACTCTCTGGGCGTGTAGAGGAGAGGAAGAGGTGCTAAGGACCACCTGCAGATTCTGCTATCAAGAGTTATAGTGGTACAAGCATCTTCCTGGAGTCTAACCAATCTGCTTCCTAATCCACTCCACGTGCTGTGCATACAGTATCTGAGTGCTGCCAGAGCCAAAATAAGGAAGTGATCACAAAACCAAAGGGTGGTTGAAAGAGCAGCAACTGAATTGCAAAAAGATAAGTAAACAGGGCACGTTCTTGAGCCACTCTGACTGACAGTGCCTCCAGATGTGGACAAAAACTCACAATTCGCCAGGGACTATATTGGGCATCCACATGTAATTGTGGCATTCCCAAGATAGTCCTGGGATATCAAGGCAATAAAGCAGGATATGTTTTTGATATCATGGTTCTTGCAAATACCCCGGAAGACAGACAAACACTTGGGTGTTTGGCTTACGGGTACTTGCAAGAGGAATGATAATGAAAGGAGCAGGTAGACAGAGGCAAAGGCACACAGTTGCCTCCCACATCTGGCAGCAAGAGGCACTTTCAGGATCTTCTTTATATCCTGGGCTTGCCACTTGCCACCTTGAAGCACCCTGAAAAGAGAGGCCAATTATTCTGCAGTCATGTTCCTAATGAAAGTACAATGAAAGATGTTAAAGTACAATGTTAACATTTCCTCACTTTTTTTCACCCAGAGGGTCATCAGTCTTTGGAATTTGCTGCTGAAAGGGGTGGTAACAGCGAGCGGCGTGGATAGTTTTATGAAAGGGTTAGATAAATCCATGGAGGACAGGGCATCCGTGGCTACTAACTAGAATGGATGTCAAGGCATTTTGGCCAGGCTGGAGAGACAAGCAGGAGGCCTCTAAAGACCATTTGCAGGAATCTGAGAGCAGATGAAGGTTTTCCCCTTATCTTCTGCATGAGATGCACATAAGTAATTGGTGGGCCACTGTGTGAGACAGGATGCTGGACTACATGGGCTGGGGACCAATCCAGAAGGGCTCCTCTTATGTTTTTATGAACTCATAGCATCCTGCACTGAATATCAGCTGAATATCAAACCAGGCACTTCCAGGGGACTCAGATAACTCCCCCCGCCCTCTCTGATCTATACATTATATTCCAAAACTCCAAGCGGTAGATAAATCTGAGAGGAGATACTGATCCAAAATGAGTTTTCATGTTCTAAAATCCTTATACTAAATAGATACATAATGCATGTTTTTCCTCAACAGCTTGAGAAGAACTCATGTTGAACCAACCTAACACTGCATCTTGTTCCTTGGTTGCTGCTGAGGCCAACACCATACCTACATACCATAAACAGGACATGAGCAGTGAGTGCCATCTCCACCTGCTTTTTGCAAACCATATGCAGTGACAAACTGCTTCTGGACAAGGAATCACCTCCTCTGTAACTCAGTGGAAGAGCAAACTCCCTGGAAAGGAGAGGGCCACTGGTTCAATCCCCAGGGTCTCTCTGGGAGAAAGCAATCAAAAACCTCTTCTGTATCTCTGCCAAGAAAACTGCATAGTAGTGTTCACTGAGATGTCTATGCAGTCGGTCAGGAGTTAGCCACGACTCAGTGGCACCCAACAACAAGGAGTGATTCGTTCCACAAAATAAAATGTCAACTACTTTGGACCAGTAAGAAAAAAAAAGGGTGAAAAGTCAAGGGGTATATATATAAATATAGGATATATATATAGACTATATATATTCATAGAATCATAGAGTTGGAAGGAACCTCTAGCGTCATCAAGTCCAACCCTGTGATCAATGCAGGATTCCTAAACCATCCCAGACAGATGTAGGTCCAACCTCTGCTTGAAGATCTCCAGCTTGAACTCCCATATCTAATCTGTGTAACTCCCTTGAAGTTTCTTACCATTGTTTCTAGTCCTCCCATCTTGTGGAAGTGAGAATAGGGACAATCCCTTTGCACTGTGACAGCCCTTCAGATACTTGAAGACTGCTACCATGTCTCCTGTCAGTCTTCTCTACCATGAGCTAACATTCCTAGATCCTTCAACCTTTCCTCGTAAGACATGTTTTCCAGACCACTAACCATTTTAGTAGCCCTCCTTGGGACTTGATCTAGTTTGTCAATGTCTTTTTGAGGTGGGGTGCCCAGAACAGGCAACAGTTCTCTAGATGACATCTGACCAAGGTAAAGTAAAGAGGAATAATTACTTCTCATGATCTAGACTCTATACTCCTCTTGATGCATCCTAGGATGGCGTTTGCCTTTTTTGCCGCTGCACCACATTGCTGACTCACGTTCATCCTGTGATCAACCAGTACACCCAGATCCTTTTCACTTGTGCTACTACTCAGCCAGATTCTTTCCATTCTGTATTCATTTTTACAATTTTTCTTACCAAGATGTAGGACTTTGCATTTGTCCCTATTAAATATCATCCTGTAAGTTTCAGCCCACTGTTCAAGATTATCTAGATCTTTCTGAATCCTCTCCTTCCCCTCCCTGGTGTTAACAACCCCTCTCAGCTTTGTGTCAACTGCAAATTTCATCAGCACCCGTTCGACTCCCTCATCCAGATCATTTATACAAATGTTGAATAGCACTGGACCCAGGACAGACCCCTGTGGCAATCCACTTGAGACACTCCTCCAGTTGGATGTAAAGCCATTTATTACCACTCTTTGAGTGCAATCACTAAGTCAGTTACGAATCCACCTGTCCTGTCGATCCCATATTTGATCATTTTTTCAATAAGTATGGTATGAGACACTTCGTCAAATGTCGTGCGGAAGTCAAGATACACTATGTCTGCAGCATTTCCCTGATCAACCCACCCAGTGATTTTGTCATAAAAGGATATTACATTAGTCTGGTTTGTTACAAATCCATGTTGGCTCTGTTTAATTACTGCATTCCTTACTATATGTTCTCTTATAAGCCATCCTGGAAATATTTTACTTCTAAAAAGTGAGAGAGAAATATTTCATAGCCTGTCTGTCTGTCTCGGTCTGTCTATCTTTAATTTTTATCCTTTCTTTTCAAAGAGCTCAAGACACAAACATCATTGTTCCTCTCCTTCTCGCTCTCCTAAGTTCCGCAAGGTGGGTCTGCCTTCTGTGCTTGGCTGAGATTTTGAACCCTGAAATGCCAAGTCCTACACCAAGTGGCTCTTCCATTAATTCACTGTGGTAAATAAATTTAGCTCAGAATAACCAGAACCTTAATCAGCTCAGGATACTGCGAAAAATCCTGGAAATTGGAATTTTGTTTCCTTTTAAAGATCAGTTCCAAGGCTCTGCTTCTAACAGTTTTTCAGGAAGCTGTCCTTGGCTCGCATTCTTCAAGGGACTAAAGAGGCAGCGAGGAAGGCAAGATGCAAAGGGCAGGATGAATGGGAGGAAAGACAACAGGACTAGTGAGAAAGGCACGGAGGAACAAGAGAGGTGGCAGCGGGAAGGTTCATTGGGCAGTCATGCCGCACATTTCAGAACTCTTTCCTGTCCGACCCCTGCCTTTAAGTTCCCCATCCATGGAGCACATAGGACCTGTCTGCATGCTAAAAATAATCTGAATGGATTCCGTGTCCTCCTCGGGAGCCTAATACATGACACACGGGAGTCAATACGTGTTTTAAAAAAAACCCACTTCACAAGTGTTCTGCATGCGACATAAGGGGCTAACACGTATTGTCCTGGTGCCATGCAGACGTTAACAAAGCGGCTCTTCGGATTGTTAACGAACTGCTGGATTTGCATCAGTCTTGATCCCGGTGTAGAGCGTGGCAGTTGCAGGAGGGATAGAAAATAACTAACCCCGATTCGACTCGCCTTCTTCCCCAGGACCAAAGACCTCCCTGCCTCATCTTCCCTGCAAGCGACTCGTTCAAAACTTTCCAGGGCAGGGAAAAGACCCCGCCGGGACGCATCGTTTCCCTTCCTCCTGCCCGGCGCGGCATGCTTCCAAGGCAGCGCTCGAGTTGCTCGCAGCTCGGTCCCGAGGCGCAGGGCAAAGATCGCGAAGCATGTGCCGAGTGCGCCTCGCCTTCCCTGCCACGGAATCCTCCCCACGGCCTCCTCGCCCTTTTGCCAGCCACCTCTGGCCACGCTCGTGTGGACGCCTCGAACTCCGCTTCCTGTCGAGGACATTTGTCCGTTCGCAGTGTGAACGCAACGTTTCGTGCCGGAGTGGGGGGAGAGAACCGAATTCCGCACGGCTTTCACGTACCCCCCCTCGCCCCCCATACGCACACCCAGAGAGAAATCGGCCTTTGTTTGCCAGCTTCATCTCTTGCACTCACTTCGCACGCCGATAGAACTGGGAGAGACGGCGGGTGCAGGTGAATGCGGCTCCCCTGGGAAGACTTCGCAGAAGCGCCACGCGGGAAGGAGCCACGCGCCCTTCCAGGCACATGCAGATGCCGCTTTGAGGCGAACCGATCCACGCTGGGAAGGGCGAGCAGGCAAACGAGGCTGGCGACAAGAATGGCCGCGTTCAGACATTCCAAAAGGCGCCTCGGAGACGGTAGTGCCTAACACGCACGGTTCTCAAGTCAAGCCTTCCTATCCGCCTTTTTTTTTTTGTCATAAATGCCAGACAGTTCATGGAGGCTGGCGTGTAAACGATCCCGTCCCTAAGCCGCCTCTGAGCCGCTTTGAGCATGCTTTTCTTATTCTGCGTCTGATCGCAGCCACACAATTGGAAAGGACTTAAATGTCCCCCTCAGGTCCTCCTCACTTTAAGCGCTGCCATCCGCTACACTCAAAGAGACTGTTTGAAAGTTGACCACGGTGGGCGCGGACAAGAAGATCGCTTCTTCCCCCGGTCCCTCTAGGGCGAAGCGGAGCGAAAAGCAGGACTCCCTCGTCCCCCTCGCCGTGCTCTGCCTGCGAGAGCAAGAAGCGCGCCCTCCCCTCCTTTCCCGGGCGCCGATCGTCCCGGGAACTTTCCCGGGCGAGCCTTCTTACCTTTCGGAGCAACTCCGCTCGCCCGGCTTTCTCTAGACGGCACCGCGGCGCCCGCCGCCACCCGCCGCCGCCGCCTCTTCCTCCTTCATGCCGCGGCGGGCGTCCCTTCGCAGCCAGGCGGCAGGCAAGGTCGGCGCGGGCGCGCATGTGCCTCTCAAGGCGCAGGCAGGTCCGGCGCTCCGTGCAACCGCCGCTGCCGCCACATTGCCCGAGCGCAGGCGAGCGAGCGAGCGCGCGTGGCCTCGCGTGGTCGCAGCAGCAGCAGCAGCAGCAGCAGCAGCAGGCGGAGGGAGGGAGGGAGGACAGCCGGGAGGCGGGGGGGGGAGCAGAGGCAGCTTTCCTCCGGATGCGTAGCGGGAGGGAGGGGCTCCCGTGCGCCCCCGCCCACGACGCCGCGCCCCCTTCAGGTTGCGAGTCGCGCCTGGATGGGAGAGAAGCGAAAGCGAAGGAGGGACGCCGGCTGCCTCAGCCCTGCGCGCTCCCTCGCGGTCGCCCTGGCGGCCGCAAGAGAACCGGTTCCGAGTCGCGTGGTAGAAGACTTCAGCCCTCTCCTGCCACCGGGGTAACTGGGACTCAGTGGGGCTGAGGGCGCGGAAGGCAGGGCGGCCTCTTAAGGCCGGCGATCCTAAGGTCGCAATAGTCCGCCTAGGCGCGACCCGAGCGCCGCTCCGGGGAGAATGGAATGGATTGGTTTCCGTGCACGGTGCTCGCAACGCAGCCTGCAGCTGTGGGTTTCCGGTTATGAAACAAGCGAATCCAAGCCGGAGTCAAACGCCTTTGGCCACGTAATGAGAAGACGGCAGAGGATAAGGTGGATAGGTAGTGTCAGGGAATCAATGAGCATAGCTTGGGCGGATTCCAGGAGACGGTGGGAAACAGATGGACCTGGCATGGTGTGGCCCACAGGGTCACAAATAGTTGTACACATGAGCGCATGAGAACGCAAGAGGAGACCTGCTGGACATGCCACAGCCCATCTAGTCCAGTGTCCTGTCCCATGCTTCACCAATTGCTTATGGACAGCGCAAGCACAAGACAAAGGCAAAACCCTCACCTGCTCTCAAGTCTGGGGGCAGACCTAGACATCCACTCTAGGAGCCCTGGATTCGCCTGTCCTCCATGGATTTGTCTAACCCTTTCCTAACGCTATCCAGGCCATTTGCTGTCCCTGAGACTAAACAATGTAGGGGAGATATCTGTAGAAGCATAAGAACATAACGTAAGAGGAGCCTGCTGGATCCAGAAACAGCTCCTCTAGTCCAGCACCCCATCTCCCACAGTGGCTCTCCAATTGCTTATGGGCATTTCAAGCAGAAGACGAAGGCAAAACCTTCACCTGCTCTCGAATCCTAGCAAATGGCCTTTGGGGGCATCCTGCCTGTCTCCCCAGCCTGGGTGATGTACCTAGGCATCCATTCTAGTAACCATTGATACATCCATAAGCACAAAGTCCACTGACTTCACTCCTACTTTTTCTTACATGTGTCTGTTCAGGGTTAACTACTTTGCGCATAAGGCTTGAGGTCAATTTGTATGTGAGTTTGAATATAATTTCTGCCCCCAGAGTGACTCATCATTTGTAAACTCAATCTCTTTTTTTAATTCCTAGTGCTGCTTTCTTTTAGTGGCCGCGTTCTCTGTCTCACTGGCCAAAGTGGGTACCAGTTGCAATAGCATAAATAAAAGTTCTGAGCTTTTACCTCTTCTTTGATTAATAACTTGTGTGAAAGAGATTTCAAGATCTGGGCACCCAAGTTCAGGTTATATAACGTGTGGGTCCCCTTAAAGTTGCATCTGTGGCCTCAGGGAAGGGGAAAGTCCTTTTGCATGATGGTGCTGAAAAATTACTCTAAAGCTGTTAGCAAGTGTTCGAGCCATTATGGATCTTTCCATTCTGTATTTTAGTGGTGAAAAAATACTCTGCAAAATCTTCCAAGTCTAGAAATATATCAGATGACTAATAAATACTAATAAATATAGTTGCACATATCCAGATTACGTGCCCTAAAACGGCCAGGGAGGAAGATCTGCAGTGGCAAGGGTTGCTGCTCTTACGCTGGATGTTGTGACAGAAAAGCCAGGCTGCTCTACAAGCAAGAGTCCTGGTGATCCGGCATGTGGTAAGCCAGTAATGGTGGACCCAAGAGTATGGAAAAACACGGTGGGGAAAGAAGAAGCTGGGACCATAGTAAAGGTGGAAAAAGAGACTAGTTTATTCTCACTGGGTTTTTTATACAGCAGTCCCAAGGGGTGTGGGGGAAATGACATCAAAGCAACATCAGGGGGGCTGATTGGAGGAAAAGCTGCTGCCTTCCAGGTCAGAGGTCCTTTTGATATCACATCCCGTGGCCAGAGGTGGGGAAAATCCTCAAACAGGAAAAGAAGAGTTGTCCTTTTAAAGCCATGTGCTTTGCAGACACCGTAATGCCCAAAGGCCACTGCATGGAATGGAAAGAATTCAGCTCCCTGGTTGTGCTGAGTGTGTACTACAAGCTTATGGGACAGGAAAATAGTTGCTCCTTTTACTCTGAGGCTTGAGAAATGGAAGGCTGAAGAAAAGGAAGCCAGGGGGAAAGCTGTGCAGTTTTTGTGGTTACTACAAAATTTGACTAATAAATACGTTATAATGCCCTAAGAATCAGTCATAGAGCGTAGTTTGGAGTCAATGAGGTAGAAAGGTAGAAAGATTAGAAGCTCCTGGTATTTATTCTTCAGCTTATAACCAAGTAAGTTTCAGGGGGTTTAAGTGGTTAATTTACTGATCATGTCAACTTTGACTTAGGCAAGTAAGGGCCTTTCTGTTACCTTAGATTGGTACTGCAATCTCTCACAGCCCTTTTCAGGGCCTCATCAGCCCACAAGATAGTCTGGATCTGTTGAGGCTTCACTCATTGCTATGCATAATCCCAATCAGGGAGGTTCAGATCAGAATTACCATGATCCAGATCATGGAGGCACGGAGAAGGCACTCCTCTGTATTTAGGACTACTGGAGGAGCCATTTTGGTGGCACACCAAAGTGCACTGCCAAAATGGGTTACCCAGTAGAACATTTGTTCATAGCTCTTCAGAGCACTCAGGGTCCAGACTTGAAGCTGACAACCTTCAGGGCCAGGTCAGGGGCTGGTCTGGACCAAGGCTGACATGCAGACAACACTATTCCATGGTTCAAACAGGTAGACATGGCTGGTACAGACCCACTGCTTTGGAGCATGGAAAGGTGAGTGCAGATAGGCCCCTAGTTTACCACGTTCATCTGAGAGTCACTCCAAAATGAATACAATAGAACTGTGCCCAGACAATGCAGGTGCATCCATTTTACAGGAACAAGTATGGTTATATCTCTTATTCCTTGCTGATTATAACTGTAGAGGGAGGAGGGAAAGGGTTGCATGCTTTCAGAATAAAGGCTACATTCAAACTTGTTTATACTCTGCAGCGGAATGTATACTTGCGATAACAATCAATGCATCATCATGGTGTCGCATTATCCGATCATTGCTGCACACTTACCTTAATGCTGATCTAAGGACATTCTCTGCACAGTATAAAGAAAATTTGAATTTTCCCATCAGTCCAGGCAGAACAGCAAGAGCGGCATGATGAGAGCAGGAGGGCAGCTCAGATGTGATTGGCTGCCTCAACCCGCATGATGGCGTGTACTGACTCAGCTCTCGCAGCTTCCGATGGGAAACTATGGAGCTGCTTTTCAAGTTGGGACGGATGGAGATTGCTGCGCAGCAGGTAAGCTGCGCTTTTACCTTTAACTGCAAATTTATTTCACAAGTCTGGAGGCAGGCAGGGTTTGTGTTTTTTTTCAATCTGTGTTCATGCAATATTATTTCAAAAGAAACTTTTAATGTTAGCAGGTAACATTAATATTAACATTTCTTGCATGGTTAAAAATTTCTGGCACTTTTCTCCCTTTTTTCTCCTTTTTTCCTTTTAGCTTTCAGCACCTGCACAGTACTTTTCATTTCTGACATGTTTCTGACGATTGCTTTAAACTAGTTACAACCATCAAAACACTAACTCCAGGAAGGTACCTCAAATGCCATAGGACTATTATGTTTTCTGATCCATGTTGTCTGCTCTGCTTTCCAAGCGCTGATCTCTAAACTCTTTTCAGTTGCCTTTTAATTTAGGATCTTTTGTATGCAAAGCACATTCTCTGCAACTGAGCTCTCTGCCCCTCCTCTGAGCAATTGAAAATAAGTCTGTTTTGTCTAGTGTGATTGTCAGGGCAACATTCTATAGAAGCCTGGATAGCTAAGTGGCTAAATGGCTGAACTGTGTTAAGAAGCTTCTGTTTTAAAACTGGGCTGCTCTGTTAATTCGCAAGGCACCTGCATGATATGCCAGTAGTTTTCAGTGCCTGGTTCAAACAGGACTCTGATGTCTCACTTCCTCCAAGTGCTGCCCTGCCAGAGAGGAAGTGAGTGGTATTTGTATTTACATTATCCTATATGTCTTATTTTTTTATTATTGTTGTGACCTGCTCTGAAATCTTCAGGTAAAGGGTGGATGATAATAAATAAAATATAAAATTAAACTTAGAAATTCAGCAAGCTACTGACAGTCCTGGGGAAGGTGGGGAGGCTGAGGATCCCAGATGCCGGCCTGATATCCTGCTACAAGTGATAATTTGGAGTATTGTTACCTGACCTGAGAATTTTGGGTATAGGGCAGGACGGACGGACGGATGGACAGATAGATGATAGATAATGCCCCTCCAGCAATATCTCATTCTAGCTTGACAGTTCCATGTAGGGATGTGTCCGAATATCCATAGCATTCAAAATTCATATAAATTCATACAAATTTGGACATTTGAATTCAAATCGAGTGTTGGCACATTCGAAGACTGACATTCACATTCGAATTCAATGCTTTGGAACATTTGTATGAAGCATTACATTCATGAAGCTGGGGAGGTGGGAAAGCAGCTGTGCCGGTCACATCTGTAATAGGTCCAGAATGTATTTGATGTGGATTGAGAGTGGATACAGAGGAGATTTGATGTGTTCAGAGCAGATGTATAGGGTATACATATTGGATTTGTAGGAGATATGTAGGGGATATTTGAAATGTAGGGGAATTTGCATTTGTAGGAGATATTGTAGCAGGGAATTTGAACCGAATCCATATTGAACATTCACATCAAATTCAGTTCCTACCACATTGGAAGGGGATCTATTCTAATAAATACAAATTTTCTTGCATTTGATTCAGCATGAACCCAAAAAACCCTTTGTGCACATCCTTAGTGCCATGACATGTTTTTGTTTTTGCATGTTTTAGTAATGTGCACATCCAGTTATTCAGCCAGTCAGTGCTCTATTCTCCCTGTTGGGATAGGGTCTGAACCAGACTTTGATTCACTGCACTTTTCTCCCCTTACACTGCCAGGGAAATGATATGGGCTTTCTCCTACAATCATCAGCAATCAATGGTATCATTATCTTCGCAAACAGGTTACAGTATAAGAAAAAAGTCACCCTCTTTTATAAATAATGGAAAGAGTTTCCTTAATGAGTTAGATTACCAATATATACTTTCCTGTTTCCCAGACAGCCAAGCAGAAGACCCTGTAAACAGGACATACAAGTGCTAATTAAAGCATTAAGTTGCTAATTGCAACATTGCAGAAGTAAGGTTGTGATTGACATAAGGATATGGATGACAAGCAACTGAGAACTTTCGTTCACCAGGGTGTTTTCACTTCCAAATACCCTCTCCTGGTTTGAAGTTTAAAAGGAATGCTTTAATTGAGTCACTCTATATATCTATCTTTAGATATATAACCTGCCATATCACTTCATGGTTCTCTGGTGGCTTACAAAATTAAAAATAGAATAAAATTATCCTACTTGACAACAACAGCATTCTATTGACATAGATATTGAGGCAAATAAAAAAGTTCAAGGAAAGGAAGCTAAATATGATCAATTACTTGTTCCATTTAAATACCTCTCAGAATTAATTTCAGGTCTTGAAAACAAAAATGTCACCATTCCTGACCCTGGTAGTTTCATGGGTGAACAGAAATATGGATTTGAGACATCACTCCATTGTTGTATGTTTTGTGATTAGTTAGGCAATGTAGCAGTGACCTGCTAATAGCATTTGAGGACATATCTCTGTTTCTAGTGCGAGGCAAGTTCCTCCACAAAAGCATATGTCACCAGGCACTTCATTTATCATGTCTGGTGACATGGGCACTTAGTGATATGGGCATTTGATGAAGTGGCATATGGGGTACTTTTCTAAAGAACACAGCCTTCTAAGTAATTACAAGTGTAGATGTGTGGAACATAACTGAGCTGTGGGTAGGAAGTCTGGGTTGCAATTCTTATCTGTGAAAACTGACATAGGAACATAAGAGGGCCCCTGCTGGATCAGGCCACAGCCTATCTAGTCCAGCATCCTGGTCAACAATTGCTCATGGGCATCTCAAGCAGAAGATTTTTGAGAAAGTTATCCACAAGCTTTCTGTTCCTGGTATTTGTTTTCTTTTAAAATGACTATTTTTTTGGGGGGGGGGGGGTTCTTGTTCAAAATGGTGGCCTGCAGTTGGAATAAATGAATAAATCCTCACAATCAAATTCCAGTACATTAAATAGCAGTATAAAGCACAGGCAAAGGATATTCCCAAGGTAGCCTGAACCTTTAGCATGTAACAAAAAATGAGTGTGCCCTTTGATATTTTTAATATTATTGCTTTGATTCAGATGTTTGTCTAAGGATCCCAACACAGTATTGGTAGAACTATTATATAAACTCATGGCTTCTTACATTCTCTATACTGAAGAGGTAATTTTTTGTCCTTGGATCCCAGCCACCATATTGTGTTTAAGGATGAGCAAAATTCGATTCAGTTTTTTTCCATATCCAAAACTTCAGCTGAGACAAACCAGTTGCCTGCTTGTGAAAACAATTTATGCTTTGCTGTGTTTTTGATCACGAAAAGGGCGCTTTACAATGGAAAAAAATGTATTTTTGCTTGCGGAAAAAGTGCAAAAATGAATTTAAATAACTTTTTAATTAAATGATTTGACAATGAAATGAACTAATGGGTTTTCAGTTTGGCGGCAAAATGAAATCTGATTTTTTTCATTAACATCCCTATTATCTGAGTCCTCTTGGAAGTCTTCATTAGACATAGGGTGCTTTTCCACTGTCAATTGTACCCATTTTTGCACCCATTTTTGTACCTTTTGGCTGTGAGCCGGATGATCCCATTTCCACTACGGCACCCATTTTGAACCCGATTGTTTCCACTGCCATGGGGGAAATTCGGATCTTTTGGGCCTTTAATCCGGATTTTCTGTAGACCCCATTAATGGGGTCTACAATGGGGTCTTCTGCCAGAAAATCCGGATTAAAGGGAGCCTGTTTCCAGTGGAGTCCAAAGGAGGCTAGGGGGAGGGGATGCACCTTTGACCCCCCCCAACATTGACTTCACATTCACTTCGAAGTGACTTCGAAGTCACTTTGAAATCACTTTGAAGTTGCTTCGAAGAATGCACCCCCCTGCCCCCAAAAACACCTGGGGTAATGGACCAACCCCTTGTGGTTCGATCCGGATTCCCCAGATGGGTGCAAAGCTGTTTCCACAGCAGGGGTGTTAGCACCCATTTCTAATGGGTGCTAAACCTCCTGTGGAAACACATTGGGTGCTTCCCTTAATCCAGATCTCCTAGATCCGGATTAAGAAATGTACCCATTCCTTAGATCCGGATCTTCTTAGATCCAGATCTAAGGGCTGCAGTGGAAAAACACCCTTAGATCCTCTTGGGTTAGAAACATATGAAATTAGCCAGTGCTGACTTGAGTTTTAAGCTGATGGCTGATACCCATCTCAGATCCAGCCTGCATGTTGGCTCTGCAGATTTTAGGCAAACGTGACTCATCTGGGGATGGAGGTAACCCAGCATGCCCCCACAGGCATCTTCACATGTTGCATAAAGCCAAATGGTTTAAGAGGGCTTTTTTTTTTTTTTTGCAAAGCATTGCAGGGGAAAGCATCTTTGACTAAAAAAAAAAGTATCTGGTGAAAGGGAATTACAGTTTCCAAGCATTAATGTTACAACATACAATTTAAAAATAAAAACAGATTGCTAAGCAACTGCAAGACAACTTTTTTCCCCTTACCATTTATTCCCTGTATATTTCCTCTCCATTTTTTGTTATGTGCATCTTCAGTCAAAGCCTGTAACCTTCCAAAGCTTTTCAGATCTCTGCATATGGCACTGTGCAGATCTTCGTTTAACAAAATGGGGCTTACTTCTGAGTAAGCACTCGCTTTATTCCAGTGGAAAGACAAACTCCTCAGGATTACTAAACTGTTTCTCTTTTCTCTGCACAACAAGCTGGAACAGGTGAGAAGAATCATTGCCAATATCAACAGATAGATACAAAGTACATGCTTCACTCTATCAGCCAGCTTCAATGCTGAATATAGCTGCTAGAGTACTACAGGATAGGGGTGGGCAAAAAATGTTTGTCACCTTCACAGTTCGCACAAATTACAAATGTTTGATTTTGCATTTCAATCAAATATTGGCTATATGCAAAAACTGACCTTCGCATGCAAATCAAAAGCTTTTGTGCCTTCATATGAAGCTTTGGAGCAGATTCATATCAGATTTGCTTTGGATTCAAAGGCACAACTAGTGTGGCATGGGTTACAAGAGAATTTGAAGCCTAGCACATTCAAAGTCCATTAAATAAAATGAAGGTAGAATGCCAGCAGGGGAAGGGGGGCTCCCCAGTGTTTTGCACTGAGTGTATTATGTATGACGACCTGCCCATTGGGCAGAAGTCCTGGGTCTGTGCTCAGTGCAGTGAGCTCGGGGCTCTCAGGGAACACGTTTCTTCCCTTGAAGCCAAGGTAGTGGACCTGGAGAAGGAGATGGAGTGTAACAGGGCTGAGGGTGAGGCCTTCAGGGATGCAATAGGAGCATCCCACTCCACGACAAGCAGCCCTCCAGCCCTCAGAGAGTGGAAGCTTCAGGCAGGGAGGACATCAAGCCGAGGAAGAGGGATAGGCTCCCTTAGTCGGGACCCCACCCTTAGTGGATGTGCTTGTATCCTCTTGCACCGAGGATACTCCTCCACAGGTAGCAGGAGGAGGGCTTCTTGTGGTTGGAGATGCGATTATCAGGAATATAGAGAGCCAGGTTTGTGATGGGCGTGTTGACTGCATGGTGATTTGCCTGCTGTGTGCATTGCTTTGTGAGCCAAGCCTGTGCATGGGGATGGTCCTGAGCTATTTGGGAAGTAGATTGGCACTCGCGTCAGTGCGAGGTGGAGTTTCATGTCCTGTGCTTGCCATTCCTGCTCTGTGCATTGGAGATCACTGAGATTTTTGTGGAGTAAATGGTGTTAGAGCCATAATGATGATAAGATCGAATGGCTTTCGCTGCCCCACGAGATTCTTTTATACAGGTATTCAATCCCCCACTTCCCAATCACAGGATAATGGCTTGATTTTTATCCCTTTTACACGGAAAATATTCCATCCCTGTTTCCCGATTGCCAAGGCTCCATTTTAAGCTAGCCGGGTGTTCTAGTGATTCCCGGGTGGAGCGGAGGTGCGCAAAACTGCTCAACCGCTCAGCTGCCACCAAACCGTAGTGGCTTTGGGTTATTTTTTATTTTTTATCTGGTCCTGCTAAGGGGGGGATGCAGCACTTGCAGCGGGCAGGACAGGGATGGGGTAATGTCAATCTGGCTTCCAATGATGGGAGAGGGGCCAGAGAGGAGATGGCGTTGCCGGAGTTTGGCACAGTATGCATGGGGATGGCTGAATCTGCACCCAGCCTGTGTTACTGGGAATGGCACGGGGCTGGACATGATTCAGTCTCGGTCCTGCACCTGATCCAATGCGTGCCCAATCAGACCCAAACGGCTTGCATGGGGACACAGCCTAAGTGGAGAGGTTGACAGAGTCTATGCACCAAAGGAGGAGTGATCACATGTTTCTAAAACTGGCAGCCCCCTAGGCACGCTGAACTGGAGGGTGCCAGCCATTCTCAAAAGCAGACTTTTTGCAGAAGAAGAATATCTGTTCTGCAGTGCCTGGTCACTTGTTTTGCTGTTATTGCCATGATGCGAAGGGACAGTGGTAATGGGGGCAACTTACCTGACACTGTCTCTGTCCAGCCCTGTTTCAGGATGCACACATAAAAGTATGCCTCCAGTAGGGGCATGCACAAATGCCTTTTTTGCATTCAAATTTGTGTCAAATCGAATATTCAAAAATACGAACCAAATAAAAATTTTAAAATCCAGATTCGAATCCAGATTATCGGAATCCATACATTCAAAACTCCAATTCAAATTCAAAAATACTGTATCTGTTTTTCGAATTTGTGCACATCCATTTTTATTCTGTATGCATTCCATATGCATCCCATTTTCATCTCGCATTATAAGCACAAATTCGCATGATATTCGTATGTGATATTTGTGGATCTGTTCAGTCGAATTATTCGAAAATCTATCAGATTTTTGAAAATCTGAAATTCATTCAAATGTATAAATTTGGATTTTTGAAAACCTAAAATGAATTTGAATGTCGATATTCAATGGAGTCTAGGTACATAAACATCAATGTGGAGGAAGTTTCTCATTTTGGCATTATTGAGGGCCAGAAAGCAAGGTCTGTGTGGATTAGGGATGTGCACGAATTGTTTTTTTGCCTTCTAATTTGAGTCAAATCGAATGTCAAAACATTCAATTCAATTTGGTTGTTTAAAAGCTGAATGCAACAAAAACTGATTCAAGTCCGATACATTTGAATCTATTTGTTTGAATGTTAGATATGAATTTGAAGACACGAATGTCAAGAACATATGCATGTGTTATATGTATCTGTATGCATTTCGTATGCATCCCGTTTTATCCTGTATGTATCACGTTTTCGTTCTGTATTATAAGCACAAATGCATACAGATACGTATGATATTCGTACAGATACGTTTGTAATAAACATGTATCTGTACATTCGAATGATTCAGCTCATTTGAACGAATATTTTGGAACATTCAAAATTAGTTTGAATGTCTAAATTCGAATGTGAAAACATTCTATTTGAATTCGAATGCCCACATTTAAATGAATTTGATCGAATTTTGAATGTTTGGAACATTCATGCACATTCCTAGTGTCGATGCCATGTACCCAGGAATGGAGCAAGCACTCTGTACTGGAAGAGGGTTCAGTCTGCCACCGTGTGGAAGCACCCAAGTAATCAGTTAAATTAGCGAGACATTGGTCATGCTTCCAATAACAAGAATAGTGCACCCATGTCATCTTGAAAAGGCACCTGCTGTCACACCATTTCCATTTTTGGCAGCACTGAACACATTAGACAATCCAGTATGATGCTTTCCAGCACAATTCCTTATAGAGACATCTCTGAAATAGGGGGGTTTCTTCCCGTCCTGCATGGGGGCACTGTGGAAAATGGTACTTCCTTACTCTAAAATGGATAAGAGGATGCTGTGGATGCAGGACCTCTGATCTCCACTTGAAACAGAACTGCCTCTTCCAGAAGTAGAAAGACAGGTATTGTTACAGGAGAGCCTCTGCTGTTCATTGTGCCCCAGCAGTGTATAAAATGTTTTCTGCCTACAGAAATGTGATAGGATACATTGAATGAAAACTACAGGCTGAATACATGGACAGAAAGCTCTCAGTTGTGGAAGCTGTTGGAGTACAATAGATGAGAAGTAGGGATGTGCATAAATGATTTTTTTATTTGATTTGCATAGAATTGAATGCAACGAAATTTGTGTTCATTTGAATAGATCCCCTTTGTATGTGCTAGGATTTGTATTTGATACAAATGCTCAATCCCAAACAAATAGCATACGAATCCCATACAAAGCTTCATATGAACACTTCATATGTGAGCCAGTTTTGGGAGCTGATCCTTATCTAGGAATACCAGATTCGATTCTGCCCTCTCCCATGAAGCCAGCTGGGTGACCTTAAGCTAGTCACAGCTCCCTTCTGAGCTCTCACAGCCCCACCTACCTCACAGGGTATCTGTTGTGGGGAGAAGAATAGAAAAGCTTTGTCAGCCGCTTAGAGTCCCCTTGAATGGGTGAGAAAAGCAGGGTAGAAAAGCCAACTTCTTCTTCTTCTTCTTCTTCATATGAATGCATCAAAACATTCTATTTGAATGTCCATCTTCAAAAGTGCCACCATTTGATTCAAATTCAAATGTCCAAATTCAGCCAAATTTGTACAAATTTTGTATGTTATTAATAGTGTTTGAGAATCATGATCAAGAAAACTTCCATGGAACCAGTGGTTCCATGCCCCTGTTGCCATTTTTTTTGTACTTGTTAAGAATCATAGGAGTCACAGTATAGAAAAGAAATTTTCACAAAGTATAGATAATAATGTAGAAATGTTTTTGTATGAAAGCACTATACAAAACCATAAGAACATAAGAGGAGCCTTGCTGGATCAGTTCATAGCCCACCTAGTCCAGCATTTTGTCTCAAATTGCTTCTAAGCATTCTCAGGCAGAAGATGAGGGCTCTCAGTTTCCCACAAGGAGCCTTTAGAGGCATCTTCCCTGTCTCTTCAACCTAGAGGCAGTATCTAGGAATGAATTCTAGTAGCTAGTGATATACTTGTCCGCTATGAATTTGTCTATAAAGCTATTGATATAGCTGTCGTGCATGAATTTACCTCTTTCTTAAAGCTATCTAGGCTGGTTGCTGTAATCATCTCTTCTGGCAGTAAATTCTATAAACTGATGACTCTCTGAGTAAGAAAATATTTCCCCTTGTTGGTCCTAACTCTCCTACTCATTGGAGTATCCCTGCTTCTACTTTTGTATGACAGAGGTGTGTTTTTTTTTTAGGTCACCTCTTAAAATGCCATCTTTCATGCCTAAAGAGACCTAGATGGTGCAGTCTGATTTCATATGGAAGGTATTTCAGACCCTTAATCATTCTGGTTGCTCTTCTCTGCACTTTTTCCAGTTCTACAATATCTTTCCAGAGGTGTAGTGACCAAAATTGAACACAGTATTCCAAATGTGGCCTCACCATAGATTTATAAAGATGCGAAGTGTTGCTTGTAAACTTATTTTCTATTCCCTTCTTAATTACCCTTAGCATTACCCCTGCAATAAGTCCTATACTTTAAGCGTTTTAATGGATTTTATTGTTTTTACCTGCTGTTTTAAAACTTGTAACCTGCCCTGAGACCTATGGGTATAGGGCAGGATATAAATAATAATAATAATAATAAAAGTAATAATAATAATAAAAGTAATAATAATAGTAATAATCATACTCATTTATTATTTATCTGTTAAGATGCCTTTCTGTTTTTCCTTTCCAAAATAATTGTTCAAAGCATAAAAAGGACAATGCATTAATAAAAAAATACACCTAGTTCATATCAAAAGTCCACCAAGATCAAGTTCCGACTGCCCATTTTAATCCAGATTAATTTAATCAACAGCCAGGTCACTTTTTCGGCATCCCCACTCCTAGCTTATAATGTGAACTGGCAGTGGAAAAACCCCTCCCCTCCCTCCTCCCCTCTTCACCATCATAGCCTGAGGTCATCGGGCAACTTCTGCTGTGCACTGAGCTGTTGCCATGACAAGTATGACATGACACACAACTTTCCCACAGCCACACAAGAAAGGAATGCCTTCTCCCATACCGACCTGCCAGTGACCTAAGATCTGCAGGGGAGGCCCTCCTGGTTGTCCCACCACTCTCAATAGTGAGGCAGATGGGCACCCGGGAAAGGGCCTTATCCGTAATAGCCCCCAGGTTATGGAATAGTCTCCCCCTTGAGGTGCGTCGGGCTCCTCTGTTTATGATCAGGAAGGTGGTGAAGATGCACCTCTTTGCTCAGGCTTTTGACTAAATGTCAGTCATGTATACCCCACTGTAAACCCCATTGTTCTAATTGATATTGCTTTGCTTTTAACATGTTGGATTTTAAATGCTGTGATGGTTTTTATTGTTTTAATATATATTATTTTGTTTGATATGGTGGATTTTAAGGTTGTTACCTGCTCTGAGACCTTCGGGTATAGGGCAGGATAGAAAAATAAATAAATAAATAAATAAATAAAGATTCCTATTGGAAGAAGGTACATCTGGTAACTCACTGGGAGCTCTCTATCCTCTTTTGGTGAAGCTGTGGAGAATCAGAGATGTTCTGGGTGTCTCCCAGTCAATCCGAAATGGAAATGGCACCATGGTGTACAGATGGAGCATGGTAAATAATCCCATGGTAAATAATCCCTAGGATATAAATCCCAAAATGTACAAGGGCCTTCAGTTCTTTTGCATCTGGTTACCTGGATCATTGCAGTGGTTAAAGCAATTTTGCTAAAGA
Source organism: Aspidoscelis tigris stejnegeri (assembly GCA_023333525.1). Taxonomy (NCBI): domain Eukaryota; kingdom Metazoa; phylum Chordata; class Lepidosauria; order Squamata; family Teiidae; genus Aspidoscelis; species Aspidoscelis tigris. The sequence continues at coordinate 28,559,774 of JALMGA010000002.1, forward strand.
GGCTTCCTGAGTTCTTTAAAAAAATAATAATCAAACTTCAAGGCAGCAGTGAAGCATTGCTCTTGCTTAATCAATGTTAATTTATTTCCTTATATGATCAATAAGGCAGAACTACCCCTTAAATCCCAGTATTAGAAGACCTTCAATGTATTCATGTTGTAAGATTCTTGTGGAGAAAGTATTGACCAGTGCCTACTCAACAGGCGAAAAGTCTGCCATTATATTGGAGATCCGTCTTTTTTTCCCCGGGAATCAAATTTATATCTACTTTCCAGTAATTATGGTGCAGAAATTTATAATGACCCAGTTCAATTTGTCTAGCTTGTTATGTTGAGATATATTACTGACTGAGCACCATCTGCCCTAGAGGTTCCTCTTCCTCCAGGCAGAATCTTAAACAACCTTACATGCATAATGGTTAGCGGTCAATAGATTAAGGATCCATGGTCTGCTGTGCAGACATTCTTCCATTTTGATCTATTGCTACCAATGAAGTTTTTATTGATCAATATGAAATGATTTCAAATACAAAACCAACTGCTATACAGCTACATGCAAGAGTTATTTTATATTTATACTTGAGCTAAGTATCCTTTATCACAGTGGATTGTTTAGAAGGAATAACCCAGCCAAGGAAGCTTTGGCTTTGATAAATAGCTTTGAGAACATTCCCCCCCCCCCCCATATTAAGAGTTGTGAGGCGAACTCTCGGTCATGGTAGTGATTTTATATACTGATGGTAGTATGGTAGCGTTTGTTTACATCCAGGATTAAAGCACTGAAATATATTCCCAACCAAGAGGCAAACCTCCTATTTCATCTCTCCTGCTCTTAAGCTTGATATTATTGTTGCCTACTTCTTGGAGCTGCAGAGGACAGCAACTCTCTCACTAGCTCGCAGTGAATGTTTTAAAGATACGGTTGCCCTTTCCACTCCACAGGTTTGACTCTTGCTCTTTATAATGTGAGAGACAGACAGTCTTTATACGTTTAGCAAATAAGAAACAAGTTTATTAATTACAAGGTTCTTGGGACACAACAGGTAAGTTTAATAATAGGCCTTTCCAGATTAACCATCCCGGCCCAGATTCCCTGATTCCTCCCGTGGCCCCATCTTAGTGATGGTTGAGGATCAACAGAGGGACATCAGGGTTTTTAGTTTTTAAATTATTGTTTTATGCATTGATATTGTGTTTTAATATGTTATACTGTTTAATACTGTCTTAAGGGGGGGAGGGATAAGGTGTTTTTAATTGTTATATTTTACATTTTACTGCTGTTAACCGCCCGGATTGGTTTGCCATAGGGCGGTATACAAATAAATATTATTATTATTATTATTATTATTATTATTATTATTATTATTATTATTATTATTATTATTATTATTATTATTATTATTATTATTATTATTATTATTATTATTATTATTAATATAACCAACACCACTCAATCTGCTCCTTAGCAAGATCTGTTCCTCCCTCTCACACTAAGATAGGGACTTTAATTCCTTCAGACTAAAATCTACAGCATGGTCAACGTTTGACCGTTTCAACCCTTATACTGCCTAACCAACATATAATCAGTAAAGACTCAGGACCCAGCTGCCTGCTTCCCTCAGGTACAGCCTTGAGCCCGTTTCCCTCCTGTTAATCTCCCTCCTTGAAGTTAATCCCCAGGCAGAGAATGTCAACTGTCGGTTTACACTGCCTTATGTACTGGTTTGCCAAGCCACATTGAATCTGATTGGCTTCTCCTTCTGAAGGTTCCATCCCCCCCTTCTGGAGAGGTAGTATAGCCCTTCCTTTCCCTAACTTACCATTTTCTCTTGAAGCAGTTTGGTTACACATTACCTGTCTAGACAACACATTCTCATGACACTTTGGCTTTACATATTCAATTTAACTTTTTGGGGTCTGGGCATGTATGTGGGCACCACAAGAATATAAGAAGAATTATGCAGGGTTAGATCAAAAACTGTTCTTGCAGTTATGTGGTGTGAACCATTCCACTGTGACTCAACCAGCTGCAGTGCAGAAGAGGGTAGTCGCAATCCCACCTCTGGGTTCCATCAAGTGCTCATGATGTGCAACACCAATCATTGTCTAGCGATGTTTTCACATAGTAGCCAACCAGATGTCTATGTAGACCACAGACTAGGGGGCTTTTCACACTTTGGAATGTGGTTAATAATTAGGCAGCATCTGAGGAAGAAAATCTACACCTGCCTTCCCAGAGGTTGCCTAATTATCAACATGGTGCGGAGCATGAAATCATGCTTCACAACCTTACAAATCTTTCCCAGAAGCTTACCTTTGGCATACAGCCTGTGACTGTTCACACCTCTGGCTGGACAGGAAGGTCAATGGAGCTGCTGTGCATTAGGAGCTGCTGACCTCCTGATGCAACTGTGACTGTGCAGAGCATCAGTGTCATCATGGCAACTGCACTGATGCAAGTGCAGTCATGGAGGGCGTCACACTCAAAATAGTAGTGCCTTGAAGAGGACCAACTGTGCAATCAAAAGGAGGTAAGTATTAGATCCATAGTCAACATTAGTTAATCACGCTCCTTTCCCATCCAGCGGACAGGAAGCGAAGTGCAAAATTGCCCCAGGACTTTATGACTAGGTCTCCAGTGAAGTGTCTTTGTAATGGTTGTTGGGAGAGGAACTATGAAAAGAAATCTTCATATCTCCATTTGTGTCATTCTCAGCAGCAGAAAGACACCTTTTCGTTCAGGGCAGCGAATTACACCCTATAAAAATGACCTCTCCATCAGTGTTGGTTCCCAGAAGTGGGGTAGTCTGGTCACCACAAGGCATGTAGAGAGGATTAGCAGAAGTCACTTTTTCAGGTGCCTCTACAGGTAAGTTGTATGTAGCCCCTGTCTTGTTCGCATTTGGCTGATCAGGATGGCTGCACACACTCTGGCACAGTGCTTTTACACACCATCAAGCCCTCCCTGTCCTGGGGCAGTTCAGAGTGTATGTGGCTGTCCCAGTCTTCAGTAGCTATGGGCAGTAAAAACTGCTCCACAGCAGTTCTACTCCTCAAGCAATTCTATAACTTTTGTTTACTTAATAATAATAAAGAGAGGCACAACGTAGTGGTGCAAATGATACACTAGAACTTATGCCCAAACTACCATCTGCCAGTGGCAAAGAACTGGTGGGACCATAAACCAGAAAAAGTGGTTGAAAATGAACAAGCCAAACTACTGTGGGACTTCCAACTTCCGACTGATCGAACACTGGAACATAACACGCCAGACATCACAATCGTGGAGAAAGACAAAGCATTTATTGTCGACACTGGTATTCCAGGCGACAGCAGGATTGATGAAAAACAGAAAAACTTATCAGATATGAAGACCTGAAAATAGATCCGCAGCAACTGTGGCATAAACGAGCAAAGGTGGTCTTAGTGGTACTCAGCACACTGGGGGCAGTGCTGAAAGATCTTGGTGGGTACTTGAAAAGCATTGGCACCAACAAAATATCCATCTGCCAGCTACAGAAAGCCACTTTGCTAGGATTTGCTCGTATCATTCGCCAATACATCATCCCTGGGAAGGCCTGACTAGTGATAACAATTACCCAAACCAACATAAATATCTTGTTTGATGTGTGTTACTGTTTTATGTCATAATAATAATAATAATAATAATTCACCGATATATCACGCAGTCCTAGGTGCTTGGGAAGTGCCCAACTAGTGATATAATACGAAATCCAGCATAGTGATCTCGTTTGCTGTGTGTAACTGTTGTTTTACATCATCATCATCATCATCATCATCATCATAATGCTTATTTCTAGCTCCCTTTTCTCCAAAGGGCAGTACAGAAGTATAAACCAAAGTTTAGACATAAAACATAATAAGTAGCCTTATTACATAATCATTTAAAATGCATAAAAAACTTAAGCATACAAGGTTTTAAAAATATGGTTTCTTTTTCCAAGGTTTAGGTGCCTTTTCAATCTCATTTGTGCAAACTTTCCATTTTCTGAAGTAGTGCTCTCAACTTTTATAGCTTCCTTGTGATCTAAATTTGAAGCTTCTTGGACTTGTTCAGTATCTTTCCTTAATCGATGGTGTGCTTTCTAGGGGAACCATGCTTGTGTTTTAAATTTCTTCCAAACTTCTAGCAGAAGGAAGGCCTGCTAGAAGATTATGCTCTTTCCCCCTGTTCTCTGAAGAGATTCCTGACATTCACTTGCCTTTATTTCCTATCTTAGAGGGAAAATAACTGTTGCAGTTACTACGACAACCAGAAAAACTCAAGAATTCTTTTCATCCTTTATTTTGCTGTGTTCCTGTGAGCAAATTAGGGCATTAAATTTCCCTTCCTTTTTCTGCATCTCAGCTTTAGGGATTTATATTGTGGACAAAAGGTACAGATAGTAATAGCTGTGGAGATCTGGCAAAATAAGAGGGGTAGATCTGTTCTGCGACCTGAGAGACTGGCAGGATCTACTCTATGATGGTTCCTTTCACTTCTATGGTGGAAGAGCTTGTTCCAGCCATAAAAATGGCCCCAACCTGTAGCACCACAAATAGCAAAGCTGGGAAACTTTTGTTCCCCTGCTTTAATGCTTCTCCTTGGGACCACTTTGGAAGGCACAAGAAGTAATTACAGAACCCAGACGTTTTCTGTACCTTCTAAGTAGGACCATGCTGTGTACACTCTTGGAAGAACTTCCAGGTCATCCCATACAGCAGGAATGGGGAAGGAGTGGGGGAAAGTGCCCTCAGAGCACCTTCCCCTCTTCTGCAGGAAAAATGCTGTTGACAGCACTTTCTTCCCCTCTGGAACAGAGTGCTCAGTGCATGCAGGGACATGTGATCTCCACACTATTTGCACTGTCACAATGTGTCACTCTGTGAACCCCACAATTGTCAATACAAAATATATAAAAAATAAGGATGAAAATTAAACATTTTATTCAACTTGGACATTTTCAAAAATAATGTCAAGTTAATAGTACATACTTCCCATATCTATTTCTCAGAAAACACAAAACATCTCACCCTAGTTACCTACCTACACAGATTGCATATTCCCAAACACAGAAAGGTGTTTACCTGGGTGTGACTTAATATACTGCCCTGGGTGTGACTTAATATACTGCCCTCAGGGTAGATTTGAAGGTGTCCCCTACTCAGAACGCATCTGCCCATGTGGACTGAGCAAGATAGAAGATGTTCACACATTATTTTCTACCAAGAGGTTCATGCAACTTTCATCACACCCATCATGTCCCAAACTCTGACAAAAGGGGAAGACCACTGTCTGAAATACCTATTACAAGACAACCAGAACACATGGACTTTGGCGAAGTTCCACTTAACAGCAGTGAAACTGAGAACAAAAGCAATTGCTGCCAGTGGACAGGATTGTAGAAAAACAAGAAACATTGCATTTTAAATAATACTTTTAAAAAAAATTAAACTAAAAAAACTTTAAATTTTTCTACCATACCTTTTAAACTTTTATTATTTTAATGCATTGTTAAACTTTTTAAAATATATTTTTATATGCTGATCTGAAATAATGTATCTTTACTTTCTGATTTTGGTCTGTAGCTGTAAATAAAATTCATTCATTCATTCAGATATGGTTAAAATGAAACTTCTGAACTTCGAATAAAAAGCAAGAAGAGGAAGAAGAGGAGGAGGAGGAGGAAAAAGATATATCACGCATGGTAAGGATAATATATATATCAATGATTCTAATTTATGAGAGATATTCTTGCTTAGTTTTATTAAAATTACATGAGTGGCTAAGATATTAATTTATGAAAAATAGGACAGGCAATACCCACATGATTTGTATTTTAATTGCAGAATTAATTAATATTTCCAGAGATGACTCATGCCATGGAATTGAGGGGAAATGCACAGAAGGGGCCACCCTTTGCCTTGCCATTTTTCTTGTGTGACTCCCTGGAGAATATTTGACTGCAAAGGGGAAGAGACAAGGATTGATGACTACAAAAAGTGATTACTACACCATTTCCCGTGCTCTGCAAAAAGCCCTGGGTGGAACTATCAAACGGGGGAATAAAAACTGCCAGTTTTAACTTTTCACAGCTGGAAGCAGTGGCAGGCATTCAGACAGCACAATGCTGATAGGATCACTTGACAGTGTAATGGCCAGGGATCACTGAAGGAGCAATATCCAACCATTTCTGCGCTGACTTGCTAATCCAGATCAAGGAATTGCTAAGAACATGTCATCTCCATGGGAGTAGAGTAGATTGGGATCAGGAATGTGTACTACATCGGTGCTTGAACACCCAGTGACTGTGGCTGATCCAGATTTAGCTAATACAGATCTAACTAATTCGGATCTGGCTAACCCAGGGGCCTTTTTGCTCTTGGCTTCATTCTGGGATGTATCCTGGAATAGGGCCCTGTTGTCCATATGCTAGTGCAGGCTACATGAAGTCCAAAGTGAGGCCTACCAGAGTCTGCTTTAGCATGCACACCCCTATCTTGAGATATACTCTCCAGAAAAAGGCCAAGTGTGAACAGGCCCCAGATCTAGCTAATCCAGTTTTAGCTAATCCAGAGGGCTTTTCGCACTTCAGCCTAATAGCTGAAAATGCACTAAGGCTGGAACACATGGGGGACAGATTGACCATTCGCTTTGGCAGGTAAGGGATGCATTCCCAATGCATCCCTTACCGGCCAAGGTGCGGATGGTCAATCCATCCCCCACATGTACCAGCCTGAAAAGGATGCTGTGGAGGGGTGGATACCCCACCCCAGGCTGCTGTCATTGGACTGTATTGGCCCACAGGCTGGCAGCCCCTTTGGGGGGGTGGAGCGAGACCGGGCGGGAGCTGTCTTGGCATTCTGCAGACTGCCACTGCCCCAATCAGGCTGGCAGTAGCCAGCAGGGGCCTCCTAGGTGCCCACCACCACCCAGGTGTATGAACCACCCCCCAGATCCCCACAACCCACTTACCTTATTGGGCCTCTGGTTCAAAGTGAGGGGTCCCGGAGCTTGCTGGAGTGGTCTGCTGCTCTCTGCACAGGCGTGACCCACGGCAGACCACCCCCACGCCGACCTGAATGTCTGAGATAAGTCAGTGTGGGAGGGGTCTGCCGTGGCTGGGTGTGGGTTGGGCCAGGTGTGGAGCATGATTAAATGCTCCACACCCTAGCCGCAATGAGGCCAGCTCTGGAACAAGCCAGGATAGTTCTGGACGGAACCTCCCAGCCCAGAGAGTGAATGCTCTGTCCCAGGGCTATCCTAATTGCTTACCAGGGGCCTAAGTGCTAATAGGCCGCTGATCTAGCTAATCTAGATGTAGCTAATGCATATTAACTGAGGTAACTGTAGAAAGGCCCTCCATTTACTGCACTCTCCCCAGCATTGTGCAGAAGTTGCTTGAGAAGACTTTGATACAAAAGATGCTTGGTTCAATAGAGCATAAATCATTGCACCTGGAGGTTCCCCCCACCTTTCCCCCCATGCCTTTGAGTCACCTTCATTTTTCTTTCTGACTAAATTGGGGAGAGGATGTGTACATTGGAACAAGTCTTTTTCCTTTATGACTTTGTGAACCTGGGAAAAGCCATGCAAATAATGAAAGTAGTGGATGTGAATAGGCCAGATAAGACTACAGTATAGCATAAATCAATGACATTATGTTTGATAGACAAACACACTATAGAAAAGGAGGGGGGAAGAAAAAGAAGTGCATTCATTATTTCACACAGGCACATATACACATGCACACACAAGTACAGCATTCAAGAGATGGTTTTTCTTCCGTGTGAAATTTCCTTTCTTGTACACAGAACAAATATGATCATGACTCATGTAGGAATTACTGAATGCAAGTTCCAGGAAGTAGGCATGTTTGGGTACCTTAAACTCCCACCTTTTGAGAAAAGTGTTTCAAATGATGCTTACATGAAAGAACATGTCCTTTTCTTGTGGATGTTATGACAGAACTAAGCCAGTCTTTATGGTATTGTGAAATTCACTGCATGTCATGAAGCTCAATTGCATTCCCCCTTAGAAAGAAAAGATTTAAAACTTTCAGCATGTTAGATAGTGGTCTAAAATTTGATACTCACCTCAAGGAAAAGGAATAAATATGGGATGAGATAACAGAAAGAAGCCTGTGTTTAAAAGTCGTGGATGAACCCTGATCTACCATGATCCACCCTGAGCATATGTCACAAGCAGTGAGACTTGGAACAAAATGTAAGATGAAGGCATATGTTTCCACATATGGAACCTGAGCTAGCAGAAAGAATTGTATTTCAAGGCTGAAGATCATGCAATCACCTCAGGTGAACCTGAGGGAAATAAGTGTCCAAATGGCAGCTTCCACACCACCTTACCATGCAGTGTAGAGCCCACTACTCAGATTATTTCAGCCTCTGAAGTTGCAGGCTGGGGGTGGGGGGCATTTAGTGGTGTGTCCACAAATGACTCCAGAACTGGGCAGTTTCCAGATCCTAAAAAAATGGTGTTGGACTCTGCAAGCTACACAAGCCATTTCAGCCACCACCACCTGTTTGCATGGCAGTAGCTGGAGCACACCAAAGGCCAGGAACACAAACTGGGTTCTCTCTACAGGCCTGCTGGTCATGGTTTTTACATCAAAATAGGAGTAACCCAGCTTCTGATATCATGCAGTCCACTGGGAGGCTGTGCCTCTTGGAAAATGCTCTAGCATTTAGACCACAGTCCAAGGAGGTGGCTGGAACCATGCAGAAGCTGCGGATGGTTCCTCTTTTATCTTTCAGCTGAAGGAAACATCTGCTCAACAGTACAGTACTTAAGGCCATAACTACACACCCACAACAGAATACACTTACAGCAAACAGTGCATGTCAACCATGCAAACCAAAGCTGTGGAAGTACAATATTTCATATGCAAATATTGATTTTTCAGCAACTACTAATGTAGAGTCTCATAATGGGTATTGACAAAAATGCTCTCTATAGATATTTCCAGATGCATTTCAAACCCTATCATGGGATCTTCTCTGAGGGCATTTACAGATTATACAGGGGCTTCAACACCAATATACAAAAAAGTTTAAAAGTCCCCAATGAGAACCGACTGCACTTCAAAAGGATGCCCTTCAGAAAATGAAATACAAATATTAATAGTATCTCAGTGGTAGTACAATTGTGTGCAGTATTAGTTCTCACATCTCAGAAAGGATATTGTAGAAGTGGAAAAAGTGCAGAAAGGGGCAACCAGAATGATCAAGGGGCCGGAACACCTTCCTTATGAAATCAGGCTGTGATGTGGTCTCTCCAGCCTTGAAAGACAGTTTAAGAGGTGAGCTGACCCAAGTATATAAAATCATGCATGGTGTGGATAGAGAAAAAAATATTTTCTCTGTCACACAAGTCTAGAGCTTGTCTAGGGCATTCTATGAAGTTGATGTGGGGGGAGAGTTAGGACTAACAAGGAGTATTTTATTTTATTTTTTCATGCAGGGGATCATCAGTCTATGGAATTTACTACCAGAAGAGTTGGCGACAGCAACCAGCCTGGATAAGGGTGAGAGAAGTTCATGAAGAACATGTGTATCAATAGCTACAAGAATTGAAGCCTAGAAATTCCTTCCAGGTTGGAGGGACTGGCAGGCTGACCCTCAAGATTTTCCTTTGTCTTTTGCTTGAAGTAATTGATGGGACACTGTATGACACTAGATGGAGAGTGGCCCAATCCAGCAGGCTCCTCCTATATTCTTATGCCAGTAGTATGCCAGAAGTAGCCATGCTTGTCTTTTATGTGACCAGTTTTATAGCTAAAACTTCATTTCTGATGATAACTTCCTTAAACTTCCCCACTTTTGGTGCTTTAATGCAGTGGTCCCCAACCACCGGTCCGCAGACTGGCACCAGGCCATAGGGTTTTGTTTTGTTTTGTTTTTTGCCAGTCTGCGGCACCACCACAGACCAGCACTAAACAAGATGCCCTGCCCCGTCATGCCCCTGCCTTGTCCTGTCCCCACCCCACCATGGAAAAATGGTCTTGCTGGAAGCTGGTCCCTGATGCAAAAAAGGTTGGGGACTCCTGCTTTAATGGATATTTATGAGGAACAAAATTGTTCATGTGTGTGATGGTTTATTTTCTTAGCATGTTCTTCTCACGTACTCTCCCCTCCACAGCTAGTTCTATCATAGATTTTTAAAAAGTAGAATTTTCCAATAAATGCTTGTCTGTGAATAGTTTCTATGCATACAAAATTATCTAAATTATGCTAAGGGAACTAGAAGTGTATCTTGTGATTACAGTGGGCTTGTTTACACTTCAAAGTATTTTACAAATTTCCTGGCACCAGCATTCTCATAGTGCAACTGCCCAATAGAGTTTGCTCCCCTCTTACAGAAGCCAGTTGCAATCTGGTACAAATGAAAAGGAATCTTGGCAAGATCAAGGGAAGGCTTTCAACTGCATTTATCTTGGATGTGGATTTGTTGGCACCGTAGTCCTATTCTTGACCTCTTTTGTCTGCACATTGGAATGCTCCACCTGCATGAGACTGTGTGTACTCTGGATCAGGAGATCCAAAACACTTGTTTCTGGCTTTGGGGGGCCATCTCCAAAGCTTCTGCATCAGATTGGAGTTGATACCTGCAGAAAGGGATCTCCATGCAGCACACACTATATGCAATAACCAAAGAACATTGTGAGCCAGTTTGGTCTAGTGGTTAGGGAGCTAGGTTTGATTTTGCACTCCTCCATGAAGCCAGCTGGGTGACCTTGGGCTAGTCGCAGCTGTCTTCTGAGCTCTCACAGCCCCACCTACCTCAGAGGGTATCTGTTGTGGGGAGAATAGAAAACTTTATCAGCCATTTTGAGTCCCCTTAAATGGGTGAGAAAAGTGGGGTAGAAAAGCCTCCTCCTCCTCCTCTCCATGTCTGCAAAATGATTTTGCAGCATTTCTTATTTGCCAAGTTTCTTATTGCAAGATATTTTCACTATAGGAGGTGAATGTGGACATCTTAAGAGACTCAAGTACTGCAATTCATTGATGAAATCCTTACTTATGTTCCTTAAGATCCGATTCCCCCCCCCCCCCGCCCCCCGGGCCTGTGAATAAGAATAGAACTATGCTTGTAGCACTATTCTTAAAACAGTAGTGATACAATCACAGATAGGGAACATTTGTGTCCTAGCTTTGGTATTCACCACCTGAGGTGGGCATTTCCTGTGTTTAATAACCTGTACAGGTCTTTGAGGACAAAAGTAGGTCTCTTTCGACTATGATGCAGTGAATCCTTCCTACCACTCAGTCATTCAAATGTTTTTATGTTCATTGATGGTGGCATGGTGGCTGGATGAGTGCAACTCCATGCAGATGCTGAACTCATCTAGTGCACTCAGTGTTCTATGGCCATGCAAGTTCATGTGGTGGATTCATGGTGCCATAAAGGTGCCACGTAATCCTACCCATGTATGCCTTCATAAGCAACAGTATTTTCCCCTTTTGGTAGATGTAAAAGCTTCAATACATAGGTATGGTAGATTTGTCATTTCTTTTTATAAAACCCTTTATAAAACTCTTTCAATTATTTCCACAAAAAAAGGGAGCTTTTTTGAAACACTGTCAGATGTGAGTCACTTAATCAGTGTATGTGATGGAGGCTGCAATCCTGCAACAGCTCCCCCACAAGTTAGCCAAATTGAACTCAATGGGACATTTTTCTGATGCTCTCCAATCACAATAGGGATCAAATGGTGTTGCCTAATATTTACTCAGCCAGATAATAAATTGTAAAATTGTCTCCAGCTATAGTGCATCCTGAACTCTGATATTATCCCAGCAATACTGGAACATTGTTTTGACAGGGTCTCTTAAGGAAAGGGGAGGGAAATGCTTAGGGCCTGTCTGGCAGACATCTACTAACCTACTTAAACTAAAAGGAAATTTCTCAATGGAAAGAAATCAAAATATGGCTTAGATATTATTATTATTATTATTTACATTTATATCCCGCCCCATACCCGAAGGTCTCTGGGCGGGTTACAACCTTAACACAACAGATTAAAACAGAATGCACATTAAAAGACGTTAAAAATTCAGTACATATAAAACAATATACCACATGTTTAAAATGATAATGCTTGTACTGGGGGAGGGTACATTAACAGCTTAGCCAAAGGCCAGGGCACAGAGATGCGTCTTCACTGCCCTCCTAAATATATATAAGGAAGGGGCCTGATGCACCTCGAGGTGGAGGCTATTCCATAGTCTGGGGGCCATCACAGAAAAGGCTCTCTCCCGGGTGCCCACCAGCCTCACTACTGAAGGTGGTGGGACAACCGGGAGGGCCTTGCCACTTGATCTTAAGGCACGGGCAGGTTGATACGGGAGAAGGCGTTCCTTTAGATATTTGGGGCCCAAGTCATTTAGGGCTTTATATGTCAGAGTCAAAACCTTGAATTGGGCTCAGTAGTGAACTGGCAGCCAGTGCAATTCTTTTAAAACCGGCGTGATGTGCATCCGGCTAGATGTTCCGGTCAGCACTCTCGCGGCTGCGTTTTGCACTAGCTGCAACTTCCGAACCGTCTTCAAGAGCAGCCCCATGTAGAGCCTATTACAGTAGTCCAGTCCAGAGGTTACCAGAGCATGGATATGGAGGTCATCCACTTCAGAAAGAAAGCATTTTGATGGATATCTATCATGTATAGGTGATTTCCCTGCTTGGGTGTATGCTAACTCATCCGAAGAGAGCTGAAGGTCAACTGTGTTTGCCTAGATCAATATACCATTATAAGAAATGATTGCCAAACTATTTTATCTCTTCTGATAAGGAGATAACTTTGACCAAAAGTAGTTACTGTATGTTCCCTAGCATTTAGAGCTGATGGCCACTCTAACAAAAATGCTCTATTGACTGTAAGAGCTGATGTCAGGATGAGGTATAGAAATTTTTACGTTGCATCATTTATCATTCTATTATTTATATGGCACCATACTGTACAGGAAAGTTCCATGCCTGCAGGGGCATGCAGGTGTGATGGGAATCCAAACAGAGGGCAACAGAGAGGCTGTATGTGCTAGGCACAGCTTGCAGCTTACAAAGCAAAAAACTCATTAGCTTGTTTTGTTGATGAATCATTTAATAAAAAGAACAGTTTTTCATGTTCAGTTTTGCACGTTTTTGCAGAAAAAAAATACATTTTTTCCATTAAAAGACCACATCAAAACACTCCCATTCAATCAAATGGTTCTTGCAAGAGGGAGACTGGTTTGTTTCATTCAAAGTTTTGGATATGCAAAAAAAATCTATGTGAACGTCTGCAAATACAAAATATTTCATTGAATCTGTAAATGCAAATTTAATTTTGTATTTCTCTGGTAAAGAGAAAATGAAGGTGTTATGCGAAGGATCTCTCTCCCTCCCTCTTTCAAGGGTAGATCTATGGGGAAGAGAAATTGTTTCCTAACCAAAAGAAAATCTAGCATCTCTGAAGGAAAAGCCTTAATATATTGCATTCAATTTCAGGCAATGGCAGATCATAGCTTAAGTGCAGATGTTTGCAGGTGTAGGCTGGGCAGTCACTACCTGCAGAAAACATGTACCACTCCCTAGGCAGGTCCTGAATCAGTGTGGCCAGCAATCACATGAGCCATGCCAGCAAACACCCACACTTAAAACTATGAGCAACCACTGATTTCATGATAATATTTGTATTCCTAACCTGCTTTATATCCAAGGGTCTCAGGGCAGGTTACAATAAAACTAACACAAAACATACCTAAAATGAACCAGCTAAACAGCAATAAAATGATGTGTCATATTTGGTAGAAACAGGACCACAGATACAGGTAGGGGGAATATAAATAAGGGGGAATATAAATAGATGAAATGCCAGTGAGAAGAAAAAAATGTCATAAAAAATTCAAGGATGACTGATTGGAGATATAAGAGCAATCTCCAGTATAAACATCTAAAGGACTGTCTCACTCAAGAAAGGCCAGGTTTGTGGCATGTTATTCCTGAGAACAGAATTAGGGCCAATGGGAAACAAGATAAAATGATGAGATACAGAGTAGAGACTAGGAATTATTAAATAGAAGAAAAACACTTCTTAGAGACTTATTGAAAATATAATTGATGCTATCAACCTATCAGCAGCCTGTCAGGGAGCCTTTTCGCACAGGGGTTTTTCGAACGCATGGAGGGCACGTTGGGACGCAGCACTCGCTCTTGTGGGCGGCGGGATCCATTCCAGGCCGCCCGCAAGTGTCCCAACGTGCTCTCCATGCGTTCAAGTTTCAGAGCACTAAAAAGTGCTCTGAAACCGTCTCGGCGCGTTCCAACCCGTCCCAGAGAGAAAGCATTTGCATGCTCTCTCTCTGTGACAGCTCGGCCCTTCCCCCGGGCTGCTCCCATTGGCTCCTATGGAGCCAGTGTGGGCAGCCGGCTGCCTTCTGTCCCTGGGTTCCTGCTCACTCCCGAACACCAGATCGGGCTCCGGGGGTGGGCAGGAAGCCCAGCCAAAAGCCCCCAACCCATCCCCAGGGTCTTACCTTCTCCTGCAGGCTCCATTCTGTGTAGAAAGGTTGGACCGTTCTGAGCACGCTCGAGGGGGCGGCCCCTCATCTGAGCATCTATTGCCCATCTGAGCATGTGTGGGTGCCCAGCCAATGACGGGCCACCCCCTCGAGCATGCTCAGAACAGCCCGGCCTTTCTACACAGAATCGAGCCTGCAAGAGAAGGTAAGACCCTTGGGATGGGTTGGGGGCTTTTGGCTGGGCTTCTTGCCCACTCCCAGAGCCCGATCTGGGGTTTGGGAGCGAGCAGGAACCCAGGGACAGAAGGCAGCCGGCTGCCCACACTGGCTCCATAGGAGCCAATGGGAGCAGCCCGGGGGAGGGTCTTCCCCCCAAACGGGTTGAGAGCACTTTCCCGTTTGCACTGGCAGGTAAGAGAACTGCTCTCAAAGTGTTCCTTACCTGCCCTTGTGTGAACGGGAAAGTGTTCTCAACCCGTTCGGGGGGAAGCGTTCCGAGGCGTCTTCGCCTTAGTGCGAAAACGCCTAGGGCCAGTGTAGAGGCCTGATTTCATGGTGGAATCTAAGGCGTTTTCACACCCTTCCTGTTCGCTCGATGGGTAAGGAAAGCGATGACCCAGCGTTGACCGCCACCCTTAAAGATCTGCATCTTCAAGATCCAGATCTTTGTGATGGGGTCCTTCTTGAGATCCAGATCTTGAAGGTGCCTGACACCTTTAATCAGGTCTGCATGAAATCCAGATTTAAGGTCCTGAAGGACCCATTAAATCCAGGTTTCCCCTGCCCTTACGGGGGCAGGGCCTTGCAGATGGGGCTTTCAATGGAGTCCAGGTGGGGACAGGGCCTTTCCAATTGGTACCAATCAGGTACTAATCAGGTGCCTAATGGGGTCTTAGAAGGATTCTAAGCCCTAGTGGAAAAAGGCCCTAGTGCTCGCACTTGAGCGCTGTCAACTTTACCTGCTCCCTCCCCCCGGGATCAGATACCTTATTCAGTCCCGGTGCCTGGTCCTCCTCTGGGCACCGCCATTTTAGCAGCAGCACCTCTGTGACTGTGCATGCATCAGTAATGTTGCCTTGATGATACTGATGCTCTGTACACCCACAGTCTCATCTACAGTCATTTGAGGTCACACCACACTTCTGGGGAAGGTGGGCATGTTTGTAGGCTGCAGCAGCCTACTTGACATCTGTATTCACTTCCCTAGATGTGCACTAATTATTGACTAGAGTCCGTAGTGCGAATAGGCCTCTGGAAACATCTCCTTAAAAAGAAACAATTGATTCTCTTTAAGGAAGAAAGCATTGTGCACTATGTCAAATGGTGGTAAACAATTTTCTCACCACCATTTGACAGGCAGGGGAGACTGGTTCAAATGCCCCCTTCAGTATCAGTTATGATTCTGAGATTCTAATCTGATGATCATAGCCCATCCTGCTTCCTCATCTTTCCTACACAGCTCCCCAATAAATGAAGTCAAGATTCCCTTGCCAGCATTTAACAGGTGGGAAAGAGGGCTTCCCTTGCCCTCCAGATCCAAGCTGGGTTCACTGATGTAGTCTGCACCAGTGTTCAAAGACAGGTCCCTGTTCCGGGAAATATTCCAGAATAAGGCCCAGTACAGAGATCGTCCAGACACTTCAGCTTGTGCAGATGCTGCAGCCACTTGTGTGACCCATTGGACATCACTTTGTATATTAGATTTTCTATTCCACCCAACACACTTCCAGGAGCGAATGATTTGCATTTGACCAGCAACTAAAATGAAGGCAGTTTAAAAGATAAGAAGATGCAGTTTGCTTGTGGGAAACACCCTTGCCTTAGGAAAGGGCATCTACCCCTCATTATTGTACAATGAAACAATAATCTACTTTGATGAATTCAGCTCGCTGAGATATCAGCAATAGTCTTCAGCATTCTTTCCAATAGCATTCATTTGTTAAATGCCTTGATACAGGGTGACCAAATCATTTTTAAAATTGTCAATCTCCATCGCAGCTGTAACCTTTTGCAAGTTCTCTTCCTCACCTAGCAATAGCCCTTGAATGACAGTTAATGTTGCTATTTTTAAAAATCTTCCCTTGTTTCATTGACCTAAAATGGATGATGAGTGGGTGTTTATTCATGAAGGCCAAGGTATAAACCACAATTCTGCTGTGGAGTGTAGCTCTGTTCAGATACGTTGAATCCAGAAATGTTAAAACAAACACTACCTCCTGGTCCATGCACCAAGCCTACAATTAAAGCTTACCAAAGTGCCATATACTTACACACACATTGTAGACTGAGGGGCCTTTCTGCCCTTCCTGTCCTGTCTGGGTGATGGGAATAGTGCACTCCCACTGGCATGCACAAGCATTCACTCTTGTGAACGGTAGTATACACCAACCCACTCCCCATGAACCCAGAAATAGACCAGAATTGGAGATGTGTGTGTGGGCGCCATCCTCCAAGGTCTGGATGCTGACATGACTGTGTATGTGCATGCACTGTCACCAGGGCAACAGTGATGCACCACACACTCGCATTTTGGTCATCTGATGTGCCAGTATGCTTGCATGGTGCCCCAGATGATCCCTGGCACCCTGAAGAGGTGTGAGTAGTCTCTCCAGTGGCCAGGAAAGGTAAGCTTTCAAATGTGTGGGGGCACAATTTTGTGGACACTAGCATAGCTTCTGGGATGGCAGGAGATGCTTCTGGTGTGGAAACATCTCTTGCAAGTGCAGATGGTGCTTCCAGAAGCTACCCCAACGTGCAGTAGCAGGTCAAGTGTGAAAGGGCCTCAGGAGTGGTGTAGGTCTCCATTGGTTCTCCCACCAGAAACTCTGTGCTTGTATGCCAATGGTTTTGTGTACCTGGCGCACCCATACAACACCAAGATGCCAGCTGTGGTAAAAGATCCCAAACCACCACTTACTATGATATTTGCCAAAAGGAACACACACCATTTTAGGGGTAAGGAACAGAATCAGAAAAAAAGGCCTTGTCACCACTAACCTTGCTGAGCAACTAGGGATGTGGCTTCCAGCACTGTGTTTCCACTGGGCATGTGCACAAACCAAAAACACTTGTTGGTTCGCTATCAAACTGAACACTTAGTTGCTCAGTTCAACTGCAAACCATTTAATCAAACCAGTTTGACTTTGAACTGATCCGAAAACAAGAAATACTACTTCTTTCCATTTAAAAAAGTCATTTTCACAGGCAAATCGAGAGTAAATGTGGACTGTTCAATCAAGTGGGGAGCTGGTTCAGTTCTATTGAATTTTTTGGATATCTAAATTTGAAAACAGAGGCAATTTTGATATGGGAAAGATTGGAGTGTCACTTTGAAATGATGCAGAAGGGACCATTTTGCCTGGGTTTCTTCACTATAAGGATACTCTGGGAATTGAATTCTTAGTCTCTGAGCCTTGGGAAATTTTCCAGATATGTGATTTCTCACATATCATCAATATAATACAGTATTTTTTTTCTCAGTGAGCAAATCTTCAGAGGCGAGAACCCAAGTACAGTTGGACTTGTTTTCTTCTCAGTTCTGCGTACATTTAGCAAAGCAAGCAAGCAGAAACAAACTTTCTGGAACTAAATCCTACAAATCCTTTTTTTTATTTACTCCTTTGTTGGCTCTGAAAATCAGAAGCAGACTGAAATTTTGACAAGCCTTTATAATGTCACCTTCTAAAGTCTAGTTCAAGAGCTCAGTGAATAATAATTGAAAAAGGCATAACCAAAATGTATCAAGTGGGGATGTAGCTTAGAGGCAAAATAGCTGGCTGAAAAGCAGAAGCTTGGAGATTTGACTCCCACTGTCTCCCCAGAAGATGGTTCCATAAAAACCAAGCAAACTGCATCAGCTTTAACTGAACAGTGTCAAACAAAGTCAATAAATAACTCATTCAGCTGTATTGAGATATAGATTGGGGGCCTTTCCCCACTTACTTATTAATCCAGATCAAGGGGCTTGTAAGAATGGGTCTTCCCACACATGCTGCTGAAAAACAGATCTAAAAAGATCTGTTTTTTGGCCAGCCGTTCCTTGGCCAGCAGATCCTCGGAGGCCCCACAAGCGGGGAAAACGGATTGGAGTGGAGCAAAGCATGGGGAGGCTGTTGGGTGGCTTCCCTGGGGTCCCGCTCACCCCAGAAGCCACGATCGTGGCTCGTAGGGCAAGGGGGGCCCCCACTGAACACCCCCTAACCCACCCCGGGTCATGCGTGTGTGCACGTTCGCAGTCTTACCTGCAGGCTGCCAGGTCAATTCTGCCTACAGGAGGCCTGGTGTGCACTGCGCATGCGACACGGCCCCTCATTGGCCAGCCACTCTCCTGGCTTCAACAGGCAATCGGCACAGGCACGGGTGGCTGGCCAATGAGGGGCCACACCGCATGAACACACAGTGCACGCCGGGCCTCCTGCAGGCAGAATTGACCCAACAGCCTACAAATAAGGCCGCAAATGCGTGCGTGCGACCCGGGGTGGGTTGGGGGATGTAGGGTGCGGGTCCCCCTGGCTCAAGGAACTGCTTTCTCAGCTGATCTCAGCTCCTGGGGATAGTGGGACTCGAAGGGAGGGTTCAGAAGTAGGCAGTCCTGCTTCCACCCTCCCTAAGATGGTGGCCGCCGGCATATCCAGCCTTCGCCAGTCCGTGTGCGGAAGCATCCTGCTTCTAAAGTGGACTGAGGTGCAAGGCCATATGAAGACCTAATTTTTCTAGGTCTTACCAAGGCCAGATTTTTCAGTGGCAAGACCCAATTAAGAACAGGTCTTGCCTGCCGAAATGTGGAAGCGCCACTGAGAAGAGTCCTTAATCCAGCCTCCTGCGTGGAAGTTAAGTTTAAATGTGTGTCTAATGTGTCTCTAACGTTTCCTTGTATGTGTTTTATGTGTATGTGCAGAAACACCCAACATGTCATCTGCATGGCAATCCAGATCAAGTTGCTGATCTGGATCATAAATGTGTTGCTAGCTCTCTTGAGCACATATTTGCTGTTCTAAAGCCTGTGGTTGATCCTGATATAGCTAATCTAGATCTATCTGATACAGGTCTAGCTAATACAGATCTAGTTAATACAGATTAACTAGGTGCAGAAAGGGCATGGTCTCCACTTACAGAGTGAGGTGGATCCATTTCAGGCAGATGATCCACCCCTGAAAAAGATGCTCCTTCATCTCCATTTTCTAGCAAGAATACATTTTTCCATGGTGATCAGAAGTGTCTCTGTTCAAAATATGAATCATTTTCTGCAACAAATGGCACTTCCATCTGTGACTGCACCCAGAAATGGAATGGTGTAATTGTAGAGATGCACCTACTGTCTTCCCAAAGAAGACAAAGCAACATCAGGCCCCTTCTCAAGTGGTGGTGAGTGCCTCCTTCTGCAAATGGAGACGTGTCCAGAAGCCTATTTGCACTAGGGTGTCTGTAGCAGCATTAGGCCAGAACATTTGCTCTGCCGGGATGGCGGTTCCATACGGAACCATCCCGGCGCATCCCAGGGTGGCCTAATCACAGTCAGAGTGTAGAGCACAAAATGGTGCTCTACACCCGGCCCAGGCTGTCCCTGACTGTCCTACAGTTGTTCAGCAGGGAGAGCATTTGCACTCTCCCTGCCAGACAGTTGTGGGCCCCACCCCACTCCACCCCACCCTGTGGCCACTGGGCCTTTTGGGCCCTCTGACCAACAGCCCCTTTCAGGGGAAGGGTGAAATCAGGATGGCCCATCCTTGGGTCCCATGGGCTTTAGCCGACCTGATGACATCAGGATAGCATGGAGGCTGTTTACCATCACGTGAGCCCGTGCACAGAGTGGCACATCACCCTGGCCAGTCGTGCGAGCACCACATTGGACCAGAGGGTCCAAAAACGTAAGTGATCACTTGGCAGGGGGGAGGGTGTGAAGCCCCCGGGTGCTGGCACAACCCAATCAGGGCCGTGCCAGTTGCCAGTGCACCGAGGTGAGACTGGGCCGGCTGGTCTTTGGCCTCCATGGGGAGCAGTCACCTTGATCGAGGCCCCCTGGGCCCACCCCCACCCAAGGCTGCACACCTCCCCCTACGCCTGCACGTACCTCTTACCTTTTCAGGGTCCAGGTTCGAACTGGCAAGCCCTGGGTGGATGGGGCTTGCCAGGTTCAGAGCAAAGTGTTCTGTGCATGGTCCAATCATGGGATGCTTTGTATGCCTGCACAGAACACCGTGCTCCGACCCCAGCAAGTTAGTTCAACCTTGGAGAGCCAGAAACATGAGGTGCATGTGGGTATGGGGAAGGTGCATGGCCCTGGGTGGGTATTGGGAAGGCGCATGGCCCAGGGGTCCTCCACTGGGTACAGCTGCCTCAATCAAGGTGACTGCACCTCACAGAGACCAAAGACTGGCTGGACCCCAGCTGCCTGCCAGTGGGACAATCACGACAACTTGTCCTTACCTGTCTAGGTGTGAATGGGGCATCCGTCCCCACGTGTCCTAGCCTTACTGCCCTACAGTCATTTGGCTGTAGTGTGAAAAGGCCTCTGGTCTCCACCTTTCAAGCAAAGCATCTCCACTTCAAGGAGTGATTTCAAAACCAGAAAAGGTTCCTTCCATGCAGGAGCGCACTGTGAGGTGCCTATGCATAGTGTGTGTTTAAGTGCACCACGTGTGCAATCTCCTTTACCTATGCTGAAGCTGGCAAAGCCCATCCACACTTCCATTGTGCTGGAGAGTCACCTGACACATGGTGCAAACATGCTTAAGTGTCATGTGATGTGACATGCTATGCAAGCAGGCATGCACGGTGTGTAACAGTTGCCCCAGTGACAGTGCTGGCACACACATGTTAGCACTGATACCAGGAGATGGTGGCATCCAGATGGTGGCATCTGAACTTCAGGTAAGTGTCCGGATGCATGGGGGGAACGTACTAGTGCAAATGCTTAGTACGCACATGGGCAACTTCACCTTTTCTGTCTCCCAGATGGAAGAAAAGTGCAAATTTGCCCCAGATCTGACCAGAAGAGCAGCTGGGAAACTCCAAAACAGTAACTCTAACATGTCACAAGTTTTATTTCATTTGTGTCAGCTTTTGCTTGTTATTTGCCTTTGGTGCCCTATAAATAAAAGTAATAAATACAGTACCATAAACCTTATTGCTGCAGCCAACTTGAGTACTGCTATAATTCCCTCCCTGTGCAAACATCTCTAGAGATTAACCATAGATGATCTGTCAATATATACACTGCAGCTCAGGAGTAATATCAGTTTATTTATAGATATTCCGTATGCTTTAAGCAAACTATATGTTCATTATTTGTCAGAAAAATAGATTATGTAACAAAGATAAACAGGAGACTGATAATAAACATACTTTAAAAACATATTTACTTATTAAGGATGCTCACATCCTTCTTTCTTCTGAAGATGTACTAGTAGATCAGAGATTGAACATGTGTCAATAGTGTGATGCAGCTTCAAAGAAGACAAACGCCATCTGGGATGTATTAAGAGGACTATAGAGTAGATAACAAGAAGTAATTATCCCTCTTTACTACTTTACTTAAGTCAGATCTCATCTAGGCTGCTTCCCCATGCAAGTTGTTTGGGTCTGATTGGACACACATTGGACTGGGTGCAGGACTGAGATCAAATCATGCCTGTCCCCATGTCATTCTTGGTAACAAGGGCTGGGTGAGGGCTGGGTGTGGATTCAGCTGTCCCCTTGCATACCGCACCAAACCCCTGCACGGGGAGCAGCGCCATCTCCTCCCTGCCCCCCCTCTCCTCATTGGAAGCCAGATTGACATCACCCCACCCATGTGCCACCCACTGCAAATGTCGCATCCCTCCCCCTTAGCAGCACAGAAACCAGGACCAAACAGAAAAAAATAATTTTTAAAAATCAAAGCCGCTATGAGGTTCGGCGGCAATTGGGCAATTGAGCACTTTTGCACACCTCTGCTCCACCCGGGAACTGCAAGAACACCCAGCAAGCTTAAAATGGAGAAAAATCAAGCCATTAACATGCCCACCTTGGCAATCGGGAAACTGGGGTGGAATATTTTTGTGTAAAAGGGAGAAAAATCAAGCCATTATCCTGCCTGCCACGGTGATCAGGAAACAGGCGGTGGGATGCTTGTATAAAAGAGTCTTCTGGGGCAGCGAAGGCCATTTGACCCCTTCATCGTTTTGGCTTTAACACTATTTAGTCACAAAAAATCTCAGTGGTTGCGATCTGCAATGCCCAGGGCAGGGACAGCAAGCAAAGGACATGAAACCCCACCTCCTACTGACATGAGCACCAGTCTCCTCCCCAAATAGCCTGAGACTGTCCCCATGCAGAAGCTCAGCTCACAAAGCAATCCCTCTTTACTCTACTGAACCCCCAAACCATGCCCAGACCTGTTTTTTCCGGTACCAAATTTGGTCTTGGTTTGGACTTGGTTTGGGCAATTCGGTCCGTGGATATCAGACCAAATCAAAAGTGCATGGGGACAACACTTGCTGAACCCAGTTTCAATTCAGACCAAAATGTGCATGGGGATGCACCCCTAGAGTACTTTTTCCAGTTCTGGGTACCCCAATTTTAAAAAAGACATTGGTTGGTAAAATAGATCAAGTTCAAAAGAAGGTTACCAAACTGATGAGTGATTTGCTAATCATGTCCTATGAGGACTCATGAAAGGCTTTAGGAATGTCTAGCCTGCGGAAGAGAAGACTGAGAGGAGACATGATAGCTGCTGTTTTCAAGTATCTGAAGGGCTTTCACAGTACAGTGGGATCAGCCCTATTCTCACTTACACAAGAAAGAAGGATTAGAAACAATAGGCTGAAGCTTCAAGATAGTAGATATTAGAAAAAAACTTTCTGACAGTAAGGACAATCCATCAATGGAATAGGTTGCCACAGGAGGTGGCGAGCTTTCCTTCACTGGAGGTCTTCAAGCAGAGGCTGGACAGACATTTGTCTGGGATGGTTTCATGAATCCTGGATTAAGCAGGGGGTTGGAGTTGATGACATTGAGGGTCCCTTCCAACTCTATAATTCTATGATTCTATGAAGATGTGAAGGCAGTAAGCATTTTATTCTCGTAACAACCCTATGTAACAACTCTGAGAGGTAAGATAGTTTGAGTGGCAGGAAGGAAGTCACCCAAGGTTACCCAGGTACTTCCACAACCAGCTTCAAAATTCTTGTTGGTGTTATTAGATACAGATTGTGCTTATCTTAATAATAGCTATACTTGCACATTCCACTTCATCACAAACATGCAAAAGGTGATACTTCATATTCACAGTTGTTTTTGAGTTTGTCATTGACTACATAAGCTTCTGTAAATTTCAACCCACTCCAAGAGAAAAATGAGTTGACTGTGTTATCATGTTGTGTCTGTGAAAGAGGCACCTATTTCTAGTCCTCGAGATGTGGCAGTAAATTTTTAAGTATTTAGTGTCTCTCCCTAGTGTCTCAAATTGATGCAAAAGGTGACCCTTTGAATGTGTCTAATCACACCCTTTGTAAGTGGAACCTTTATTAAGGGGTGAGTTTCAGAGGCAGAGAAAAGATGAAGGAAGAAGTAACTTGTGGTACAGGACCTATAATGCCTCAGAAACAGTCAAGCTTGGGTTGAAATCTTTCCTTGGATTTCACTTAACTGTAGTTTGGTTCATAAAACATTAATATGTAGTTGAATGGAATGAGCTTTTCCCATTGGAGCTCTGCCCCACCTGTCTGTCATCCTGGAAGTGATCTACAGACCACCTTGGAAAGATGCTAAAATTGAACATTTGTTCTCAAACTGCAATTAATTTCTTACCATCATACATTCTTCTTCGCAACAGAGGAAGGCCTCAGAGCATTGCTACTATCACAGCTGTGCTCCATAAACTTCTGACTTTTAAATTCTAAAAAGCCCTTAATCACAGAGATCTTTATTTTGGAACAAATGTGTATCATTTTCATCATGAATCCAGTCTGATTTCCTTGCCTGTGGTCTGAAGCCTGTGATTTTCCTGATGAAATGACATGTGCCGTTAATTTCCTGTAATCAAAAGCTCTGCAGACCTTTCTTCATTTTATCATTAAGATATTTCAGCAGCATCTCTTTTCAGATGCTATACCAAACAACAAAACTTAAAGAAAACCACAGCCCAGAAGCATATGGTTAAAACTTGGGTGATATCTGACAACCCCCATAAGTTCTAAATCAGTCTTACATGGGGAATTTTAAGAAATGTGTTTCACAGAATCTTCTATTTGGTGTTAAATTTTGGATTCCTTAACTATGGGGGACTGCAGTTCTTCCAAGAAAGGCTGGGGGAGACTGAGCTGTTCAGATATACCACTGTGTACAGAAGAAAAAGGGTTAGTTTTTATATCCTGCTTTTCTCAGCCTTAAGGGGATTCGAAGCCACTGACAAACCTTCTGTGCTTCTCCCCACCACAGACATCCTGTGAGGTAGGGGAGGCCACAAGAGCTCAGAAAGAGAGCCATGACTAACCCAAGGTCACCCAGCAGTATGGGGTGGGGCTCCAGAGCAGTCCAGCAGGGAGAGTGCAAATGCTCTCCCTGCCGAACAACTCTGGGATAGCCAGGGATGGTTTGGGCTGAGCGTGGAGTGCAATTTTATGCTCCACACTCTGGCTGCATTTAGGCCAGCCCTGGGACAGTTCCAGAACCAATGCTCTATACCAGGGCTGTCCTAATTGTTCTACAGAGGCCTCAAATCGAATAGGCCTTGGGAGACTAGCAGGTCCAACACTCTTGCCACAAGATCAAACTGGCTTATATGTATATATGCTTCACAAACTGTCCCTGATGTCAGTGTTGCACTGTGCTCTGTTCTCCCAAGTATTAAACTAAGTGTACCTAGTTTCAGCTTGTAAAGAACGGCAGGAGACAGTGGAATTTTGATTGGCACCTTGGAACAACATTTAGATTTGCCATGCATAACACTCTGTTGCAGTCAAAGGTAGCAATCATCACTTCTTCACTACTACAGCTCCCTTTGGTACGTAAGCCCTTTGCT
Organism: Aspidoscelis tigris stejnegeri; assembly: GCA_023333525.1. Taxonomy (NCBI): domain Eukaryota; kingdom Metazoa; phylum Chordata; class Lepidosauria; order Squamata; family Teiidae; genus Aspidoscelis; species Aspidoscelis tigris. The sequence goes on from JALMGA010000002.1 coordinate 28,585,292, forward strand.
CTCATTTAGTTCTCTTGTGCTTAAATTGCATGAAATTTCATTTTGCAATACTGCTGCCCCCAAAATGGGATGCCTTCACACAACTTTGCCACTTGAGAGGGGGGTTAGAATGAGCAAAACCCAACATATCTGTAATTTTTAGAAAACTACATTTTAAAAAGATTGTGAAATAATCCCTATTAAAAAAACTTCCCCATTTCTGAGTGTTATGCAAGAGAATGGTAGTAAAAAGAGAGAAAGAAGAAGGAAACAGACAAGCATTCTTCTCAAACAGCCACTCAAACAGCAGAACTGTGGAAATTTGAAAAAAAAACTTCCATTAAAAACTCGGTGTTGTAAGCTATTCAAAGTAATATTAGATGAATATGCTTGATTTAAACAAGTTAAAATGCTAGAAAAGAAAAGGGGCAACTATTTTATTACAATTTGAAAACTGACTCAGTAGATGAGATTGCTGTCTCATACCAAAGCTTCCAAAATAGTCTGATTTGTACACCTGCTCATACTGAAGGAAAATAATATTTATTAACATCTCCAAGGATTGCTATTGAACTTCACTATATGCATTTCATGCATTGTCGTCTTTTGTTAACTCCTGTAAATAGCTAATTGATGTAACTAAGATGTATTTTGTGGGGAAATGCCCAATCCACTGTTGACTGAAGGAATGCAAAAACTTTGTGCAACTTATGCACATGGTCCAGTCCAGATACTGGGTCCAGAATTGTCTCACACTCTTATTGCCAAACTGGTAAGAGGAAGAAGGCTCCCTCCAGACTAGTGGAATAACTCCGGAGTTAAAGGTAAAAGCACAGTATAGTGTAGCATCCCCATTGGAGCTGCAAGAGCTGAGTCAGTGCTCGCTGTCATGTGGCTTGAGGTAGCCAATCAAATCTGCTCTCGTCTTGCTGTCCTTGCTGTTCTGCTTGCACTGGAGAGAAACTTCAGGTTTTGTTTATACTGCGCAGTGAGTGTCCTTGATCCAGCATTAAGGTAAGTGCACAGTCCCGATTGGATAATGCAACACCACAACGATCCATCAATCATCATGTGTGATGCTTCAATCAGGACTGTGCATCCCACTGCATAGTATAAATGTGTCTGGACACAGTCAGAGTGAGTCACATCATTTGAGCACAATCTGTCCTTTGGCTTGACACTGGGCCCACGTCTGACTGCACCATCAGTCATAAGTATTTCATTTTCTCACCAAGACCAAATGATCTGTGCAAATTCCATATAACAAGATTAATATTTAGTAGTTTAAATATTAGCACACCAGCCTCTTCTGTGTTTGCCACCTATGTTAACTTGGCAGTTCAGAGATGATGTTGAACTTTATCAGATTCTCAGGCTTGTGTTTGTTTAAGATCATTGCAAGAAATTCCTTGTATTGATGCAAGAGGCCTTAAAATCATACAGATTGCTCTTCCCAAAATGAAAACACTTACTCCTCAGGCCATTATTGACCTCGTTTCCTTTTATTTTTTTAAAAATGCAAAGCCTCAGGTTAGGAATGTTTATGTCTAATCCATGTCAATTTCCTGTGTCACTTATGCATAAGTTTGTATCATCCCATTTCTACTTTATTTGCGATCTTTCTTTTAAATTAAAAATGTATCTGTAAATTAATAGTTACTTGTTTTTCATGAAATATATCAATTTCTGTATTACTAACATATGCCTTTCACAGATGTGCTTCATTCTAAAATACCCATTTTAAAATGCATCTTGTTCAGTCATGAGACAAGGGGTCTTTTCTGCACTCACCTCTGTTCTGGAACAGGATCCCTTATTGTCCTCTTCAGGACCTCTTTGGTCATTGCTGGTGCACTTTGTCCACACAGGATGGTACGTAATCCAGATCTGGGGGGCCCTGATCTGGATTATTGATAGTCCTTAACATTGAGGACCACCAACATACCAGCTCTCACTAGTCTGCAACACTGAGAAGTTCGGAAAACACATCTTTGTGCAACATGGAGATGTTCAAAAGCACATGTTTTCAGAACTATGAGGAGGGGGGATTTCAGTTGTGCATCAAAGCATGCTGCCAAAATGGGTTCCCAAAAGCATGCTGTCAAAACTGGTTCACTGCAGGCCTCCAAGGCTAGGGTCTTTCATTCCTAGTCCTTCAGAGTGCTTGGAAGACCAGCCCTGAAGCTTTGTGAGCTTCAGGGTCGGTGCAGGGACTAATCCAGACCAGCATCATCATGCAAACCGTGTTGTTCCAGACCACACCATGCTGTGATCTGGAGATCTGGACCAGTGAGCCTCACTGCTCTAGATCCACTGGGGCCAGACCACAACATAGGAACAGCAGAAAGGCACAAAAAATATATTACAGTACATTAGGAGCAATGCATTAGTCCAAGGAACATATGTCAATTCAATTTAACTTGATTTATTCAAACTTCCCAGCCTTCAATTATATTATGAAATACTAAGTTTGTTCAACAGCATCCGTAACAACTTTCGGAACAGAATTCATTTCTTACAACATTAGGCCCTTGATTTTTCTTTTTTTAAGACTATAGGTATATGCAAAATTGCCTGACAAGTTGCCAACTGGATTGGACATAAACCCTGTAAAATGCATCTGGATACATTGTAAGGCAGAGCATTACTATTGCAATCAAGACTAAGCAGTTGTAGATAGCAGGATTTATTATCCATAATGACTCTCTTGCATGGGTGTCAGTGCAATGAACAGCAATAAGCATTAAGCATACAACTGCTTAGCCTTCATTGTAATAATAAATATTCTGCCTTACAATGTACCCAGATGCATTTTCCAAGGGTTAAGTAGAATTCAAGTGTATCACACATATTAATCATTGGAACCTCCAAATTTTTCACCAAAAGATTTCTGAGTATCAGACAAGTTAAAACTTGTAGAATCCCCAGAAGATGGAAGCAGTATTGCAAAAATGTTGTAAATATTTCATTTACCACTGGTTGATCTTATTCATTATTAAGTTTATCGATGTGACAGTTTGGTTTTCTAATAAAAATATTCTAGTTGTGGTTTCCTTCACCCCAATGAACTTTTTTTTTTTTTTGGTCTTACCATGATATTTGTTGAAACTCTTTCCTATTGCCTGTTGATGCTAACATGAAGTTCATGTCAGAGATGTTACACATAAAGTGGAAATGTCCTGAAAGAAGCCCAGGGGCATGGAGGCCAAAACCTTGGAATGCCTGCTGCCAATGATGCTCTCAAAAGGAAGCTGGTGGACCTACAAATACCCTCCAGAGTGTCTTTCAGAGCAAGGAAAAAGAACTCTGAAGGTACTCTGCATCCTCAGGTGCTCTCACTTCTGCTGTATGGATTCACAACAGAAGTAAGAGTGATTTCTTTTATTTGCACAAGCATTACACTGAAAAAAATCACACTTCTGGGGTCTTTTCTAATGCATGGGGAACTCTTGGATAGTATGTGCCCCACACATTGAGCCCCATTGAATGTTCCTGCATTGAAGCACCCTGTGCCACCATGCTCTGGATGCTCTTTTAGGACCTTTTCACACTTCAGGTGAAGATCAGTTACAGGGGGAGCTATCAGGATTCAAGTGCTAGTGAAATTCTCAATAGGACAACCAGCACTTGAAATGTGGATGGTCAAGCCCAGGCAAGCTAGACATTGCCATGGCTATCAGGACCCAGCACGTGACTGCACAGCCACCCCTGTACTATCCTGCACACTTGTAGCTTCACACCTGGAAGAGAATGCAAATACTGCTGACCGGGAGTTCACTAGCTGCTCCCAGGCAAGCTGTGGACAAAATTTTACTTGTCCACCACTAGTAAAGATTGGGGCAGCTGTAGTGAGTTCCAGAACACTCCAGAACAGCAGCGGTGTGCAGCGGTGTGCAGCGGGCCTTCCCAGGAGGTGCTGAAATTGCTCCAAAGAGGTAAGTGTGAACAGGCCCCAAGTCTAACTCATTCTGAATTCAGCACACTGTTGATCTAAAATGAAAAATTAAATGCAATCTTAAATTATATAGATATCTCTGTCTGCTGTCCAGAAAGTCTGAGCCGACAGAAACTGAGAGTCAGTATTTGAAACCTTATAGTATTTAATATCTTTTTTGTTGTTGTTTAATAGGTGAAAGTGCTCATTTTTTTCTTGCCTAATAACAAAGAGGAAACCCTGATAAAATGAGTGTATATCATTTTGAGATAATTAATGCATTCTAGAATGGCTTATAAATTTGCTTTCTTTCTCTCTTGTCTTCTGATGCTGAGCTATATTAACAGACTTTATTGCACATAATGAAAGGCCCTTTGAAGATATTACCTGCCATTCTGAAAAAAGTCTTTGGGGAATATAAACATTTTATTCTATAACAAAGAAGAATATTAGACTTGCAAATCAGATGATTCATAATCATCCATAAATTACTATGTGCTTTTGGGTAGTGATGATATGAATGAGAAAACTGAATGCAGCCAAAGGGCACATCCTGCTACCTGGATGAAATGTAATTGTCTTCTAATGAAGTAACAGACACTTCTAGTTCTTTATAAAAAAATCAAACATATAAACAAACCTGTGATGTGTACACCCCATTCTTTCATCCAAGTCATTAGTGACTATGTCCACCCATAGCCCTCCAATGACCCAAACTAAATCCTGCCAAGACTACTAGGTACAGTTTTCCCATCTGAAATAGTTACCAAGATTAGCATAAGGTGCACAATTAAGGGGTTGTATCTGGAAAATTAAGCCATTTATCCCCAGGCTGAGGTTTCTGCAACATGCCAGGAAGGGATCTCGGGGTTCTGGTGTCAATAAAGGTGTCAACCCAGTGCGCAGCAGCGGCAAAACAAGCTAATTCAATGCTGGGGATAATTAGGAAGGGAATAGAAAACAGGTCAGCAAGTGTCATTTTGCCTCTTTATAAATCTAGGGTGAGGCCACATTTGGAATATTGTGTACAATTCTGGTCACCATACCTCAAAAAGGATATTGTGGAACTGGAAAATGTACAATTAGGGCATCTGTTTAGTAAAATGCAATCTGACCATAACCAGAAAAGCAAGGGAGTCCTAGGGAATGGGAGGAATCAAGTGCAGATCAAATTCGGGTCTGGTTACAAGCAAGATAGGTTCAGTGCTTTCTGAAACAAGCTCAGTATTTTGATAGTAAAAATGCTGGGTTTAGGCACTGCTGCTCACTTTCTTGATGTAAGAAAATCAATACTTTGCAGATTTTTTGAAATTGGCTAGAGTCTGAGATCACAGCAACTCGCTGCTGCTGCTGCTGCAGGAGAAGAAGAAGAAGAAGAAGAAGAAGAAGTGTTGGTTTTTCTACCCCGCTTTTCCCACCCATTTAAGGGGACAAGTTTGGTCTAGTGGTAGGGAGCCGGACTCTTACCTGGGAATAATGGGTTTGATTCCGCCCTCCCCTATGAAGCCAGATGGGTGACCTTGAGCTAGTCACAGCTCTCTTCTGAGCTCTCACAGCCCCACCTACCTCACAGGGTGTTCTGTTGTGGGGAGAAGAATAGAAACTTTGTCAGCCGCTTTGAGTCCCCTTAAATGGCTGAGAAAAGTAGGGTAGAAAAGCCAACTGTTCTTCTTCTTCTTCTTCTTCTTCTTCTTCTTCTTCTTCTTCTTCTTCTTCTTCTTCTTCTTCTTCTTCTTCAAAGGTGCTGGCAAAGCTTTGTATTCTTCTCCCCACAACAGAACTTCCTGTGAGGTAGGTGGGGCTTTGAAAGCTCAGAAGAGAGCTGGGCCTAGCCCAAGGTCACCCAGCTGGCTTCATGGGAGAGGGCAGAATCAAACCCGGTATTCCCACATAAGAGTCCGGCTCCCTAGCCATTACCAAGAGGTATCACAGAATCATAGAACCACAGAGTTGGAAGGAACTGTTAATCTTGATTAGATCTAAATTGATTAGATCTTGTTGCAGAGTAGATTACCTGGTCATCTGATGCTTGGCTTCCGCCGCGGCAGCAGGCATGGTGCTTCTGCTATCAGCAATCCAGCATTTTGGCTCATTAAACACACACACAGCCAGTCCGAGTGTTATTTCTAATGAGCTATGATTTATTGCAAGCAGATTACACTGGTATGTATAAAGCAAGTTACAGTCTCTCTCTAGCCTGGTGAATCTGCGTTCCGGTCCATGTTTCTAGCACATGGCAATCCTCCTCCCAGGCTCACATTCTGGCAAGAACATCAACAGCAAAATCTCCACACACACACACTACATAACAAAGACTACAGGAATCTTATACGTACTAGCAACCGGACGTTGTTGCTGACAACTTCCGGTGGTTCTTGTGTTAGCTGTCTCCCTCCTCCCATTTGGGTTACGTGCTCCGAAGCACTTTTTGACCTTGTAGCATATCAGCTTCACTGCCTTTCCCAGGAGACAGACACACTATCTTTTAGTTGTTTTCAAATGCACATCCGAACGTGTTTTTTTTTCTTACTCTTTCCCACAGGCTAACAGGAACCTCTAGGGCCATCAAGTCCAACCCCTTGCTCAATGCAGGATTTCTTAAACTGTCCCAGACAGATGTAGGTTCAACCTCTGCTTGAAGACCTTCAGTGAAGGAGTATTCAGTACCTCCTGTGGCAACCCATTCCATTGATTGACCACCCTCCATGGCAGAAGGCTTTTCCTAATATCTAATCTGTATTGACTCTTCCTAAATTTCATGCCATTGTTCCTAGTCCTCTCATCTTGTGCAAGTGAGAATAGGAATGATTAGGGATGTGCACAATTTTTTTCAATTTTTTTATTTTTTCATTCAAATTCGAATCAGATGGAATATCCAAACATCTGATTTGAATGTTTAGAATCCGAATGGAACAAAATCCAATTTGAATCAAATGCATTCAAATATGTTTGAATGTTAGATTCAAATACGAAGATACGAATGTTGACAACATTCATATTTTAAGATACGAATGTCGATAACATTCGTATGTGTGATATCTGTACACATCCTGTTTTATCCCCGTACGCATCCCATTTTTGTCCCGTACTATCAGTGCAAATGTGTACAGATACATATGATACATACATATCTGTACATTCGAATGTTTTTAATCAGTCGAATAAATGTTTTGGAAGATTCAAAATTTGTTCGAATGTTTAAATTCGGATGTGTAGACATTCTATTCGAGTTTGAATGTCCACATTCAATCAAATTCAATTGGATTTTGAATGTTTAGAACATTTGTGAACATCCGTAAGAAAGATCCCTCTGTACTGTGACAGCCCTTCAAATACTTGAAGACTGCTATCATGTCTCCTGTCAGTCTTCTCTTCTGTAGGCTAAACATTCCTAGATCCTTCAACCTTTCCTCGTAGGATGTGGTTTCCAGACCACTAACCATTTTGGTAGCCTTCCTTTGGACATGGTCTAGTTTGCCAATGTGAATTGGAGTGCCCAGAATTGGATACAGTACTCTAGATGAGGTCTGACAAAGGTAGAGTAAAGAGGAATAATTACTTCTCATGATCTAGACTCTATACTCCTCTTGATGCACCCTAGGATGGTGCTTGCCTATTTTGCAGCTGCATCACATTGCTGACTCACGTTCATCCTGTCATCAACCAGTACACCCAGATCGTTTTCACTCGTGCTACTACTCAGCCAGATTCCTCCCATTCTGTATTCATTTTTATCATTTCTCTTACCAAGATGCAGGTATGTTCTGAGATAATGCATAAACTGTAATAGAGAGTGTCATACATATATACATACACACACATATATATACATATATACATACATACATATATATATACATATACATATATATATATATATATATATTGTTATCAGATAACCTGACACTCTCTATTACAGTTTATGCATTATCTCAGAACATACCTGCATCTTTAGAATATCCTCACATTAGAATGACTATCTGATGCCTATGAAAGAGATTACCCCACCTATCTGTTACATTTATCTAACAGCTTCACACGAATAAGAAACAGACAGTTCTGATAGTTTTCTGAGCAATAGCCAGTACCATGTGTTGCTGGTAATTCGCATAGCAGCTGAGTAGGTCCCTCTGAAACTTTCTGAGTCCATGTCCCCACTTACCCACACCAGATGCTTCCACAAAGCATTTGGGGCACCATGTCTCAATTTTCTGTAGCAAAAAGTATCTCCCAAAAACCATGCTTCTCCCCCTCCCCCTCCCCAAGTGTTTGGAAGTAATGGTGCTCTGAAAGCAAGGCACATTTAGTCACGGTGTCCCCTGATTATTTCCCACACCTGGACAGGAGACACAGAGGCATTAACAACCCACTGGGGATGGTGCTTCCAGAAAAGTGTCCAGTCCCAGGTATATCACACCATGACCTTGGATACAGAGCTGAAGAAGAAGATGATAAAGAAGAAGAGTTGGCTTTTCTACCCTGCTTTTTTTTTTTTTACCCATTTCAGGGGACTCAAAGTGGCTGACAAAGCTTTCTATTCTTCTCCCCACAATAGACACCCTGCAAGGTAGGTGGGGCTGTGAGAGCTCAGAAGAGAGCTGTGATGAGCCCAAGTTCACCCAGCTGGACCTCATGGTGGAATGTGGAATCTTGGTATTCCAAGATAAGAGTCTGGCTCCTTAACCACTAGACCAGTGATGGCCAACCTATGACACGCGTGTCACAGGTGACACGCCAAGCCCTTTTGGGTGACACACCTGGTCACCCTGGCACCTGGGCGTGTAGTGCTTGCTTGTTCTTCAAGTGTATGAAATACCAACTTTCAATGGAAGATTTAGCAAATGAAATTCAGCAACAAAAGTCACTAATGTAAATAATTATTTGTTTCTGCTTTTAATAAAATACATATATCAAAAATATAACTTTTTTACTAGAACTACAAATATCACAAAATTATGGATATTTCTAGATGTGACACAGCACCCAAGTTAAGATAGGTTTTCTTGTGAATTTTGACACACTGAGCTCAAACGGTTCGCCATCACTGCACTAGACCAACATATTTAGACAGCATGATAGCCCCATTAGCAAACTCAAACAACAGGCTTCTTCCATTGTTTAATCTTTTGGAAATTGCATAAAAGAAAAAGAATGTTGTATCTTTCTATACAGATGTTCAGGAGAATTTTTAGAAATTAGAAATTAGACATAGAAATGTATTTATTTGCTCATCTCTGTCATTTGTTCATCCTAAGAGGAAACACTTTTTCTTTTTCTATTCTTGGAGCTCCATTATAAATCTGAAAGTTCAATCAAATTATTCTTTAAAATATTTCAATTATCTTTTAAGCAAGAAAAGCACATTAAATATCCAATGTTCTGTACAGAATTTGGCTGTATACCCCTTGGTTAATCCAACTAACATTTTATATGTGCTATTTCAGGATATAAATTGTTTTGTTTTTTCAAGGAGCATTTGTACATCAGTTGCATCCTAAGGCATTTCCGCACTGGATCGCGTTCGAAACCGAACGCGTTCAGGCGGAAAGCTTAAGCCAGCTTCGGGCGCTTTCCCCGTTCACACACAGACGCGCCAGAACGCGTGTAAACGCGTTCCGGAGCGTCTGGGTGCGAATGGTCCAAGCGCCCGAAGCTGCCTTAGCCGGCAAACGCCGGCCAGGGGTGCGCCGGCAGCCGCGGAGGCAGATCGACAATCAGCTGTTTGAAAAACAGCTGATTGTCAAAGCCGCGCGGCGTCGGAGGCGCGCCGGCAGCCGTTCGGGAGACAGAAGAAGCGCGAACGCTTCTTCTTCCGAACGGCTGCCGGCGGCTCGTCCGCGTTGGAACGCGTGTAGAGCACTTCGAAGTGCTCTACATTTCGAACGCGGAAAAGACAGGTGAGGACACGTCGGGACGCAAGCCGCGCGCGGCCAATGCGGATGACGTGTCCTCACCTGTCTTTTTCGCGTTCCGTTTTCCCCCGTGCGAAAACGTCTCTACAGTATCATTACTCACAGTTAAAATGAGTAAGTCCTTTGCTCAGTATTAAAAATATGGAATCATTGACTACACCAGAAAAGTTATAAGCAAATAGAGGCTGGAAAGGGGATACTTTTGGGTCCAAGCCATAATTTCATCTTATTTACTTTACATTTAATTTTGCCTAATTAGCCTGTAAAAAAAATTCCTACATTTTCAGTTGTACAATCTGTGCATTAGAAAATATTAGGGTTTTTTTGAGCTTTCGCCCTTTCATCCTTTCTTAGAACAGTTAAAAAACAAAATACGTATGAGGTGGCTTAGGCTACATCAAGACTTTATTCATTCTGCTATATTTGGATATTCTCGAATAACGCATGGACTGGAATATTCATGCTTTACTCCAGAATATCCAAATATAGCAAAATATGTAATGACATTTGGATGCAACCTTAGAGATGGTTCAAAGGTGGAATAATTCATATGTGAGCCTCCTTTCCCCCATGACCATTCTAGGCTAGAAAAAGTAGGTTGGAGATGGAGGAAAACTACTACTACTACTGCTGCTGCTGCTGCTGCTGCTGCTGCTGCTGCTGCTGCTGCAGAAGAAGAAGAAGAAGAAGAAGAAGAAGAAGAAGAAGAAGAAGAAGAAGAAGAAGAAGAAGAAGTGTTGGTTTTTCTACCCCGCTGCTGCTTCTGCTTCTGCTAGTACTACTACTACTACTACTACGCTAGGTGTGAACACAGCCTTGAGAACTTTGCTTATAATGTAAGAATATGTTCTGTTATGCTGGTTAGTCTTTGCTTTATAGAAGGTTTATTAAAAATCAGCAGCCACATTTGATACTTTCCTTTCTTTACACATTTCTTCTTTAATATTTCTCATCATTTAGATATAAAAGTGTGTTCCTCTCTGGTGTGTGTACTAATGCACACAAGCATGCATACACACACACACACAAGCATTAGAACTCACCATCAGCAGGCAGTTGCTATGGTTCCATAAAAGATAATTGTTCTAAAGCATCAGTTGCACAAAAAAAATTTTAGGTAGTTAAAAAAATGTGTTGCCTTTCATGAATGCTCCCATTCCTATACATTACCGTGCTACATATTGGAAATAACCTGCTAAAGAAGGCACCTAATTTGCAGATCATGTTAAGGACAGAATCTGCACTTGGCCTGATTCTGGAACATATCTTGAAGTCCGTTGTCCATATGCTCAGGCAGGCTATGGTAGGTCTTGCTTGGGGCCTGTCTTAGCCTGCATAATCATGCAGACAGCAGCCCTGTATTCCAGAATAAGGCTAAATGCAGAAAGGCCCCTGACTTCTGGCCTGGGCCCCTTTTTGCATTTAAATAGTATGGTATAATGATACCATACTAGGTTGATAAAAACCCAGTGCAGCAGAGGCCATTCACACTTTAAGAGCTGGAGAAGTCCCATACCGGACCAGCAATACCTGACATGCAAATAGTCAGACCAGTCTAGTCCAGATTGTTATGGTGTGGTCAGACATTACCAAAGTGATCTGGATGCTGCAGAACTGTGTAGCCACAAGTTGTTCCACCATGCCCACTCACTACACCACGACCAGAAGAGGGCATGGATGCTGCTGTCTGGGAGTCAGCTAGCTTCTCCCGGTCAAGCTGTATTTGCTTTAGAGGAAGTCTGATTGAGATTAAGGAGGTCTTAATTTGGATTACTAGTGCCAGCAGACCAATGCAGCCATGACCCTTAACAGAGGAGGTATGCAGGTGGCATGCTTCCCATGTTCAGGACTACCAGGGGCATCTTTCAGCACATGCTTCAGCATACCACCAAAAAGCACCTTCAAAGGCCCTGAAGCTAGGAACTTTTGTTCCTAGCCCTTGGAGGAGGAGGGGTACAGCTGCAAAGCTTAAGGCCACAGCATGGGCTGATCAAGATGAGTGCCATTTGTGCCTTCCCACTGTTGGGATCAATGGAGATAGCTATTCTGTACCCACTGACTTACAGCACGTAAATTCAAAAAGAGCTTTAGACCAGAGAACTTCAACATGATGAAACTGGGGATGTGCACAAATATTCATAACATTCATTATCCATACAAATTTGGATGAATTTGGACATCCGTACACGAATAGAATATTATGACATTTGTATATTAACATTCATAGGAATACAAATGTTTCAGAACATTTGCCCGAATAGTTTGTGCATTTGTTAGACTGGGGATATATATCGGCTATGTATCAATACGTATGTATGTATTGTGTTTTGTATGCATTGGTATAGGGTACATATTTGATATGTATGTGCTCATATTGGGTATGTATCCAGGAATTTGTACAAATGCATTCGTATTGAATAGAATCCTACCACATTCGAAGGGCATCAAATACGAATTTCCTAACCTTCGATTTGTTAAAAACTGAATGCCAAAAAAAAACAACAAACATTCATGCACATCCTTAGGTGGAACCCATGTACTCTGCTTTTAGTTCTCTTTTTGCTTTTGATATTTAAAAAGATGTTTTGTTGTTTATTCTGTTGACAAAGGACATTTTTAAAGGTTGCTATATCAGCTTTATTATGACTAAATCTTCCCCTTCTTCGATTCTCAGGTGATTCTAAATTGCATTTGAAGACAGGTTCTTGTTCTTGAGCTAAAAAAAATGGGTCCACGGGGCACGGCTTGGCCTTCTCGGCATACATCTGGAATGTAGTGGTAATGACACGAAATATGCTTACTTATCTTTAAAAGCCTTTGCAATGTTTATCAGGGAACGCCTGACAAATCCTAGTTGAATAACAGCAACAGCAGCACACAGTACTGGTAACCATCTGTGACAGTGACCAGTGCTCCAAGGGTATTGAAATGATCAGTGTGCAGAGCTTCAACCAAAATTAGCAGGCTATTGCATAAGAAACTTGCCAATTTTTTGTAGATTTGAGAAGGAATAAAATATTTGCATTCCTATTGTAATATATGCAATTTACAATTTAGTAGAATTATACAGACTGCCAATCAGTTTAGAATTTTGGACTGAATATTTAACAGTTAACCTGTAGGCTTTTTTGCAGATGTCATTTCCTCCTTAGAGGAGCAGTTTGCAGAAACTGTTTTGGGTCATTTGCACATGAGCCAATTTGGTCTAGTGGTTAGGGAGCCGGACTCTTATCTGGGAATACCAGGTTTGATTCCACACTCCCCCATGAAGCCAGCTGAGTGACCTTGGGCTAGTCACAGCTCTCCTCTAAGCTCTCACAGGGTGTTCTGTTGTGCGGAGAAAGAAAAGAAAGCTTTGTCAGCTGCTTTCAGTCCCCTTAAAAGGGTGAGAAAAGTGAGTTAGAAAAGCCAACTTTCTTCTTCCCCCCCTCCTCCTCAGAGGCATTTCATGCAAAATGTATATGATCAGTTACTTTACATTGTGTATAGTTCAGAAAAGAATCTCAAAACATTGTGCAAGATACACAGAACTCATCCACTCCATTTTGGGATAAGTTCTACACCTTTTCTTTAAGTCATAAAGGTTTAGTAGGGAACTGCATTATGTGAATCCATTTTGCTGTCCCTGAAGTGCAGAATGCTTCAATGCACTCCACAGGAGTTCAAGGACAGGCATCAAGTCAGATTGTCCATTCCCCACTCCCACAGATGTGTTCTGTAGGTCACCAACGTGGTTGGGATTGCAAGCTAGAAGAAGCAGTCCCACTGTCAGGGCATGTTATGCCCTCTGACATGTCTTGCCATCACATGCCTTAATGGAACATAAAGTTCTGGAGTTGTAAGTTGGCTACAAGTTGAAGGCCTCCTTCAAGCATGGGATGGGGGTGCAACAGACCTGATTGAATGGTTGTAGCTCTGTTCTTCACCCTGATTCTTCACACCTGCCTCATTGAGTTCCAGGGCTAGAAAAGGCTGTAAGATGCCAGGTTACATTTAAATGTAGCATCATGTCCTTGTGCTGCTATTCTGCACATTCTACTTTGTTCTCTTGGCTTTGTAGCTCTGCTTGTGTTCCAGCTGCCTATCATCTGGGTTCCTGCATTCTCAGTGAGTCTTTTCATGTATGAATTTTGGACTGTCCTTGAACCTCTGGCTTTGTCTTTGCTGTTTGTGACTTCCAAATTGGGGGATAGCAGACGAGCAAGTGCACCAGGAGCCTCCTTTGTGCATACTGGTGACCCTTAGATAACATCAGCATGCAGAAGGGACGCACCTGGTACATGTGCTGGGCCAATATATGAGACAGTGGAGAATCGCCCAAGTTAACAGAAATTCTGGACCTTTATTCTCTTTCCTTAATGTTTGATGGCTGTATTGGCCCCAGGTTAATTGCTGCTTCTGTATCTCTTCTAGACTTGTTATCTAGATTTGCCTCTGCTTTGTCTTCTTGGTAATAGCCCCCAGGTTATGGAATAGTCTCCCCCTTGAACTGTGTCATGCCCCTTCTCTGTATATTCAGGAAGGAGGTGAAGACGCACCTCTTTGCCTTCGGGTATAGGGCAGGACAGAAATATAAATAAATAAATATCTGTTCGTATCAGATACGTATCTGTTTGTATCAGATACATATCTGTTCATACAAATACATACATAGATTCGTATCAAATAGAATTTTACCACATTCGTACGAATACAGAATTTGATCATTCAGTTAGTTTTGAATTGATTGCCAAAAAAAACTGTGCACATCCCTCATTGTAAGTGTGAAAAGGAGTTAAGAATGAGCACACAGTGTCACATTGTGTAGAGCTCTTTATCCTGTCTAGGAAACATGTACCTTTTGCTTTCATCTGGATAAATTTAAGCACTCTTTGCCCTTAGGCAGCAACTGGCCCCTTCTCTGTTTATGTTCAGGAAGGCGGTGAAGACGCACCTCTTCACTGACGTCTTTGGCTAAATGCTCTTTACACTTCCCCCATTGCAAACACTACTGTTTTTCAAATAACTGTTTTTTGTATCATTTTTATTATTATTATTACTATTATGCTGGATTTTAAACCTTGTACTGGTTTTGGTATGGTTTGATACAGTTTTAATATGTTCGTTTTTAAATGTTGTGAGCCGCCCAGAGACCCTTGGGTATGGGGCGGGATATAAATATAAATATAAATAAATAAATAAACTGCAAAACCCTTACCTCCTTACTATGTTTTGTGCTTTTTGTGTTTTAAAATAGTAGTAAAAAACCATTTCTATCTCTTTCAGGTTAATTTTGTACCTAATTAACTCCAACCTTAGATTCCACCACAGCCAATTTTAACATACTATGGCAAAATGCTCATCACGTGCCTGGATATTGTCACAAGTTACCACCTGATATATTGTTATCTTAGTTCATTCTTTCTTTGGCTGTTCTGCCTAAAGCAGAACTGCATTTCTTGCCTAAGAAACAAAAACATTTTTTCATTCCACCAAGGCATTGGCAATTTCAAAAGAAAAGGAAGAAAAAAGGATTAGATCTGATGACTCCAGTCTCTTCCTGTGGGCTTATTCAACCACCTACACCAGACTAAGAGCAAATGAGTCAGATGTGGCAAGAAAATAAGTTTTGAAATTTCTCATCAATTTCTGTTATCCATAATCTGTCCAACTCAATGTTATAGAGACACTTAAAATGTACTTGAAGTAAGAGAATCATCTAGACAGACACACTGTTGTTGCAGAATAAATTTCCCTTCATATTTTATCAAAGCAGAACAATCTGGTTTGTCTGTTTGTCTTTATATTGCTTGTAAAATAGACAAACCTTTGCTGTCTGATAAAAAATTGAGGTCTGATCCCTTTCAAAGATGGCATGATGTTGAAAACGATGCCACCTAATTAACCACTATCACAATTTAAAGATTAAGCCATATAATTTTAAACTGTGAATTTGAATCTCCTCTTTGCATCTTTAACATCTACTGTACTGTAAATTATAATTCAGCAGAACATTTCCTAAAAGTAAGATCTATACAACAGTAGAGTAGTCTATCTGTGAAGGTCATGGGTTTCCCATCTCTGGGTTTCAAGAGTCTCCTAACAGTAGTTTAATTGGTTTCCCTCAATATTGCAAAGCATTGGATTAGATTATGTTTGTGGTCCCTTCATCCTCTACAATTCTACAGTTCTATGATAATCTTTAGAGTTTTGTAATGCTGAATTAAGTTTTCATTTTAACCTAAAGAATCATCCACACCTTGCTCCAAGAAATGAGAAAGGTGTGAATATAAGAAACAATAGTAGCTTGCATGGAACTTCTACTGTTTTACCTCCAGTGCAACCATGCCTGAACTGCATGGTTCCACCAGAAATACTTTCATTTCCTGCCAGGCCCACCCACCCTCACTCCAATTTCGGGTTCTGCAAACATTTATTCCTGTGCTGAGAATGCTGCATCTCGGTACAGCAGGATCTCCTAGATGCAAACCTGACTGATGTGACATCCAACATATGGCATTCCAACTGAAGTTGCACAAGCTAACAAAAATAAACGTTTGATTTTTCTTTTAAATGATGGTTAATTTGTTCTGAATCAAATTGGAAGAGATAATTTTACAGGGTTAGAAACTTAAGGTAATGGGTTCACTCTGGAGCCAATAACTTGCTCTGGAGCCACAAGACAAGGCAGGCATAAAGATCTGCAGAATTACTGATGAGCAGAAGGAACTTTATGCATCAGCACATACAGATTGAACAAGAGATCATCCCATTGTATCAGGTAGAAATAGCATGCATCAAAGGATCAGAATTACAATGACACAGCTCAAGGGTTTTGAGTGCTTTCTCAAGTCCTGGATGTGAGAAGAATATCTCCTTTCTGACTAGGGTCGTTACTGGGCACGTGAGAGATGCTCCTTTAGGTCAACAACTTTCTGCTTGTCCTTTAAAGTTCCTGAATGGACAGCATGCCAAGAAGTCACAAGCACCACTCCATCCATCATGGTGGTAGTGGGAATAAATGGAAGGACAAAAATCACCTTCAAAGACATTTTCATGATCTGTGCACAGGACACTTCTGAGAGTATTTGCTATTAGGGGTATGCACAAATGCAATTTTCGACATTCGATTCAATGCGAATTGAATATTCAAATGTCCGAATTCATACAAATAAAGAAAAACAAATGTCTCGTCATTGGAATCGATATGAATACATTTGTATCTATTTGTTTGAATATTTGATATGTATCCAATGATACGAATCTTGTACACATCCGTTCGCATCTCAATATTTCAGCTAATCCTCAATGTGCACTATGTATATGGGTTTGTCCACTGTTTTCAAGGTTGTGAAAGAATGAGTGTGGCTCCTTGTGAATGGATAGTATAATAGATTTTTGCATCTTATAATGCTGCCATTGAGCAAATGGATAAAATTCCTTGACCTGGATTTGTGTCAGTTGGCTACACTTTAAACAAAGAGGGCCATCACTAAATTAATCTTTGGATTTAGGCAATTTTCAGGCTTTATAATACACCATTTCTTTTTTTCTTTGGTCTTTTCTACACTTAGGTGCCTGTGGTTGGAAACAGTGGGTCTAAATCAACCAGATTTGCCGGTTCTCACTATGGAAATGCATAGCCTGGAGCAGTACCATCTGCATGACACCACTGGCCCAGGCCAGCCCCAATCCCACTCTTGAAGCACACAGTCCAAGCACTCTGAGGCTCCAAGCTTTGGAATCTCTGGGGAATATTTTGGCAAAACGTGTCCTCCTCTAAGGTTGACCATGGGAGGTATACCTTCTGCAGGCCTCCTCTGTTTTGGACCAGGGCCAGCTGGTCCACCAGTAGACTTATTTAAACAGGCGTACCAGTAATCCTGATCAGGGTCTCCCTGATGTGGATCATACTCCATATAATAGAGATGGAAGATTCCGGGAAGGAATGGAGGTTTCACAGATCGTCACTAACATGCAAATCAGTGAGGTCCAGCAGCCAACTATGGAGGCTTCTGATCAGGGTTGCAGGTAAGTGCAGAAAGGGCCTTTCTCTCTCCTTCTCTTTCTCCCCTCCCCTCCCCCCCTCACATACTTTATACCAGAAATATATCTGGTTTCCATCTACCCCAAAACTATTCATCTTATTTCATCTTATGCTAAGACCACGGCTGATAAGATCTCCAGAAGTTGTCAGCTTTGATAAAGATCAAAGGTACAAAGGTGGGTATTTCTTTCTGCCTCTGTGAACAGGTATGCAGCAATTTTCTTACAGAAATAGCCTAATTTTAGCCTGTAGCTTAATTGTTTTGAGATATTTCTGACTTTCGTTTGGCACACCCAAGAGGCATGTATGAGCAAGTCCCCATTATATAACATTAATCACTTACCACAAAGGGTGTATCTTTCTTTAGAGTTAATAGAATGGCCTTCTTTGTCAGGTTTTTCAAAAGACAGATTCTGCAGCTGCACCTGTAATAGTTCAGCACTAGGTCTTACAGTCAGTGCATCCTGCCACTATCTCCTTGCCAATCATATTACCTAAAAAGCGGGAGAGGGAAGCGAGAAGAAAGAATGTGAACGGAGGTGCATAAATTAATATATTAACATGGCATGCTGAAATTGGGTAAAGAGGTTTTTCTCTTTCTTGAAAAATATTGAAGCCTAGGGGCACTGGGCTAAGTCAAACATTCAAGATTCAGGACAAACCCAAAGCAGTTCTTTATACACAGCAAAGATAAACTATGCAGTTCATTACTACAAGAGGCAGGGATGTTCACCAACCTGAGCGGCTTTAAAGAGAATATGAGCAGTTAGTGACGGACAGGTAGTGCCTCTGAAAGACCAGTTGCTGGGGAATGAGCATGGAGACAAATGTCGTTGCAATTACATTCTGTTAGCAGGCATTTCATATATGGCACAAGCGATCTGCTGTCTCCAAGATCTCTATTTGCTCTCTACTTTGACTACCTATGAACTGGCATGTGCTAGTTCTAAATAGGTGCTGGCTATCAGCCACAGAAATGAATGTACAGAACATAAAGAAATATGTATAGAAACATAAAGAACATGCAGGGGAAGGAAAAGGGTGACCCTATGGTCCCTTCTTGTTGCTTACTTTTACACTTTGGAAACTATTCTAGTAGCAGAGCTTTAGTCGAAGAACAGACAATGCATACATCTTCTTGATTTGTTTCAACATAATTTTACTTATTTAAATCTGTGAGGTTTATAGCTTATTGCGGCAGCTGAGGCCAAGTGGAGTCCAGAGCAGCAGACCAAAGGCCCCAGTCCATTTCCATTTCCGTTTCTATTTTCTTTCTTTTTTTACTGCCATTAAGTCAAGGTCTCCTTTGCCCCTCAGAATATGTGTGATGATTGACCTCACAGCTGTGTCAGTCTGTCTTCAGGTCAGAGGACAGATTCAGCCTTACATAGTCCTCATGCCGAGTCAAGCTTTCTAGAGTCCATCTATTCTAATTGAAGAAGAGTGACATATAAATTATTACAGCAGAGTTAACCAATCAGCAGTTCCCATACTGCAACACCACTATAAAGAGAATATTAACCCCTTTTACACTGAAGTGATATACACTTGCTATATACCAACACTTCTGCACTGGGCCTTATCCTGCACTATATCATGGAGTAGGGACCTGCCATCCATATACTGTACCCCATCCAATGCAGTCAAGAATGGGGCCTGTCCCAGAACAGGTCATTCAGATGTGGATGGCTTTTCCCTGAGACAGTGAAACCACTCCAACTCGGTACAGGTATTTTAGGAGCCATTCTGACTGAAATGTCTCCTTGCGCCCCCCCAAGAGTAAATGGCCAGAAATTGGAATCATTTACTGGAGACTGTTTCAATGTTTCTTTAACTTTCCTTACAAGAATGCAAGAGCATAAAAACAGAGAGCCGTAATAAGCCTGTTACAAATGCCTCAAATCGTTGTATTTATTTTGCCTCCAGCATGTTATTTTGTAGTGTGCTGGAGGCAAAATACATTGTAGTGGCAGCAGTGGCTCACTCCCAATCCTTTCTAATGACAAACACAAACATGGAGCAAATTTGCTACTATTCCTTTTATTGCTGGGAGGCATAGCTCTAGAGTGTTCGAGCCATCTGTAAGTACATTCTAAACCTACTTTAAGTGTAAATGGCTGCCCAGATGGTGGCCATCACAGAGTCCTGGCAACAACACCTGAGGGCTTGCACAGCACTGTCACTGGGGCAGCTAGGTGGCACAGTGCATAACTGCAGATGCTCTGCCTGTCACATACCCCTCCTGCACCTCTTCCAAACTGGAAGAGGTGTGAATGGTGTGAATAAAGTGCTCCATGCCTATCCAGTCTGGAGGGAGCTGTGGGATGCGTGGTGCTGTTTCTGGTGAAAAATTGCTCTATGAGGTGCAGATGCAGCATCTCAGAGCTCCACACACACACACCTTGACCAATCAGTCAAGTGCACAAATGCTTGTGGAATGAGCCTGCATGTATTTGGATGTATAAGCAAACAAAAGATAAAAAACACAAACAGGGAAAACTCTTAGTCTAGATGTACCAGCCAGGGGTGTATGGGCCAAAACAAGGGGTCTAGGTCTGGGCATGGGAGGGATTAATGGTTGGTCAAAATGGTTCATTTAGCTGCTGCACCAGGAACCCCTCTAGCCCTCACCTCCCTCTTTTCTAAGAGCAAACACCAACCAAGATGGCAGGAAAACAAACCTGGTCACTCCTCAGAAGGGGGGCAAACATCACCCTCCTAAACTGTCTCACTGACTGATAGGATGTAAATGTTTGTAGACTCAAATTTACTTCAGAATTCTTTTTTTAAAAGAAGCTAGGCTCTCCCCACCTCCTCAAAAGATCTTGAAAAACTATAGATATGCCATGACAAACATGCACCACAGAAACCAACAACCATTACAAATGAGAAAAACTCCATTTTAGGAGTTCCCCAAACCACTGTTTCAGGGACACATGCTGGCCTAAACCTCAAGCCAGCTATGTAGCATAAACATGCCACTACCCTGAAAGCCTGAGTCCTTATGTTTATGTTTGTTTATATTTGTTATGAAGGTATCAGGGCAATAAATAACACTCAGGAATAGAAAACAATGAGGAAAATAAATCATAATTAAATTAAACATGTAAACACTAGGGATTTGCACAAATGGTTTTTTTTATTCGATTTGTATCAAATTGAATGTAAGAAAATTAGTATTCATTTGAATAGATCCTCTTTGAATATTCGATATGAACGTATACATATCTCATATGTATCCATACTTATCCAATACATATCTGCTCTGAAAGCATAAAATCTGCTTTGAATCTGCTCTCAAACCATGTCAAATGCATGTTGAATAACCCTAACCCTAATGTGGAGCCCAAGTCTGATTAATGTACCTGTTATATCTTTTATTGCATATGTGGTTATGTTATATAATGTACTAAGAGGAAAAGGCACTGACCAGGAAGGTTAGAGAACAGATGAGGAGGGGCTATGCCCAGCTCAATTAGCATATTTAAGAAAGGGGGGGCAGCCCAGAGAGCAACTAACCAATCAGCAGGGATGGAACCCTGGCAGAGGCTATAAATAGGGCCTTCCTGTCAGAGCTGTTGTTCTGTGACTGGGGCTAGACTTAGGTAGAAGTTAGCCAGTACAGATCCGGGTCCTGAGGAGAATCCAGATAGGGATTAGGCAGGGTCCTGAGTTAAGAAAATAAAGTGAACTGCTTGTGTTAAAGTTGAACTGACTTAAAAAGTGTAAAGCATTAAAGTTACATTTACATTTGTTTTAAAGACTCTGCTTGAGGCCTGTTTCTGGCTCAGACACTCAAGGGAGGGGGAAAGAGTTGTCGTAGTAACGTAACAGTAATAGCGTAACCTAAGTGTTGGAGCTCGGCTCAGAAGGAGAAAAAGGCCTAGAAACCTGCTATTTAAAAGAGAACTTGAAGTCTGTGGCTATAGTGGCTGAACTGAAGAGAGTTGGACGCCCGGCTGGGGCCTAGTTTTTGGTGGCTGCCGGTCGGGGTCGTCACACCTAACCATTGCAGATGTGACTGGCGCAGCCACTTACCCACCTCCACAGTTCACAAATGTTCCAAAGCATTTGTACGAATACAAATGTCAATGTACGAATGCTGTAACATTCAATTCATATATGAATGTCTGAATTCATATGAATTTCAAATGTTACGAATATTCATGCAAATCCCTAATAAACACAAAATAAAATGACCAAGTGGAATACTGAAGGAGAGGAACCTATTAAGAATAAGAATCACTTCTTATAAGAACCATTTCTTATACAGCATGTGGAAATCTCCTCAGACTTTAATTTTTTTGAGTGAATGTTAGGAGTATGCTAATATTTTCTTCCTTGATAGTAATTATAAAACTTTTTTGTGATCATTAATGTTATTTTCCTGAGGACTGTGTCATGGATATTCCTGATAGAATGTGCTGAAACAAGACTTCCTCCTTAGTGCTCGTTCTCACACAGGGGAACAATTAGAATATCCAACCATTTAAGTTATCCAAGAATAGCTAATCAAGGTTTTTAAAACAAACTTATTTTTTTGAAGGAGAAATTAATTTATTCCAAAATTTTCAGCTGATGAGTCAGCCTTGTCTTGTCAATTGAACCATCCTGAATGGGCAAAGAGAAGGCAACAAGAAATATTAACATATGTAGAATAAAAGTATGTTTATTCAAATGCCAGCAATTTAAATAAAAATATCTAATGGCTTAATACAGTATTCATTTCCATTCACTAGGACCTGAAAAATAAAACACGATATTAAAGTAACCTTTGTATTTTTAAATAAGTCACTGAAAATGCAACTATTCTGCTCTTAATTGTAGGTTGAAACAGCTCCTTGAATCATCATAATTTCTATGGTGACTGCACCCCTGGGACTTTCCAAGGATATATTCAGATGTAACAAAAGGGGTGCCCTAGAGGCGCCACAGAGAGGCAGTGTGTGGCCCTTGTGTTCCCAAGCCTTCTCTAATCCATCTTTTCTAGCACAGCATCTTCAGGGGAGGGGGGAGGGGGCCAGGTTCTCTAAGCCATCTCAGAGGCATCTCAGATATACCTTTTGCTGTGTCACATCACAGCTGAAGGCACCCTTTTCATCAGGCAATCATCCAGTTTACTCAGAAGTATGTAAGCTTGACTAATACCAAAGCAACTTGCTTCCAAATAGGTATGCTCAAAGGCTAGCTGAAGCAACTCATAAGCAGATTCAGTTAGAGGTTTAAAATCTTTCACATCTTTTCTAATTAGTTTAATGCTTTCACCCACTTAAATATCACATTGAGTAAATCCACCACACTCCTATGTAAAAAGAAATGTTAAAATGAAGACCAGTACATTAGCAGATGACGTGCTAATTATGCTTTTTATCACAAACCTTAAAACAGATTTTTCTAAAATGACCTTTTTGTGAAAGGGGTAAAAACAAATGCAGATCGTCCTTATAATTACTGTATAAACATTGGAACAGATGGTTTTGCCTTCTGAAAGAAAAGGAAAGAACTTGACATGGACAACATAGAAGTTGAAAAAGACTAATAAAGCTATGTATCAATTATTTAAAAAAAAGGCTACGGCCCTTTCTGCATGAGTCCTTTGTCTGGATGTAGGCCTCAGTATTCACACATTAATGCATTTGATGGAATTTGTTCCAGATGAAAGAGGGCCTTAATCAAGATCTCTGGCTAGGACCGTTTAATCTAGGTACTAGGAGATTTGACTGGACTCAGGAATAAGATTGAAAGTCAGGATATAGCTGGGGAAAGTATTGGAGACTCCTCAGAAGCAAGGCTGAAGCCCAAGATTTTCTTGGAGCTTCGGGTTGAAATCGAACATAACACCAGGGACTTAACTGCAGGCCTGTTCACACTTTGCTTTATGCTGAATTATATTCTGGGATAGGGACCTGCTCTCCATGTATTAGTGTAGGCTACAGCAGGCACCAAGTGGGGCCTAACAAGAGTCTACAGTGACATGCAGAATCAGACCCCTGTCCTGAGGTATATTCCACAATACAGACAAGTGAAAACAGGCCCTGAGTCTTGATAACAAAGCAGGACCCAAGGTGAGGAGACATCTTAGAGAAGAGCAAGGCACTGAGGAGAAACTTGGAACAAACCTGGAACTGAAAGCAAAAGCAAGGTGTCCTCAGGAACATGGCTGGAACTGGAGGAAGTCTTTTCAATGTAAGATTGGATTAAAGATTCAGATACAAGCAAAGAGAAGGCAAACTAATGTCCAAGTACACAAGACAAAGGTTCAAGGCAGTTAAACAGTCGGGAAAGCAAACACCAAGTATAACTATAATCCAGAAGCAGCAGTCAGAGAGAAACCCAACCCAAAGTGAAGCCAGGACATCTATAACAGGCACAGTGGCCAGGACAACAAAAAAACAGTAAGACCTTGGTACTGAGATTGAGCAGCTGGGAGAGGCACAGGATGAGGCTGGAATTAGACTAGAAGAGTGCGCAGTGACAAGAGGCCTATTCGCACTAGGCCCTCTGTTGCACAATTAGGGCAGCTCTGGGACAGAGCATGCATATTGGCTGGAGGCTGGTTCTGTTCGGAACTGTCCCAGCCTATCCCAGAGCTCCCTTAATCGTGTTCTGGGTGTAGAGCATGAGATCGTGCTCTATGCCTGTCCCAGGCCGTCCCAGGCCATCCCAGAGCTGTACGGCAGGGAGAGCATTTGCACTCCCCAGCCAGACAGCTGTGGGCTCTGCCCTCCCAGCTGTTGCCATTGGGACAAAATCAGCCCAACAGATGGCAGGCCCATGCAATCAACCTACCTTGTCAGGCCTGGGGTCCTCCTCATGCAGCGTAGCAGGGCCATCTGCCACTCTGTCCGGAGGGTGACCCCACGCTGACCCATCAAATTTTGGGACTATTCATTCAAATTATCCAGGCATTCGTATGTGTATAGGTTAGTACACAATGTGTACTTGAAGATCCACACCTTTCCCGCATCCATACACATTTGTATGGATCTGTACGGGACAAAACAGGTTGTGTATGGGATGACTACAGGATGCATATGCACACATACAGATGCATATGGATCTGTACTGATGTCGGGAAGATGCATATAGGCATCTACGCATTTTGTCAACATTCGTAAGTGCAAATTTGAATCAAAAATTTGAACGAATAGATTTGATTTGAATTTTGTTAAATTTGAATCTAAATAATTCAAATCAAATTGGAATTCTGATTATTCGAATTGACTCAAATAGAATGTCAAAAAAACACACATTCTTGCACATCCCTAGTTGAGTCTCTATCTAATCATCTGCTGCTTCCATCTAAGACCACTAGATGGAGTTCCTGGGCAATATGCCAATACAGGAAGATGCTGATAAAATACAAATATGTGTTGCTACAGAAGTTCAACAATCAACAAGAATTTTGTGATAAGGAGAAGTTTTATGAAATAGTCCAACCTCAAGTGATTTGGGCTTTTTAAGACCATAACAAGCTCTTTGGAAGCATTGCTTGAACAGATCATATATGTGCAACTTCATTTATGGAACATTGGCTCCATGTCATTCAATCAAAGATCGCACAGCAGTTCACAGACTAAGGGCTTTTTCTCATTTAACATCCCTAGGACAGTGTTCCAGAGAGTTAAGGTCAGGGATGGAGGCCATTGTCCCATCTGGCATCATCTGCCTTGGCACAGCAATGGCCATGTGTGGATGGCTATTGCTATGGTGATCAGGTGATGGGGCGCATGACTGCACAGCAACAGCCCCCCTGCCCTGCCCCCACACTGCATGCTCAGAGTCTCTCCGAGATGGAAGCAGCTCTGTGATTTGGGGATGCTCTGAACTGAAGGCTATCCCCATCACCAAAGTGCAAAAAGGCACTAAGACAACAAGCAACAGCAACAGATTGATAAACCTGTAGCATAAAATACAACACAGTGCTATCATTACTGTTACAGGTGGCTTCTGAAATACAGCTAATGAGGATCACAAGCAAGGAAAGTGCTATTCTGCTTTCAAAGTTCCCTGGCAACAGTGAAAGTCCCTGCCACATGCCAGCAAAGCACACTGCAGAAAATGTTCTTGTCCAATTAGACTGGAAACATGATGGGGTAGTGCAGAGCATGCCAGTGGCTGTGTATAGGACGGGTTCCTATCCCAGCCTGGATTTGAAGCCAAGGAACCAAAGTTCCCCAGCATGGGAGTTCCAGGGTGGGGACACTTCCCTGTGGCTCTGGCAATGGCCCCAGGAGGTATCTGTTCTCCTGAGCAATTCAAAATATCACTGGGTTACTGGGGACAACAAAAATGGGACATAGCCTGGAGCATGAGGAAGACCACTTTGAAATCTTCTCCTACTCCTGTTCCCATACACAGGAGCAGGCCGGTTATGTGATTCATGTTCTGGGTACACAACTGGCACAGTCCAGAAGGTCCACGTGACTGTTGCCTATGAGGAAGGTTACTGTGAGAAGGACCTTTGGCTACTTTCTGGAGCAAGAAGAACTCAAGGAGAAAAGGCTCATTTATTTTTCTATGGCTTATCTAACCCGCAAATGCTATACAAGCAAAGCAAAGTGCTCAGTACAGGTTTTTAGGAAAAATGGACTCTGTTACATCTTCCACAATGGGGCATGTCTAGGTTTAGGTAAAACAGTGTGCAGTGATTGCACACTATTGTGCACTGTCCCTGCCCTGTTTGCCAAAATGATAGATGGCAGTCCTACAACATTGTGTGCTAATTGACCAAGGTTCACATGCCACACATACAATTCCTGGGTACCTCAAAGGCCAAGTGAGCCTCATACTTAAGCAACTGGAGTATTTATATCATAATTGGCCGTGTGTGCATGAGCTGTTCTTTTTCTTTCTGTCCAATCTAAAGTGTTTCCAGCAAATGCACTTTAGTATAAGCATCTTTGCCAAATGATGTTTTCTCCCTTCTTTGCTTTTGCTGTGCCATTCTAAGACAAGGGCAGATGTTATTTAAATGGAGAAAATAAATGGATGGTCCAACCCATCACCTCTTCTGTACGCGGCCACCATCATAGCTCACTGGGAGCAGCCACAGCCTCCTCCAAAGTGATCCAGCTGTGGACTTACCAGGAGCAGCTGGATGATTCCTGGATGCTGAGTCCACATGCAAGAAGAGTCACAGGTGTTTCAGTCCAAATACTGATAACCCACTCTTATGATGGTCTTGTTTGGACTGACCTTTCCACAAGCTCTAGTTCACTTGCTAGTAGGGATGTGCAAGAATATTCTAAACATTTGAAATTCGAATTTGATCGAATTTGGACCTTTGAATTCAAATTGAATGTCTATGCATTCATTTTTAAACATTCAAATGAATTTTGAATGTTTTGAATCATTCATGCAAATCATTCAGACATTCGTATGTATACAGATACGTACCCCTTACATACGTATCCGTATGCATCTTATTTGTATTTGTACGCATTTGTACAGATACGTACGGGACAAAACAGGATGCATACTGGATACAAATGGGATGCGTATGGACACAAACAGATGTTGACATTCACATCTTCAAATACGAATTGAATATTCATACGAATAGATTCAAATGTATTCAAATCGAATGTGAATACGTTAATATTTCAAACATTCACCTTGATTTGAATATTCAGATAATCAATTCAAATAGAATGCCAAAATTTCATTCATGCACACCTCGACTTCCTAGTGAAGTGCATCTGTACGTGGCCACCATCATAGCTCACTGGGAGCAGCCACAGCCTTCTCCAAAGTGATCCAGCTGTGGACTTACCAGAAGCAGCTGGATGATTCCTGGATGCTGAGTCCGTATCCTCTTCTAGGTGTGGCCCAGTTAGTGGGCATTACTCTGCAACTGCAGCTGCACAGTTGTGCAGAGCATCCAGATTGCCATGGCAATGTACAAGCATGCACCAGATGTTGCCTCAGACTTTGATTTGATGATTCAACCAGCCTTGGTCTCACCATTTGCACTGCGTACACTGCTGGCCAAGTAGAGGGATAGTCCACCACTGCACTAATACTTGACCATATCATTATACCATACCAGTCAGGTAAGTGTGAAAAGTGTGTTTTATTTCATGGAGAACAAGGAAGGAGTAAACTTAGAACAGAATACTGGTTGGGGGGGGGGGAGCAACTGAGTATGGAAAAAGAATATGCAAAACCATATTCCAATGGACAAAAGGAAATGAAAGTAGAAGAATCCAGCACACAAAGAGGTAGGGGAGAAGATAGGTGACAGAGAACGATGTAAACAAAATAGGCATGTAAATGAATGGTTGAATTTATTCATAATCGGTTTTTTAAAAAATACCAAGGAATGGAGGAGCCAACGTCAAGACATTAAACAACTCCCAACGAAATCAATTACACAGCAAGACAAGGGCTTTATTCATCCCATTCCTTCTTTTCTAGTTTTGAGTAACTCTTTCTGTGTTCTGCTTTTCCTTGGAGAAATCAAATTGTTTTGCACAATACCTATTCAGCTTAGCTGAAGGCTGCAAAATTAATTCCCCCCCAGCCACTGCCTTACTTTTGTTGGGCCATTGTCTGTGGAATGCTGCTTCTGGTCAGCTCTTAAGACGACGGACAATTTTGTTTTCTTCTTCCTCTTTGTATTTTGACTCCATCCCAACCCTGTGGTTTTTCAGCTCATCCAGTGCTTTTCTCTCCTGCGCTTTCAAAGTCTTCTGTTGTCTAATTATCCGCTATGCAATGTCAATAACGATGACTCCTAGAAAATAACTAACTGATAAGCACAAGGCACGGAAGGCAGGAATATCTAGCTCCAGCTCTGCTGACAATTTTGGAACAATTACCGGCAATAGCTGACAGTTACACTCTTTAACCATTCTCTCCAGTTATTCCAAACTCTCTTGGTAAGTTTATAGCAGACATTCTCATCCAGAGGTTCGACACTGGGTGGAAAAAGATACAAGCTTGGAGAAGATGGAACAGATATAAGAATGCTGCCCTTCCTTCTCTTCTTTGGGCCTATTTGCACTGACTTCCAGGAGGTCCATCCACATGTCACACCACTGCTGCTTTCCTGGAGCAACCCAGACCTCACTACAGCTGACCCACTCTTTACAAGCTGTGGACATGTAAAACCTTGTCCACAACTTGACTGGGAGCAGCTAGTGAACTCCTAGTCAACAGTGCTTGCACCCACTTCTGGGACAAAGCTGTGAGTGGGTGATGCGGTTGTGGATGTGCATGTGCAGTCATGCATCATGGACCATAGGCTGCTTGCAATAGCAATGTCCAGGGGTATGCCGAAAGTTGCTGTGGCCATTGCCATGGAGATCTGGCCTGCCTGGGCTAAGGCATCCACACTTCAAATACTGGAGGTCCGGTTGGGGACTGCACCAGCACTTGAAGTGTGGATGGCAAAACCTTCACCTGCTCTCTTAAAACCCTGTATTGGTTTGAGATAAATGGTGGGAAACATTCTAGCTGCCACAATCTTCTTGTCTCTATTTTGAAGTAAAGGGACATCATTTTCTGTGGCTCCTCAGTGTAGGGTAAAAAGAAACTGCCCTGCAATGGAGGTATGTCCATGAGCAATCATATTGGAAAATACCCCACAAGATTGTTTTGAAGGTGCCCACTGCTGCTGAGAATAGAGACAAGGTAACAACAGGCACCTTCTTCAGCCCTTTAGGGCACCAGATATAGTAAGTGGAGATGCTGCCTAAGACAGCGTTCTGCATATCCCTCCAGGCTATTTTTCAACAGGGTCTGTTTGAATGAAGAACTATTACATGCCAGACAAGGTGGAATAGCCCTAGATTATTCCTCTTAAAAAAAAAAAAAGAGGACTAGGATTATGATTTGGTATGCTGTTGTGTATCTGAAGAAAGGGAAAGAAGCTATCTGTGATGCATAAATGCTATGCCTATATTTTTTATTTTTTTCAGTTGTGGTTTGGAATGTCCTCCCCAGAAAAGCTTACTGGGAACCTTTTTTTTGAGTCATTAACATAAAAGGAAGACTTTGTTCTTGTTCTTCTCTCCTACTCCACTAATCAAACCATGACTCTCCATATATTGTTGAACTGCACTTCCCATAACTCCCATTGAGGGTGGCTAACAGCAAGGAATAATTAGAACGGTAGTTTTAGCCAACATTTGGAAGTCCATCATTTGGGCATCCTTAGCCCAGAAGTTGGCCATTTTCAGTTGGATGCATAACTGGACTATACAGAAACCACCGCCCCATAAATTGCCTCTTCTGGTTTTATCCCTGCATGTCAGCATAGCACACAAATGAGAGTACAATCCACTCTCAGGGTTGTTCGCCATGCCCTATACAGGGGTAAGTTTTGTGCGCTGGTGACCTGCTGGGGGGCAGAAATGTTGTCCACTAAACCCAAGAGGTGTCTATGGTGTTGATGCAACCTGTATTATATCAGAGCTCTTTCTTTACATTTTGCTCTCCTTTCACTGCTTGGAAGGACTTGCCTGTAATACTGGTTAGCTGTCTGGATAACTGATTTTGTATCAGTTCAGGAGTTCTTGCTTTGACTGCTGCTGCTTTATACATTTTCTGCTTTATCTCTGACAAGCCACAAATCCTTCTAAGACATGGCTCTTCAGCTCACAATATGTTAAAAGCTGGTGTATATCCTTATTATCTCATATAAGAAAGCTTGACAATACTGTACATTTAACAGTTGTCACAGCCGGCAATGGAAACACAGAAAACCTGCCAGCAGATCACCACCAACAACAACTTTTGGAGAAATACCATTGGATACACATGTGGATGCATGCAAAAAGGAGATCCCTTAGCAGTGGAACCATTACTGGGATAGAATCTTCGTTAGATGCCCAATCATGACACCCTTAGAACAGCTGGTTGAAGCCCATATTCCTGTTCAGCAGCTGAGATCTTCTGGAGAGGCCCTTCTCTCCACCTCCTTTCCCTCAGATATCTTTGGAGTAACTGTTTGTAGAGAGACTTTCTCATAGGTTGTTTCCTAAGCTTTGGGATTCCCATCCCTGTAAAGTGGGAATCCTTTTAGTACCTAGTTAAAACCTTTCTCTCTTCCATACAATTGGACTAGGGCTGAGGTAGATATATTTTTTTAAATGGGGTAGGGATCTGTTTTATTTCTGCATTTGTTTTATTATTATTAGTCCATCTTGTACACTATCTGCAGATCATGTGTACTCAAGACTGTGTCCCTTTCCATATTTATCAAATTTCTAACATTATATTAGAAAGATGGCCTCTAACCTTCCTAGGCATGCCAGGTATGGCTGGATGATGTTTGATGATGTCATCCTGTCCCAGAGGCATTTCCGCACTGAATCGCGTTCCAGACGGAACGCGTTCAGGCGGAAAGCTTAAGCCAGCTTCGGGCGCTTTCCCCGTTCACACACAGACGCGCCAGAACGCGTGTAAACGCGTTCCGGAGCGTCTGGGTGCGAATGGTCAAAGCGCCCGAAGCTGCCTTAGCCGGCAAACGCCGGCCAGGGGCGCGCCGGCAGCCGCGGAGGCAGATCGACAATCAGCTGTTTGAAAAACAGCTGATTGTCAAAGCCGCGCGGCGTCGGAGGCGCGCCGGCAGCCGTTCGGGAGACAGAAGAAGCGCGAACGCTTCTTCCGAACGGCTGCCGGCGGCTCGTCCGCGTTGGAACGCGTGTAGAGCACTTCGAAGTGCTCTACATTTCGAACGCGGAAAAGACAGGTGAGGACACGTCGGAACGCAAGCCGCGCGCGGCCAATGCGGATGACGTGTCCTCACCTGTCTTTTCCGCGTTCCGTTCAGCCCCGTGCGAAAACGCCTCAGAAGACCTCAGACACTTCTTCTTCCCTTTTTTCTAAGAAGGTACATTTTTCCTGACTTCAGTTTTGAGTAATGTATTTTTGAGAGAAATCACTGGAGGCTCTGCAATTAGATTAACTCAGAAGAAGTCCCCATGTCTGTTTCCAGACTTCTAACTATTCATTTTTTTAATTTGACAGTTGAGGGTAAAGGTTTCAAATTTTTAAAAAAGTGTTGGAAATGCAGCAGATTTATCAATCTTTGTTGGGCACTTGCCAGACTCAGAAACATGATACACATGATACAGCAGTCTAAATTGTGCAACAGCTTCAGGACTCATTCTATGCTCACAAGCACATAAATTAAATTATAGTCGATGTTGCACCATGGAGGAATCCCTCAAACACTTGTGCATAAAAAAGAAAGTTGGGCCCCAATTTTCTTATACACACACAAACGCACACATACATTCAATTTTTAATAAAATGACCATAATTAATTATATAATTATTTTTTTTAATAGCCACTCTAGGGTGTTTTTGCTATGCTTTGTTTCTGAAATTAACATTCCAGGTATATAAGAAAATGCAAATCACAGATTATTTTGTTGATTTAAGTTCAAATTATATTTTTTACTTGAAAGTGTGCCGTAAAAGAAGTGCCAAGAAAGCCATGGTTGTAGGATAGCAGCCTACAACCGACACAAGCAGCAAGCCTTGGTTCTGCCCTTCAGGGTTGCCAAAGTCAGGCTTTTTGCTGTTTCTAAATGGCAGAAAAGGAAAGAGGTTTTTGCTCCACATGTATTCTTTCAGTGCTAAGAGGCAGGGAGCCAGAACAAAAAAGAGAAAGTGGAGTCAGAGAACAACATGACTGTTATCAGGAATAGCATGAGTAAGATAACCTTGGCTGTTGCACAGTCAGAAGCTGTTTACTGATTTATGCCAAGGCTGAAAGAAAACCCTGCTATTGACAGGAAAGAGAAATGTAAATGAAGGCCACCAAAATGTGGTTCAGTTACATTCACCATTTAATCATCCAGCTTTAAGACAGTCATGCCACAGATGGGCCATTTGTTTTAGGTCTTCTCCTCACCCCGCCTCCATTTTCTTTTGCTCATATAAAATGTATCTGTGAAATTATAAAATTATATTTAAAGGAAACAGATCCTTAGATGTATGATGAGTTTGACAACAGACAGGCATCTTCAAAGAACAAGAGAATGCCCATGAGATACATAGGAGACTAAAGTAATCTTGGTACACAGGTACGGGTCGGTCTCAGTCCATATCAATTGTTCTGGGTGAAGGCCAGAGAAGTGGCCAGCAATGCACACCAGGGGGGTAGTCCTGGCCTCTGAAGTTGCCAGTGAGAGAGAAACCCTTTGGCTTCTCATGCTTGGTCCCATGTGGACAGGAAGCATAGACTATCAGGGGGACTGGACTGCCACAGGGTCATGGAATTTTTCATGGGCTGTTGGTGTGGGCCAGGGCACTGTCTTCTGATTGGCACAGCCCTTGGCAGCCAGAAAAGTGCATGGCTGTGCCACACTTTTTTATTATCTATCTATCTATCTATCTATCTATCTATCTATCTATCTATCTATCTATCTATCTATCTATCTATCTATCTATCTATCTATCTATCTAATTTATTTATTTATTTATTTATTTAAATAAATAAATAAATAAATAAATAAATAAATAAATAAATAAATAAATAAATAAATAAATAAATAAATAAAATCTCCCATTCCTGCCCTTCACCAAATGGTCTCTGGTTCTGCTTGCTCATCCAGTTCTTCACAGCAGCTTCTGCTATTTGGATCAAACGTAAAAAACAGTGCACTTAAGAAAACCAAAACTGTCATCAGCTTTGAAGCAGTGGAAATGATATGATAAAACTAAACTAAGGCTGAGGTGGAAACCCCCAACACTTAAAAGACATGATAGGAGAATGAGAGCTGTGGAGGGAGAATGGCAAAGGAGATCCATGCAGTTGCGGCAGTAATGACGAGCCATCTAAAGAACCAAAAGAGGAAAGAATAAGGGGCAAATTCATGGGAAAAGTTCAGAGGAGTTGCAAGTACTGACAGGCACCCCGAGCAGCACTTGTTCCATCTTCCTTTCCTTTCATCCAACCTCAATTTACTGCACATTTGCAGTGTGATAGAGGCAGAAGGATGAAATGCATCACACCAGTTGGCAGTCTGTCATTCCTCAACCATATGACTACTTCCAGTTTGCTATTCATTATGGGCAGGTGCATTTCATAGACAACAAGGTATGGGGAAATGCTGTTTGTGGACAACAACAAAAAAAATCACATTCTTCAGTGGGACAATTTGGCCTTTTAGCACTTACCTGGGGAACAGTCCAGCAGGAAGCCTGATCTTATTAATGCTAGGATAGAAGAGAAATACCCCTCACCCTCCATGGGCCACCCCATTCAGATTGGCAACTAGTCCAATCCAGGGAGGTGTGTAGAAGGACACACACCTCTCAACAGGGGAACATATTCGGTACTTTGGAGCTGTTCCTATTGATGGAACAGCTTCAACCTGAACCAGTCCTTCTGGGTCCACCCAGTAATATAAGTGTGGAACTGGTCCAGTGCAAAACCATCTTCTGCTTGAGAATGCCCAGAAGGACAGGATGCTGGGCAGGATGGGCTGCGGCCTGATCCAGCAGGGCTTTCCCTACCTATTCAGTGAATATACTCCTACTTAACCACTTGACACTGTGACTTGACACAAAAAGCACTGGTCTATGTTCTGCTATATCCACAGCAGCTTATGAGAGGCCTGTTGTTGTGGAGTAGAGGTCAGCAGCTCCATGCAAATCTGACTAGCAATCCTGTTGCACCTGGTATGAACTCTGAATTTTGACCTACTTTTCAGTTTCATGAGAAGAAATCCAGTTTCCACACCAATGCACAGTGTTTCCAGCTCCTGAGTATAGCTGATCTGAAGTTGTTCACTCTGGCTGGATTTTGCCACTACCAATGTAAGAAACTGAGTAGATTTCCAGTGTCAGCATCTGTCTCTTTTTAACGCCTGTAATTCCCATACCCTGGTACATCTCGCAGGAAAGGAGGCTATCAGTACCTGGAGGAAAACCTTGCAGCAAATTAGTTCTGATTGCTAGAGAAAAATATAAAGGGGCAGCAGAGATGGTGGTGAAGAAGATCTAATTAGTCCAATCTGTGCAAGGGGAATGTGAGAATGGGAATTACGATTCCTTACTTTCTACCCTAAAGGAAATATTCTAAAGACGGAAACTTGTGTCTGAACGGTTAGGCTGAGCAAGAGAGACAAATGGGCTGGTGAACTAACATTGCAACTAATGAGCAATTAGAGCAGCCTATTTTTGTGCTTTGAGCAGACTCTCAAGCATTTTATCAAAATGAGGCCTTCCTGGCAAGCCATCTTAGCTGATTGTCAAGGCCGCTGAACTCAGGAAGACTGACAAGTGAATCCAATTTTTTACAAATCGTCTCCATACACTTAATAAGCCAATGTCTATTTGTTTGCTCCACTTAAAATTTAACAGAGATTGAAGTTAGATTCAGTTTTGTATTCTTGGAAAAAAGATTGGACAAGGACCTTCGGTCTAGATGCAGACTAGACATGTTCCACACTCTAAACTGGCTCCAGGCCCCCACTGCCACCCTGAGCTGAGTGACAGAGCACACTGACCGAATTTCTCTCTGTGGTGAAGTTCTGTCCCTTTAGTGACTGTGTTGTAGAGGGGTGTATAGGGGTGTGCATGAATGCAATTTTTGGCATACAATTTGAATCAGATATCCAAAGATTCAAATTGATTCGAATGTTTAAAATCCGAATGTATTCACATTCAATTAGAATTGAATACATTTGCATCTATTTGTACGAATATTCAATTTGCCGACAACATTCTTATGTGTCTGTACGCATCCGAACACGTTCGTATGCATCCCATCTTTATCCCATATACATCCCGGTTTTGTCCCATACATATCTGTACAAATGTGTACGGATATGAATAAGATCCATATGGATACATATGTAATGTGTACGTATCCTTACACATACGAATGTCTGAATAATTTGTACAAATGATTTCAAAGATTCAAAATTCATTTGAATGTTTAAATTCAAATGTATAGATACTCGATTCAAATTTGAATGTCTGGATTTGAACAAATTCAATCAAATTTCAAATGTTTTGAATATTCGTGCACATCCCTAGTGGTGTATGTTCGTTTAAGCTGAGTCTTCTCTTTGACCTGGGATGTCAAGGGACTTTGAGACAATTGTTTAAAACAGTTCTGTATGTGCTCTTTTTGTTCCAAATAGTCAGAAAGAGCCACTTAAGTCACATGAGGTTCCAGAAGTACCATGGGAAAAAAGTGGGAGTAGATATTTTTGAACATGACAACTTGTCTTTTCTTTTGGTGACTGATTATTTTTCAAAATATCCAGAAGTAGTGAGTTTACCTGACCAGACAAGGACTGTTATTGGTAGGCTTAAATCTCTGTTTGATCACCATGGAATACCAAGGATTGTCATGAGTGATAATGTATCCTTTGCTAGTAGAGAATTTCAAATGTTTGCTAAAGAATAGGGTTTTGAGCAATATTTTAGTAGCCCAGGCTATGCACAATCTAATGGAATGGCAGAATGACCCATTCAATCTATGGGTGTTTTTCCACTGTCACTAGAAGTACCCATTAAGCACCCATTAATGGGTACACAAATACCATTTAGTACCCATTAATGGGTACTTAATGGGTACTTCTAATGACAGTGGAAAAACACCCATTAAGGCAGCTTATGAAGAAGACAAAGGCAGCTGGTGGGGATCTGTAACTGGCATTGCTGGAATATTGGAGTACACCAGTTACAGGGATGTTGTATTCACCTGTGCAAATGTTGATCAGCAGGATGTTAGGAAGTAAGCGACTAGTAACAACTAATTTGTTACGTCCCAAGATTCTTACTGATGTGCAGCAAGATCTTCAAAGAGTTCAGAAGAGACAAAACATGTTTATGATCGAACAGCAAAGCATCTTCAGCCACTGCAAAAAGGAGATTGTAAGCAGGGATGCACATGAATTTTTTTTCTATATTTGATTAATATCAAAGTGAACACAAGAAAATTTGTATTCGTTTGAATAGATCCCCTTTGAATGTGGTAGGATTTGTATTCAATATGAATGTTCAATCCCATACGAATCCCATACGAGTGCATCCGAATAGCATACAAATCCCATATAAATCCCATGCAATTCCCTTGATGTTTGTCACACCCCTTCCCTGTCCTTATTCAGGAAGGCAGTGAAGATACACCTCTTTGTCCTGGCCTCCCCCCCCCCCCCGTAGATATTTTGATTTTAATAATTGGGATATTCTTCTAAATGTGTTGAATTTTTAAAAATATCTTGATTTCTAATTTGCTGTTTTAAAAATTGTTACGCGCCTTGAGACCTTCAAGTATACAGATGTGCACGAATGGTTTTTTGGCATTCTAATTCGAGTTGAATCGAATGTCAAAATGTTCTATTTGATTTGAATGTTTAAAATCCAAATGCTAAAAAAAGATTCATATCCATTACATTTGAATCTATTTGTTTGAATGTTAGATTCATATTTAAAGATATGAATGTCGACAACACTCATATGTGTTATATGTATCTGTATGCATTTAGTATGTATCCCATTTTATCCTGTATGTATCCCAATTTCATCCCATATTATAAGTGCAAATGCATACAGATACGTATAATATTTGTACAGATACATATGTAATACATACATATCTGTACATTTGAGTCATTCGAATTAATGTTTCGGAACATTCAAAATCAGTTCGAATGTCTAAATTCGATTGTGAAGACATTCAATTTGAGTTCGAATGGCCAAATTCGTTGGATTCGAATTGGATTTTTGAATATTCATGCACATCCCTATTCGAGTATAGAGTGGGATAGAAATATAAACAATAAATAAAATAAAATAAAGACATGTGTAGCAAGCATGTAGGAATCTCAATCAGAAGGCGCTTGCACGGAGACCAGGGAGGCCTTTTTGCACTACGGCCTCTAGTCAATAATTAATGCACCTCTGGGGAAGAGCATACGCATGTCAAGTAGTCCCACGCAAGTGCACTGGGACCATGGACAGCCATAGACACGCCCACGTGTGCATAGACCATCAGCGCCCAGAGGAGGACTAGGCCCTGGGATTGGATAAGGTGAGTATCTGATCCTGGGAGCAGTGAGTGGGTAAAGTTGAGTAGCACTCAAGAGTGAGTGCTAGTCAACATTGGGTCATCACGCTCCTTTCCTGTCCGATACGTATCCCACGACATATCTGTTCTGAAAGCGTCAAATCTGCCTGGAATCCACTCTGAATCTGCCCTCCATCCATGTCAAGTGCACTCTGGATCTGTTGCAGATGTGACTGGCACAGCCACTTTCCACACATTCCCAGGTCACAAATGTTCCAAAACATTCGTAAGAGTATGAATGTCAATGTATGAATGTCATAACATTCGATTCATATACGGATGTCCGAATTTGTCCAAATATTGAATGTTACAAATATCTGTGCACATCCCTACTTGTTTCTCATTTGGTGTTTGCCGTGTATTAAATATATTTTTTTTAAACCACACAAATATTTCCGGCCAGCTCATCCATAAGAAATTTGTCTACAATAACATATGTGAGAGAACTGTTGTAGGTCAGAGGTAGAACATACTGCCTGGAAAACAGAAGGTCACCAGTTCAGTCCTCAGCCTCTCCCTGGAAGTAAGCAATAGCAAATTACTTCTGTATCACTGCCCAAGAAAAGCTGGTAGAGGTCCCCATGCAGTCAACAAGTTGTCAGTCCTGACTCAGTGGCGCCCAACAACATACCGTATATTCTGGCGTATAAGACGACCCCCAACTTTTCCAATTAAAATATAGAGTTTGGGACTCACTGCATAAGAAGCCGACACCTGGCATATAAGATTACCCCTGATTTTTAAGAAGATTTTCCTGGGTTAAAAAGTAGTCTTATACGCATAATATACTGTACATGACCTTGATTTGTTGCTGAGCAGACACTTGCTTTTTGAACAACTCAGTTGTGAGTTACATTTCTTCTCTTTCATCTTCCCTTCCACCCTTATCTGTTCAGTATTTCTTTTCCAAACTGCATTTTTACAAAATAAAAAAGTACTAGGAAATATAGGATGAATATTTTAAAATGATAAAATTCAACATCCAATTAATTTCTCTGCTTGTCTTTTTGACTTTGTATTCTATTTTAAGCTCCCTCCCTAAGTCATGCTGAAAATGTGAATAATGATGAATCAATGGCATACATATGGCACTTGAATATATTAAACAATCCACTTCAAAGGAAGAAACTAACAGAATTGCTGAGGGAAGAAAAAAGTGCAAATAAAGGGTTCAGGAAAAACATATAGGAATGTAAGTAGATATGTGAAGTAGAAGAAATATTGAAAGGACAGATAGCAGTGCTACCCTGCAAGGGGTTGTGCATAGGAGAAGATGAAAATGTGATGATCTTCATTGGAACAGTCTTTTTGGCAGCCCCACTGGTCCAGCTTGCTAGTGCCACATACAGCAAAGAGAAATGGCAGCTGAAGCGCACTATCACTGTATTCTGTGGGAAGTGCCAGCCACTTGAGAGTATATTTCATTTGTTTAAAGCTGAGGATATAGACAGACTTCTTCTGGGGCTTTGTCCAATAACATGCCCTATTGACCTTTCACCCTTGTCCCCCTACATAGATACTCAAGAAAAGATTTATCCTTTATATGTATTTATTACAAAGGTTCCCACATATTTCCCAACAGATGATTTTAGCCAAAGATACTGTTTTCCTCCAAATTTCTTGCCTTTTATCATGCGGCAAATAACTTAGCAAGTTGACATGTCTGTTGTATTAAGAATGTTTATCTCTTGAAGCGATTATAATGAGGAATTAGTTGTCTGTTTATTACAGACTCAGAAAATGTAAACTGGAGCAGTGAGAATGGCAAAAGATTAAAGTCTGGTGAGGAGAATGTTTAATATCGCTGAATGTTAGGACGTATGTTTTCTGTTTATATTGCACTGGAACGTTCTGTAATGAGTCTCAGTAGCTGATTGAAGTGCTGACTGAAAATTTTATCAGAAATAGAAGAATCTTTTATTTACCCTTCACTAGCAGAAAGTATGCTCAAAGGAGTGTGGGTGATAATTAGCTATTTAAAACAAAGATGTAGAAGAAGATAGGGTTTCTCTCCTCCCTTCTTCCTGTATCTAAGGATTATTTTTCTTAGACAGGTATGGGAAAATGAAAGGGAAGCACATGAAAGATCTCTGCAAACAACTTGAATGTCAGATCTAAGAAAAACTGGCATGTTTGCCATTGGTTTCAAACAAAGCCAATCAAGCACACTTGGGGCGATTTCGCACTTCCCTTCCTGTCCGCTGGATGGGAAAGGAGCACAATGGACCAACATTGACTAGTGTTCACACTTGGAACACTAGTCAGTGTCAACCATCCATCCTGCCCCCCCCCCCCGGATTGAATTTGATTCGATTGCAGGGCCAGTCCTCTTCAGGGTGCAGCCATTTTGGTTGTGGTGCCCTGCACAACTGGATGTGCATCAGTGCCTTTGCTATGACTATGCTGATGCTCTGCACAGTCACAGTCACATCAGGAGGGCAGGAGGGCTGCCAGCACACTTGGGTCAGCCCTATTAACTTCCTCGTTCAGCTGAGATGCGAATGCTACCCAGCTGGACACAACAGGTAAGTGATTAGGGAAGGCTGGGGAGGATGTGGAACATGGTTTTGTGTTCTACAGGTAGTGCATGATTAGGGAACTTCTGGGAAGGCAAGGGGCACCTAGTGCCTGTAGCAGCCTTCCTTCAAGTGTAGGTGCCCTTCTCCAGAAGTTCCCTATCCATGCACTATCAACCCACATGTGAAAAGGCCTCTAATGTTACAGGGCATTCCGGTCGCACTTGCATTCACTGGTTACTGATGGAAATTACCAAAGCATGTATCACTGAAGCAAAGTTACACCCATCTTAGATTGCTCTTAAAAGTACTTTTTGTTTTTAGGATACTTTTGTTTCCTGTGATAAATAGTAGATTCCAACCACATACTCATTCTTCAAAAGGAGTACAACCTCATTCTGAACTGTGAACAGCTTTCCTAGTCCTAACAGGATTTTTATAGCTCCACAGCTATCAAGCATGGGGACATCCATGCATAATCAGAGCTGCTCCAAGTCAGAAGCAGCTCTGCAGTGTAGGGATGTGCACAAATATTCAAAAATTCAATTTGAATATAAATGTCAACATTTGAACTAGAATCAGATTTTCAAAAATCCAAATTTGAACATTCAAACTTGGATCGGATTTTTGAAAATCCAATAGGGATTTTTGAATAATTCAAATTTGTAGATTTGTATCTGTTGTATATGAATTTGCGCTAAAATTATACGTATCTTGCACTTAAAATGTGGGATTAAAACAGGATGCATATGAGATAATACAAGATGCATATGGATTTTTTACGGAATGCGTACAGATACGTATAACAGATACGAATGTTGTTGACATTCGTATTCTTAAATACGAATCTAACATTCGAATGTACGGATTTGAATGTTATGTATTCAAATAGGATTTTATGACATTCAAATCTACTTGGATTTGAATGTCAAAAATACATTTGTCTACATCCCTACTACAGTGTGTAGATGTTCCATACCAGAGCATCCCTGGCCACCCCCAAGGGCAAGTGTGAAAAAGCCCTCTGTTAAAGCATCCCAAGCTGCAAAATGGGCTTATGAGGAAACTCTGAAGTGTTTCTTCTGAGAACAGTTTTGATATTTCACATATTTACCCACTATTTATTCACTGATTCCTAGGAGGTTCACTACAGCCTAAGGAACAATCCAAGTCAGATGTGAGGAAATGAGTGGTGCTGGTTTTGGATAGTGACTGGATGGGGCTAGCAGACTGCCATCTGTACAGGAAAATAGATGTGATGAGATACTGAGCCACTTCACACTTTCACATAAACACAGGTGATGTTCTGACATGGTATGAACTTCCTAGAAACAGCTTCATGCATGTCAGGGCATCCCCTGTGCATAAAACTGCTCCACACCTATACTAACAGCAGGGCTAGTGCAGCCCAGCTACACTGCATCTGCACTTCTTCTGCCTGGATAACATGTAGGGGGAACACATGACTGGCAGCACCAGCACAATTGTGGGCTGTGTCACCAGGTCATCAGTGGCTTAGTAAAACACCAACTAAGATACATATTCTTTAGGTATCTGAAAG
The DNA here is from genome assembly GCA_023333525.1 of Aspidoscelis tigris stejnegeri. Classification (NCBI taxonomy): domain Eukaryota; kingdom Metazoa; phylum Chordata; class Lepidosauria; order Squamata; family Teiidae; genus Aspidoscelis; species Aspidoscelis tigris. Next base: position 28,627,264 of record JALMGA010000002.1, read on the forward strand.
TGCAAATGTCTAAAGCATCCTATTATCTTCTCTTCCTCATCTAATGCTCTTCTCCTTCAATTACCAGCTCAAGTCTAGAAAGGCAGGATCATCTGGCTGTGGGACTTCAGGGTCAGGTGCAGGTGCCTTGTTTGTGGGTTTTCTGTATGCTATTGTGAGAACAGGCTGCTGGACAAGAAAGGTTCAAAGTGGATTCAGAGCAAATTTGAAGTGGATCCAGAGCGGATTTGATGCATTCAGAGTGGATTAGGGGATTTGTAGGTGTGACTGGCAGCAGGATTCATATTGAACATTTGCATCAAATTTGAATACGATCACATTCAAAGGGGCTTTATTCAAATTTTCTTGCATTCGATTTGAATCGAACATGAAGAAAACAATATTTGTGTGGTGAAGTTCACCAGTGTGACCAAGAATGGAGAGAAAATATCTGACTACAGGATATTGATTTCACACACTTTCCCTTCAGTCATGGAACAGGGAGGAAAGGAGGAGAAAGAACAAAGTAGGATAATCCTTCACCAGTTCCTAGCAGAAGCTGTCTTTCATGTGGAGTAAATATGTTTTTATGTGTGGTAATTGCACTTTGTTATGTAAGCCAATCTGGATTTACATAACTCAGAAGAGTGGTACACAATGCAAATATTACGATACAATAAACTCACAGAGGTGTACAGCATGTTCCAAGGAATGGATGGACTCCATTCACTAAGTTGGCTGAATTGCGTGACAGGCTACTTGAAACTTTTATTAACTTCTATTAATCTGGATTAGGGAGTCCTTAGCCCAGTCCTGCTCTGGGTCTACTCTACTCCCATACAGATGCTGTATTCTTAGAAGCTCCTTGGTTCGGATTAGAAAGTAAGTGCAGAAAGGGCCATAGAGTTTCTTCTCTTTATCTACTGGATTTATGTCTCTGTATCCAATGTTATAACACAGCAGAACCAATTATACCATACCTATTTCTATGGAGGGCCATAGAAATGAACTGAAAACAATTCACCCCAAGTTGATTTCATGAGGAATTGGAGCCATGTTTGTGCTGCCGTTACAAATAAACAGTTGCCTTAGCAACAGCTACGGCATGCAGAACAAGCCATCCACTGTTTCTGATGGTAAGCAATATTATCATTCATCTTTCCTCCAAGCTTTAATTGTTATAGAAGGGAAGTTGTCGTGTTATGTAGTGAAGATAAATGCTCCTATGCAATAACTTACATGTAAGTCTCTCTGCTCATTCTTTTCTCCCATCTGTCATTGTGAGTGACAGGCTACTTCTCATTTGTTCTACCTTATTGCCTCCCTTATTGACTTTGCAACGTCCTGAGTGTTGTTCACTTGTCTCCAACACTTAATTCTCAAGACTTTCAGATAACACCTAACCCTAAACAACTCACACATGTGTGTGTGTGCGGGGGGGGGGGAGAGGTTTGCTGTTGCCTCTTGTTAGTTATACAGCTGCTATGCTCGCCCCCAAAAGGATTAGTAGCATCATATGTTTTTCTTTCCCTTTTCATCTTTCTGTTGCCCTCCATGAACACAGCTACCTGAAGGCAGCAGTACAAGGTCAGAATATAGCCTCCTTTCCATAAAATAAATCTTATTTCCTAGGAAGATTCTGATCCTGAATTTGCACACACTGAGACTCTTTCTGTACTCATTTTAGATTTAGACTAAGGAATTTCTTACTCCATACCACAGGCCTCCCCTCTGCATGCTGATGGGGACCAAGGAGGTTCCATCCCCCTTATTAGTCCTGCTCTGTCTGCACAAGATGGAACTAGATTCAGATTAAGAGGCCCTTAATATGGATCTCTTGTGGATCCATTTAATCAGATCCATAAGAGGACCGAGAGCCTTATTCCAGACTTTTCCAGCAACATGCCATAGTGTGCCAGCAAAAAACACCTAAGCTGCCCCTAGGCTAGGAGCTTTCCCTGCTGACTATTGGAGGTTGGGGGGGGGGGGAAGCAGCTGCAAAACACATGTGAGCTTCACAACGGTGGGGCGGTGTGGGCCAGATGAGCAGATCCAACATACAATCTGGATTGGTGGATTGAGTTATCCCAGATCCACTAATCTAGATCAAACTGAGGTAAGTACAGAAAAGACCTAAGAAAGAAGGCCAAAAGTGTCTTAGAGGTGGTAGCATGTAGATGCTAATGTTTCCATCCCACCTCTAATGCACATTAAAGGTCAGAGAAGGTATTTTGGAAATGCATTTTCTAGCCTTTCATGTGGATTAAGCACTAACATGTGGGTTCTATCCCCTGTAAATTGCTTTAGAACCACTTTTTAAAAAACTGTCTGTAACTGGTGTAACCTAAAATTCCTGTTTTTCTCTGTTTATGATGAAGATTTGTCTGCAATGTAAAATGCCCTTAGCAGGTCTGACCCAATGACTGGTCAAAGTCAGGAAATCTGCATGGGCAGGAAATCTTCAGTGTCATGAAAGAGCAACAAGTTATTAATTATATATTGAATTTATTGATGCATTTATATCATCAGGGGAGAGGAGACATGCTTCTGGGAACTTTCTACCTCAGATGCTAAAATACTTTGATCAGCCTTGGGCACTTGGTGAGAAGGGGAGATATCTTTTTCTGCTCCAGTTCAGGTGGCAAAATGTCCTGGACTAACCTGGCACTCATCTTCTGAATGGGTGATAAAAATGCATCTCTTCCTTCTTGTCATCAAATCCCTTACTACTAAGCAAGCCTGACAAGAGCAAAGCAAATGGTACTGAATGTGTGGCACAGTCCTAAAACAATCTTCCATCTTCCATCCCTCTTTTTTGTGGTGTAATTAATTTTGGCACCACGAATGTACTTGTGTTTTGCTATGCATCATACTCACAGCTGGCACGCTCTTCACCTCATTATATGCCGACCCACATGACTCTCTCACTCATAGTGTTGGCGCTTTCTGAAATTCTACAAGGTGGGTGGAGTAATTAAATCAATAACCTTAGATCAAATGAACTTCCTGGCATCTTTTCAAGGCACATTTTCTTATGCTTAAGTGTATATTTCCATAATAGATGAAGAAGACACAAACGGGTATTACCTCTAAGCAGAGTGAAGGATAAGCTGCGCAAACCACCACATCTTATCTGTCTTATGGTGGATTTTGCAGTCACATTATACAAAAGCTAAAAGGTGATGCCGCCTCTGCCGTGACAGCTTGTCACTTCAATCCAGATGATCCACCAAGAACATGTGCAGAAATGGCCACTTGAGCCAACAGGATAAATTTACAAAACTTTGCTCCCATTCACCTTCTGCCATTACTCATTGCAAAAGAGCCGGCAGCAATCATGGTCCTCACTGGCACTTGATGTTGTTTGCTCCTCAAATTGTTTGCTCTAATTTGGCTTAATGTCAGATCTGTATTATGTAGCAGCCAGATGAAAATGACTAAACATCTTGTTTTCATTACTTCTTTCCCCTGATTTTGGAGTTTCTTCAGATGGAGAGCATCTTTCAGCTGCCAAGAACATGGCCATTGATACCAATAAGTTCACAGTCATTTCTTCATCCAACAAAGAATTTGGAGAAACTAGAGAAGTATTTCAGCTATTGATATTATTTCGCTTTGTTTTGATTGTTTGTTATTGCTTCATCATCTATGCTGCCTACAAAGGCATGGAGCAGAGCCACAACCTTGAATTAGTTAATAGAACATCCATTTCTGGAAAACTCTTTCCTGGACCCAGTTATTTAATAATCCAGTTATTGCTCAATTACAAATATCCCCTTTGGGGCAAGGTCTTGGAGGAGGCTGATACCATGCAGCTCTGGGTACTCTTAGAACAAAGTAATTAACTTGACTTATTTCAGTGTCAGGACCTGTTCACACTTCACTCACTGGAATGGTTTATAATACCATTCCAGTGATGCAAAGAGGGAATTATCCTAGGTACTGACACCAAGTTTGAGAGACAGACAGGATGCCTCTAAAGGCTATTTGCAGGGAGTAGATATCAGGGGAAGGTTTTGCCTTCTGCTTGAAAATGCTCAGAAGCAATTAGTGGGCCACTATGTGAGACAGGAAGCTGGACTAGATGGGCTGTGGGCTGAACCATCAGGGCTTCTCTTACATTCTCTTAGGTTCCAAATTGAATCAATTATACATTTTTCTTCCATATATATTTTAATCCAAAATTTGCTATGTTCAATTACTATGTTCAAATAATTAGTACCATTAATTCCATCTTTTCTTTACTCTGATATTACTTCTAAAACCAACGGCAAAAATATATTTCAATTTATAAAATATTCTGGATCTTACATAAGTAAAAATTACATCTACATAGTCTGGCCACTTTTTTATTTTTCTTTAACCAATCAAAACACTGAATTCTGTTATTTTAATTTAACTTGCTTACCACCTAAGTCCCTTTTTAGAGAACAAAAAATAATGAAAATATTCTTCTTAAAAGAGGTTATAACCCTACTTTCCAGGAACATTTTTTAAAACTACTTCCTAACAGAGAAATGGATGTTTAAGGGGGAAAACTCAGTTTCACCAAGCATAAAGTTGCAAGGAGCCAGTATTATCAAACTGACTTTCAGCTGTATTTGGAGTTAAACCCATGGACATATCAATTTAGGATTTATAATTTTAATCATGTTGAATATAATCAGTTTCTTCTCACAGGTCTTTTTGATATGATTTATTTGCTTCTTTAATTAAATAAAGATTCAGTTGGCCTGAACCAATTTTTCTTTTTCACTGACCTTAGGGAGCAGGAATTATAAAAGTTTCCATACTATTGATAACCAGATCATTGCCTGAAAAACTATAGGGATAGGCATTTTGAAATATTCCTGTATGATACACTTCTGTAATCATCTCAGATGCAAATGTTGAATCCTAGATAACAATGAAGTAATGGCATGCAAACCAAGTTTGTTGATGGTTTTTTAAAAATATAATTGGACCCAACTGCATCTAATTTAAAATTATCCTTTGATCAAAATCATGGCTTCTATGCCAAGCATCAGTTTTGTTTCTTTTTGTACAGACATGATTAATTACAATGTAAAGGATAAAGAAGATTTTAGATAGTTAGTACAGAGGCACTGAGATTTTTTTTCAAAAAAAGATAATAGAAGCAAAAGCTGAATTCCTGGCAACCATGTAGAAAATCTTCTACTTTTTTCTTGGCAACTGCACAGAAGAACATAAGAACATAAGAGAAGCCTTGCTGGATCAGGCCACAGCCCATCTAGTCCAGCATCCTGTCGCACACAGTGGCCCACCAAATGCTCAAGGGCATCTCAAGCAGAGACAAGGACAAACCTCCTCCTGCTCTAGAGTCCCAGCAGATGGCCTTAGAAGCGCCCCAGTTCCTCCCCCCCCCCACTCAGCCTGAAGGATGCACCTAGGCATTCGTTCTAGTAGGCATTGATACATCTGTCATCCATAAATTTGTCTAACCCTACCTTAAAGCCATCCAGACTGGTAGCTGTCACCACCTCATCCGGCAGCACATTCCATAAGCCGATGACCCTCTGGGTGAAGAAATACTTCCCCCTGTCAGACCTTATTCTCCTACCCATTAGCTTCATAGAGTGCCCCCTGGTTCTAGTGTTGTGAGATAGAGAAAAGAAATTTTCTCTATCCACCCTTTCTATACCGTGCATAATTTTAGATACTTCAATCAGGTCCCCTCTCAAACACCATCTCTCCAGACTGAAGAGGCCTAGACGTTGCAGCCTGGTTTCGTAAGGGAGGTGTTCCAGACCCTTAATCATTCTGGTTGCCCTTCTCTGCACCTTCTCTAGTTCCACAATATCCTTTTTGAGGTGTGGTGACCAGAATTGTACACAATACTCCAAATGTGGCCTCACAATAGATTTATAAAGGGGCAAAATGACACTTGCTGTCTTATTTTCTATTCCCTTCCTAATTATTCCCAGCATTGAATTTGCTTTTTTCGCTGCTGCCGCGCACTAGGTTGACACCTTCATGGAACTGTCCACCAGAACTCCGAGATCCCTTTCCTGGTGTGTTGCAGAAAGCTCAGACCCCATAAGTTTATAGACGTAATTTGGCTTCTTGGCCCCAATGTGCATTACTCTGCACTTGTTAAGATTAAAGCACATTTGCCACTTGGTTGCCCACTCACCCAATGCTAAGAGATCCCTCTGGAGCTCTTGGCAATCTCTTTCAGATTTTACTACCCTAAATAATTTAGTATCCAGCAAACTTTGCTATTTTACTATGTACCCCTTCTTCTAGATCATTGATGAATAAATTAAAAAGCATTGGTCCCAGTACTGAGCCTTGAGGGACCCCACTTTTTACTTCTTTCCACCCTGAGAATTTGCCGTTGATTACTACTCTCTGCTTTCTGCCCTTAAGCCAGTCACAAATCCAGGACAGAACCTGTCCTTTTATTCCATAGCTGATGAGTTTACTCAGTAGCCTTTGATGTGGGACTTTGTCAAAAGCCTTCTGAAAGTCCAGATAGACAATGTCTACTGGTTCACCTTTATCCACGTGTTTATTGACACTCTCAAAGAATTCCAATAAATTTGTGAGGCATGATTTACCTTTGCAGAAGCCATGCTGGCTTTTGTTCAGCAATGCTTGCTCCTCCATATGCACACTAATTTTGTCTTTAATAATGGTTTCCATCACCTTACATGGAACTGACGTTAAGCTAACTGGTCTGTAGTTGCCTGGATCACCCCTGGATCCTTTTTTGAAGATAGGTGTTACATTTGCTATCCTCCAGTCCTCAGGTACGGAGCCTGATGTTAGGGAAAGATTATATATTTTTGCTAGAAGGTCGGCAATTTCGCATTTGAGTTCCTTAAGGACTCTTGGATGAATACCATCTGGTCCTGGTGACTTGTTCACATTTAGTTTATTAAGACATGCCAGGACCTCTTCCTTGGTTATTTCTGTGCAGTTTAACTCTTCAGAAAATACAGGCTCAGCTACTGGCATGTGTCTTCTGTCTTCCTCCGTGAATACGGAAGCAAAAAATTCATTTAGTCTCTCTGCAATCTCCGTTTCTTCTTTAATTACCCCTTTCTGTCCTTTACCATCTAGTGGTCCAACTGCTCTCCTGGTTGGATTCCTACTTCTGATATACTTATAGAAGTTCTTGTTATTTCTTTTGATGTTTTTAGCAATGTGCTCCTCAAAATCTTTCTTAGCTTTCCTAATGACCGTCTTGCATTTGTGTTGCCAGTGTCTATGTTCCCTCCTGTTCTCCTCATTTGGACAAGCCTTCCATTTCCTAAATGAACTCTTCTTGTTTTTAATGACTTCATCTACTGCATTTGTGAGCCACATTGGTTTCTTCTTGGACCTAGAAGTCCCCTTTCTTCTTTTAGGAATGCATTCTAGTTGTACTTCCATTATTGTGTTTTTAAGTAGTCTCCATGCATTTTGAAGTGATTTAACTCTTTTGACTTTCCCTTTCAATTTCCTTTTCACTAGGAAATAGAAGCATTTCCTATTGCTTTTTTTTCCAGAGAGATAAGAAGGATCCAATATGGAGGTTTCTGCATGTAAACCAGATAGGGATGGGCATGATTTATTTTTTTCGTATTCTATTCATATCAAATTGAATGCAGGAAAATTTGTATTAATTCAAATAGATCCCCTTCAAATGTGGTAGGATTCGATACAAATGTTAGGTACAAATCCCATGTGAATCCTATACAAAGCCCATACATATCCCATACGAATCTGCTTGGAACACATCAAATCCACCCTGAATCCACTCTCAATCCACTTCAAATCCACTCTGGAACTGTTGCAGATTCAACTGGGGCAGCCGCTTTCCCCCCTCCCCAGGTTCATGAATGTAACAAAGCTTCATACGAATGTTCAGAAGCATTCAATTCAAATTTGAATGGCAACCTTTAAATGTGCCAATATTTGATTCGAATCCGAATGTCGAAATTCAGCCAAATTTGTACAAATAATGAATAGTACAAATATTTGTGCACATCCCTAAAACCAAATACTAGATTGCTGAGGCATGGCCATTCCCAAATCCCATCTCTCCATTGTGTCTGAAATGCAATACAATACACAAGTACCTGAGAATAATGTCCTTTGAACTCAGCAGAACTCATTACAGAGTAAGCATGCCTAGAACTGCAATATGTGCTAAGAAATTACTAGCCCAGCCCTGACCACTGTGAGGTCTAGACCAGGCCAGTATTTAATTCACTTTAAAAGGTTGCTGTGAGGATACAATAGAAAAGGAAGGTAGAGAATAGATAGGGAAGGCTTTCTGACCATGGAGAATGAATGAACAAATGATAACAATTCACTCATCAACTTCTTTTCCTTCGCCATCTCTTTTGCTTATGTCGCTTTCTTTTAATTGGAATTTTTCAGAGAATACTTAGTTTTGGATAATTGTGACATCACTTTTGATCAAATGTAGGGATGTGTACAGATATTCGAAAATTTAAAAATCCGATTCAAATCCATCAAATGTCGACAATCGGATTTTCGAAAATCCAAATTTAAACATTCCATTGGATTTCAGATTTTTCAAAATCTGATACAGATTTTTTAATAATTCGAATGACTAGATTCGTATCTATCACATATGAATATGCAAAAAACCATGTATTTGGGACAAATATGAGTTGCAAACAGAATAAATACAGATTTTTGCGAATTCATATTTCGGACATGAAACTTGTCAACATTCATATATCCAGATCTGAATCAGATTTTCGAAAATCCGGATCTTTGAATTTCGAATCGAATTGAATTTTTGAATATTCAATTTGGATCCGAATGTAAAAAATGCATTTGTGCGCATCCCTAATCAAATGACTCCCTAATATGCATAATGGCATCAGAGACTGAGGCCACGTCTCACTTTGGAGGTGTCTACTGACTCCAAAAATGAAGACAAGGTGGCAGCAGGCGCCTTTTTGAGGCAACAAGAGTGTCCTATTAAGGTAAGTGGAGATGTGGCCTGAATGACTGGTATCCATGTCTGTAGGAGGTACACAAGGCATTGTCTCTGATCGTCTCTGAAAAGGACCTATGGAAATGGAATGCTGGCAGTTGTCATTCAGGAACATCTTGAAGAACATAGTTTGAGAGCCACTTGTCTACAATCAGATACTGTTAAAAGTCGTCTTCTGGGCAACTTATTCTTACCTAGCAAACATGAAACCTCAGCATGTGACTTCTTGGTTCTTAAAGCCTTGGAAAGATCAGCTCAGTGATGGGTTGAATTTCTCAGAACTGGGGTTGTCCTTTTTGTCACGTTGTAATGCACTCATGTTTGATAGGAAAATTGTATAATCTATGGGTGGGAGTTTCCTGCCCTGAGAGAAGGATACCAGTGGCATACCCTGTTCCTATTTGTACATTTGAATATCCACATTTCCTTATTTACAAAAGTGCAGAAATGCCTGTGGGAGGAAGCAGTAGGAAAGGACATCTGCAAACATGGAGGAGGATCATACAGGAAAGTTGGAGAGTGAGCAATGATATCATCATGGCAATTAAGAAATAAAAGGCCAATTGGAAAAACAGTAAGCCATATATAAACTAAATGCAGAAATGCAGATCTCCAGATTTATAGATTTCTAGAAATCTGAAAATGAGGAATTCATGGAACAGAATTGCTAGGGCCATTTTAACAATCATAGAAAGTAAAAAATGGGCAGACCAGTGGTCAACCAAGGGGTAGCAACCATTGTCACAGTTGGTTTACCTGATGTGGAAGTGTAAATATACATACATCCACATGGAAGGCACTTTTTTGTGCATCTTTTGATTGGATGCTTTTTTCTAAAGGAATGATTTTAAAAAGCCATGTCTAATCACACTCTAAGATAAGTCGGATTTGTCTCTGGACCAGTACTCTATGTGCAGGATAGATATAGTATATCACATATGGTTTTTAAAAAAATGGTTTTCATAACGAGATGAGTCTTCTCTCCAAATTAGCAAAAGATCCATATGTCAGTTGTTGGTATAAACTAATTGCCAATAAACTTACACATATTGCCAAATTACTGGACTACTTTCTTGAAACGGGATTCACCCCTGAAGATGGGCAGGGCAGATTGCCGTAATAATGATTGTGGCAATTTTGGGCATGCATTTGACATTGCCATAGTGATCTTTATACTGTGTGTGACTGAGCAGTATAGTCACATAGTCATTCCCCCTTGTCACGCTGCTGTCCAGAAGACAGTCAACCTACCCCTCAAGCTGTGGACTACTTCTTAGTAGTACAGCTAGATTGCTTTGGGGAGGGGTTAGCCAACGCTAGAGTGGTGGTGGTGCCATGCAGATGGGCCTATCTCATAAGCAAATCACTGTTCACTAACAGATAAGTATAAACAGGTCATAAGACTCTTAATTTGAACAAGGATCTGTAGGATGTATCTTATTAAGAAACATTCTCAGAATGATACAAACACCACTATAATTCTGGCAACTGCTAAATTTATTTTAATGTCTCTCAAAACCAGAACTATTTTTTGTAAATCTTTGCTCTTTCTGCACTAGGCCTTATTCTAATTTATATCCCAGAATAGGGGTCTGCTTTCCGCATGCTAGTGTGTCTGGGCAGAGCCTGCCATAACCTGCGTGCGAATATAACCCAGAATAAGGCCCAGTGCAGAAAGGGTCTTCAAATCTTGGGTTAATTTTTTTAAAAATTGGACCTGTTCCAATATAAACTCTAGACCTGTTCACACTTACCTTCATGGAGTGTTTCCAGGTGCTCATGGGGAGGTCCATACAGAAGCCACACCACTGCCACCATCCTGGAGCTCACTCAATCTGCCCTTGTCTTCACTAGCTGTGGACATGTAAAATCTTGTCCACAGCTTGACCAGGAGCAGGTAATGAGCTCCCTCTCAGTAGCATTCACGCCTCTTTCCAGATCTAATGCTGCAAGTGAGCATGGCAGCACAGCTGTAGCTGAGCAGTCATGCACCACAGGCAGATCACCATGGCAATGTCCCGAACTGCAGAGAGGTCCCTTCGTGCTTCATCTTAGCCTCACTGGGTGTCTTAAGCAGAACTCAAGGGTTATCTTCATCTGCTCTCAGTTCACTGCAAACAGCCTTTGGAGGCACTCTGCCAGTCTCTTCAACCTGGGGACAGTACTAGGCATCCATTTTAGTAGCCATTATTACACCTGTCCTCCATGAATCTATCTCATCTTTTCTTAAGCCTATCCAGGTTGGTTCCTGTCACATTCTAACATTCAGCTTCCAAAATAGCATATGATGGCTAGTTGCTGGTACTTTTTCCTAATATGCCTTCACTTCATTCAAAATCTGCAAAATGTGTTTTGACCTGCAAAACCCCACATAATCTTGAATCAACTCAAAAAGATATTTCTCTAGAAGATTGATGTGAAACCATTTTCAAGAACCGCAATTATAAGAGTTGAATTTTTAAAGATGCTCTGTAAACCTCTGTTTCCATGGTTATTTCTTCTCCTGATTCACTTTTCAATTCTTCTTAAAATAAAATTCAGGTGTACTGAAATTGTTCTCCCTTATTTGTGAATTAAGACCACGTTGATTCAGTCCTTGATTACGTGTGTCTGTGTGTACAGCACCTTCAGAGTTTAGTGCTATCAGATGTTCTTCACACTGTATTAGTTATTGGACACATCTCTATTGTTCAGGTGAGGCAGCACCAATCAAAGTGTCCAGTGCATGGCACTCTCCATGTCTCCAGTTTTGAAGCATGGAGGTGCCATTCTGTGTGGCACGTCCATGCAGGGCATGAAAAAAAAAACCAGCCTAGGACATGGCTCAGGGAGTGATCAAGCCACCAAGAGCCCAGTGTGATCACTGTGTGATGGGGACTATAAAGCTCACGGGGGCTTCAGAGCACAGGGGTATGTGGCAGCACAGACCTTATCTCATCCAAATGTGGGCAACCTTGTTCTCCCTGCTAAACTGCTAAATTGCCTCCCTGGGCCACGTAAGAAGCCCATGGACTGCTGGTAGACCTAGTAAAACATGTCTACAAATATGCCATTCTCTGTGGTCATTTTGGCCACCTAGCTTGGATTACACTGCACCCAGTTCAGATGCAATAGGCTACTGAGGTGCAGGACCTCTCTAGTCCACACCAGAGGGACCTACAGCCTGGACTGTATGATTCCAAAAGTAAGTGTGGAAAAGACCTTACTTCCAAGCACATAGAGGATTGAATTGCAGTTCTGTACTCACTCTCTTGGGAGGGTTATTTATTTATTTATTTATTTATTTATTTATTTATTTATTTATTTATTTATTTATTTATTTATTTATTTATTGGTATGTCTATCTTGCTCTATACCCAAATGTCTCAGGGCGGATAGCAACATTTAAAATCAGATATATAATAAAACACAAACAGTATATATTAAGACAGTAGCAGTGTCTGTAAAGTTTCAAGAGACAATATATTCCCATTTAGCCAAAGGCCAGGGCAAGGAGTGAAGGAGCCTGGCATACCTCAAGGGGGAGACTATTCCATAACCTAGGGCCCATCACTGGTAAAGCAGTATCTCGGGTGCCCACTCCCAAGTACTGGGACAACCAGGAGGACCTCCCCTTCAAATCTTAAGGCTTGGGCAGGTCGATACAGGAGAATGACAAAATGAGGACTTGATTCTGTGAGGCAGGATTGCACACCATGCTTTCATGTACCCAAATTGCAGACTGAAGCCTTGGAAAGCTGCTGCCAGTCTTTGCAGGCAATGTTGAAACCCCTATCAGGTTTCTAGATGAGGACAACTTCTAACCATACCGAAAAGATGATGTCAAAGTGGCTTGAAGCATTCTGTATGGGAAAGCCTGGGAAGGCAAGAAGAGAAACAAGGAAACTTCTTTCTCCCCAGAAGGCAAAAATGTAGTATGAATTGCACTGCCTCATTCTCACTGCACACCAAGCCATTCCCAGGGGAGATGTTTCCTGCCCAGGAAATGGTGGGGGAGTGAAATAGATCAGATCTCTTGGTGCGATGGAGCTTAAATGCACCCCCATTCAAGAAGATAAGAACATAACATAAGAACATAAGAGAAGCCTTGCTGGATCAGGCCACAGCCCATCTAGTCCAGCATCCTGTCGCACACAGTGGCCCACCAAATGCTCACGGGCAACTCAAGCAGAGACAAGGACAAACCTCCTGCTCTCGAGTCCCAGCAGATGGCCTTAGAAGCGCCCCAGTTCCTTCCCCCCCCCTCAGCCTGAAGGATGCACCTAGGCATTCGTTCTAGTAGGCATTGATACATCTGTCATCCATAAATTTGTCTAACCCTACCTTAAAGCCATCCAGACTGGTAGCTGTCACCACCTCTTCCGGCAGCACATTCCATAAGCCGATGACCCTCTGGGTGAAGAAATACTTCCCCCTGTCAGACCTTATTCTCCTACCCATCAGCTTCATAGAGTGCCCCCTGGTTCTAGTGTTGTGCGATAGAGAAAAGAAATTTTCTCTATCCACCCTTTCTATACCGTGCATAATTTTATATACTTCAATCAGGTCCCCTCTCAAACACCGTCTCTCCAGACTGAAGAGGCCTAGACGTTGCAGCCTGGTTTCGCAAGGGAGGTGTTCCAGACCTTAATCATTCTGGTTGCCCTTCTCTGCACCTTCTCTAGTTCCACAATATCCTTTTTGAGGTGTGGTGTCCAGAATTGTACACAATGCATTTGTGTTCTTCTGCTCTTCTGCTGAGGGGCCCCAAATGACCCTTTCTATATGGGGGCAATGAGAGCCAACATTTTAGTATCACTTTCTCGTCACCACTTCTTTTTCCCTACATTTCCCTAGGGCTTCTTTTTCCCTACATTTCTTTGCTTTTCTCCTCAGTGTCCTTTCTTACATACCACCATATTTGTTAGAATTATTATTCTCCCTCCAAAATTTTAATTTATACCTTGTAGTTGAAAGGCACAAAGTTTTTCCAACTATATCTGTACAAGGAAAATGCTGCACATTTCATAGGCCGAGAAAACTAATATTCCTCACTCGGTACTTGCATTGTAGTAATTATATATGTTTTTATTTAAAACGTGTATATATTGTTTCTCACAAAACAGAGTAAAAAAAAAAATCTCAAATTGATTTACAGAAAAAGATTGAAAACAAGTGTTATAAAAAACTTCAAAAAATTCAGCAATTAAAAACACATTAAAAACTGGCTGAGTTGCCACCAGGCAAGATGGCCCTGTCACCTGATGAGTCTTTTTGGCTCAGATTTTCCAAAGCCCCCAGCAGTATTTTCATTGCTGAATGTTATTTTAAGTTTCACCTTAAAATTCACTTTGAGATGTATTTATTTAACTAGCTTCAAAGAAATAGAAATAATTATGTGCTTCTCATGACAGTTTCTTTTTATTGTTCTTGATCCTTTCTATTGCTCCTTTTGAAGGAATAGCTTCCCTAAAAGAGAAGGGGGTTGCATGTACTTTAAATGCAGAAGCCCAGATTCAGACCTTGATATCTCCAGTGTTCAAAAAGGGCTTATTTGAAATTCTTGAGAAGCATTGATAATCACTAGGAGTGAAGAACCAGAGCAGCCAGACACCCTCTTAAGTGGGATAAGGCAGTGTGCACCAGCCCCTGAAAAGCTAAGTACAGCCCTTACATGGGCTCACACTGTGTATTAAGCCCCTGACTTTGGTGTGAATTCCCACCTTTGCTTCCCGGGGAGAACTTCACCAGGAGATGAAGATGGGGGAGAATTCCGGGTTCTGTATTTATGGACACCACCTCTCCCCCTAACTTTGTCTGAGCACTGGTAAGGTGTGAATTGCCAACAACAAAGAAATAACATAGCACCTAACTTGTAAAATCTAAAACTTAATACTTGTTCTATTCTTTTTTTAGGTTAGGTTTTAAGTACAAGTATTAGGATTTAAGTACAAATATTAGATCAAAAAAGGATATGATGGGTAGGTTTGTATTTGTCAAAGTAGTTATATGTGGAAAAATATTAACTTTGGCTAGTATATATGCACCTAATAATGGGCAGAAGAGATTTGTGGAAGACATGCTTAGGAAATTAAGAGTGTTTGCAGAGGGCCCTGTATTAGTGAGTGGGGGTTTGAATATGGATGTGGAGACTGATGGAAGACGAAGAGGACAAGGAAGAAGAAGAGGTGAGATTTTGAATGTGAGTAAATGGGACCTGACAGACAACTATGAGAAAGCAGAGATAACATCAAAACCTTTTATCCTTTACTCATCAAGGCATAGGCTGCATCCGCACGGCATGCCTTAATTCAGTTTAACGAAACCGAAATAATTGAACCGGAACGAAACTGTCTCCACCGGCTTTCAACTTGATCCGTGTCAACGGCATCCCGCCGGCAACCTTATCTCGGATTCAATCTTGGGAGGCCCCACGGCAAGTCCTCCCTGCCCATTGCCAGTCAGGATTCTGCCCACCCCATTGCTGTTCCCTCCCAGGATCAGCCCTTCTCACTTAGTTCAAAGTAACAGAGATCAGACCTCTCCCTCATGGCTGTGCAGCTCTCCGCCTCCTTTCCTCTGCACCATGTTTCCCTCCCCCTTTTCTTCCAGCTTTGTGCTCTTCCCTCATCACCCCCATCGAAGAAGTCTGGATCCTCCTTTCCCACCCGTGCTTCCCTGGCGCTGAGAGGTTGGGCTGGAGGGGAGTGAGGGGCTTTTTCATTGCTCAGAGCATACAGCAGCAGCAGCAGCAAGTAAAGCCCCATGTTTAAATACAGAATCTCAGCTGCTTCGCCTCCTTTCACTTTCAAAGGTCTGACATTGTTAATCGGGAGTGAAGGGGCTTTCTTGCTACACTGTAGCGCTCCTGTGTGAGGGCGGGGGGGGGGGAGTAGCAAAAGTGTCTGATTTTATAGCTGTCATGAAAGCCTGCCTGTGGGACATATGAAAGAAAGGCTTTTTCCCCCCAAATACTACTTTCCCCTCCTCCATTTCACAGTGGCACCTCAGAGAAGTGATTGGAATCACTTCAGAGGCTACTTTGCCTCTGCCTGTGGTCACACCTAAGGTTTAATCCAGTTTCAGTCCACTTTCAGAGTGAGAGAATACACCAGCAAACTGACAAGCTGGTTTTCTTTCAGGGTTAATAACTCAGAAAATCCACATTTAGACTAGATAATGTGGAAAGAAAACTACTGGTCACTTTGCTGATGTGTTCTCTCACTCTGAAGGTGTAGTGAAGCTGGATTAAACCTTAGGTGTGACCACAGCCTATAATGGATTGAGACCAAAAAAAATCAGGACTCAGGAAAGTATGCTTGAAGGGAAGAAAGTCCACAAATGAAACAGATTGGACTAAAACAGATTGATCTAGTGGTTAGGGAGCTGGACTCTCATCTGGGAATACCTGGTAACCTTGATTCCACACTCCTCCACAAAGCCAGCTGGGTGACCTTGGGCTAGTCACAGATCTCTGCTGAGCTCTCACAGCCCCACCCACCTCACAGGGTGTCTGTTGTGGGGAGAAAAACAGAAAGTTTGTCAGCCGCTTTAAGTCCCCTTAAATGGGGGTGAGAAGTGGGGCAGAAAAGCCAACTCTTCTTGTTCCTCCCTGAAGCCAGCTGGGTGACCTGGGCTAGTCACAGCTCCCTTCTGAGCTATCACAGCTGCCCAGCTGTGCAGCTGTCCGCCTCCTTTCCTCTGCACCACCTTTCCCTCCCCCTTTTCTTCCAGCTTTGTGCTCTTTCCTCATCACCCCCATTGAAGAAGTCTGGATCCCCCTTTCCCACCCATGCTTCCCTCGCGCCAAGGGGTTGGGCTGGAGGGGAGTGAGGGGCTTTTTCATTGCTCAGAGCACACAGCAGCAGCAGCAGCAGCAGCAGCAGCAAGTAAAGCCCCATGTTTAATACAGAATCTCAGCTGCTTCGCCTCCTTTCACTTTCAAAGGTCTGAACTTCTGAAATTGCGCAAATTTGCAACATTGTTAATCAGGAGTGAAGGGGCTTTCTTGCTACACTGTAGCGCTCCTCTGTGAAGGCTGCTCCAAAAAGTTCAGGCTTGCAAGAGAAAGGAGGGGAAGCATTAATGTTTAAAGGAATGGGGCTTTATTTGCTGCTGCTGCTGCTGCTGCTGCTGCTGCTGTTTTGCTGCAGATCAGGCAGATCAGGCAGGGAAACATCCCCCCCCCCCAATGACATGCCCAGCATACGGACAGCCATTGGATACAGTGCGATTGGGGGAGGGACACCCTGAACATGGAATCTCATCCCTTAACACGGTACTGTCCACACAGTTAAAAAGGAAACACGTATGGATGCACGATTTGGAGTGAGACCTGTTAAAATCAGGATTTATTTCAAAACGTTTTAACATGGTTTAACACAGAAATAGCGTGTTAAGCCGAACTGCCGTCTGAACTAGGAGAACTCAAAACATTTTGAATTCGAGATAACGATGCCGTGCGGATGCGTATTCACTAGAATAGACCATGTTTTGGTCAGCAAGGTATTTCCATTGAAGATAGAGGACGTAACCATAGGGGCACAGTGGATTTCTGATCACACACCTATTATTGTAAGGATGGAGATGGATAGGAGAAGGGATAGGAGGCAGTGGAGGTTTAACCCTGAGATTTTGGGTATAGAAGGAGTGCAAGAATTTTTGAGTGAGAAAATTGGAGAGTATTTTCAGATCAACTCAAATAAAAATGTTTCAACTCCATACCATTCCATTGGCAATCCTTATCCCAATCAATCAGCTTGTTTCTTTCTAAAAAGTGTTTGAAGTGTTATTTGAGCCTTTCTTTGATGTAAATATAGACAGAAGCATATTTACAGCTTATAGATAAATCTTTTGATGAATCATGATCCACTGATTTATCATCAGTGATTAATTTTTTGTTTTGTTCAGCACATGATTCTAAAACTTGTCACTAAAATTGGAGAGAAAAACTCAGAAAATAGAAATTGAACCTATTTCTCCATTCAGAGCGAGCAAAGTATTACTTGGAAGAGTGAGCAAGAGAATGTCCTTTAGCCTTCCAGTCTGAGAATTATTGATCAGTACAGAATAAACCCTAAAGCAACAACCTGTGAAGATACCTTCTGGTGTTCCTGATAACACTGAGGAGCTCTAAAGTTACTGCAAGGTGAGCTTTTAATTGGTCCCCAGACAGACATCTTTACAAATCACAGAATTTACTTTCCATTTCATCCAGCACTTGCCATTTCTTCAAGTGGAAAGGTAAAGTCCTTCACCGGATCTCTAAAAGCCACCATTAATATCTATATAATTTAGCAGTCTGTAAGTAGATCGTGATGTCCTGTTTCAAAAGCAACATCTCCTTTAAATAATTGATTTGTTTTGCCATTTTCAAACAGGACTGGGAAGAGCAAAGGAACAGAGAACAGTTGATTGAGGTGTTTCATCATAAGGATTTCTCAAGCGCTAGTCTACTTATATATTCAGAACAGTCCAACCCTTTGCCTTGCTTGGAATCATCTGAAATTTTGGTGCGGACTTTTCTGTAGCTCTTGCTTGCTACTTCAAGGAAGAAAAGGAGGAAGAGGCATGGTGTTTAAACTTTCTAAACCAAAAAGCTGAATTCAAAAGGTGGCACGCAATGGGTGTATTTCCACTCACGTTATAAAACATTGTGTACAATTCTGGTCACCACACCTTAAAAAGGATATTGTGGAACTAGAGAAGGTGCAGAAAAGGGCAACCAGAATGATTAAGGGTCTGGAACACCTCTCTTATGAAATCAGGCTGCAACATCTAGGCCTCTTCAGTCCAGAGAGACAGCGTTTAAGAGGGAACCTGACTGAAGTATACAAAATTATGCATGGTATAGAAAAGGTAGAGAAAAAATCTTTTCTCTATCGCACAACACTAGAACCAGGGGGCACTCTATGAAGCTGATGGGTAGGAGAGTTGGATCCGACAAGGGGAAGTATTTCTTCACCCAAAGGATTATTGGTTTATGGAATGTGCTGCCAGAAGAGGTGGTGACAGCTTCAAGGTAGGGTTAGACAAATTTATAGATGACAGATGCATCAATGGCTACTAGAATGAATGCCTAGGTGCATCTTTCAGGCTGCGGGGGGGAGGGGTGAAGCAGGATGCTTCTAATGCCATTTGCTGGGATTTGGGAACAGGGAAAGGTTTGTCCTTGTCTCTGTTTGAGATGCCCATGAGCATTTGGCAGGCCACTGTGTGTGACAGGATGCTGGACTAGATGGGCTGTGGCCTGATCCAGCAGGGCCTCTCTTATGTTATTTTATGTTAACAATTTGAAAATGATTTGAATTTTCTTTGTCCCCATTACAAATTGGGTTCCCGTGTTTTACAAGGAGTAAATCACTAAAAACTGCAATAAAAAAACACCTATAAATAAGGTGTCTTTATTCCTTTGGGAATGGTACAGCAGTATTGGGGCAGATGGTCATGAATTGAGTGGGGTTTCACCCTGCAGGACAGCGCCTTGCGAGATTTAAAGTGCTCAAGCCTTTTTCCCTCTGTAGACCAGTTCGTGGTTTCATTTTCAGCCACTTCACACTGATAACAAGTGACAGTTCACCCACTCCACTTCACACTGATAACAAATTTCATTTCTCACCCACACTTCCCTCACTTTCTCCTTTTTCACCTGGGCTGCCCCTTTCCTTTGTGGGTGGGTGAGAGAAAGGTGAGATAAAGGAGAAAGTGAGGGAAAGGCTTAGGGAGGCGATTTTGTGCAACATCATAAAATGGGGCATTGGAGGAGGGATGGGGGGGCTCTGGAAGCGATCCCCATGGTTGTGCTCACTGGAAGGTTTGGCTTTGGCAGAAGCAAACAACAGCAGCAAAACCAGGAGGGGAGGGGAGGGGGGGAGTTGGGATTCCCACCCTTGGCCACCTCATTGTGGGCTCAAACCCAATTGGGTAAAAGAGATGGGCACCCTGACTGGCAAAGGGTGGGGAGGAAAAGATCTGCTTTCCCCAATGCATTCTTGAAGCATTTTTCTTTTCTTTTCTTTTCTTTTCTTTTCTTTTCTTTTCTCTTCTCTTCTTTTTCTTTTCTTTTCTTTTCTTTTTTTTTGTGGGAGCAGCAGAATCAGGATTGACAGCCATTTAAAGTCAACGAAATAGGATCAGCCAGAGTGCACATTTTCATTGGGTTTTGTTGTAGAATTTTAAAAAGCATTTTAAAAAGCTCAGGTGGGAACACAGCCAATGGGTGTTTTTGCTTTATGTGTGCTGGGGAACTCCCCAGCATGGGGCATCCACATTTCATGGAGTTGTTTCTTCACCAGGGCCATTTCGCATTTCACTTCCCATCCCATGGATAGAAAAGGAGCACAATCACCTAACATTGATTAGTGCTCACATTTGTAAGCCCTAGTCACTAACAGCCCATGCCCCACATAATCGGTCACTCACCTGTGATCAATCCCAGAGCCGGTCCTCTTCAGGGCTCCATCTTCTTGAGTGCAGCACCCTCTGCAACTGTGCAACTATGATGATGATGATGCTCTGTGCAGCCACAGTCACATACTTGCATGGCAGCTCTGTTGACCTCCCCATCCAGCAGAGGTGAGAACGCAACACATCAGTTTCTGGGGGAGGTTAGTAAGTTTATGGAGCACAATTTCTTGCCACTTCTGGACAAGCAGAAGACGTTTCTAGGATGTAAATGCCTCCTGCAAGCATAGATGCACCTGTCCAGAGGTTGCCTAATTTCATGCTAAGGGCTGAAGTGCAAATTCAGCCCGAAAGTGGTTCAATGTATTCAGGAGTTCCGTTCATGTGTATAGATGTAGTTTTAACTGCTTTATACCTATCCTAACTGCCAGGCCATCCCAGCCCAGAAGTTCAAATGGAGCCTGGGGAGGGGTGGCACAGGCATGGTTGCATGCCACATCACCCCATCATGACAGCAACTGTGGCATGCAGGCCTACTGACACCATTGCTGTGGTGACACAATCACCTCTAACATAGTGGTGATCATGGCAACTAGCAGCTCACCAGTGTCTGGCAATGTCTGAGATAGTTATGATGTCCCAAAGTGTGGACACTGGATCTATCCCCCATCTTCACTTCCCTGGGATGCTGTTGCAGGGAAGTGAAAATACGAAGACCCAGTGAATGACATATGAGATTCTTCCAGAAAATGTACTATAGCATCCATATGGCTGGTGATGCACAGCTATTGTCGCAAGGGAATCAATACAAAATTGTACAAGGGTTCAGCATAGATAGCTCTATCACTAAGAGTGTGTCTCCACATGGTGTCCAAAACACCTGTGAGGAGCATTCGTATTGACCTGTCTTCACTGCACTTTCCTCTGGTGGACCAGTAGGATACATGGAGGGATTTGAGTGCCCCTCAAAGACACAAAAAATCCATTGTGTGAGGAGTGACTCTGTGGCTGCTTGTCACACAGCACAGGTGTCAGACTTGATGATGTGGTCACACAATGGCAGTGGCATCATCAAACTACTTTCTGAGATCACAAGAGAGGCCCACCTTCCACAGTCGGAGTGGAGAAAGAGCCTAAGTAAGAAGCTATGTCTGCCATCCCTACGGCTGGTTCTGCACTAGTGGTGGCAGGAGTCCAAAGCAAATTCCCAAACTTGAAAACAGTACTAGCAATCAAAGTGTTGATAGTAACTTCACCTTAGTGCATCTAAATAAATAAGTGCTAATAATATATTGTGGTATAAGTGCCATGTCTCGGATCAGAACCATGAAGAGGTACACAGGAAGATCTGATCCACATGGCAGTAGTGCTGGCAGGTTTAAATCCTTATCCTATCTATCCTCAAGTCAGGCATATTGGTTGGAGGCCCATTTAAAAGTTTAAAATCGTTGCCCTGAAATATTTTCTATTTTCCCTTCTCACATAGGAAACAATGGGCTTCCCCTTTCTCTTAACCACATATGAAATTTTGCTGACAGAGATTAAGCAGCAACTGAAATGGTATGGGAAATGGATTTTGCAATACAATAGAAAGAATATTATTGGGATTCTAGATGAAGACAGACTTTCTCAGAAATAAGCCACCAAACCACTTCAATTAAGGTGGCTTGAAGCATTGGGAGGGGAGAAAGAGGAAAGCAGACATGGCATTCTACTCTCCTCACCCCTCCTCCACCTGCATCATTTGAGCAAAAGTCAGCAGAAAAGGGAATTGGAGGAGGCAGCATTATTTGTGCTGCATTATTGTCCTCACAAAGCTGTTTAATCTGGTTTCAATCTGGGTGTTGTTGTTGTTTTTGAATCAGCACTGAAAATGATTTTCCTAGAGCTCCCACAGTTGCATTATAACACACACTCAAAACAGACCAGCTTGTTCTCACTTTTCCTTTTCCAAGTGCTCCGCAGGGCTTTGGCACGAGGTGGGCACTGGATCTCAGACACACCACTGATTGGTCTGCACACGGCAGGAAAGGAGCGGTGACTGATGGCTGAATGCTCCAATCACTTGGCTCCTGGGGCAGCCATCTTGAAATCTGTGCTACTGCATCCGCACAGCAAAGGCATAATGTGTTCCTCTCAATCCATCCTTCCCACACGTGTGCGGAAGCACGGAGCCTTATTAGATCCGTATTTGTTTGAGACAGATCTCGCTAGAGACACATTTCATAAAAACGGATCTACTTAATCCAGATTTCAAGCAATAAGTGTGGAAGCACCCTTAGACATAAAAAAAGCTCTGAAGTATTTGGCAGTTCCTCTACATCAAGCAAAGAAGAATCTGACAGATTTCCTAGGCATTCTTAATAATATCCTAATTAATTAAACACAAGTTGAGTATTGTAAATATCAGTTTAATGAAACCATGCTCAGGCCACAATTGCTGGAGAAATGATCTTGCAAGTTATCAAACATAATATAATGTTCCTTTGCCTTAATTTCCAAATGTAACTCATGAGCTCAAACTGCTCTGGATAGACTCAAGTGTAACCTCCTGTTTAGTCTCACTTGTGACACACATCATTGTACATCCCCTTTTATTTCCATTTTATAGGCCCAGAAAAATGTGGATCATTTTCTTTTAGAAGCACTAGTCTTGGCAACACAGTGTTGCCTCACACAATAAGTGCCAGAAACTACATTTTGGTGTGCATATCAATTGGTCTGACATGTGAACCAGCCAACAAAACAGGAGCTGGTGATTTCTAAGAGGTCTGATGAATGAGGAAATATAGCTTTGGTAAATCAAGACAAAAAAAATGTTTATTTATTTGTTTATTATTTGTTTGTTTGTTTGATTGATTGATTTTGAAATATGCTGCAATGAGATGTGCTGTTGGCCATAAGCATGGATAGTTAAAAAGAAAGAAAGATCCAATTCATGAAAGTCAGGAATATTAATGGCTAAGAGTCCTGATGACAGTAGGAAGCAATGTGCCTATGATGGCCAAGATCTGAGAAACTGTAAGCAGCAAAGCAAGCTGTGTGCTTTTGTACTGCAGGTCGATAGGCGTCCCTATGCAACCAGTTGGCCACAGCAGGAGAGGTTCATCATGTATCCCAGTAGACCTCTTCTGGCCACTTTATCCAGTTTGGTTTGGTCAATGGTCCATTCTGTGTGGATGGAGTATAAAAGAATGGGGAGGGGACTCCCTTAGGCCGCACCAGTGATAAAGAAGGAAGGCCCATAGTCCCCTTCCTAAACCACAGTAAGAACAGAAAGCTGTGCCTTCTCAGTATACCTTTATCAATATTATTTGTTCATTCATTTATATATTTATATTTATATTATTTATATTTATATCCTGCCTGTACCCAAAAGTCTCAGTGTGGGTTAGAATAAAATCAGTGTAAATACAGGTCAAATAAATTAGCCAAAACCTGAAGATGTTTTGCAACTAAGTAAGCTTTACCCAGCTGGCCTGTTTCTCTTTTTGGGCCAGAGAGACAATAGGGATGCTGCTGGTGTATCATTCACCCCACTGCCCAGCATCCTCCCTATCTGAGCTGGTTGAGGTGATCTCAGACTTGGCATTGGAAGTCCCTGCCATGATGGTGTTAGGGGATTTCAACATCCATGCTGAGGATACACTCAGTGGACCAGCTCAGTTCTTCATGGCCTCCGTGGCAACCATGGGGCTGTCTCAGTTTATATCTGACCCGACTCATACAGCAGGCCACACCCTTGATTTGGTTTTTGCCTCAGAGCGGACTGATGAGTATCCATTGATAGGAGGGCTGGCTGTCAACCCGTTGTCATGGACGGATCATTCACTGGTGAGGTTTGGACTTGCAACAGCAGCTCCCCTCTGTGGGGAAATGGGACCTACTGAGATGGTCCACCCTCAGAGAGTTATGGAATCCAAGCGACTGGACTACTGTAATGCACTCTAAATGGGCTGCCCTTGAAGAGAGTTCAGAAGTTGCAGCTAATGCAAAATGCAGCTGCTAGAGTCCTGACTGGAACAGCTAGCTGGATCCACATCACGCCGGTATTAAAAGGGCTACATTGCCTGCCAATTCACTACCGAGCCCAATTCAAGGTGTTGACTCTGACTTACAAGGCTCTAAATGACTTGGTCCCCAAATATCTAAAGGAACGCCTTCTCCCATATCGACCTGCCCGTGCCTTAAGATCGAGTGGTGAGGCCCTCCAGTTGTCCCACCACCTTCAGTAGTGAGGCAGGTGGGCACCCGGGAAAGGGCCTTCTCAGTAGTAGCCCCCAGGTTATGGAATAGTCTCCCCCTTGAGGTGCATCATGCCCCTTCTCTGTATATGTTCAGGAAGGAGATGAAGATGCGCCTCTTTGCAATGGCCTTTAGCTGATGTGAGGATGTGATTATACTTTCCCCCGTGGCAGATACTATTAATTTAGTATTTTAATATGCAGAATCTTTCAAATCTTTTTATGTATATTATTGGTTTTAATATTGGTTTTAATTTGTTGTTTTAAAGGCTGTTACCTGCCCTGAGACCTTCGGGTATAGGGCGGGATAGAAATATAAATAATAAATAAATAAATAAACACAGCATATGTCCACCTGCAATGAAGAAAGTTGATGTCCAACATTAGCTAGCAATCTCTTCTTTATTATTTTATTGAAACAGCATTGCAATATTGCCACCTCAATATACAATAATAGTATAAACATAAGCATCAATGACAACTGAAATAACAGCAATACCGGTAGCACATTCTTCATATACCTGCTTGGGAGAAAAGATATCACTTCCATAATTACCACAAGACAGAACTACAGAGAAATTGTTAAGAGGAAGTTGCTGTATCTTAAGTTAAGAGTGAGATTTGTTTTAAAAGGGATCAGCTATTCCTCTAAGTGTGGCGAGGCATCTAATAATGGTTTTCAAGTGTCATAGGATAGATTAGAAACCTCTCTTTTAAGAACTTACAGTCTGAGTAAGAGTTTGCATTTCTAAGTCAAGATAAAAATCAACCCCAAGTGCTGACATGTTGATGATTTGAGGCTACACTCTTACACATTTTAACCACCCACCTACTTCTTTTTCTCCTAAAGCTGCTGAGCACTCTCTAAAGCATGTGATGCCTTCATGCACGTATGCACATCCATCTTAGTTGATGAGAATATATATTAAAACAAGCAAGAAAGACACATCTGATTGAAATGTACCTGGAGGGATAATGCAGTGCTAATAGTATTGCTTGGGAGTCCCAAATTTCTTTGGGGCAAATCTTAGAAGTTTGGGATTCCTATTTAATTAGTTGTGAGCTGATTATTTCAAATTGCTTCATCTCATTTTCATCTTGTGCATTAATGTAGCTCTCGGATGCTTCCAAAGCTATGCCTGCATAAAGGCTGTGGTCACACTTAAGGTTTAATCCAGCTTCAGTAGTTTCAGGGTGAGATATTACATCAGAAAAGTGACAAGCTGTTTTCTTTCAGTCTTAAATAAGAAAATTCAACTTTGGGATAGATAATGTGGAAAGAAAACTACTGGTCACTTCAGCAAAGTGTTCTCTCACTCTGAAAGTGGACTGAAGCTGGATTAAGCCTTAGGTGTGACCGCAGCCAAAGACATGATAGCAAAGAAGTTGCAGCTTCACTCCTCCATCTCTGCTCATGATGTGTGCCTACGTTCTGCCCGAACACTTCCAGCATGCTCAAGTGAACATTCAGCTTGCTCCTCTGGGTGGCCCTAGTGTGAGGGAATCATTCCAGAGCAGTCAGAACTGGCTGGCAGTGTGAGGGGACTGAAATGCTCCAGCCTCCATGCCGAGAACCAAGCACATAGATATGGGGTGCAAAGTCAGGCTCCAAGTGACAATCATTGAGACAGTGTGTGGACACAGAATCAACATGAAGCAAAGAGGCCAGAATCAATCTGCTAGTGAATTAGAGAAACTGTAAATGTTTAATCAAATTAGTTTTGTCTATACATCCATTAATTAAATTAGGAGATGCACTTGAGTGGTTCTCAAGCAAGAAGCACGCTTTCTTATAGATGATACACACTATTGTCTTTCAAGAATGACTACTTTTAATGTGACTGAATAGCAATGTACCCCTTTTTAGTGCCACCTATGTTCACACAGACACACCAGGTGACCAGTTCATTGATAGCATCATGGAAGTTGATGAGGGTGTTTTCTGATGGAACAAATTAGTCCATTTCAATAAAGAAAAAGAAGATGAAGAGTTGGTTTTTCTACTCTGCTTGGCTGACAAAGCTTTCTGTTCTTCTCCCCACCACAGAACACCCTGTGAGGTGGATGGGGCTGTGAGAGCTCAGAAGAGAGCTGTGATTAGCCCAAAGTCACTCAGCTGGTTTCATGGAGGAGTGCAGAATCAAACCCCATATTCCCAGATAAGAGTCCAGCCCCTTAACCACTAGACCAAAGAGTATTGAGGGTTTCCATTCCACTCACTACTTGCTAATGACCCTTCTGGTACTTACCCATAATTCTGGTTAGGAACTCCCACTGGTGCTCTCCAGCTGCATTAGATGAAGCATAATCCTGATCAGGGGGATCCTGATTGAGAATACTGGGAGACCCATTTAAACAGGTGTGCTGTAAACTGGTCTGGATCACAGATAAGTAAGAGCTACTGGTTTGGGCTGCAAATAGGTCAAAGCAAAAAGAGCCAATGTTTGCATTTGTGAGCTAAAAGGCATAGGACTGTTGCCAGAAATGGCATCCTGGGATCTGGTACTGCTGTCCAGGTGCTAGATATTGGTGAACAACTTCAGGGTTCCCCTCCCACCCTTTTTGAAGTACTCTATCTTTTAACTGGACAAGGACTGGAATGTCATTCAGCAAATGACTGTCTTCCAATATACCTAAAAGGTGACTATGCAAAGAAGGCTTCTCTCATCCACTGCTGTGTGTTTCCCTATTTCCATCCATTGCTTCTATGCATTCTACTAAAACAGGCATGCAGTGAAGACTATATTTGTTCATTTGTTCCTTGGCATGGCCAGGGATGCTCCAGCACATAGCATGCACGCACTGCAGAGCCCCACAGACAACCTAGGAGCACCAATGGCACTCCTAGTACAGCCCCAGATGCAGCCTTCACATCTACTTCTGTGTGAAGGCTGTGTGGAGACAGTGTGATGTGACTGAGGCTTCGTATTTGTGCATGGCATTGCCCAGTCACTATAGTAGGGATGTGCACAAATGCTGTTGTTGTTTTTGTATTCAATTTGTATTGAATTGAATGCAAGAAAATAGATCCCCCTTGGTTATAGTAGGATTCAAACTCAATATGAATGTTGAATCCCATAAGAATCCCATACAAATGCATACGAATCCCATACGAAGCTTCGTACAAGCATATCGAAATATTCCATTCAAATTGGAATGTCAATCTTCTAATGTACCAACATTTGATTAAAACTTGAATGTCCAAATTCAGCTGAATTCATACAAAGTTTGAATGTTACAAATATTTGTGCACATTCCTACACTGTAGCAATAGTATGGCACCCATGTCTATTGCTGTGGCAAGGCAGACACTGCCAAAAGGCAGCGTGGGCAGTTACCCTGCTGCAGGGTAAGATCCAGGTAGGTTTTGGATGGGGCTGGCATTCACAGTCCAAATGCCAGCCTCTGTCACTGATCTTAACTTCCCTGAAACAGTTTCCAAATGGAAGTTAAGCATGACTTCCCCCTTTGTCTTGTATATTTGCCGACTGTGCTTGCTAATCAATGTGTGAACATCCATGCATTTTTCTCAGTGTTTAAAGAGAACTGTGCCAGCCAGCAGGTTAATTTACCATTCTGAGATTAAAATAAACTGCTGAAATGGAAGCTATTGGTCTATCTATTTGTGTTGTCCTGGGGTATACGTAACCGTTTAATGTAACATGCTCTATTTCACTTGGCCCTATTTTATATAGTGAGCTTCTTTTAATCTTCTGTAGCCTTCGGAAGAAACAGGAATAAAAATAACCACGATGGCCAGTTAGCGCAGTTTCTTTATTATAAGCTCAATAAAGCAAGAAGTAAGTTTGGAAGGATTGATTTCAGGGAACAGAGGGATTTTCGCACTGCAAGTCCAGAAAGAACCTCTTTCCTTGGATGCAAAAAGTCCTGGGAACAATAATAGAGATGATGGAAGTAGCTGAGAAACTCCTGCGTCTCTCTGTCTCTCCTATCCACAGAAACACACACACATAGGTAAACCCTTGCTGCTGATCCAAGGCAAATTTAGCTCTGAGTCTGGAATATAAAAGCGTTATTTTATGCATTTTTAAAAATCCTAATCAAGCTTCTTTTCTCATTGCAGTGTTGCAAGAACATTACTCACTGCTGGGCTTTGGGAGCTTCATCTGTGATTGCTAAGTGTTAGGGTGTTTCCACTGTCACTAAAAGTACCTATTAACTATTAAGTACCCATAAATGGGTACGTAATGGCATTTTTGGGTACTTAATGGGTACTTTTAGTGACAGTGGAAAAACACCCCTAGAATGAGAAGATAGTGCCCTTGTAATCAGGAGTCAAGCCCAATTCAACAATACAAAACAACAACTGCAAAATGAGCCTGTTGAGAATACCAAATATTAAGGATATGCAGAAGATGGACTAGAGAAACAATTTATGAAGATGGAAGGTTGTTTCATTAATGAATTATTTTATTCAATAAGGAAGCCACTGATCAATAGATTAGATGCAGTGGAATTACATTATTTTCCACACAAACAGATCTGGCAACTACTATATAGAAATAGACTTATTTGATGGATCTCCTATAATAAAAAGAACATTTGGACGCAAGAACCTATAAACTCAGATGTACCCGCAGAATAAGTTGTGTGTTTTAATTTAGGATGTTGCCAATAATGTATATCTGAATTATTGGATTAATTTATTTTTTAAAAAAAATTATAAAAAGAAAAAAGATTGTTCCCCTAAAATCCTGCTTTTTGTTGAGGTTGTTCCCTGTCACACACTGCATTCTGTAAAATCATTGCCTCCTTGGCTTAGTAGTCCAGCAGGTTTGACTATCTTGTCACCCAAGTAGCCAAACTGAATGTGCTGCCAAGGAGAGTAGAAATACGCTTGGTATGAGCTGCGAGTAGAGGTCTGTTTGCATTTACTATCATGGAACAATTTCAGCCACTCCAGGGGAGTCCATCCACACACCACAGTGCCATCCCGGAAGGTCCAGGAATTCCCTCCAGCTATTCTAATCTTTGTTAGCTGTGGGCAGGTAAAAATTTGTCCACAGCTTTACTGGGAGCAGCTGGTGAGCTCATAGCTGCAGCATTCACGCTCTATTTTGGGTATGAATGCTGTGAGTGGGCAGGTTGTCCATGGCTCTGGCCGCACAATGTCCTGGTGTGTGCCAAATGTTGCCATGGCCATTGCCATGGTGATCTGGCCAAGCTAGGCTGGGCCACTGGCACTTCAAATGCAGGTAGTCCAGTTTGGGAGTACCCCAGCACTTGAAGTGCAAATGGCTTCCTCTGTGCCTAATCTTTGCCTCACTGAGATGGTATTGTTATACTATCCCACTGAGTTAAGTGCAAATAGGCCCTTGATTGTGCCAAATCTTCTCTCCATTTCCCAGTACAGTACACAACTGGGGCAGAGAGAGAAAGAAAAAGAAAAAGTTCAGGAAGGGAAAACATGCCTACCAAATACATGACTCAAGTACATGTATAATGGACATGCATTCAAACCAGTCTGGAAGAATAAGGAATTGGAACCAGAATGAAGGGGTGGGCTAGGATTACGTCTCCTGACAAGAGGTGGACCTTGAAAAAGATAGTGGGAGGAGCAGTAGAGGCTATATTGGTATGTGAAGGGAGCCAGAAGTCAGCCCTAGGTATTTTGCTTTGATCACTGGGGTCAAAACTTGAAAAGAATTGCACTCCTATAATGTCTCACCTAGCATGAGCTTTACTTGTTCTGAGTGCCCAAACCCCTTCCTTTTAGCCACCTTGTACTCTGCTCCAACAGCCACAAAGGGCACCAGGCAACAACAGGATGTAGGACAGTGATGTTTTCACCCAAGCCTGCTGACCTGTCTTCAGGTTCTTGGGCTCTTTCTGCACTTACCTCAGTTAATCCATATTAGCTGGGTCCATATTAGCTAGATCCGGATCAACTACAGGCAGAAGCATCTGCACTGAGTGGGCTTAAAACAGCAAAGTGAGCCAGTTTGGTCTAATGGTTAGGAAGCTGGATTCTTATTTGGGATTACCAGGTTTGATTCCGCACTCCTCCATGAAGCCAGCTGGATGGCCTTGGGCAAGTCACAGCTTTCTTCTGAGCTCTCACAGCCCCACCACCTCACAGGGTGTTCTGTTGTGGGGAGAAGAATAGAAAGCTTTGCCAGCCACTTTGAGTCCTCTTAAAAGGTTGAGAAAAGTGGGGTAGAAAAGGCAACTCTTCTTCTTCAGACATGTGCTAAAGAATGCTAGAATGGATGCAGACCACATTTATCTGGTCTTCCACAAGCACAGTCCTGATTTGGATCTACTCTACTCCCATGCAGGCAATGTGTTCTTAATGGCTCCTTGATCTATATTAACAAGTAAGTGCAGAAAGAGCCTTGGCTGCTCAAGCTGGCTAAGCTCAGACTGGAACAGTAGTGGCAATGATCTGCACTTGGCCTTATGCTGGAACATACCTCACAACAGGGGTCTGTTGTCCATATGCTAATATAGACTATGGCAGGCCTCTTCTGGGGTCTGCCACAGTCTGCACTAGCATGAAGATAGCAGTCCCCTGTTCTGAGATATGTTCCAGAATATGGCCAAGTGCAGAAAGGGCCCTTTTAAGAATTTCCCCCATCAAAACTCCTATGTATACACAAATGGTTTTATAGGTCCTGAAACCGTTTAGCCAAGCATGTGACATCAAGCAGTAAGTATATTGGGAAGGTATAGTATTGTGTGGCAATGGGTGCAGCTGCTTTTCCCATTTGCTCCCTACTTTTACTCCCTAATCTGCAGCATTAGCAGATTACGTGACAGAAAGCAAAGAATCAGATTTGATTGAAGTCAACAACCAGAAGCTTCTCAAAGAGCAGCAAACCAAGAACCACTACCGGAAAACTGCAATGCAATGCCGAATGGATAGCTGGCGCAATAAAGCACTGTATGGACAGTTCTTGGAGAAAATCGAAGGCAAAGTGGACATGGAAAAGACCTGGTCTTGGCTTATGAATGGAACATTGAAAAAGGAAACAGAAGGATTGACTCTTGCTGCACAAGAACAAGCAATAAGAACAAATGCCATCAAAGCCAGAACTGAAAAATCAGGAGAAGATCCAAAGTGCCGACTCTGCAAAGAAGTGGATGAAACAATCAACCATATACTCAGCTGCTGCAAGAAGATCACACAAACTGATTACAAACAGAGACACAATGCTGTAGCATAAATGATCCACTGTAACTTGTGCCAAAAGTATCATCTGCCAGTGGCAAAGAACTGGTGGGATCACAAGCCAGAAAAAGTTGTTAAAAATGAACAGGCAAAACTACTTTGGGACTTCAGGCTTCAGACCAACAGAAAATTGGAGCATAACACCCCTGACATTACAATTGTTGAGAGAGAGAAGGTGTGGATCATCGACGTTGCTATTCCATCTGACAGCAGAATTGAGGTGAAACAGTTGGAGAAGCTCACCAGATATGACGACCTGAGCACTGAACTTCAGCGACTCTGGCGAAAACCAGTGAAAGTGGTCCCAGTCATCCTCAGCACACTGGGCGCGGTGCCAAAAGATCTCAGCGGGCACCTAAAAACCATTGGCGTTGACAAAATATCCATCTGCCAACTACAAAAAGCTACTTTACTGGGGTCTGCTCGCATAATTCGCCGATACATCATGCAGTCCTAGGTGCTTGGGAAGTGCCCAACTAGTGATATAATACGAAATCCAGCATAGAGATCTCGTTAACTGTGTGTAACTGCTGTTTTTACATCATCATCACCATCATAATACAGATAAAGCACTGCATGGACAGATTATTATTATGCCATCAGTCTGATTACAGGGAAAAGTCAGCAAGACTTTCATTTGGAATTGTGGCTTGCTGCCACATCCAAGCCTCAAATTCCTTGCTTAATTGAACCAGGCTTGCAGATAGCTCAAATAGGTATCCAGAACTTGATGAGGCATGTATCATGTGTGCCATGGAACTTGCAATCAAGCCAAAACTGCTGATTTATCCATATGTAGCAGATTCATCCACTGATTCATATAACCAAAATTCAGTGTCAGATTCCTGGTAAGAGCCAGATTTTGGCACCCATGTCCTTCCAGAAATTCAACCCATTAGTAGACTGAGTCTGTTTCAGACATAACAAAATGGGCATCTCAGAGGTTCCTCAGAGCGACAGTGCGTGACTCTCAAATTCCAAGCCTTCGCTAATCCACTTTTTCTAGCATAGAATGTTCAAGGGGGGGAGGGGCAGATTGCTGTCAAAAGCTTTCTCTAAGCTGCCCCTCAGAGGCCCCTCAGAAATGCTTTTTTTGTTGTTGTTGTGTCTAATCCCAGTCTAAAGTTCACTCAAGGTAGGAAAGTATGTCCTTCCCACATAGCATTTCTGTCACTATACAGAGGTTCTCTGCCTGGTCCCATTGCTATTGATAAGTATCCTGTAACTCCCAGATCTAGGACATTGCCAACAGCACATTCAGAGCACCCCATGTGTCCCCAATTTTGCAGCACAGTGGTGCCATTTTACATGCTGCCTCCATGCAGGCCAGGAGAAAGTTTGTCTCAGAGGGTGATTGTGCCAACAATAGAACGAGTCAACACCATCCCCACAAGGTGTCCACTGCTGCTGAAAATGGAAATGGTCTGGCAGCAGGTACCTTCTTCAGAAGAAGAAAGCACATCCAGTCAGTTGGTGGAGGCACAGCTTCAGTTAGTTTTTTTCCTGATTCTAATAGGCCATACTTTTTATGGGATGGATGCCTTCCAGAATCAATACTTGGTCTTTTTTTTCTCTTCACATTCCAGCTGGTTAGAGATGTTATTTTGAGGTCCTTCTGCTCAAATCTCTTAATATTATTAGCCATCCCTGTTTCGGGCCTTGACCATCTTGGTATCAGTAAGCATAATTCATGCCATAAGAACATAAGAGAGGCCCTGCTGGATCAGGCCACAGCCCATCTAGTCCAGCATCCTGTCGCACACAGTGGCCTGCCAAATGCTCATGGGCATCTCAAACAGAGACAAGAACAAACCTTTTCCTGCTCCCGAACCCCAGCAAATGGCATTAGAAGAGTCCTGCTTCTGCCCTACATAGTTCACGTATTGTGAGTTTATTACAAAATTCCATTGGCAGTCGCATCAATTGCTGGATTAAGGGAAGCTAGAGAAGAAGACAGTTTCTGTAATTCTAAGCGCCACTGGGACTCTGGGTCTTTGCCAAGAAGCAGGAGAAGTAGGACAGCCAGGGGGAAGTATTTTTTTCATCTAATATGTCATTGGTCTATGGAATTTATCATCAGATGAGGTGGTGATAGCAACAAGCCTGAATAGCTTTAATAAAGGACTAGATAAATTCACGAAGGACAGGTATATCAATGGCTTCTAGAACTGATGTGTAAGTACTTCCTCCAGGTTGAAGAGATGGACAGGATGCCTCAAAAGGCCATTTGCTGGAAATTGAGAGCAGGTGAATGTTTTGTCTTTGTCTTCTGCTTGAGATGCCCAGAAGCAATTGGTGAACTACCATGTGAGACAGGATGCTGGACTAGAGGGGCTGTGGCTTGACCCAGCAGGGCTCCTCTTATGTCCTTAAGCACCACTACAGCATCTCATTCCCCTTCATTCTGCTTATTTCAAGCAGTGATGGATAAAAGGCAATTTTTGTAGAAATACAAGACTGGCAATCAGCGCTTTTGTCTCCCTTCTGCCACTTCTTAATTCAATCCAGACTAACCAGAACTGTCAGCAAACAAGAGTCTATAGGGAACGTGATTAGTTATTTTGTTTTGATCACCAAACCTCTGGTGGAAAATAAATTTTGTCAGTAAATTGTTTTCCCTGGAGTCCCGTAGTCCAATCGTGTTGCTACAAGTTTTTGAAAAGAATATAGGATAAGCCATTCCTGGCAATGAAATGCAGCTTCTAATTGCATCTAGCATTCTGTTTACTTTTCTAAATGAGTGCAAGCAACAGACTGAGGTATTGCTTTGAGGCAGCACTGAGAAACCTTTGCTTCAACCTAAATGGTTGGGAGTGCACAGGATAGGATGCAGGACACCTGAAATCCTGATTTTTTGCCACCTTTGTCTTGGGGTGTGTTTCGACTGGCTTTTTAGTCCTGTTTGAATTCAGCTCAAGCTCCTGGGCCGCATCCCCACGACGTCGTTATCTCGAATTCAAAACGTTTTGATTTCGGGCCGTGCACACGTCACTTCGGCTTAATGCGGTATTTCCGTGATAAACCACGTTATCCCGATTTGAAATAAATCCTGATCTCAACAGGTCTCACTCCGGAACATGCCCTTGACACGTGTTTAATTTTTTACTGTGTGGACAGTATCGTTCTGGGATGAGATTCAGTATTAAGGCTGTCCCGCCCCCCCAATCGCACTGTAACCAATGGCTGAACGTATTAGAAGCACGTCATGTTTAGGGTTTCCTTCATTGAAAAAATCCACCCTCAAACACCCACTATAAACCTCCAGTCCTTAAAGATACATTGTATTGCTGTAAGCACTTCACACCTTAAAAAATGTTGCAATTTTGCGCAATTTCAGGCCTTTGAAGGTTCGGAACTTTAAACAGGGAAAGGAAAGCCCTGGAGCCTGTATTTTAAAAGCTGTGGCCCTCCTCCCCCCTTCTTTGCCATTGCTGCTGCTCCTGTGCAGCAGCAAAGTGACCATTCATTTTCTTTATCAGCCGCTTTGAGCCCCCTTCAGAGGCTACTTTACTTCTGCCTGTGGTTACACCTAAGGTTTAATCCAGTTTCAGTTGACACCGTGGTTTCATTGAAAGAATCCAGCTACGATTCAGTGGCGGCTCCGGAGGACTTCCTCCCGTCCCTTCGCCAGGCGGCAAAGCCGAGCCGGCCGGGGGCCGCTTCCCTCTCCAGGCGACCTTTTCTTTCACTGTCACCCCCCGACGGCCCCGCGCGGCCCCGGCCTTTTCTCTCTTCCCGGAGGGAAGAGGTGAGCAAGGAGAGCCCCCTTTGCCCTCTCCTGCGGAGGGCACACTGCGCCCGCCCACCCGCCCGCCGCCTCTCGGCTCTCCTCCTTTTCCAGCGGTGGCCGCTTTTCTCACCCATTCAAGGGGACTCAAGGCAGCTGATCAACCTTCTGTTCTTCTCCCACAACAGACACCCCGCGAGGCAGGTGGGGGGGGAGGAAGGAAGGAAGGAAGGAAGGAAGGAAGAAGGATGCACTTGCTGAAGTTGGCCTTTCTAACCCGCGTTTCTCACCCATTTAACGGGCTCAAAGTGGCTGACAAAGCTTTTCTATTCTCCCCACACCAGACACCTTGTGAGGTGGAGGGGGGGCTGTGAGAGCTCAGAAGAGAGCTGTGACTAGCCCAAGGTCCCCCAGCTGCTTCCATGGAGGAGGAGGAGGAAGAAGAGTTGGCTTTTATACCCTGTTTTTCTCACCCATTTAAGGTGACTCAAAGAGGCTGACAAAGCTTCCATTCTTCACCCCACAACAGATGCCCTGTAAGAGCTGTGACTAGCCCAAGGCCACTGAGC
Source organism: Aspidoscelis tigris stejnegeri (assembly GCA_023333525.1). Classification (NCBI taxonomy): domain Eukaryota; kingdom Metazoa; phylum Chordata; class Lepidosauria; order Squamata; family Teiidae; genus Aspidoscelis; species Aspidoscelis tigris. The sequence goes on from JALMGA010000002.1 coordinate 28,663,337, forward strand.
TGGCTTCACGGAGGAGGAGGAAGAAGAGTTGGCTTTTTTACCCCACTTTTCTCACCCATTTAAGGAGGCTCAAAGCTGCTGACAAACCTTCTGTTCTCCTCCCCACACCCTGTGAGAGCTCAGAAGAGAGCTGTGACTAGCCCAAGGTCCCCCAGCTGCTTCCATGGAGGAGGAGGAGGAAGAAGAGTTGGCTTTTATACCCTGTTTTTCTCACCCATTTAAGGTGACTCAAAGAGGCTGACAAAGCTTCCATTCTTCACCCCACAACAGATGCCCTGTAAGAGCTGTGACTAGCCCAAGGCCACTGAGCTGGCTTCACGGAGGAGGAGGAAGAAGAGTTGGCTTTTTTACCCCACTTTTCTCACCCATTAAGGAGGCTCAAAGCTGCTGACAAACCTTCTGTTCTCCTCCCCACACCCTGTGAGAGCTCAGAAGAGAGCCATGACTAGCCCACAGTCACCCAGCTGGGTTCATGGAGGAGGGTGGAATCAAACCTGATATTCCCAGATAAGAGCCTGGCTCGCTAACCACTAAACAACACTTCTGCTTGACTAAATGGCCAAGCACCAGAGCATGAGAGTGTTTTAAAGATCTCATGTGGGCAGCATTTTCATACAGTTAAAAAAAGAAGTGTCTTTTTTTGCCTTCTGCCCCAGATTGGGCATCCTTTGTTTGGGGGTGGCAGTGCCATGCAAGCCCAGGAGGAGTGGGTGGTGATGCAATGGGAGGCCAGGGGCAGCCTGCTTCAGGATGGGAAGTGGAATCTAATCTGGAATTCCCAGATAAGATTCCAGTTGCCAGGATATTAGGGCAAAGCGGACCATGGATAGGTGACCACTAGGAAATCCAATAGGGCAGGATCAATCATGTCCCAAAATCCTGCACCGCACTACCAGGCCTGGCCATGGGTCAATAAAGTTCTGTGCATGGGGAAAGTTCTGATCTCTGTTACTTTCAGAATGAGAGAATATGTGGTCACACCTAAGGTTTAATCCACTTTCAGTCCACTTTCAGAGTGAGAGAATATATCAGCAAAGTGGCAAGCTGTTTTCTTTTAGGGTAAAATTCACCTCTGGGAGAGATAATGTGGAAAGAAAATTACTGGTCACTTTGCTCATGTTTTCTCGCTCTGAGGGTGGACTAAAGAAACAGCTTTTTCCTCCCCACGTTCAGGCAAAGTTATGGCTTTAATATGTTTAATATGAACACATTAAAACCAATGTGTTGTGACCCGCACTGAGAGCCTTGTGTATAGAGTGGGATAAAAATATGAATGAATGACAAACCCCACCACAGCCACTCTATGCCTCTTTAATGTTTAAAGCCCCGGTCCTTTGATACAGAATCTCAGCTGTATTCCTTTCTTTCTAAAGTTCTGAAGGTTTGAAATTGCGGACATTTGCAACACTGTAGCCGCTGTGTGAAGGCTGTAGCAAAAGTGTCTGATTTTCTAGCTGTCTCCCTCGCCAGGAGGGGAAGGCTAGCTAGGCTTTCTCCGGCTGGGCTCCCTTTAGCCGAAGTGGATCGAGACTTCTCCTTCTCCTCTTTTCTTTTTCGCCCCATCCAGCAGCAGTGGAGTGGGGCAAAGCTGCCCACCCGCAGTGCCAGAATGGGTGGGTGGGTGGGTGGGTGGATGCAGCCTGGCTTCTCGCTTTCTTCTTCCCTCTCTCCTTCCTTTTCGAAGGCAGCAGTAAAGTAATCTTTCAAAATGAGGCACTGAGAGATGATTTAGCCCCCTCAGCGAGATCCGCTTACAATTCCATGCTAAGGGCTCGTTTACTCTGGAGTAAGAAGCCCCACAGAATGTATGACATTCCCTTCTGAGTAAAGGGGCTTGGTATAGCATTCTTCAGCACAGACAAATAAAAATAAAAACTCTTTTAAAGGCGACGGTTTTAAAGTCCTTATGCATTTCTCCTGCCCCACAAACTAAAGGTCCAGAGCCCGTTCAGACGTGCGGGACGGGAACTTGGGAACGAGCAGAGGTTCTGGGGCTGGCACCTGCGAGAGTACCTCTGTGTGTGTGTGTGTGTGTGTGTGTGTGTGCACATGTGCTTATTTTTATAGGAATGCTTGGTTATGATTGCTTCTTTTGGCAGTAAGGCACTCTGCATATGCTCAATGCAGTTTTCCTTTTTTGATGTACCATATACACTGGCTTCGGGAGGGCGGGAGACGTGAGATGCTCATGCAATGTCTCCCACCCCCCAGATACCCCCCCTTCCTCTCTCTCTTTGGGAAAGGGGGGGCTTCTTAGGAACCCCTCCCTCTCTCCTCTCTCTTTTTGGGAAAGGGGGACTTCTCAGATACCCCTCCTTCCTTCCTTCCTCCCTCTCTCTTTATGGGAAAGGGGGGCTTCTCTCACTTTAGAATCCCGTCTGTGCAAGGACGACACCCCCCCTTTGCTAGTCCCCCCCAAGACTCTTTTTCTTGGTGCCTTAGCAATGCCTCCCTTCCCCTCCCCACCCCCACCCAGCTGCTGCTGCCCCCTCTCCCCCCATCCTCATCTTCCTCATGCCGCAGCGCCTGGATGGATGGATGGATGGATGGATGGATGGATGGATGGATGGATGGATGGATGGATGGGTGGATGGATGGATGGATGCTGCTGCTGCTGCTGGGAAGGGGGAGGGTGGATTGGGCGGGGAATTCCCGGCGGAGCATGACGCAAAGAGAAGGGAGGGTGGGATCCTGGCAGGGAAAACCAATCACAGGAGAGAGTGTGGGCAATGGGCAGGAGGACAATGCTGCCGTGTGGACTCCGAGTATTGATCCCGCGTTAAGGCTGCCATCGGAACCGGATCAACTTGCAAGTCGTCTGGACAGCTTTGTTCCGTTTCTTTTATTTCGAATTCTTTAAACTGAAATAACACATGCCATGAAGACGCGCCCCTGGTGTCCCAACATTTTTGAAGAGATTCCCCATTTCTGCAGACTAAATGTCCCAAATCCAGGGAATCTCTGTTCGGATTTTCTGAAGATTTATCAGTGGGAACACAGCAGGGCTTTGGGGGTGTTCCTTGCTTGAGAGGTGGAAGGGGCTGGCAAGAGATCAGATTATGCTTGAGTAAATAAAGATTGTGGATACCACTTGCCGCACCACTGCCTCCCACCACCATACCCATCTCTTCCACCGCCACCCACGGTTTGCCTTTCTCCCTGTTCCTCCTGTTAAGTCACCTGCCTTTGCCTTGCCTTCCCCCCATTCCTCCTGCCATCGTCTCCCATGGTGGAGAGTGACAACGCCACTGCCCTGCTGCCCTTCTCCTCCTCCTCCTCCTCCTCAGGAATGACTGATATTCACACCATGAGTGGCAGCCACAACCTGCTCCCAAAGACCATGGAGCCCGGCCAAGCAAGTCCCTCCTGTTTCACTGTTCTGATCTGCCAGTGTAGCATGAAACGGGAGGGCATGCTTCACCGTGCTCCATGATGTCCAGGAGCAGGTTTATATTGGGGACAGGGAGTGGGTCCTGCTGAGGGAAGGAGAGAGGGGAGGGCATTTCTTCCCTGCCAGACCGAATTAAAACATGACAGTTGGGACGGTGGGAGGGAGCCCTCGGTGCTGGTTAAAAAGATCTGGATTAAAACCTGGACTTTTTTGACCAGTCAGAACTAGCCTTTGAACTCTTGTTTCTCTTTTATTTTGACAGAAGCCATCTGCAGCCATGCCAAGTGCATATCATCGCATACAAAATACTGGCAACCATATTACATGGAACTGTGTGATTTTAGTGCAAATTCATGCCTACATCTTGTGATCCTCCTTACTATGAGCACCATAGGCATCAGCACTGTCCCAAACTTGACTAGCGACCCCCATGATGCAGGCAGGCCATATCAGACCATCTGCATCACCATAGCAACAGCTGCATTGCTATGATGACCATAATGCAGTATGCATTTTTGCAGCCACAGCTACCCCACACAGTGTTTGCACAAGGAAATAGTGTACATGCTGCATCTGCAACCTTACATGGAGTGCCCTTGTTATAGTCTTTTACGATATCCATAATAAATTCCCTTTGAATTGATCTGGTCTTTGCTTAGCTAAATTGATGGAGTTGTGTGTTAGGGCCTTTGGGCACTTCAGCAATCTGGATGGCTGTGCATGTTCTGGGCCACTCTGGGCCACAGGTGGCGCCATGGCATGCTGATGCAGGGTCCCAGAGCATGCAGGGATGTCTCTATTACAGAATGAACATGAGTCTGCAAAAGGCCTTAGCACATATCACCATTAACTGAGCTAAGCAAAATTCTGAGGTAAATTTGCACTTACTGTCCCGTCACAGGGACAGGGAAGATGAACTTGCCCGTGCATGTACTAGCATTCACACTAGTGAATGTTATGCATATCAACACCCACCCACACACACGTGTCTGGATATTTACCTTGGTGTGGATGTGTGTCCAGGTGCCACCATCTTTACTCCTGATGCTAGAACCAATTCTCTGCGCCAGTGCATGCACCAGTGTACATGTGTGGTGCACATGTGTTGGTGCACTGTTACTGGAGGAGAGGACTGGTTAGGAAAGGTCAAGGTAAGTGCATGTGTGGAGCACTTTATCCTGCTCCACACGTAGTCAACCTGCAGTGCGCTCCTGCATGAAAGGAACTGTTTCTGACCCAGAAATGTCTCCTTGCAGCACAGATGCTCTCCCTGGGAGCATAACGCAGGTTGGCTAGTAGGCCAAGTGCGAAAAAGCCCCAGATCAATTCAAAGGGGGGAAGAAGAAGAAGAAGAGTTGGCTTTTCTACCCCACTTTTCTCACCCGTTTAAGGGGACTCAAAGCAACTGACAAAGCTTTCTATTCTTCTCCCCACAATAGAACACCCTGTGAGGTAGGTGGGGCCATGAGAGCTCAGAAACAAAGCTGTGCCTAGCCCAAGATCATTCAGCTGGCTACATGGGGTAGGGATGTGCAAGCATATTCAAAAATCCAATTCGTATCCAATGAATGTGGACATTCAAACTTGAATTGAATGTCTTTACATTTGAATTTAGACCTATGAACTGATGTTCCAAAACATTTCTTTGAATCATTCAAATCATTCAAATGTACAGATACGCATTATACATATTTGTACACATTTGCGCTTATAGTACGGGATGAAAACAGGATGCATACAGGATAAAATGGGATGCATACGAAATGCGTACAGATACATATAACACATACGAATGTTGTTGACATTCATATCTTTAAATACAAATCTAACATTTGAATGAACAGATTCGAATGTAATGGATTTGAATCATTTTTTAGCATTTGGATTTTGAACATTCAAATTGAATTGAATGTTTTGACATTTGATTCAACTCAAATTCAAATGCAAAAGCACCTTCTTCTAACATGGAGAAGGGCAAAATCAAACCTGATATTCCCAAACAAAAGTCTGGCTCACTACACACTAGACCAAACTGGTTCACAACAGTATATCTTAAAAGAAAATTAGAAGGCGTGTGATATGAAATATAAATTCTACTAAATTTACAGAAACCCTCATTCTAATTTAAGTTAATGATTATGCTAAGAAGTTAAATTGCAGTAATACTTCTACTTTCTAGGGACGTTAACTACATGTGTTTGTGTTTTGTTCTGAGTTTGTGAGACAAAAACATTTGAACCTTTTTTTTATCAGAATGCCAGCAAAACAGCTGTTCCAGTGCATAAATAGGCAAACAGTTTTACCTATTCTGGCGTGCATTGTTTTGCATCAACCTCAAAATTACCTGCTTTTCAAAAAGAGTTATTTCATTTTGAGCTTGAAATATTTGGAATGACTAATCTTAAGCTGAAACATTACAAATTTAAATCTTTCTGTGCATCCTTACTTTCTACCCTCAATGCAAAGGCTAATGGCTAAAATTAAACTCAGTCCTTCTTTAGCAGGTTCATAAAACAGTGAGTAATGAATGACAAAGAGGAACAAAGCCTTTGCTTCGGAAACGGTATGGCAAATAACTTTCACTCAGCACAGATAAATATTGCCCAGAAGTGTGGCTTGGCATATGGGTAATGGATCTGTTTTGTACAAACCAGATACAGACTTTTTTGGGGTGGTGGTGGTGGTGATGCATTTCTTATCAGGAGTCAGGTTAAAAGCCTTCACGTTTTGCCATTAATGGGACATAATAGTAATTGAACTGGAGAAAAGGTACACATCTCATCACCTAACCCATTAAGAGATAAACATCTGAAAAACTTTGTAAATAGATGCCTTCCCCCACCCAGACAGGATGCATTGCATGTTTTGGAACTGTGAATAGTTTACACTAACTAGAACTTGAAAAGTGTTTAGATGTGATATCAGTTTTTATATCATTTTTCTGCCCATTCCTTCCCTTCTGGCAAATAACAGTAGAATCTGAGCAAATCAGGGCATTTCACACTTAGCTGAAGTGGGATAGGATCCCACTGCAGTTAATTTCAGAGACTGTGGCAGGCATTTGCACCTTGAGTACCAGTACTATCTCAAACTTAACTACTGGTAGCTCTTATCATAGAATCATAGAATGAGAGTTGGAAGGGACCTCTAGGGTCATTGAGTCCAACCCCCTGCTCAAAACAGGATTTCCTAAATCCTGAAGACCACCAGTGAAGGAGAACTTATCACCTCCTGTGGCAACCTATTCCACTGACTGAACACCCTCACTGTCAGGAAACTCCCTTGAAGTTTCATACTGTTGTTTCTAGTCCTCCCATCTTGTGCAAGTGAGAATAGGGACAATCCCTCTGCTCTGTGAAAGCCCTTAGAGACTTGAAGACTGCTATCATGTCTCTTCTCAGTCTTCTCTTCTGTAGGCTAAACATTCCTAGATCCTTCAACCTTTCCTTGTCACACATCGTTTCCAGACCACTAGCCATTTTGGTAGCCCTCCTTTGGACTTGCTCTAGTCTGTCAATGTCTTTTTTTTTTTAACTGAGGTGCCCAGAACTGGACACAGTACTGTAGATGAGGTCTGACCAGGTTGAGTAAAGAGGAATAATTACTCCTCGTGATCTAGACTCTATCCTCCTCTTGATGCACCCTAGGATGGTGTTTGTCTTTTTTCCAGCTGCATCACATTGCCGACTCACGTTCATCCTGTGATCAACCAGTATACCCAGATCCTTTTCACTTGTGCTACTACTCAGCCAGATTCCTCCCATTCTGTATTGATTTTTGTCATTCATCTTATAGTGTAAATGGTCCATCCAAGACCATCTGCATCACCATAGCAATGGCTGTGGTGACATCTGCCACACACTGGGCCACTGTTATTACTAATGCAACATGTCATGCATTTGTGCATCTGCAGGGGCCCCACCCTGCCCCACCCCAGGCACTTTGCACACAAGGAAGTGTTATGACTGCTGGATCTGGGACTTTTCTTGGAGAGCCCTAGGCACACCCAGTAAAGCTCTGAGACATTTTTTTTTTTAGTGCAACACAGTTACAGAGGAATAGAGCATCCATCTTTTAAATTCTTGCATCAACTGGCCTGATTTCTATTTCTTATCCAATAGTACATCAAAACATTTACTTACTTACTTATCAGAAGCACCATAAAACCTTGTAGAAAATTATACTAATATAAAGCATTAACAAACAGCAAATAACTTTTGCCTAATATTGAGCAATATTGAGCATCAGAACTTCTTTGGTTCAAGTCAAGGAATGCAATGTATCCTGATACACACGTGGGGTGGTTTGCTCTTCTTTTCCATAGCTGTGGAGGGCTGAGGCAAATAATAACAATAATAATTAAAAATGTGTGTCCCTAAATATTCGAATACTGATGTGCAATCTGTCAAGTGGTTTTCAAACACCTTTTTTATCATAGCCTGGTAGTATATGTTTGGAAGGCTGCATCCCAATGACAGGTAAATATGGTTCCATCTTCCAACTTTTAAGCACAGATTCCAGAGATTGGCTATTAGAAGGTACCAAAGTTCTCAGAAATCTGTTGCTTGACTTTAGTCCTGACTGTGAGACATGATGGTCACGCAGAGGGCAAATCTCACAGATGATTATTTTTATCTTTTCTTTCTTAACTGGTACTTCACATCCTAGGTTTGGAGCAGGGAAACCTCTTAAATATTATACCTTGTTCAAAAGGGTCAGTTTCTCACATACAGTAATCCTTCTAGTTGTTTCATTTAAGGCTACTTCATGACCTTCAGGGCTGGCCTCCACGTACTCTGATGGCTAAGAACAGAGGTTCCTAGTCTCAAATCCCCGAGGAGGAGTGTTTGTTTTTCTCACCCACTCAAAGGAATTCAAAGCAGATGGCAAACCTTCAGTTCTTCCTACCACAACAGATACCCTGTGAGGGAGGTGGGTCTGTAAGAGCTCAGAATGAGAACTGTGACTAGTCCAAGGTTATCCAGCTAGCTTCATGTAGGAGTGCAGAATCAAACTGGGAAACGACCAGATAATAATCCAACACTCTAAACACAGGTCCAAACTGGTTCCCTAGGGGATCCATTTCAGTAGCATGCTTTGGTACCTTGCTGAAACATGTCCCATTGTAGTCCAGAAAATAAAGACATGCCTTCTGCCCATCTTCATGAGCTTCTCCAAGCTGGTCCACTAATAATCCAGACCTGGGTGAGGCTTCTCTAATCAGTGCTAACATGCCAACAGAGAAGGCCCTGAGAAGTCAAGTGTTCCAGATCTAAGGTAAGTACAGAAATGTCATTAAAGATAATAATGTGTGCCCCATGTATTCTGATCCACCTTGTCTAGCTTACAATATTCATGAGAGGGGGCATGTGAAAAATCCCACCACCACCCCCAACAGTCTTGAAACCATTCCCAAAATGCTGTTGCCGCTTCCTCCTCCTCCTCCTTTCTCTTCCTCTTCCTCTTCCCCTTCCTCTTCTTTCTGAGTGTTTTGTCAGGTATTCTTTTCATTTTTTAAAAATCACTTTTAAGAAGAATTCAAAGAGTTATGCTTTGATTCTTCTCTGTTAGGGGTTCCCCACCACCACTGAAAATCTGCCTCTCTCCTCTTCAGCATCATCTCATCATCATCAGAACTCATTTATCAAATTTAGAAGCTTGCTCTATAGCATACATCTAAGAACTGGCTTCTGAACAGGTTTCTCAGAAGCCAGAACCAAACAGCAAATACAGTTGATGGATCAGGACCATAAGATGAGTGGACAAGAAAAGAATGTAATTAACAGCCTCTGTTCCACCCTCCCCCATGAAACCAGCTGGGTGACCTTGGGCTAGTCACAGCTCTCTTCTGAGCTCTCACAGCCCCACCTAGCTCACAGGGTGTCTGTTGTGAGGAGAAGAAGGGAAGCTTTGTCAGTTGCTTTGAGTCCCCTCACATGGGTGAGAACAGTGACGTAGAAAAGCCAAATTAGACCACTGCACATTGTTACAGAAATATTTTGAGAGGTCCTATTAAAGTTCAGATTTTGTCACGATTTCTTTTGAAAAAATGTTTAGTGAAGCAGAAGACTGTTGAACAGTTGCTGAAAGATCACACACTGGAGGATGCTGTTGTTCTGATGAATTGTTTATAGGCTTCCCATAAGCAAATCTTATGTTCTTATGTTAAATACTTCTCTGATTTTATGTAGGTTCACTTCTCAACAAGAAGTTAATCAAGATACAAGATTTCTCCAAAAGACTCTTAATTAGGGATGCACACAAATATTCATAACATTCAATATTTGTATGAATTTGTACGAATTTGGACATTCATATATGAACTGAATGTTACAGTATTCTTTGACATTCGTATTTGTATGGAAGTTTTGGAACATTCATACAAATGCTTCAGAATATTTGTGAACTGGGGAGGTGGGAAAGTGGCTATGCCAGTCGCATCTGCAACAGATCCAAAGTGCATTTGACATGGATTGAGAGCAGATTCAATTAATAAATGGTATAATTATATAATTAATGTGATAGCAGTAGAAATATCGAATAGTCGTATGAATAATATAAGTAATTTGGATAGGGTTAGAATATGTAAACAAAAATGGATGATAGTTAAAATATATTTAGATAATAAGCTTAGGAGTGAAAGTGAGAAAATGAAGTTACGTTTAATTTTCTCAATGTAGTATTATGAATTGTGTAGCCTTTTCAATGTATTGTATTAAAAATTTGGAATTATGTATTACCCGGGGGGGAAGGGGGGAGGGGGGTTTAAAGCAATTGTAATAAAAAACTAATTAAAAATTAAAATATATATATATAAATTTTTTAAATTATATTTAAAAAAAAAAAAAGATTGAGAGCAGATTCAGAGGATTCAGGGCAAATTTGATACTTTCAGAGCATATATGTTGCAGGATATGTATCAGAGATGAATCGGATACATATGGGATACATATGCATCCGTACTGGATATTCATATAAATGTATGAATACATTTGTATCAAAAGGAATACTAAAACATCTGAAGAGGATCTATTCAAACAAATACAAATTTTCTTACATTCAATTTGATACAAATCGAATGCAAAAATCCCCATTCATGCTAGGGATGTGCATGATGTGACAACTCGATCCCACTGCCCCCTCGTGAACTCGTATTGACAGAGTAACGCAGGCAAGGTAGTGGCAGTCGAGCTGTACAGTCCTACTGACTGCCAATGGGCTGGTGTCTGTATATGAACTAGACCCAGCCACCCCGCCTTGCCCAGGCATCCCACTTCACAGGCTTACAGCCAGGCCTTCTCCCTGAAGCAGCAAAATAAACATTAGTGTAAAATGACACCAACTAGTATTTGCAAGCAGATAGACAAATAAATAAGTGGTAGTGAAATATAAAGGTTGCTCAATATTGTTTAATTAGTCCAAAAGAACAAGTAATTGTAAATAGGATTCAGCTTTGCTCTCCCCCCATGCTAATCCCACAAAAGTAAAATGAATAGCAAAAGCCTCCAGCTCCTGAAGGAACCTTTGTGTTCAGCTTGAAAGCCCTTCCTAAAATAAAGATCAAATCCCAGCAGAAAAGCTATCTGCTAACCAGGGGTCTCCTTGCTCAAACCAAGGCCAAGAAGCCCCTTCAGCATACCTGTATCTCCCCCAGTTATGCCCTGAAGTCTGCCCTGAAGATAGACCCCAACCTTCCTTCCTTCCCCTTGCCCCACAAGCAGTGAGCACACAGGCTTAGAAGGCTGAATAGTTCATCAAACTCCCCCAATAATCAGTCTCCTGCAAAACCTGTCCAGAGAAAGATCCAGAGAGCTCTGGACCTCTGCTTATATACAGCAAGATCCTGGTGCTCTCTGCTTGGCTGGAGCATAATGCTGACTGAGAGAACTCCTCCCTCCTGTCACTCAAGCTTGCAAAGTCCCTGGGAAGCTTTCCTGCTCTTTTTAGCTAGCAGCCAATGCTTGCAAAGAACCCGAAAAATATTTCCGGCTCTTTTTGCAGCTTGCAGAATATGTTAGCAAAGGGCCTGGGAAATGTCCCCACCCTTTTTTCTGCCTGCAAAAATGAATCTGTCATAAACGAATATTTGTAACATTCATTATTTGGACAAATTAAGACAAATCCAGACATTTGCCCACGAATCAAATGTTACGACATTCATACATTAACATTAATACGATATGAACGTTTCAGAACATTTGTACGAATAGTTCATACATTAGTTAAACTAGGGATATGTATTGGATACGTATCGATACATATTCATTCATATAGGATACGTATCCGATATGTCTGCATTTGTATAGGATCTGTATGCAGGATCCATATGCTTTTCTTTTGGATATTCATATGAATTCATATGAATACGTTCATATCAAACAGAACCTTACCACACTGGAAAGGGATCTATTCGAACAAATATGGACTTTCTAACATTTGATTCATTATGAAGCAGATGCCAAAAAAACCATTTGTGCACATCCTTAATTCATACGTATCCCTACTCTCAATCTAGCAGAAACTATACAACTGCAAAGTATATGTAAAATACTCCACTGAAGTTTCTGATTAAAGTTTGGTAGATTTAACTGTCTACAGAAAAGTTCTTGCTTGAGAAAGTTCTTACCCTTGTTCACTCACTTAGGCATAAATCTCCTGATGCTGAGATGCTTCTGTAGCAAAGCTCTTAGAAAATCACTCTGCCATATTTGAATGGAACACTCATCTTTATCAGTAAGGGCTGAAAAAAATAGAAAACCATTCATATTACAGAGGGTAAGCAATAGATGCTTAGTTGAAAAGAGTCTAAAAGATAAGGAGAGTGCATGTCCAAATTTGAGCTGCAATAGAGATTTTGTTAGAGTCTTTTGTTAAAGAGAAAAGAAGGGAAACAACAAATGACCGTCATTTCCTCCCCATGTCACGGTAATAATTTTTGTGACAGGAAGACAACTAGCTTAGTTGTCAGTTTCATAGCAGGATGTCTTAGTGATTCTTTTCAGAAACGAAAAGCAAATTTGAAATATAGGTAGGAACCATACTTGAAGGCTGTAAGAAGAGGAAGCTCTGGAATTCAATGATAAAAAAATTCAATGCCTCACTTTTTTGAAAAGGGAAGCAGTTGTGACTTAACAGCTTTGTGAAGAAGATAATGGGATTGTGGCCACAGCTAGCCATAATTCTTTATGAAAAAGTTCAAAATTCTTACTTGCTATGACACTGTAACAAAATTTTGTCTCTATGACACAGGTAGCACTGTTCTTAAAATGGTGGCATACTGTTTGTACGCTACCTAATTCCCCCAGCTCCAATGTTGACAGATGGGTGAGTGTGTCTCTGAACATATAAAAAGTCCCCATGGTTTCAAGATTCGACAGAGCCACCAACAGGCCGACAAGCTAAGTCTCCTTAGGCAGTGGTGGCACATTGATGATAGGGCTGCCAATGGTGAAAACCTTTAGAAAGAATTATTACTTCTTATCACTCACTTGCACTTCAGTGAGCCAGTGAGTTACTGTGTCAGACTCGTATCTTGTAGTCACTGGGTTTGATTCCTCACTTCTTCACAAAGCCAGCTGGGTGAATTTGGGCTAGTCACAGCTCTTTTTCTGAACTCCTAACTCACAGGGTGACTGTTGTGGGGATAAGAATAGAAAGCATTGTCAGCCACTTTGACAATGGGTGAGAAAAGCAGGCAGCCCCTCATTGGCTGGGCACCCACCTGGTCTCAACTGGCCATCTGAGCAAGTGCAGGTGCCCAGCCAACGAGGGGCCATCCCCTCGAGCATGCTCAGAACAGCCTGGCCTAGTCTACACAGAACTGGGCCTGCAGGAGAAGGTAAAGTCCATTCACATGCATGCGCAACCCTGGGGATGGGCTGGGGGCTTTTGGCCAGCATTCCTGCCCATCCCCGGAGCCCAATCTGGGGTTCGGGAGCGAGCAGGAATGCAAGGAAAGAAGGCACCCGGGCTGCCCACACTGGGTCCATAGGAGCCAATGAGAGCAGCCCGGGGGAGGGGCCAAGCTGTCACAGAGAGAGAGCATGCAAATGCTTTCTCTCTGAGACAGTTTGGAACACACAGAGATGGTTTCAGAGCACTTTTTAGTGCTCTGAAACTCGAACATATGGAGGGCAAGTTGGGACGCTTGCAGGCGGCCTGGAATGGATCCCGCCTCCTGCAAGAGTGAATACTGCATCCCAACGTGCTCTCTATGCATTTGAAAACCCTTGTGCAAAAAGGCCTTAGTCTTTTAAACACAAACACTGAGAAGAACTGAGCTGCTCCACTGAGGGTCGCCTCTGCATAGATGTCAAAATCCCCCAGTAATTTTCGTGGTAACTCACTATGGATGAGCTTTCATATGCCAACACAATGATTATACATTTCAGATGAGTAGCATCTCAAACATGAATCAATAATTCTTCCATTATCTGATTCTGCTTCCATACGGTCTATATGCAGTTATGTTTTCTGTTACAATTAGCTTCTCCAAATATTGTACCTACAGAGCACTTAAAATTGTTTTGTGTTCTTTCAAAGCCAATGCTCTCTGAACAGACTGTGCTGATCCGCCAAGGCTTTTGCAGAGGAGATTCACTGAAGTCTCATTTGGCCCATAGTATGAAGAAACTTGGCAAGGTGGGACAAAAATACACAGTATGAGTTCCTCACTCTTTTAGATTACTCTTAAATCACCACCTTCTGGTTTCATGGTGTAATAGCTTCAGTGCCTTTTAAAATTAGAGATAGAGAGAAAATCAGGGGCAGAACCGGTAGAAAGTCCCAAGTTCAACTTGTCATCTTACTAGGTTAAAACAATGGCAAATTACTTAAGGGCATGAGAAACGCCCCCATTGGATTGGATCTACAGCCTATCTAGTCCAGCAGACTATTCTCCACAGTATTCAACCAGCTGCCCAAGGAAGTCTGATTCGATGACACGAGCACGCAACCTATCGTGCTCATGGTCCTCCATGAATTGGTCTTCAGAGGCATGCTGCCCCCTATTGGCAGAGACGAGACAGTCATACTTCTGTCAGGAAATATGTTGTTAGCAAATGCGCCATTTAATTTGAATTAAGCTGCCTTGGTAGATAAGGCCCGGGAATGCTCTGAGTCAGGCGTGAATTGTTGCAGATTCAGGGCATGGACCATGGATGGAAGCCCTAAAACCAGGCAATCTGAGCTCCATTATGAAGCAGGGAAATTCAATTTTAAAAGTACAGTCTCTGGCCTTTAATGGGGATTAAATGTGGAATGGCATAGCAGGTGCCCACGTGCTAGCAGCTCTAAGCCATCTTTGAGCTGCTTTTCTTAATGTGTGCAAATGCAGCCGTTGTTACATTCATGAGATTATTTCCCTGAAACATTTGCATGCAAAACCAGCCACATTTCCAGCCTCAGCTTGTGCCATGATGGGAATGGGGAGGCTGTGTGTTGCAGGATGGTGCTTAGTCATTGAACGAATCCTACGCTTCACAGGGCAGTGCAAGAGCTGATTGGTAAGACAACATATTCTGCTAGGTATCCAAAAATAGAAAACGTAGGTGCTGCAAGCCCATTCATACTGTCATCGGCCACCTTTTTATTTCTTGATGCAGTTCTTCCATTAATAATAATATTAAACCTCCGCACCACTCTCTTTTCTTAGAGTGATTACCATTCCTAGGGCTAAGGCTTCCTCCAAATGCAAAGTTTGGATTCTTTTGACACTGGCATTCCCAGTGCAAAACACATAGAAGCACATAAAAAGAGGCAAAAAACAAATAAACTCCTCGTTGCTTTGCTGTTGTGGGAAATCCAGCAATCTGGTTTCCTTCACATATGCTGAGCAGCTTTGGGGATCAGCTTGATGGGGTTACTAGGGATATACAAGAATATTGTTAACATTCATTATTTGGATGAATTTGGACATTCGTACACAAATCGACTGTTATGATATTCGTACATCGACATTCGCACAAATACAAATGTTTCTGGACATTTGTATGACTAGTTTGGACATTCATTAAACTGGGGAGGTGGGAAAGTGGCTGCACCAGTCACATCTGCAACAGATCCGGATTGCTTTTGACATGGATTGAGAGTGGGTTAAAAGTGGATTCAAGTTGAATTTGATGCTTTCAGGGCAGATTAGTTACAGATAGGTATTGGATAGGTATCAGATACATATGCATTCATATCAGATATGTATCCGATACGTGTTTGTTCATATCAAATATTCGTATGAATACATATGAATACATTCATATCAAATAGTATCCTACGACATTCAAATGGGATCTGTTCGTACAAATATGGATTTTCTAATATTTTATTTATTTATTTATTATTTACATTTCTATCCTGCCCCATACCCATTTATTCCATTTCAAATCGAATGTCAAAAAAAAAAAAGAAAATATTCATGCACATCCCTAGGGGTTACCAGGAGCCAGTCATACCCAAGTAAGTGGGCTAACACATGGTGGCTACTGGTAGTCCCAGTTGACATGAACACCAAAGCCACTTACTAGATCTGAAGGTCCTTGATTCTACGAGGGGATGGCAAGAAGCAATGGAAAATCTTATGCCTCCTGCTGTCTAGAGACAGCCTAAGCCACCAATTATGGTCAGTTGTATTAAGTCCTATAAGAATGGAGCTCCATTTGCGTTTCCATTAACATTAAGGGAAGAAACCTAGCACAGTTGAATCAGTATTGATAATGAGACTGCTGTTTGCACAACTCTGCTTTCCACTGTCACTTTTGATGACCACTCTTCAAAACTGACAGTACACTACATTCTTCCTCCATGTGGAATGAGGAGGCAGTACTTTTTTATTTATCTCATTAACTAGCACTTGTGGAGCTAAGAAGAAGAATCTGAAAGTAGTGGGCCTACTCAGACTGTGAAGTGGTGCCAGTTTGGTTGAGTGGTTAAGGATCTGATTCTGCACTCCCCCATGAAGCCAGCTTGGTGACCTTGGGCTAGTCACAGCTCTCTTCTGAGCTCTTGCCTACCTCACAGGGTGATCTGTTGTGGGGAGGAGAATAGAAAGCTTGTCAGACACTTTGAGTCCCCCTGAATGGGTGAGAAAAGTGGGGCACAGAAGCTTCTTCTTCTTCTTCAATTTTATTTATTTTAGTTTTTATTCCACCCTTGTCCTGAGTGTCCCAGGGCAAGGCGTGATCAGTGCTGATCTCGCCCATGCCTTCCCCTGAAATCAGTGGACTTGGCTGTTCTGGACCCACTGATCCCAATTATATATAGGTAAGTGCAGAAAGGACCATAAGCTGCAGGTTGTTTATGCAGCTGGAGTGCTGTTAGCCTGCTGCCTATTTGGAACACGAGTCTTCTCAGGAAAAATCAATCTAAGCTGCATGTAAAACCCTGAATTTTAACTTCTGAAAAAGATACTGTTTTACTATGGAAGAAAATCTCTTAAACTTGCTTGATATTTATTCTTTCTTTTCTCTCTTGTGACTTTGCTTTCAAAACAAAGTAAGAGGTAGACCATTAACCACATAAAATATTACCTCATTAGCAAAAAGAGCAACCAGAATAGAAAGTACATAAGATTCTATTAACTTTTGTTAAACCTGCATTTAAAAGCTTACTGCAAAAGAGGATGGTTTTAGTGTATTTGCTTATCTTTTCTACATATCAAGTGGATGTTAGCATCTCAAATGATGTGGGAATCTACTGAATGGATATTTGCAATAATGCAATTTGTGCTCTGTGGTGCCATTGATTTATGCCGATGCACTGAGCCTCTACTGTGCCCTGACTTACCCACCCTGCCCCATTATTCCATATGCATCAGTTACTTGTATGGGATGGATTTGCACTACTTGCAGGTTTGTTTAAAACACAGTGTTATCCAAAAGGATAACTGAGTTTATATTGAATCCATATTAGATCCACTCTCATATCTAACAATAATATCAGTGTGTTGTGGTTGTTTGATTCAATGTGATGATGCAATTTGTGTGCACCTATAGGATACAATACCACGCCAGAGATCTGGCACTTGCTTTGATGTTCTTGAACAGTGCATCTGTACAAATCTGCAGCATCAACAACAGTAATGGTTACCAAACAGCTCAGTGACAAGTTATTTTGCTGTCACAGGTACACCAGGAACAGAGCTTGCACATGCTTGCAGAAGTGGGAGCGTTTGCTGTGCCTAGGACCCTCTGCACTACCAGTGTTTCCTCTTTCTCAAAAGAAAAAGGGGGCACAGCACAATCACTCCAAGGGCTGCACTTACCCTTGTGACTTAATAGCCTACTTTTACTCTCTCACACAAAGGCTTGTTCCCCTGCGACAGGGATGTCACGTTCATTTGTCATGTCCTATTTGTCACAGCCTTAGTCATTGGAGACAGACATATTTTGAGTTGCAGAAATGTGAAAGAGAAGAACTGCTTTGAAGGAGGAGGAGTGGAGGCAATTTGCCAAACAGAATTGGGTGCATTTGTCTTGAGTTATTTTCATCGACTCCACCTCTTCCCCTAACATACCCAGAAGGTGCATATTATATTAGTCTTGCCATTTCAAGTACTTTGCATAGCAACAAATTTGACACTCTTCTTACTGATTCCCACAATGGCTACAATTTTAATCTATCTCTTGGCATCTATCTCCTGGCACTGTATAAGAAAGGCATCCTTTGCATTAGGGTCACATCTGTGGCCCCCTAGATATTCCTGAACAACTGATCCCAGCAGTGAACTAACGTGGAATGCTGTCAAGTTGAATGCCGGGCCTGTAGTTCAAGAGCACCTGGAGGAACCCTAGTTGAGCACTTTGATTCATGTGCGTCATTCTGCCCTTTCCATCCTGCTCGCAACAACCTTATGCCTGGGACTACATCTCTATATGTCCAGAGAAAATCCTACCATGCTGATGGTGAACATATTTTGCATGCAGCAACTATTTATCATGACAGCTTCTTACCCTTAGGAGGGGGTTGCGCCATGGAGGAGAATGGGTGCTGCATACAAAATGAGTTCACCATCAGCATGATGTCAAGTTGTCAGAAACTCTTTGTGCTGTCTTCCTGTTTCAGGATCAAGCCTATTTGCTGTGGGAAAGCCAGTGAAATCGGAATCTACTTCAGTCCAGAAATAGACTTTGGGAGCTCCTTAACATTTGCCTCAAAGCAGAGGTACAGGCCTCAAATGTCCCCCTTTGCTTGAGTGAAATTTGAGCCAGATGACCAGTTCTGTCTTGCTGCCGGCCTGTTTCCAGAATCCTTTCCGGCCTCTACCAGCATTCCTCACAAGCCCATGGGTAAGGAAAGTAAGATGTATGCCTAGGGGACAGAGGTGAAGCATGAGGGACAGGTGTTGCAGCCTTCTCAGTACGACTGTCCAAAATGCAATGCATGCCTCTGATTTTGGTACCACAAAGGTAAAGCATGTCTGCAATGAGCATAGACATTTTCTTGGTTAGTCAACTCCTATTTTCCATAGGAGTTATTCAGCAAAATATACCCCATGGATTGATCTGTTTCTGGCTGGTGTCAAGTTACTTGTGTTTATACATGGCCCTTTCTGCACTTAGCCTTATTCTGGATTGTGTCCCAGAATAGGGGCCCACCGTCCGCACGATCATGCAGGCTATGGCAGGCACCAAGCAAGGTCTACCATAGCCTGTAATAGCATGTGGACCACAGACCCCTATCCCAAGGCTTTCCATTTGTATACCACCTTTCCAAAATAAAATGTTGCCCAAGGTGGCTTACAACAAACAGAAAACATAAAATGCAAATAATCAATACATTACAAAAATACAGTATAAAAACTGCACATCATACAAAACATTGCAAAATAAGCCAAAACACACACAAAAATTGAGGCAGCTAAGACTGAATGGAGTCCAGAGCAGCTGACCAAACGTCCCAGTGCAGAATAAGGCCAAGTGCAGAAAGGTCCTATGTCACTTCTCCTTTCAAGACTAAGCTTTTAAAAGCAAAAATGCATGTCGAGTGTAGAAACCCTCACAGATTAAAGCCTAATCAATTATGATTTCATCCCATCAAAAACTGATAGTTCTCTAATTATTTCATTCCTCAAGAGCTATGTGGGGTGACCATTCTTTGCTGCCTGCAAAACCCCACAACATCTAACAGCACAGCAAGATACAGTCCAGTTGGGATTTTGGTTCACGAACTGGAAATCATGTTGTTTACTTTTTTAAATGTTTTGGACACATGATCCCCACAACTCACCTGCAGCTTCCACAATTCTACTGCTTCATTCTCTGTTGGTCCAGGATTCTTTCAAGGTTGGTCATGATAGGCAGCTCTAGAGATTAGGGAGGGGAGAAGCATTTATTGTAAGGCAGCTGCCTCATCAGTCCTAGCCAGTTCTGCCTGAAGATTATTAAGGACCTACCTTTATTTTCATCATTTCAGGGGAGGTACATCAGTAGGAGAGGCTGAGCTAGGCAGCGACTGAAAACTTGACTTCTACCAGCTCAGTTCATGACCCAGCTGAACACAGAATGCAGATGGCTAGAGTGATCTTCAGCATGGCCACTGTGCTGCCATCTTTGAAGTTTTGTAATATCAGGCCCTGCCTGCTTGCATATTTCACTGACTCTGCTTTTTCTTTGCTGTAGAGATCAGCATGGGATACTAGGGAAAATAAAGCAAAAATCAAACAGCTAATAGCACTAAAGAAAAAAAAAAGGTAGTATTGGTTAGCATTTAACTTGTTAATCAATAAATTAAGGCTCACTTAGACAATTCTATACCAATATGTAAGTGGCTGCCCTATGATTTCTTACTATTTCAGTCACAACAACGGTGATGCTACGATTAAGTATTAAGCTAAACAAATTTCATTTCTTGATGTATAAGCACAGGTAAAATCCACTGGAGCATATACAATTTACTAGACCTCAATAGATTTTGGGAGGAAAGGAAATGGACCATATAATAAATACTGTATTACTCTCACTCCAGAACAATCACTTCTGAGAATATTTAAAAGAGAAAATCAAAATTTGAAGAACAAAACCCTAATCAGATATAACTGCTATGCAGCAATTCTATATATAGCTCAAAATTTGAAGCATGGAAGCATGCACACATATAACACTATAGGGAATGGAATAAAGATTTATAATAATATGGAAATCTTTGGCGAAGGCATTGCATAAAATTAAACCAAATATAAAAATCTAAGTAAGATTTTGGATGGCATTAAAAGCAGACATTGAGGATATGTAACTTTATTTGTGTGTGTGAGAGAGTGTTTATTGCTAATTGATTGTAGAGAAAAGAAATATATGTAAAATTTTTGTTCTTTTTGTTCTGTTCTAACCAGTAATAAAAATCTAGTATTAATTTTAAAAAAGGTTGTGACTAGTAACCATTGTGACTAGGGATATGCACAAATATTCAGATGAATTCAGATGAATTCAGACATTTGTATACGAATCAAATGTTATAATGTTCATACATTGACATTTGTATTCGTACACATGTTTTTGGAACATTCATTAAACTGGGAGGTGGGAAAGCAGCTGCACCAGTCACATCTGCAACAGATCCAGAGTACATTTGACATGGTTTGAGAGTGGATTCAAAGTGGATTCAGGGTGGACTTGATACTTTCAGAGCGGATATGTTATGGGATACATATTGCATACGCATTGGATACATATCAGATATGTACCGGATACGTACTGGATACATACCAGATATGTATGCATTCATATCAGATATTTGTATGAATAGGATCCTATTCAAATGGGATCTATTTGAATGAATCCAAATTTTCTTACATTCAATTCAGTACAAATCAAATACAAAACAACAACAACAACAACAACAACCATTCGAGCACATTCCTAATTGGGACCAGTGTTTCCTCAGGGCCATTTGGAGCCTGAGAGAAATTGAGAGTTAACTTGGGAGGTTGATGTAAGGGCTTCCCAGCCAACACCAGTGAGAAAGTGTTGAGGGACATATGTGTCTGCTGGTGCTATTTTCTGTGTGATCTTTTATCAATAAGTTCTGACATGCAGCTACAAAAGCAAATC
Source organism: Aspidoscelis tigris stejnegeri (assembly GCA_023333525.1). NCBI lineage: Eukaryota > Metazoa > Chordata > Lepidosauria > Squamata > Teiidae > Aspidoscelis > Aspidoscelis tigris. The sequence continues at coordinate 28,684,766 of JALMGA010000002.1, forward strand.
TCCTTGTTCTTGAACCTGGACCTGTGAATGGTGATCTTGACAGAAGGCCTGCATTTTTATTCTGCCTCCATGGCAATGATTAAAAAAACGTGTTTATTAGACTTAACCCTGTTCTAATTTCCTTTCAGATATTGATAAATAACTTAAATAAATGTAAATAAAATAGAAGCCTCTGCCATAAAGGATAATGCTTGTTGCATAAGGGATAATTATATTGTGGGTTGGAGCTGATCTTGCTTCTGAAGTTCATAATGGAGCTTTGGTGCAATGATTGCATCTACGCTGAGGCCCAAATCTGGGAGAAGTTTGTACTTCCCATCCCGTCCAGGGGACAGGAAAGGTGAACTTGTGAAAGCTAGTGCATACCATCCTTCCCACCATGCATCTGCAAACTTACATGAAGTACAGATGTGTGGTCTGGGCACTGCCATCTTGTCTCAGGATGCCAGTGCCACTGTGCATGTGCCAGTGCCATCACCGGGGCACTGGTGCTACCATGTCATGTGGTAAAGAGGTGCAGACGGGCTCACAAGAGGACACCACTCCTGCATGGAAAGGGCCGTTTCTGAGTTGGAAACAATCCCTTCTTGTGTAGATGCTCATTCCGGGAGCACACTGGAAGCAAACTGAGGGGCCAAGTGCAGAAAGGGCCCTGGTCTTGTTGAGCATTTCCACACTTACTGGCTGGCTTGTACTGTTCCAGCTGGATTTGTTTGTACTGGAACGATTCCCAACTAGAGCAGTCCAGCTGTCCTGGAACAAAGCCTTTCACACACTTGAGATAGTTGTTAGAGGACAACCTTCATGCCATCCTGTGCCACTGGGAGGGCTGGGAGGGCCAGCAACTAAGGTTCTTGCCTCTAGAGCTCTGGAGGACCCATTTTGATGGTCCAGTTTGATGTGCTGCTGAAATTGGTTCCCCTGCCAAACCATCCTGTGGAGCCATATACAAACCTTCTTGAGCCAGTTTACTCACAATTAGATAGTGGTAGCCCCTTTTAAAAAAGTCTACCACAGCCTCGGTCAAGAGCATTTTTGGCTGCCTGGACAGGGCTACACTCTTTCCAGTGGAGGGATAAGGTACTAGCAAAGGCTGTGGCCTTTCTGTTCCCCATCAGAAGAGGCCTAGGTTTTGCCCTGTACCAGTCTGACAGTAACTTCAGAAAAGCTCATTATGTCCTGGCCCTGGAAGGCCCACAGTGGCATATAAAGGCACACAACCACACCAGACTGATACAAGGGATTGCATCACCAGTGTTCCTGGGTGTGGAAGCTCATCAAAGAGCTCTCACACTTTGCCACTTTGCTGGTGATGGCTAGAAGTGGATCTGGCAGTCAATGGCAGCACATGAACACCATCACGGACAAGCCCAGCTGATCTCAAAGGGCTCCAGGGAGAGATACACTGTGAGCAGCAGCCTGCAGGACAGTCAGTTGTCAATCTGCTACTATGTTCCAAATGGAGGTGTCTGTAACCTATGGGCACTTATTGGAAGAAGCCTTACTGAGAAGATAAAAAACATCATTTTCCCTTGTAATCCTTCACAGCATCATTATATCCCCCCTTGAATGCACACTTAAATGGTACAGATTCTGCAGCCACTAAAGCACATAGTCCAATGCATTTGTTCTAAAATGAGAGGCCAGGATATAAATCCACTCTGGCCCGGGTCCAGTGACTGTCTCTCCTTTCAGCCTACCTTACAGATTGGATGAGATGGAAGTGAGAAAATCTTGGCCATTTTGAGCTTTTCTGAACAGAGATGCTGGTGGGAGGAAAATAAATAAATAAGTGTATCCAGTTCTGCAAATGTTTCTTCTTCTTCTTCTGTATAGTATATAATATAAGACCCAGTTTTGAACCATAAGTGCTTTGCAGCATTTAGAGACATGTGAGATTTGGTTCATAAACGTGTTCAAATGCTGCGTGCAAATCCAAGATTCCTTTCTCCGTTTTTACTGATCTAAATGAAAATTTACTTGTGAGTAGACAACCATAGGATTATTCTGCAAGCCTGTTTTTTTTTTATGTGGGAGATGAAACTGGAAGACGGGGGGGGGGGGGGAGGAATCTGTTTCTTCAAAGTACACATCAAGACGCCTAAAAAGTAAGGCTCTCAAAAATCACATTGTCAGCTTCTCACAGGAATCTGTAACCATTTGTTGCACAACCCCTCACTTCTGCCAAAATGTTGACCTTTACTTTATGTCAGCCTCTGTCACAAGGGATGAAACAGATGGCACTGAGGAACTTAAGTCTTTTTGGAAAAAAAACACAGAGCAAGAAGAAGGACGGCTTGTAGAAGGCAACGTGACAACTGAGTGTCAAAACAGAGAGGAGAGCTATTGCTGGAATCTTTCCCTTAAAACAAGCCAAGGAATGAACATATTTATTTATTTATTTATTTATTTATTTATTTATTTATTTATTTATTTATTTATTTATTTAAATTGCATTTTTATCCCGCCCTATACCCAATGAACACATTGAAGCTAATAACATATTAAACTTATTAAAACCATGGCAGTGCATGAATGTGGGGAGGACGAGGCTGTTCCTTTACTTAGCCAAAGGCCAGGGTAAAGAGGTATGTCATCATAGATCGAATAGACACATAGAGTGAAGGTGCCTGATGCACCTCAGGAGGGAAATCATTGCACAGTCTGGGTGCCACCACTGAAAAGGCCCTATCAGCCGTGCAGAACACAATCCAGTGCCATTCGTTTTTAAAAGAAAAGCAATTTGAAAAGGTATCTTGACTTTTTTGTGTGTTTGGTGTGGGAAAGAGTAGGTCCTTCAATAGCAGTCATTTTTTGTTTCAACTGGCCCCTACCCCTTTTCTCCACAAGATGCCTTTCCACATGCTAGTGCAGACATGCTAGATCTAATTCTCCTTTGTCTGCACTGGACAAAGAGTGAACCAGGCCAGGACACCCAAAATGACCTTAACAGAACAACTGGTCCAGGGTTGGTATACTGGAGCACAGAGGTGTGTGGATGGCACAACCATGTGGCCCTCATTTCAGGGTTATGCCATGAAGTGGTTCTGCCCTGAAGATAGCCAGGCTGGAAACTGCAAAGTCCCAAGACAGAATGAGCCATCCAAATAAAGACAGCTCTGTTCAATTCCCAGTGTAGGATAGTTTGCTTGTTTCATAGTGGGGCAGGAAGAGTGCAGAAAGAGCCAAAGTTCCCCATGTGAACAAGAGATGTTTCTTCTGAACCTGCCAGCAGAAAGCATGGCAGCTTGAGAAGAGGCAGTTGTCAGATGTTTGTTAATACACACCGAGAGAGGCCATATCTTCATAGCAGGCTGCCGTCACAGCCTCTGTCAGCTCTGCTAACAGCTTTGGCTGCCCCACTGCTGTAACTAAGGCTGTGGTTGTCAAGTTAGTCCACACACAAATGTGGCATGTTTTGATGCAACAAGACCACTGGCAGGTTTTATACCTTTTTATTAATGTTATTTCGTGTACAGCGCTGAGTACATGAACAGCGCTTTATAAATAAACTATAATAATGATAATGATAGTAATGATAATGATAATGATAACAACAACAACAACAACAAAGAGCCCCACTCAGAGCAGAAGAAATGGCCTCATAGCGGCTTCTGGCACAGTGAACTTTTGTGTCTTGGGGGAATACTGAAGTCCATCCACGTGCCCTCAACACCCTACAGTACGGGGTGCTGTAAACACAGGCAGGTTTCAATGCTCTCAAATGTTAGCATCCTTTCTGGATCCAATCTGAGGAACACTAAGAATGGACAGCCAGGAAAAAATGAAGTTTTCTGACAGTATTTAGAACCACAGATAACAACCACATAGGTTACCTGGACTCAAATATTCTCTGCTAGTGAAATTGTAGTCATTATTTCAAAATTAACATGTGGAATTTCCTAATGTAATTGTTCTATTTTGCTCTCCCTTTTGAGCGAATGTCTTTCCTCTATGTTTTTGACAATGTGTGATCAGCCACATTACTAGCTTCTGGGAAAGACATTCTTTTGTCTTGGAGGTAAGACTTAAATTGTACGATCAGGTATCTCTAACAAGAAAGTTTTCTCTCTAGTGGAAAGTGATACAAAAACAAAACGTTCTTGCTGAAGTTAGGCATACTAGGCTCAGTCCATTCCAATGGCTGGAAGGAATCCTTTAGGAAGAGCATGAGTTGCTAATTCAGTGTCCCAACATCACATCTATCACAGAGCATATGTAGCAATATCATCCTGCTTTTCCACCCCATCCAGGTATCTAATATGGAAGGCCAGGCCAGGACTCAGCAAAGGAGTCAGTGAATTAGTTGGAGAGAAAACAGAGGATGCAACATGGAGCAGGGTCTTGCAATTCTGGACTTATGTTGCCACTTGCATCTGAGCTTTTACTCTGCTTCCTTCCCATCACAGTGTTAGCCATGGTTTCCCTTTTGTCCTGCTTCAGAAATGTCTGTTAGGAGTGAGGCACAGGACCAAAGAGGCAGAGGAGAGGAGGGTGAGGCAATGGGGAAAGAGGGAAGGGAAAGTCTCATTCACATTCACAAAGTGAGGAGAAACCTTATTGCTTTGCATATTCACGTGCACACATTTGAACATGGGCGCTCCCATCTGCATGTAACTGTTTTTGAACATCTCTCATAAAGTTCAATTGTCCCCTCAATCTGTTTGCACTGAAAAAAAAATGGTAACAATAACCCTCCTTTAAAGCATTCAGCTGCTGTGTTTCTGTCTATCAGCACTCCTTCCGCTTCTTCCTCCCCAGAAAGCCTCAAGTTCCTTGACGCCATCTGTTCCATCCATTGTGACAGCAGCATTATCAGGAGTACATCTGCATTTTTTTGTACTCTTGAAAACACCCAACCGCACAAAGTCAAAGATTGTGAGACATAAATGCTTTCCAGCGCTCTTGCACATCACTGACAAAATATTTGTGATCCTGGGTTATTTCATGTATGCTGAGGCAAAGTTCAGCACTGCTGCCTTTATAATACTGTAGTGTAATCCTCCTATTCCTATCTGCAAACTAAGAAAAGAATGCAATGGCAGTCTAGCTGCTATCATTCATGCATTCATTTAAAACCTTTCTAAAATACATCTTTGTATCAAAATCTGAGTTTACAATTTAAAAAATTAAAACAATGTAAAAAGAACAGTTTAAAGCAGCAGAATATTGGCTGGAAGGTCCAATTAAACAGATATTCATTCGTTCCTAAAAATTACAATAGAAGATACCACCCAGACATCTGAGAGGAGATCATTCTAGAGCAGCGATGGCCAACCTATGACCGTGTGTCACAGGTGACACGCCAAGCCCTTTTGGGTGACACACATGGTCACCCTGGCACCTGGGCATGTAGTGCTTGCTTGTTCTTGAAGTGGACGAAATACCAACTTTCAATTGAAGATTTAGCAACAACAGTCACTAATGTTAAGAATTATTTGTTTTTGCTTTTAATAAAATACATATATCAAAAATATAACTTTTTTACTAGAGCCACAAATATCACAAAATTATGGATATTTCTAGATGTGACACAGCACCCGAGTTACGCTAGGTTTTCTTGCGCATTTTGACACACTGAGCTCTAAAAGGTTCACCATCACTGTTCTAGAGCATGAGCCCCAGATTGCACTGGTGGTGCCTGCAGCAGAATCCCACCTCCAGATGATAGCAGTGGTCGGATTGGTTTCTACTTGTAAAAGCAATCTAGCAAAAATGTTGGTCTCAAGTTGTCATGAACTAATAAGCCAAGCATCTGGTCTAGCAGCACAGGAAGGTGTCCACTCAACCCCTAATCAGTGCATTTTTCACCTGTTGCAGTTTCTAGACCAGGTACAAGGGTAGTTCCAGACAGAGTGCACTACAGTAATTCAAACTAGAGATGTGTTTTGCAAAGGGCTATGAGCTCAGTTCATTGCAAGCACTGAGCGTTCGAAGTGTTTCTTATCAAACCAAAAGTGTTTGATGCCAAATTGAACACTACACACATTTCATGAGCTGTTTGAAAAGCACTTCAAAATGTATCTGCCTTAAAAAAAACATAAAAATAAAATCTGCTTTGCTTAAAAAAAAAAAAAGACCATCTTGATATAGGTAGCCTTGTCGCAGAAATACTATACATATGCTATAGCTTTACCGTTCCTCTTCGGGGGAACTGCTGTTGGTCTCATAATCTGGTTAAGTTTGCTTTCCTAATCTGCCAGATAAGCCATTGGATGGCTGGCAAGAAAAAAAAGATTCCCCTGAACCTCGATAAGAGCTCCAAAGCCATCCATACCATCAGACTGGAGCTTTTAAAAAGATTCTACCTGCACTGCTTAGTGTTTTCCTGCTTCATCTTAGTTGGCTATGGTGAATAGGTTTGGTTATTAATATTATTGACAAAGAGTGTCTGCTATTCCTTCTAGAAAGCAATCTGACTTTGAACTTTGAATAAAATGAGATTTTTTTTGCCTGAAATGTAGCAACTAGAATGACATATAAATCCAGGATGTGATTCACCCGTTTGAAAAAGGCATCACAGTAACCAATCAGTGAAGTTTTAATAACTAACTTCAATCAGAAGCATGGAGAAAATGCACCTTCAGCAGAAACACATCATGAGCAATGGGGGAATTGTGGGGTGTGCACATCCAGGAGTCAGTACAGACCATCTCCAGAGGTACCTTTCATGGATAATACGTATGAACCATATGAAGATAAATCAGTACAGATAGCAGATAGAGAGGCGTCAAGTGATTGTGGGCCTTTCCATACTTGGTCCACTAGTTGCCATGGGGGAAGCTCCAAGACAGAGCATCTGCACTTGAAGACACTGTTTCCTGCCCAGAAACAGTGCCTTCCGTGAAGAAGCTCCCCCTTCGCCAGCTACACATGGTGAAGCTGACTCTGCACTATGCATGTACTTACCTTAACCTGCATTGGAGCTGGCAAGGCTCTAGACAGGACCATCCGCATGTCCTATGGGGCTTCTGTATCATGTGGCATGCCACACAAGTTGATGGTTCACTGGTATTGACTTCAGGGAAGGATGATGTCAGCACCCAGACACCATCTGCACTTGAGGTGATTGTCCAGATGCATGGGGGGAGAGTTGGCATGCACTGGGTATCCATCAGTTTGGATGCGTAGTGCACACTAGGGCAAACTTGCCCTTTGCTTCCCATGAATGGCCCTCAAAGTTTGAATTTCGCCTGTATCAAACATACTAGTCACCACTGAAATAGCATAAGCCACCACTGTCCAGTGAACACAACCCTACTGATATCTGCCACAAAGTGCCTGCAAGCACAATGATTCCTGTGACACAACTAGAGGCCTTTCTGCACTTACCTGATTAGGCTGCAGTTATCTAGGGGTGTTTTTCCACTGTCACTAGAAATACCCATTAAGTACCCATTAATGGGTACAAAAATGCCATTGCATACCCATTTATGGGTACTTAATGGGTACTTTTAGTGACAATGGAAAAACACCCTAGAGCTCATAAACTTCAGATACAGGTGGACAATTCACATTTGCTGGAAGAAAAGCTTCCTGAAAGCATCCCTTCCCAGCCAAATATGCAAATGGTCCTTGTGGCACCCCACTGCCCCCAACACTCCCCCATATTGGGTAAACAATTTTAACTGCCTATGCTCTCAAACCCCTTGACACAGCATTGGCAGCGAGATGCTCACACATTCCCCCTCTGCTCCCTTCTTTGAATATAAACAGTCAAGAGGCTTTTCTCTCGCTGTACTGTGAGACGTTGGTTGCAACAATGTTACTCTGCTGTCTAGGGCTACCGAAACCCTTCCTCCTCTTATACTGAGTGTACAGGTAATTAACAATGTCCGTACAAGAGTAAATAAACTACAAAGATGTGTTTATTGTTTACAATAGTTCAATAATGAGAACAGCTTCAAACATGTATTCAACTCAGGTACGTTAAACAACTCTTGCAGACAACGTGAACCGTAACTCGCTTAAAGCAGGATTTGAATGAAGTCCTTTAACAACTATCAATATCTCTCAGTTGACACTCTTCTCATAGAGCCCCCCTAACTCTGCTTCCTTTAACTCCATTAGGTACAGCCTGTTTCTCCCTGACCCACACCCCGTGAGCTTGTCCCAGGAAAGAGCCTCCTCTCAGTGTGCTTTCATAGTCTTCCAGCCAGACTGCTGGCGGAATCCCATTGGACAGAGCATAGGATCAACTTTTCCCCACCCTCAGGATATGCAGCTAGGCCCCAGCCCCTATCAACCCCTATCTAGCAATAAGGGTGGAGTCAAACAGCTAACTAAAACCCTGCCTGTTTAAAGCAGATGTCACAGTCCTTTCGTTTACCAGCTCATGACACCGTCTCCAAAGCTGGAAGTCCTGCCAATTGTCTGCCATCAGCTCAGTGTTCAAGCACAGGGATGTGATTGAACCTGTGATTGAACATGCAGTGCCCACTGCTCTGTTGCCACTGAAATGTCCCTCTTGCCACCCTGTGATCGATCCCATGATCAATCCTGTGTTCAGTCTCATGATCGATCACAGCCACCACCGCCATCATGCCTGTGAGGATGCTGCCTCCTTTCCCCACCACACGCAGCAAGCTGGAACAAGAGTGAATGGCCATGCCACCAGACACTTCAGATAAGCTTCTAGTTAACACTGGTAAAGGCGCTCCACACTCAGTCAACAATTAGTGCACTTCTAGTGAGGGCTATACTAACTGTTGACTAGAGGCCTAAGTGCGAATTGGCTCCAGCGATCCCGCTGGTGATTCCAGCAACTCAGGCACCCATAACCTTGGCATCTTGTATTAATCTACCCAATAGGACAACAACCTGAGGCCTCATATTTTTATCCACTAACCACCTGCTGCTCCAGTGGCACATGGACAGTTTCTAAGGCTGCAGCCACAAGCATGGATAGGACTCTTGGCTGGGACCACCCAAATATAGTGCTTCTCTGCAACCACAGCCACAACTGGGGCCACAACTGCAATAAGAAATGTACAGAATTGTTATAAGGTAAATAGGTGTACCAATTATCCTGCTAAAGAAGAAGAAGAGTTGGCTTTTCTGTTGGAAATACAGTATTTCATGTGTGTATGAGAGAGAGAGACAAGTCAGCCTAACCTGACAAAAGGGGGTGGAGCTTAGCCTTCTGTCAGTTTGTTTAGTCTCTTGGTTTATTATTATTGAGATAGCTGAGAACAGATCATTCTGTACTATGTTATTCCTGCTGCGTTTTAATAATGTTAACTTTAATTTTCACTAGTCTTTTGAGTGGTGTATTTTTGGGATCACTGTGGAGTCTTACTCCACACTCTGGGAAATCACACAAGTCTGATTTTTTGACATTTTCTATCCCGCTTTTCTTACCCATTTCAGGGGACCCGAAGCAGCTGACAAAGCTTTCTATTCTTGTCTCTACAGCAGACAACAGAGGCCTTTTCACACGAGGGGCTCTGGAGCGCATCTAAGACATGCCGGGACGCTGCATTCACACACTTTGGGCAGCCGGATTCGTTCCAGGCCACCCCAAGCGTCCCTCCGTGTCCTAGATGTGTTCGAAATGTAGAGCACTAAAAAGTGCTCTACACGCGTCTTAATGCGTTCTGGCCATTCCCGGCCATCTAGGGAGAGAAGCGTTCACACACGCCTCCTTCACTGACAGCTGCGGGACACGCCCCCCCCCCACGATTGGTCCAAAATTGGCCAAACAGGTGGCAGGGCCACGCAAATCACTTACCTTGCCAGCCCTGGGGTTGCCATCTGCTGCGGTCTGTGCAGGCGTGCGGACTCTGGTAGATTGGGCCCAGAATGACCGCTTTCAAAGTGGGGGAAAAGCAACACATTCAGTTACAGGAGGAAGTCTATAAATTTTTCTCCTTATCCTGGGTCTATCCTTGAGAGGGCAAGGAAGTCAGTGCTCACTTGATGGGAAAGCTACAAAATTAATGAGATGCCTTCAGTCCTGAAAAGAATCCATATACCTTTTTTACTCCTCATATATGATGATAACTCTGTGGCAGCAGCAGTGAAAACAAAATAGAATTGGAAGCTGAGTTTTGGAATTCCTGATGTAATAAGAGAGGAATCATTAACAGACTTTTATCATCATCGTCGTCGTCATCATCATCATCACCTTTTTACTCTTGGCGAGATTTGCCAAGATTAATAATAATAATAATAATAATAATAATAATAATAATAATAATAATAATAATAATAATAATAAATAAATTCACATGAGGTCAGACTCTAGACAAGGGCACAATAACATCTTTGCAGCTTTGATGAGCTCTCAGGATGCTACCTCCTTTTCATTATTACCAAATTTTGATTTAATGCTCCAAGAGGTGTTTAAAAAACATGTAGCTTGTTTTGCAGAGCAGCAATGCAGGCTACAGTACCTGTCAGGATTTCATTTTTGTTCCCTTGACTAGTAATTGGTTACTGTTCAGCTGTCTGCATAGCAACAAACAGCATCAACTGTGACGCTGCTTCTACTATTTCTCTATGCTGAAGTCATTTTTATAAATAAATAAATAAATCTATTATTGAGTTTTCTTATAGAATGCAGAGATCTGAGACTTATTACATAAATAAATTGTTAGTTATAATCCATCCATGCAACTGCCTCCTTCTACATGAGTATTGTTCCTTTACTAGGCTGAAGTATTTGGGGTTGCTTTTGTTTGAAGAACAGCAGGGAAAGAGATGGTTCAGATAGCAAGGACATGCTTCTAACCCTGCAATGTCCTCCTTAGCACTCCCGTTCACTGCATGCAAAATTAGAACATCAGCAATGACAGATGTTAGATATTACATCCAATTATTCCAAAATATCTATTGAGAACGAGATCGTTATCTTGCCCGATTGCTTATGTGCTTGTTCTCTGAATTCCACAATAGACAGATGGCATTCTGAGTGGCAAGATTTGTCTTAGCCTTTGAAGAAAGAAAAGAGAGAGAGGGAGAGCTGAGAGAAGAAGCCTCTCCTAATATCAACAGATTGCAATATATGGCTGGCTTGCATTCTTGAAATTCTCCATTTGCATAATTACAGCAGCACAAAGAGTAACAGGCAGATGCTAAATTTTCAAGCAACATTTAAAAAATACGACTCACCTTGATATTAACAGGAGCGAAAAGGTCTGCTCCAAGTTGAGTGCAAGTTACAACACTGATAGAGGGTTTTTGTGTGTGTTTTTTGGCATAACAAACTCAGACACTCCTTGCAGAAGTCGGCTTGTTTCTGATTTCTCTCCCTCCTTACCGCCTTCTCTCTCTCTATGTTAACTTTTCAGATTCTTGTTATGAACATCTTTATCATTACCAGAATATATACTCTTTTCTTACCAACCGAATTTTCATTTTAATATTAAAGGAAACTTTGCCACAGTATCTTCTGCTTTGTGTTACAGACAGATGAAAGAAGCTATGGGATAAGTGATGAAGCATCTTATTACTGCCTGCTTCATGTTAAACCTTCTTCCATGTTAAACCTTCTTCAGTCCGTCTTCAGGTCTGACTGCTCACATCTTTTCATTTATATTTGCTTTATTTGTAAACCTCCATTCGGACCTTCCTGAATAGAAGTCCACAAATAAAATAGACAGAAATGAAAAGGTGTGAGCAGCCAGACTTGAAGATGGACTAAATGAAGGTGTGACCACAAACATGTAATCGTTTTCTGGGCCTTTTTTTGCACTTAGCTTCCCTGGGACAGTGGGGCAGGGCAGCTGTGCAGTCATAGACAGTCACATGCTGCATTGCTTGATCAGTGTAGTGATGGCCTGATGCACATGGCCATTGTTGTGGTGAGGTGGATTCGCAGATACACACACCTCAGTAAATCCTAGTTGGGCCTTAGAGCAGTGATGACAGCACCACGTGAAGGAGGGTAAGACCAGATGGGAGGAGAGAGATGAACATTTGTGTGTGAACATTTGTCAGATGTTCATGCATGAAGCTGAAGCCTCCCCACATTCATGGGGGGATTCACACAAAACTAAATATTCCCCCACTGGCATTGAATTGAACGGAGGAAATCAGCTTTGTGCATATCCCTATATCACACCAACATCTGTAACAGTAATGTTCCTTTGCTTTTAACAAAAGCAACTTATTTGATTTATCAGCTGTAAATGCACTATACTATGCTAGGTTGCAAAATTTAAGTTTGGTAGTGGAGGCTCCAAATAGAATGATGGTTTAGGGGTTGACAGCCAACTAAGTTAATAAAACATAAAGATTCTGGGGAAGGATCTGCTTATGAGGCCATCCCATCACACACCTCCTTGCCTTCCGCACTGACAAGACTGTCCAAATAAGGTGACAAGCACTGTTTAAAGTGTAGATACAAAAATGTCTCCAGAATGCAGCAGAAGATAGCTTTTGGTGACTCAAGGAATTAACAATACAACTTACTTTTATTTTGTATTAGAGTCAATGATGAAGGTACATGATCATGAATAGTCATGAAATGGACAATCACAAATTTCAGCAATGTCAGCAAAAATCCCTGGCAGGTTTTTAAGATCTTGAAAACCTTCATTTATGTCAACAGTGTCTCAACTGCATCATAACCAACTCTTGGGCAGAATTCTAAAGCTATATTCAGACATAACAAAAGGGATACTTCAGAGACACCTCAGAGATCCCGTGTGCTGGCCTCATGTCCCTGCCCTTGTCTAAGCCACTTTTTATAGCACAGATTATTAATGAGAGGGTGGGGTCAGGGGGCAAACTGGTGTGTGAACACTCTCTCTTTTGGAAGATCTTTTGGAAGTGGTCTACAGATAGACCAGACTAAGACACCATTTAGTACTAGGAGGAGGAGGAAGGGTTTCTATTATGCTATATTAATGTGTATATACTAAGCCTAGACTGGACCATGGTATGATTTACTATTTATTGTGGAAGGCTCTAGGAGGGTCATGAAAGAGCAGATGAGTGCTCTTCTTGTTTCTAGGGGAGTTTGCTAGGTAATGTACCCAGCATGCCAGAACCCCCAACAGAAGGGCAAGATCATTTGAAATGTTTTGTGAAAGATTTGAAATGGCATTTTCCACACATACCTACTATATGTATATATTCTTTGAGAGATTTTGAGATTCTAGCCCCATCTTCACGGCATCGTTATCTCGAATTCAAAACGATTTGAGTCCTCACAGTTCAGACGGCAGTTCGGCTTAACAAGCTTCTTCCGTGTTAAACCACGTTATACCGATTTGAAATAAATCCTGATTTCAACAGGTCTCACTCTGGAACGTGCCCTTGATATGTGTTTCATTTTTTACTGTGTGGACAGTATCGTTTTCCGGGATGAGATTCCGTGTCCAGGCTGTCCTGCCCCCAATCGCACTGTAACCAATGGCTTGTCCGTATTCGAGGCACGTCATGTTTAGGATTCCCTCCCACAATAGCTCGCTTCCAAAGAGTGATTCCATTGAAAGAATCCAGTCTCGAAACAGCCACTACCTCCAAAGCTACACTGTAGCGATGTAGCTTAATAACAATGTTGCAGTTTTGCGCAGTTCTGAACTTTAAAAAGGAAAGGAAAGGGGAGTCCCTGCGGAACTTTCCCAGCCCACTCTCCCCGCTCTCCGAGTTCCCTCCCGGCCCCTGGGGGAAGAGCGAGCGAGGAGCCCCCTTCGCCCTCCCCCGCGGTGGGCACGCTGAGCCCGCCCGCCCTCTCGCCCGCCTCTCGGCTCTCCTCCTTTTCCAGCGGCGGCGGCGGGCACCAAGGAGCCCTAGGGCGAAGCTGCCCGCGCCACAGTGCCAGGATGGGTGGATGGGTGGATGGATGGATGGATGGTGCGGCGGGAGCCGGAGACGCCGGCGGGGGAGGCAGGGGTGGCCCGGGCTGTGAGCGCGCTCCGGCCAGCGGGGCGAAAGGTGCCGAGAACGCGGTGGCAGCGGCAGCGGTGGAGTGGGGCAAAGCGGCAGCAGGCACCGAGGAGCCCCAGGGCGAAGCTGCCTGCGCCGCAGCGCCAGGATGGGTGGATGGGTGGATGGATGGATGGATGCTGATGCTGGTGGTGGTGGGAAGGGGGAGGGGAGAGAACAGGAATCCCTGGTGGAGCATGGATGACACAAAGGGAAGGGAGGGTGAGATCCTGGGACGGAACACCAATGAGAGAGAGGGGGTGGGCAATGGGTGGGAGGACAGGGCTGCCGTCTGGACTCCCAGGATTGATTCCAATTTAAGGCTGAAATCGGAATGCCACTGAACCGGGTTAACTTGCAAGTCGTGTAAACAGGATTAACCCAGTTCACTTATTTCGGTTTCCTTAAACCGAATTAAGGCATCCCATGTGGATGCAGCCACAGTCTCTGTTAGAACTGAATACTGTATCTCATTGGTAGGATATAGTATTTTCTTGGAGGCATGATTTTTTTTAAAAAAATGAAATAAATACAGGCTGGATATTTTTCTCTGTCATAAAGCCAGATAATGAAAACTGGTTAGCTGTCTGGAAGTAAATATATTAAAACTGGAAAGTGCACTGCCAACATGAACTCAGAGAAAGTAAATGAACAATGGTCATGGCTATTTATACACTCTGTTATGGTCAAAATGATATTTTCTATATTCTGCTCTATATATCATATTGCCCTTGTATTTATTATTACACACAGAATTCAATTTTGTGACAAATATAATGTGATGAAACCAAGTAAATTGCTCTTCAGAGTACTGGGCCTTTTTGTATGAATGATTTACTGCAGAGAAATGCATTAACACTGCCTTCCTTCTGCCCAAGAAGAAAAATCATAACTAGACCTATGGCCTAGCTCATAGAAAGAACCACTACAAACAAGTATAATTACCCAGACTAATTGCAGTGAAATGTTAATACACAACAGTGTTTAACATGAGTCAGTGATGACTTCTGCACAAGTGCGTTAAGAAGGCTTTTTTTTTAATTTTTGGCCTGGCTTTTTCTGGAAGGTTTTTCTCCCCCCTGAGCCAGGGATATGGTAGGGTGGAGCAGGCAGTGGCCATATCCACTCAGTGGCCACCTGGTTTGACAAAAGTTCCAGAGCTTTAAAGTTGCAGTCTGGAGACATTTTGGTGTGCTCTTGGAAATAGCCCTAGAAGTACTCAATCTTGCAGACCTCAATAAAATGCCACTGGAATCTGGAATGGGCTATGATCTGTCCTGTCACCACCTTTTGTCTATACATCAGTGTCAAAAACCAGGGCCTAGCCCAGGTCCAAGCAGGGACCACTTTCAGGTAGTTCTCTACTGGAGCACTCCTAAGCAAAGATTCCATACTCGCAGTTGAGGTCATACCTTCCTTTGGTGTGTGATGGTGTTCAGATCCTTGGGTCCAAATACACCAGTTTCATGGTCCAAAGGTACTTTGCAGAAGGTACTGTGCAACCCTCTTTTTAAAATGTGAATCTGCAAAAATGAAAAATACAATTCTGACATATATTAAATAGAAGTATTATTTCCAAATTGCAGGAACTGACAGTTTCATGGTAGGAGTAAAAATGGCAGCAGCTGGAATTTAAAACTGTTTTTGAACTTGCCGGTAGGCAGTACCATGAAGGGAACAGCCATGCATGTAACTGCTGCCATGCTATCCCACAGAAGTGCGAAAGGTGTGTACTAGCTGCCTCCTGGCTGTGGGTATTACAGCTGTGGAGCACTTTTGAATGCTCCACCACTATCCAGCCAGGGGATGCTCCAGGATTAAATAAATTCACAGAGGACAGGTATATGAATGGTTACTAGGATAGATGCCTAGATATTTACTCCAGATTGGAGAGACAGGCAGGATGCCTCTAAAGGCAATTTCTAGAGAGATAAGAATAGGTGAAGGTTTTGCCTTTGTTTTCTGTTCAAGATGCCTAGAAGCAATTGGTCCCCTTATGTTCTTATATTCACTGTTAGTTCTGACTCTCTGGTCCTCCCTGCATGCTCGGATCTGAGAGGCCTGTGTGTTCTCAGTTCTACAAGGCGCCATGTTTATGCCCAAGGAATGTGGACTGATTGAATACTCTTCAGCAAAAGTTTTTAAAACTACTATTTTTAAAACCCAAAGTATGTGCAGCTACAGTGGAGAATCACTAAACCTGTCTGTCAAACTGAATGCTGCTGCACTTCCCACATGCATTTTTAACCTGTCTGGACGTACCCTTAATTGGTATTACTTGCGGGGACACACCCCTGTTCTGGAACACAGGAAGCACGCAGCCAGTCTCCATGTTCTGGGAATACTAGGGGGTGTTTTTCAGGAGGGTACCATAGTGTGCTTTCAAAAACTGCTCCTCCAACCCCAAAGCTAGTAACTTTCATACCAAGTCCTCAAGTCATACCAAGTCCTCAAAGTCATGAATGTAGCTGCGGAGCTGGTATGAGCTTCAGAACCATAGCATAGGTTAATTCAGATCAACACCTCCCCATGATCCTGATCAGTGGGCTGGACTATTCCATATCCTGATCTGGAATAAAAGAAGGTAAGTGCAGAAAAGGCCTCTGACTCATTGATGTTGCTCAATGTCACTGATGTTATTGGCACCATGGGAAAACCTAAACAGCTTAGGTTTTCCCATGAAAACGAGCAGAAAGTATAATCAGAATTGCTTTTCATGCAGAACATGAAAAACCACTCAGACTTCACTTTCTTCCACCTTCCTGCTCCATCGCCTTTGCGCACACTTACTCCGTTCCCATCCATCTGCCCAGTCATATTTTATAAGCTGCAGAAAATGGCTGACTTCTGGGTGCAATTCCAGTCCCTTCCAAAACAGACCTGAAGAGAAAGTTTTAAGCCAGGGAACTTTCATTCCCCGGTTTCCATCTTCGCACAGCCAGGGTGGGGGCAGTGGCTATACAAACAACATATGGAACGCTGCAGTGTACCATCGTTCAGATCTTGTTATGTTCTTACTGGGAAAGTGAATTCATATTGTGACATTTTTTTAAGAACTCGCATTTGGGCTTCAGAGACTTTATCATGGAACTTTCTCTACCTGTTCCAGGAGTGTCAACAATTTGTTGCAAAGGATTTCCCCTAGGCTACTGAGCTAGACTACAGAACATACTCATGAATCTAGGGCCAGACAGTTTTAATTACAGTGTCTCCTGAGTACATTTGCTATTTTTATACTTTCCCACTTACTGTTTTTACTATTAGATTATTATCACCACTAATTCCCCTTTTCCACTCTGCACATATTTTATAGGGATGATTAATCTGTCTCTTTCCCTCTTGAATGGTCTATATATATAAAAAATATTGCCCAGGGTTTACTTTGAGTTGAGCTACAGACAAGACACTAGTTTAAAGATCTATTATTCCTGTGAAGAGACAACAAATACACAACAACTTCTCAACCCTACTGTCTGGCAGATCAGCTTGATTAACAATCAAGCAGTGGGTTTGCATGTATGAGCAACAATAAGAAACCTTTGGAGTGTACAGAAATGCAGCTAATTTAACACTGAATAGGGGACTGTTCTTATTTAGCCTTCATCCACATGGGCCTCTGCCTTGGGGCATGACACCTGAACATCAGCCCCATGGCTGGTGGCCTCACAGTGGCGACTGGAATACTGCAGAGTTCTATTCACAGAAGTGAAAATCCTAGCTGGGGTTGCGTAGGGTGCAGTTGAGGTGGGCCATTTTTGGTCCTCCGTGCACTGATTCTGGGTGTGAGTTTTATTTGTTGAGTTAACTTCTTCTCTCACTATGTGTCTGTATTGGATGTGCAACGCCTTCAACAAGAAGTAATTTTAAGGGTTAAGCTTTGAGTGGGGATGGGGTGTGTGAGTGATGTTTTACATCTGGGTACCCAGAGGAGCTGGCTGAATGGAACTGCTTTAACTTGCAATCACCATGGAGGAGAGGGTGGCAGACAAATGCATGGAGTTCTGAGTTGGGGAACTTCTCAGCCTTCAGATCGCATTTGCAAGCAGCATCACTGATCACACAGATAAGTTCCCTGGCCAGACATTTCGGTCAAAGACCAACCAAAAGTAAGGTCATAAATCATTCTGTATGATGCAGCTTGACATTCCACGTAAGAAAGTTTAGAATGCTCTAAGCACCTGCAAGCATCATTTCTCACCATTGATCATATTACTTAAGGCAAATAAGTATAGCAATCTAGTAACACTTGGACTGTATCAGCCACTCAACATTGGTTTCTGTGGTTCAGCACAGTCACTGTTTTTCCACTCCCTACTGACCCACCGCATGAGTTGTAGCTGAAGCTGCTCTTTGGGTGTGATTAGACATGCTTAAAGAGGCATCCTCTGGGAGAACTGGAGTCAAGCACACCAGACATTTTCCCTCTGCATGTGCCTTACCATGTCCTGAAGCCTGAGAATGGGTTCATTTACTCATAAGTACACCAAGAGTGATTCTTTCTTTCAGTCACATTGGGAGGGAACAAAGATAAGGGGAAAATAGACATTTGCATTATGGGAACAAATGCTACCAGTGTATGACCAATCAGGGCCACAGAAAGCCAGGAAGGTGACTGGCCAATCAGTGCCAAGCACTTGTTGTTAGGAAAGTATTGCTGGACTTTAAAGCAATGGAAAAGCAATGTCTGGAAATATAAGGTAGGATTATTATTTTAACTGTCTGAACATTTGATATTTTGGACAGCTACAGGTAAAGCTCATTTTCTAAAAGGGTGGGGTGAAGAGCTCATTTTCTAAAGGGGTAATTGAAAAAGCCCTTCCTATATGCACTGCTGCAGGGTTGCATTCACACATAGCAAAAAAAAAATCAAAATCAAAACAAAACAGCTCAAAAGTTTCTTAGAGATGTACTATGGCTGCATCTCCAAACAACTTATTTGCCTCTCTAGTTTCTAGTTAAGTGCCGTGCAATTCTGGAATAAGCGTCCGCATGAGGCTCAGCAAAACGCGCGTTTAAAATGCACCTTCCGTCCCCACGGAAGCGTGTTTTGCTTGCCCACATCTTTTTCTCCCCGCCCCCTCTCTTGTTGATAGGGTGCTGTCAGGAACGGGGAGGGACTGTGCTCTGTGCGGCTACAACCAGGAAGAAACCCCCAACAAGTTCAAAGGAAAAATAGCCATCAGTTCTCTGTTCATCTCCCAGATCTCCGCCCCGCAAAATGGCTTCCCGTGCCGGCAAAGGCAGCGGCTGCAGGCATCGGCCGTGTAATCGTTCGCTCATTCACTCTCCACGCTTTCACAGATCACTGTCAAAATCCATCCGGTAGAGCAGCGGTGACTGTAGCAATCCATCACTTCACACCTGATAACAATTGCAACAATGTTGCAATTCTGTGCTGTTCTGGCTCTTTGAAAGTTCTGAGCTTTAGAAAGGGAAAGGAAGGGAAGCTGCTGCACTTCTGGGAGATGTGTGAATGTTTTATGGATGCGTGTGCAGGCAGCAATCCCCGCCCTTTTGCCACAGAGCATCCCCATGGTAAATGCTGCCAGGAAAACCCGTGACTTCTAAAAAGAGCACTAGAACTCTTGTTTAAAGTGCACTTTTTTTGTCGCGTTTTTTCCTCCTTTTGTAGCACTGGAAGCTCATTGAAAAGCCAGGCATGGGGGCGCTCAGAGGCAAAAGAAGATTTTTAGAGGGCTTTAAATTGCTTGGGAACAGGGCCTATATGAAGCTTGTGTTCTCATTCCATCTCTAATGTACCTTCTCCAGCCTAGACTATTCTTGAGCTGGGGGCAGGGCAGACTGGTGAGTAAACAACCCCACCTCTGAACCATTTCTAAATTAATCATCTGTAAGTCACTGCTAAACTGCCTCAGAGGTGTTTTTTTTAACTGCACCTGAACACAGCCTCAAACTATGTTCAGAGGGAAAGTGTACTCAGTGAGATATAAAGGAGCCTGGATCACAAGTATTTGATGATAGATTAAAGCACTAGGCAACAGAAGTGCAACCAGCAGCTGTAAAACTGTATAACTTCCTCAAATATAATTTCCATTAATTAATAGGGATGAAATTACAGCTATCAAAAGAGAGGTTTTTGAGATATTTGCTCATCTGCAGAAAACTGTTTCCGTGATTAGCAAAATACAGTCACTCTTGCTAAATCCGCAAGCATTCAAAGCAGCATATTGATGAGTGACTCTGAGTCATTTGATGTTGAATTTAGATGGAAGGTGCAATGGGTTGTAAAGCAATTTTTTGTTATTGCTTCTCATTGCAAGTCATCTTTTCCAATTCTAAAAAGTCAACAGAGTTTAGCTTTTAAAAGCATGCTTCAGTTCTCGATATGTATGCATGCTTAGATGCCCATATAATGCTTGTAAATGAATTCATACACACCACTGAATGTAATGAAACAGCAGTGAATTCCACAGTATCCCTCTTTTCTTCTTTTATGTATGGTTTTGTTGCCTTAGCGCTACCCATGCGGGTGCAAACTCCAGGCCCTGACCTTGCTTATGTAGCACAGACTAGAGAGGTGCATGAATATGTGAAACATTTAAAATCTGATTGAATTCGTTCGAATTTGGACATTTGAATTTAAATTGAATGTCTATACATTCAAATTTAAACATTCAAATGAATTTTGAATTTTTGAATCATTCGTATGAATTATTCGGACATTTGTATGTGTATGGATAGGTGCACGATGCATACTTGCCCGTACACATCTTTCCCGTATCTGTACGCATTTGTACGGATCTGTATGGGATGAAAATAGGATGCATACAGGATAAATATGGGATGGGTATGGATGAGTATGGATGAGTAAGGGCGTATATGAATGCTCTTGACATTTGTATTTGCAAATACAGATTAAAAAAATCACATGAATAGATTCAAATGTATTCAAATATAATCAAATGTGAAGACATTCAAATTTTAAACATTTGAATTGATTTGAATTTTTGGATATTCCATTTGAATCAAATCAAATCCTGAAAATGGCATTTGTACACACACCCAGCACAGACCTAACAGAAAGTTCTTAATGGGTGTATCCACATGAGATAGACCCTGAACCAGCTACAGTGTAACATCCCCATCCTGGCACATGGCATATGGCATATGGCATATGGCATATGTATGGGCCCTGGGTGAGCATTTAATACACACTTCTGCAAAACACCTTTAAAATCTTGCAAAGGACTCAGTGTGTTTTCCCAGCTGGAACAGTCACAAAAAATATAAGGTTGTGTGAGCACAGCTACAGACAGAGACCCAAGAGCCCTGACTGTGGGCCTTTCTGCACTACTGATATCCTTGTACAGTGTGAGGCCTAGGCCCCTTCTTGACCTTTTTCTCCTACACTCTAGAGCAGAACAGAGAGGCCATAGTTCCTGCTAGACTGCCCCGTCTGCACTGGATGGAGCATATACCAAACTAGGTGGCCCAAAATGGTCACTTAGACCTGTATAAGTAATAGATGATTTTTTAAAAAGTCTGACATGATCTACTCATGAATAAACTGGTTCAGGGAGGCATGCCTTTATGGACTGGTTTAACAAGGGAAGCCATTTCAATGGCACACAAAATTGCACCACCAATATCCCCTGGGGGTATTGGAGAATATGGATGATGGCTGCCAAGATCATGTGATCTTCAGGTTGGCGCAGCTGCTATTCCAGATCAGCCACCCAAATGCAATCAGGTTCCAAGACAGTAGGAGTGGTCCAGGTGCTAGACCTGCTCCAGTCTGCCCCCGTCCTGCTGGACCAGGCCAGGAAAGATAAATGTGAAACGGCCCTGTGTGTCCATCTTAATAGATACAGAAGCAGAAGAGTGGGAACCTGCCTCATGTCCCACTGAGTTGTCAGAGCACTGCCTATGTTGCTGGGTTGAATGCCAATTTCTGTATCTGGAGAGGCTGGTGTCACTTTGGGAAGGTGAGCAGTGTGAGTTAGAATCAGGCAGATTTAAACCTAGTTCTGAGTGAGTCTTGCTGGAAAGAGGCTTCTAGAAGCAGGAGGCCACCAGCAAAAAGGCAAAATTATATGTTACTAGAGAGTACAGGTTAAGTCAGACACTTTACACAAATAAGTTCTTTTTGATGGGAAACGTTTATTTTCTTTTTCTATATTCAGTTGCATTTTCTCAGACATATCCAGCTCACACCATATTCCAATACTGACATCTGCTGGATCAGTGTATTGCATCAAGCATGCTTTTAAATAGGGAGGCAAACATAGTGGAAGCAGGAGGATTGGGGGAGAATATCTTACCTTGGTGATATTGACTTTGCTTTTGCTTTGAAGGGAAGAAGCAGGACCCCTTACCCAGGGTATGACTGCCCGATTTGTTTAACCAGAATTGACTGGCAGTGTGATTCAATATGCTTTTTAAAAATTGCACCAACTGGCAGCATAATTATTGGTGTATATTATCTATCTATCTATCTAGTTATGCCTTTATCTATTATCTGTTGGTTGTCTATCTATTTCAAAAAGACCTCTGATCACAGACTTTGGAAGGTTTACATAAAAGATGTCAAATTCAGTAAAATGTTTTAGGAATTACTGATTAATAGCACGCAAATGCTATGAATTTCAAAAATACCATTTTTAAAAAACAAAAACCTACACGCAATCTTAATTAAACAAAAAGAAGGGGAGGGGAGGGGAGGGAAGGGAAAGGTCCCGCTCACGTAGAAGAATTGTTTGAAAATGTATGTGTGTTTAATGTGTGCCTAAGATTGTACAAATCTGAACTCTAAGGCTGTCTTCAAGCATAACAAAAAGCCACCTCAGAGAGACTTTGAGCTTTTCTGCACTTGGCTGCAGGGGCAGGTCAAAAGGAAGTCCTGCATGGACCATCCACATTGTGTGGAGCTCCTTCCCAAGACATAGCTCTGTGCATTTCAGGAGATCCCCCAATATGCATGGATGTAGAGCAGATCTAACTGCTCTACATCTATGCTCCCTACTGTCAGACATGGCTCAATTTGTACCTCTGCATGGGGGCAGCACAGTGCAGCTGTGTCCAGGAAGTCACATGCTGTGCTGTGACCACCATAGCAATGGCCAGGCACATGGCAGAAGTTGCCGCAGCCATTGCTACGGCACTTCGAACAGTCTGGGATGGACTGTCCACACGTTGAGCAGCCATGGATAAGCTGGAGACAACACCAACACTTGTGGTGCGAATGCCAATCCCTGCCCCAGGATTTAACTTCAGTGGGATGGGACCTCATTGTAGTTAAGTGCAAAAAAGCCCTTGGTTTATAGGTATTACACCAGAATTCTACCCACAGCATCCTACTTTTGCTCAGAACTGAAGTTTTCTTTGAAGTGGGATTTACAGATTTTCTGAACACTGTTTTGATAGTAGTTTATTCTTTACATAATTGTATTAGAGAGGGGTGGCTATATCAGGAATCAAACCAGGATAGCTGCGTTTTGGTTATGTACAATCCAGGTAATTCGACCACCTCCACATACACATGCGGGATGGAGCTCCAATTGCTAGTCTGTCACTAAAAAATGCTATTGCTGAAAAACATACTATTCTTTTCAAAACACTATTGAAAAAACAAGACTATGGTGGGGTTGCCTATGAAACATGAAGTAATACCACAATAACACTACCATAATGATAGCTTTCATCCAATCTGGATGCACCAATTTTGCTGGTGCCTAGTACCATGATGATTTTACTTTTCCACACTACTCAAACCTATGTAAAGACTGGCTTAGAAATCTATCCATGTACCATATAAATAGCTTGTTTCCAGGGAATGAAATTCATCTGGTGGTTCATAGTTTTCTCAGTTGTGTCCGTGTAGCTCGTGGACAATAAGGGGGATGTGGCTGACTAGTTCTTTGGTGGCTTGCAATGCTCTTGGTAAATCTCGATTTTCAATCTCCTCCTACCTGAAATCCATAGATACAGCACATCTGTAGTACTGAGTCTCTACTATCCTTGGTTAACAGGTGTAACTGACTCCTCTCTGATAATGGGATTTGAAGCCATTCACTAGCAAGAGGCACGATGCCAAGGTTGGACGTTCCTTTTCTAGGTGATACTCGAAGAATGAAAAGATCACACACTGACAAGGAGACGAGCACTCCCAGGATCCTCTCTGGTAGCTGTTTGATGAACCCCAGCAGGCTTGCCAATTAAGAAACCAGATCACCATCAATACATCAGCCAAATTTTGAAGACTTCAGTTTTATTTGGTCATTGATGTCTCAATACTGACCTAGGATTAGATTTGCTAAATGAATAAAGCAGGATAAAAGGCCATAAACATGCTTTGTGCATTCATTCCCCCTCACTGAATATTGTGCTTCTGTCAGGTGTAAACTTACATGCGATGTGATGGATTGGAACCAAGTAGTAGTAAAGGCCACAGCTACACTGACACTGTGAAGATGTTTGACTGGCTTTGTTGTTGTGCCCTGGCTAAAGTGGCTTGCCATCTCATTTCCCAATAGCCAAGACATGTTGATAAGGGCAGCGCAAACATATAGGCCTCAGGGTTGCCAGCCGCTTTGAAAGTTGTCAGCTTCTGGGTACATATGACAACCATAGCATCCTGGTTTCACTTTATTTGTTAAAGAAAACATTGAATTATCTTGGGAATCCACTAAGGGGGAGATAATTCCCTTTCAGTTGCCTCCCTGACAAAAGGGTCTGGGCATACCACAATGATCCTCCTTCAACCCTGAATCTTGGGGCATCTTTTTCTGTGCAACCTGGGAATGTGGGAAAGGCATCTTCACCATGGATATTTTTGCACATTACAGGATGAAACAAAATTCTAACATAAAATAAAAATAATAAACTAATTGATTTTTTTTAAAAAAATGGGTGTACTGAACTACATAATTCCCTGAAATTAACTTGATTAATTTCAGCCTTTAATTTTTTCAAGCAAATATTATTTCATTTTTTAAAAGGGGGGGGGGAAGGTAAAAGTGTCAGGAAGGAACTGAGTTTCACTCTTGTGGCATTTCACTAAGTGTGAAGCTTAAAAGAAAAATAAATCTTTGCTTGACAATTTTCTACAGAAAGGATAACTTTTTACCCAGCTAACATTCTACTATCAATAAAACTAATTAGGTGCTTGGCCTCTGGATACACCCAGGTCTTGAGAGCTAAGCACAGCTGGCTTGCATGAAAATCCTTCTCCTAAAAACAAAAGATCAAAGGACAATCAGCACTTTAAACCTGCTGGGACAAGAAAATTAAAACCTTCCTGTTTAATTCAAGTGTAAAGAAACTTCCAGATTAGGTAGAACATGGTCTTATGGAATCTCAAATAAAACCCAAGCTGAAAAGCCAATCATGTACAGAAAAGTCCAGGGATGTTTTAAGATCGTCAAAATCTGAATTTCAGGCCCTAACTTTTACATCTTCATATTATTTCACTTAAGATTCCTCTGCAGTGCCCAAAAAGGTTTCCTGACTAGCAACAGCATAGTGTCCAGCCTTGGAGATAGGAGACACATTGTCCATCTACTTGCCACATTGTTTTGTTCATCTATCTGCTGGGGAGCATTAATAGGTCTGGGCAGAGAAGCAGAACAGGCAGTTCACAACTAAATTCACTACAGCAGCGGCAAGGGGAAGTGAGGGTTGCAAGTGTCCTGGATGATTATTTTTCATCCTGCAAATAAGTCAACTCCGATGGCTTGAAGGTAGGCTGCAGGCACAATGGGGGCAGCCATGGGAGGTCACTGTACCCCCTGGACCCCTTCAAAATGGCCTTTTTGGAGCCACGGAGAAGCAACCTTGATATTACTTCAGATTTTAAGAATCAATGTTAAAACCAAACAATGAAGAAAACTCTTCCACTTTTGAAAAACAAAAATGATTAACAGAGTAGACAAAGTAGAACAGATTTCAATACATCCCTAATTTGGATGTAATCATGTGATTCCCTGCTTACGTGTCTGGTGACCAAACTAATAATGAACCTGGGCCCAGTGCTCAGGAGACAGTCCAGGGGAAAACGTAAGTGAGAATATTGCATAAGGCATCCAATAGAGCTGAAGCTAAGCTGCTATTTATGAAACTGTATGAAATGATCACCCAAAGTTTTTGCAAATGTATGTTCTCAATATGTAGGTAAAACGGAATTCCTTGAGTATTTCTTACCATATTTAAAATCAGCATATAAAGACAGCTTAAAAAGAAAGTGGTAAAATTTAAATACAATATTTCTAATTTTCTACAATCCTATCATTAGATACAGTTGCTCTTGTTCTTAATTTAATTGCTGTCAGACAGAACACTGTCAAGCAGTGTCCCGACTGCCTTGTAATAAATGTTTCCGATAATAATCTTCTCCTTTGACCAGAATTTGGGACACAGCAGGGGTGATAAAAGTTGCATGTGCCCCTCACAAAAGTGACAGTGTAATATAGTGAGTAAAACAAACTCTAGGGGTTGGAAGTGTTCTCCTGGCAGTCAAAATGACAACTCAGTCATCGCGGGGGTGAATGTGAAGTAGCATTGCTATTTTAGATATTTTGTCCCAATTGCTATGAGTAGGACTTCCAGTTTTGATGGAACATGAATCAGCTGTTCATTTTATGAATCTTATGTAGTTTAACTGAGAGGGCTTCATTTCACCATAAACTCATTTTTTAAAAAGAAAAAAAAATCCACATTTCCACCCAGTTTGAAAATAGAAAGGAAGATAATAAAGAGAAGCTTTTCTTAGGGCAATTTCACTTTATTTTTTTTTTTTTCATACAGCAAAGTCAACTATAGCAGTAATAATAAAATAAGCATAAAACAAATTGCAGCCCAGGACAGAGTACATAATTTGGAGCAACTACCAAGCAAATTTAAGTCTGTGATTACATAATAGTAAAAACCAAGCACATCTGTCCTTTCAGCAGATGAAAACTGGAGGGTTGCAAGGAAGTGCAACATTACTAATTCATCAGTGTGAATAACCAGAATAAAATCCAATCATATTTTCCCCCTACCCTTCGCTTTGGCTTAATGTATTACATGGTTTCACAAGTGCTTTAGGTTAGAAATGGTAAATTTGATAGGGAATTTGTCTTTTCACCTGCTAAAAGAACAGGATCACTACAGCAAGAAAAATAATTACATAACAACTACAGCTATGATGTTTTTGTTTTGGTTTGCCTGTCGACAAGGTTTTTTTTTTCCTAAACTTTTTTGTGAATATGTGAAAGTCAATATTGGTTTCTGTTTGTGTGTGTGTGCGTGTGTCGTGTTTCTGTGTTGGTATGTGAATAATCAAACTACTGAATTTTGCCAGAAACTGGTTTGAATAGAATATATATCTTTTTATATATATATATATATGTATGTATTTATATATATGTATTTTCATTTTCTCTCTCTCTCTCTCTCTGATACTTTAAACATGCAGTAGTTGTATAATGTACGACATATTTGAACCATGATTTCCATTTGATGGTTTGAAGTACCTGTTTGCTTGAAATTTTATTTGTTAAAAAAATATTTTTATTTTTATTTAGTAATGATCTTCAGGCAGATTTGGACCAGCACAGCTTTTGTACAGTTCTGCATTAGCCAATACACACTGGACCAGCAAGTGTACTGGGGGCCCTTCTTCCGCACGCTGGTGCAGTCTGAGGTAGCTTCTGCCTCTAATAACCTTAGACTGGACCAGTGGGTGAAGGAAGGCTTCAAGTACTTTTGCTAGTCCAATAAATATGCCAGTGCAGAACTGCCATTTATTAGTCATGAGAACTGTTAAGGATGGCTGATCTTTCCAGCTGAAAGAATCCTGGCAAACTAGAAGCTGTTCACATAAAGCAAAGCAACTTTTTCCAAGGGGAATGGAGTGCTAACTCTGTGCCACTTTTTTGCAAGCAATTTTGTTCAGCCTGTCATTTTTATTAGCCTTAACAAAACTCCTTGTATTTATAGACATTTTTATTCAAAATAAGATCTTACTATTATACAGATTTCTCTCTCTCTTTTTTTTAACTATATACAGAAGTGCAAAAGGTCAACCTTCTCCCTCATCTTTCCCACATGCTAAATTGCAGCATAATCAACCCTCAAGAGTTTGCACACACACTCACACATATTATAATTCTTGTTATACGTAAACTTTTGAGTATTTGGATTATCAACAAAAAGTCCCTTGATCTATTGATTATGCAGCTTATTTATAACAAGGCCTGATATTCAGGGATTTCAAAAAATATTTAAACAATATTTTAACATTTGAAATGGATACAGTAGAAAATAAATTTTTATTCTAATATCTAGGAACTAGACTTTTTCTTTTATAATTAATTACAAACAAAATAAATCATCAAAATATTACTCAGTTGTCTGCCAGGATTGTTGCAATAGCAACAACTTAACTTCTTACTTAGCAATGATTATATAAGATATCCATATAAAAGATTCTTTGTTCTTTTAATGAAAACTAGACAAGAACTAACAATGACTGATATTCTTACATTGTAATATTAAATCAGTAAAATATAAATCATTTAGTTAACAATACGAATATTCATGACACTACATGTAAATTCAAAACTGCATATGCTATGAAGAAAAAAACTTTTTAATTTTTTTCATATTTTGAAAAATTCATCAGTAAAATCTAATAAAACAAAATTCTATAAACTGAAATGGCATTCATTGGATAATAGAAAATGAAAATGATCTAATAAATGTAAGAAATAAAAACTACTACTTTTACATGGAAAAAAATAAGTAGTATTCTCTAATGTAAGTAAACTACAATAACATGTGAAGTCACCTATACTTTCTTAACACGATTGAAATTACATTGGTATGGGTTTTAACCCGTAATGTAATAATCTAAGGCTTTAATAGATGTACAGTACAATCAGTAAAATCGACACATCATTCTTTTTTTTTCTAGAAAGCATCTCTCAAGCATAAAAACTTGCAAGTAAACTTGGAAGTATGGAGAGTTCTAGAACTAAACTCCCTCTTCTTCCATTCCACGCTATATTACCAGTGACCTGGCCCCACCTCAGCAACCTTGAACTTTGCTGAACAGAGCAAAATATACCCTTTACTAGCTGCAACATCCAAACCACAAAAGGATTTCCTTTGGATTAATCCATTCTTAAAAACTTGAATGCACATCTATTTTTTTGTTTGTTTTCATTTTTGTAAAGGCTTTCTAAGGCTATAAGCAGTTAAATCGGAACAGAAGAAATCACATATAAAATTCACTTCAATATTGAACTCATCAAATGCCTATTCTAATTAACATCCCCCATTTAGGTCATTTTGGTTTTTGCCGTGCATCTGATGTCAGTGCTTCTTCCATGATTAGAGTCACTTTTTTTTAAGTGTGTGACTTTGAAGTGTTTCATCTGAGTTGAAAGCAAAACTTATCCATCACATTTAGAGTCTCTTGGACTTTTTTTTCTTTTTACAGAAGTTAGAAAATTGAAGCAAAAGGAAATTCCTCCAATTTTTCACTAACAGTGTCTCAGAAATGGCTTTTCCCTTTTTATATATTTTTTAAAACTTGTACATTGTGTGTTATATTGTATAGTTTGCATACCTATTACATCTACAATGGATTATAATAATTTATATACATTTATATATCCAGTATGTGTAGGAATAGCCTATGTCTAGGACTTTGTCTAGGACACTTTTTTAAAAAAAGTTCTTGTGCTAACTACTGTTACTAAGGTAGAAGTGTCCATTTCTGAGACAGCTTTGGTTTAAAACAGAAGGGTGCCCTTTGACTGATTAGCAACTTAAAAAAATAAAAAAATGTGGCTCTTAAAAGTAATACTGCAGAAATAATACTCTACTTTGATTACAGTCTATGGCACTTCATGAAAATCTTTGACGACATGGTACTTAAAGCCATTGATGTGCTTTAAAAAGATACACAGTTGTGGTTTTTTTTTTCTTGGCACATTCATCTCTGTCAGATACCTCTTTTACCACTTCTTACAATCTATTACATTTAAAAATATTACTCTTAAAAAACAAAAGAAAAAAGAAAAATTATACTGTGCATGCACGCTCTCTTCTATAATGGCAATTTTAAATACAAGGTGCACCTTTTGTTATTTTTGTAAACCTTGAAAGAAATAAACTTATTTAAAAAATTATATCTTGGTCTACAGACGTACCAATACATAATAGATCTATGGCTACATCACAGTCTGTCTTTTCAAGATGATGTACATGATTTATGTAGGAAAGAGTCTACTAATGCATACTTTGGCAGCGTATGCACTGCATACCTGTGTGCTAGAAAAGATAGACAATGTTGTAGTCTTCAGACAATATGATCACCTCAGCACAAATATCTATTCAATGTACAAAGTATATAGGCAACAGTGTGCAGTGGATTTCCAAGTTGTCGTTTCATCTTGTTAACATGCAATATGTGGATGTATTACTGCTGAGGAAATTTGGGTGCTGTTAATTTGACGGTATATACATTATGGCTAATCAACCTTTCTGTTTCTTCATTCAGTCACACTGTCTTCTTTTCTGCCGTATGATCTGTAAAAACAATCAGGAGATGGGGTGGGAATGTTTACTTATTTAGATGTCAGAAATTTGTCATTTCTATTTCTAACAACAAGTATCACAGAATTACAAGTTAACATTCCAAATAAAATCTAATAAAATTTCTTTACTTATTTTCACCGCGAATGCTTTAAATAAATGTTAATGTTAAAATCCCATATGAATAATGCTGAGCCTAATGGAAAAGTTGCAGTGCTTGTGCAAGCTGTAAAATGTTTTTCACAAATTTTGCAAAAATGTTTTGAACACAATCTACGATCACATTGATGAAATCTGGTATAATTGCAATTAAATTCATTATAACCAGTGGAATTTAGGCATATGCATTGGTTCACCCTGAACCATCTGAACTGCTCTGATCCCAAGTAGTTCCGCAGCACAAAGAGCAAAAGAATAGAGTTGGAAGCTTGAAAGAGATTCTACCAGCATCAGGCATAAACTTTAGTATTAATTTTAGAAGAACTATGATAAAGCAATTCTGAATGGTGTTGGGTACAAAGCAGGGGGAATTATTGTGGTGTCCAGAGACAGAAACAAACTGTTGGGTGATATGCCTCAAAGCTTCTCAATGAGACCCTCCCCATTTTTTTACTAAGAGATAGTAAAAGTGATTTTTTTTCCTTGGGCTCTCTAAAAGGCAGTTGTGATTGGCAAAGAAAATTCATCGGGGAAGTGAGTGTGAATAGAAAAATGACTGTTACCCAACTTTTGATCATACAGATGAACCATGTTTAATCTGTAGTAGTTTTATGTGCTAAAAGAATCCCCTAACATTGAGTTAAGAGCAGTCGCTTTAGAATACTGTTTTTTAACTCTCAAGTATATGCTATAGCCAGACTTTGGTACAATCAAGTGGTTAATGTTCATGGAAGTTGTACTCTCCAAAATGATTGCTTTATTATTTTTGAAAGCATGACAAATGCTTGTTTAAACTGCATCACAATTTACACATATATTGTGCTTACCTTGCTGACTGCACCCTCATACCACACAGATGGTGGGAGGCATTTACCACTGTGTCATGAAAATCAGTTATTTCATGAAGCAAGTCAATTCACATAAAGTAGTCATCATTATGAAGTCCTTTACTGTGGTCCTTATATGGTAATGTAGTATCCACATTGCACAAAAGGACACAGTTGAGTCCTCTCTGTCTAGTAGCTAAGGTGGAGTCATATATACATACTCTAAGAAAATTTTTATTTGAAAATTTGCAACACAAGCAATAAAAATGAAACTTAGTGAATTGAGCCTCCTCCTTATTTATTTATTTATTTATTTCCATTTCTAGCCCACACCATACCGAAGATCTCTGGGTGGGTGACAATGAATCAACCAACATATTAAAAACGTATTAAAAAAGAAGATACAAGTTAAAACAAGTACATAGTGAAAAGCTCTAATTTAAGCCGTGCATTCAATGGTGTATTAGTAATAACTGTCATTAATAATAACTGTAACTGAGGGAAGAATGAATAAATCTTGGCCAAAGGCTAAGGTAAAAAGATATGCCTTTACAGCCTTCCTAAATGATAAGAAAGAAGGGGTTTACTTTATAGGATCAACCAACCAACCAACAAAAACAGCCTCTTTCGTAAGCCTGAGTTTTGCACTCTGAAGACCCTTTGCAGTGAGTGCAACAGGCAACTCAACACGCCAGAATCTGTCCAAGACAGCACTGGCAATCCCCCAGGTCTCACCATCAGCTGCTGAGGTTGGGAAGGAAGTCCATGTCCTGACTTTCAGATCACCATATTTTCTTCTGTCAGTTCACTTCCACTACAACCTGTAAGATGACTGTGCTGGTTCATTTGGGTAAAGGACTGACCTCCTGCTGCCTGTAATACTTCTTCAGCAGCAACTTAGAAAGGAAGGACCGATCCTTAAAAGTTCACTGTGAAAGTCATTTCTTTCAGCCTTCAACCACATGGTGTTTGGAAAATATGGGGAATCTCACTTCCCCTAGCCCTTGCCACTCTAGTTAATAGGGAACTTGAGGCACAAATGGCTAAAATAACCCTGTCCCATCTGTACCCAAATACTGCAGAATATGGCATGTGGGTTCTGGTAACAGGAAGCAGGTGGAGGAAAACCCACTGACTGCTCTCTACTGTATCCATATGTCATATATGGCCTAAACATTAGACTATTATTGATAGAATTTTAAATCTGTATTCATTTTTTAAAATATGCATTCTGATGCAACTATAAACTACGCCATAAGCAGAAATCTGCTTCAACACTTCAACAACAGCATTTCCTTTTTCATTGTCTTGCTTCCTCTGCAGACAGTCCCCTATAAACCCTAAAAGCCTATTTTTGAAAGCTGAAGAAACTACACAGGAGAAAGAAGCAAGTCTGACTGCCCAAGTGAACTGATTTGATTGGCTGTTCACAGACATCTGGAACTTTAATCTGGTCTAGTCACCGGAATTAGGTATTGGACTTACTGTGAAGGCTCATTCCAGAAGGATCTCAGAAGAAGTCGCCACAAATGGCCATTCTAGAAGCAAGCGATGCAGATTCAAAAGCTGTTCATGGCAACTTTTCTGAATCCTTCTGAGAATAATATAGTTGGAGAATATGTACTTGCCAAATAGCAGAAATCTAGCCTAAATCTCAATAAAATATGGGTCAGCAATATATTCAACCCAACCTGCAAACTTGATTCATGTTATACAAGGGACATGGGGTAAAAAAATAAAATACACAGAAGTGATTCATTCAGGAAACTTACTGTTTGATGATTAAATGTCTACATCTGCGTAACATACTTGTGGCTAGTCAGATGTTCGGCAGATATTATGGGTATCTAGTCAAAGGAAGAAAAAGAAAGGTCAACTATGAACTTCTTGCTACAGAAGAATACAACAGAAAAAAACAGATCAGATGAAAAATACTATACTGACCTTATATAGTACAATATGTTAACAAAAACACCGCTTTTAAAAAAGTATTCTGCTAAATATTATTTCAATCAATATTTAGAAAACATCACAAGTTACTTAAAAAGGATAAGTTATTAATTCCAAGTTCATGCAGTGCAATTATTAGAACATTCCTTTTTGTTGGCCTACACAGCATTCTGTGGCTTAGGGGATTTCACTCATTTTGTTTAAAAAAATTAGCCTGGACCTTCTGCAACCCCAATTTTAAGAAGATCTAAACCAATTTTTCACAATGATTCAGATTTCCTTTGAAGCAGAGCTGATTGTTACGTGACAGGAATACATTACTGAATTCTTCAGCTGTAACATTTGAAGTATTTATTCCAGAGATGTACTGGAAACAATTTAATTTTTTATTAACCCCTTCTCTAATGATGATAAATTAAAATACGGCAGAATTCTTCAATATGGCTGTAATCTTTACCAACTTACTTGGAAGTATGTTAGTTTAAATCAATGAGACTTGCTTCAGACTAAATATAATGAAAATAGAATTGTGGGAAATGATGTGTTTGGAATATTTTATTATTGGTACTAGTTTTTGGAACTGTGGGATATACAGCCATGTTATCACTTTTCTTTGTATTTTTCAACAGTGTCTTTATAGCCTATATAGTCAGGAACAAACATTTCTATTAAAAAAGAGAAAAAGAAAAAGAAAAAATCTTGACAGAAAATCTAGTTATGGACTAACTATTCTAACTGAAGTTCATTGTTCCTTATGAGAAACAAAACATCTTGCATGGATATTGCTTTGTTCTTCCACTGCTAATGGAAGTAATGTATATGTCAATAAAAGAGTGATTATAGCCATCTAATACAGGAATTCAGAAACTGTGAATGGCCTAAATAATCAATAGCTGTGGACCATGCTGTGACTATGGGCCTTTCTGCACTGTAAGATTATGATCCAAACCAGTGAGTCTTGACCAGCAAGGTTTAGACCACAGCCAGGCATATTCTGGAACACCACCATCTGCATGATGACACTGGTCCAGACCAGCCTTCAAACGAGGTCTGCAGCTTCAGGGTCAGTCTCTGAAGGGCTAGGAACAAGAGTTCCTAGCCTCAGAGCCAATGGGAAACCCAATTCAGTAGTGCACTTTGGTGCACTGCAGAAATGGATCGTCTAGTACTTAGGAACAGGGAGTTGTGCCTTCTGCATGTCTTTGTGTTCCAGATTAGGGTACACCATCTGCCAGCAGACTGCCATACTGGTGAGCTAGATTATAGGCCCCTTGATCTGAATTCTGCTTCAGCCTATACAAATCAAGTGTATAGTGGTGTGCAGAGCCTTCCATATTCTGTATTAACAGGTGGAAGGGGGGCCTGTAGTCCTCTTTCTGACCCTGCCCATGTAGCTGTGCAGAAAGACCCTACAGTGTGAATCTCCTGAAGCCCAGGAGATTCACAGATGATTAAGCTGAAAGTTTTTAAACAAAAATTGGAGGGGGGGGGGAATACACAGCAAACAGGGGCAGTAGAAACTATTTTATTCCTGTAGTCATGATCTGGCTATGACTTAGGTGAAACTGCAAATGGGTAAAATCTGCGTAGGTGCTTACTGGTGCAAGAGGCACGCATCTGACTGTCCCTGTTGCACCACTACTGTGCTACAAGGGTACAGGGTGCACAGACCTCAAGGGGCACTTGCTGCACTCTTCAGTGCTTGTCTGAGTACTATACCAAAGAGCTTCCCATCATTCTATTCCTAAGCATTGTCCACTCTCACCCATTACAGCACCACCTACTTTGTAGGACACAGAAAAATGAATGACTTCTGTGGCCATTTCCTGTGTCCTGCAAAAGGCTCTAGGGTGGAAACATTGAACTGGAAGGAGGGAACTGGGATTACAGGCAGGTATGCTGAACACTGTCAGCACAGTGAGTGGAGATCACTCCAGGAATGATTTTGGCTTACTGTGCAGGTTTCAGTATCATGCAGAATCTTCCATACTTTCAATTGTTGCCATTACTACTACACTTTTAATAAGGACAGGCATATTGCCTGGTTTTAGCTCTAAAATACTAAGGCAATGTCTGAATAGCAGATATAGCACCCTTCCCCTTCCCCATTAAAAGAAAAAAGATTACTTTTCTTAAAATGTCAGCATGCTTTCTCTTACTGCCAGATACCGCTGCCTGTCAAAATGCAGCGAAGAAATCCCCACCTGTGATTGTGATGGGCAGGGGTTTCTTCGTATCCCTTCTCACAGTAGCATCTGCTGTAATTTTAAGTCTGGAGTAAGAAAACCTCCCCCTGCATGTCACAATCGCAGCTAGGGGCTCTGTCACTGCAACTTGACAGGCAGGGAGAAAGGGTTCTCCTCTCCTCAGAATTGAGGCAGGTGAGTTCCCAGCTTCACCTCTGAAGCTCAGATGATAAACCTTTGGTTGAATGTGCAAAACACTCACTGAGAGCTGGCTAAAGACCTCCCAGAGCCCTTCAAACAGCTCTGCAGTGGAAGCACTATAAAGGCAGTTGTCGTGGCACGAGGGGGCAGGCACCGCACACAAACACTGTGCGCCCACTGTGCATTCAAGGTGCCATAAAAGTCCTGTGCTGATCCTCCCTAAAAATGGGGGTCATTGCAAAATATAGAAGGCTGAAAAGAAACATACAGACGGGTGCTCAATGTTATAGACTCCTGAATTATTAAAGCTGTATATACATCAGAAAGAGTATGAAATACTAAATTAACTATTTTATTTGAACTACTTTCTGGGCAAACAGCCCCACCCCCACCCCAGCTGTCCTGCTTGTCCTTTAACTGTTTCCATAATTTTATTTTTTTATACAGAGATGTGTCCCAAGTGTAATAAAGCTTCTCATACCATTGATTTTCTACTGCAGCAGGAGACGATGTTGCACCCAGCTGTGTAGAAGCTTCAAGAGAAGTGCTGGCGACACAGACCAAGGACCTTCAGCACTGGTCAGT
This sequence comes from Aspidoscelis tigris stejnegeri, assembly GCA_023333525.1. NCBI lineage: Eukaryota > Metazoa > Chordata > Lepidosauria > Squamata > Teiidae > Aspidoscelis > Aspidoscelis tigris. The sequence goes on from JALMGA010000002.1 coordinate 28,721,091, forward strand.
GGAGATGAAGGGGCCAGATCTTTAAAAACCTTTGCATGCATGCAGATTGCATTTTTGTGGCATTGCATTACGTAATAAGCATTGCTTATTTGCTATATACATATATTGCTCATATATGTATATACAGAAGGTTGGCTGCAGAACTGGACTGAAGTGCTTCGTAAAGACCCAGAGAGATACACATGAAATGGTCAGACTGTACATCAAAAACAAAAAAGCCCAGTATCTAGGTAAGCAAACACATGAGAGGGGAGGCTGCAAAAATACAAAACTCTTAGAAAATCCCTGATTGGAAATGTGGAGGTGGAAAGAGAAGAAAAACATAGGTGGTTTGTTTGATTTGATCAGCAACCCATCTAGTTCAGCAGCCTATACTCGAAGGGATCAACATGTTGTCTTAAGAACACCCAAGCCAAGATATGAGTGCAACAAATAGCACTCTCATTATTCATAATCCATAGTAGCTGCTCTTTGGAGATATAGACAACTACCAGCTTGTATACAGACATTCATGGCAATTCACGCCAAAGATTTTCAACGATTTAAAAAACCTATTAGAATTTGAGAGTTAAATAAAAAATAGATCATGAGAGTAAAATACAATAAAGAACTAACTATAGTAATAATCACAGTGGCAACTGTACAATACAGTGTTATGGCCCCTCCTTAAGTGGATAAGAGAGAGCATTCCAGAGCCACAGGGAATGTCTACCTCCTTGATATAACTATTTACAATCTGTTGACTGTGGCCCAAGAAACAAGCTTCTTTAGGGATTCAATGGATTTTCCTAAGGACAGAAAATCTACTAAACAGCTCTGTAGTAAAACTTTTAAGACGAATAACTGTAGTCTATAGGCAACCTGACAAGAATTCATTATATATGGCCATTATTTTATTTATTATGTGCTCATTATCAGATGTTGACCACTGCCACCCATAAATGGATGGTTGTCAGTAGATTGAACAATATGTGGAGACTCCACAGACTGCTGGTCTAGTATACCATCTGGTGCCATTTGAACTGGTATTCAAATGCGGTGCCCCAGAAATGCTCTGTGACTGGGCACCCAACCAAAAAGGCCACAGCTGGGAACTGCAAAGGCCAGGAACTTTACTTCCCAGCCTTCAAAGGCTGGGCTCAGCCTTCAATCCCTCTGGTTGGGCCTGGACCGGTTGTCCAAAATGTGGGCAAACCTTGGACTGGGATATCAGTAGCCTGGGAGAGTGTGACGCAGGATAGCTTGCATCTTGCGAAACAGCCATAGCCATTTTTTCTCCTGCTATAGACAGGATTACACCTGCAATGAAATCATGTGATTTCACCTCTCTTTCACTGGCATTATTTTGTAAAGTCATGATGGATGTGAAAATATATCTCATTCCATCTACAGACCTGATAATTTTACAGAAGGAATAGCTGCATGGATATGAGCTCATTTGAATATTTGGAAGTTGTAATTCTAAGATATATAGAACGCCCCCACAGGTGTGCCAGTCAAACACCCAAGGGAGCTCCTGCTGAAAATTGATCAAAGAAGGGAACCAGAGGGCCTTTTGGTACCCTCCAGTGCGCCTTTCATCAGGGTACTTAAAAAGAACTTTGATGGCTCCTTACACCATTCAGCATGCTCTCCGTTGAATTCTGAATTCTGCCTCTGTTTGGACAAAAGAGAGAAAGCTATAGGAAAACATGTACTATGTATGAGTCACATTAGAAATGCCCCACTTCCAGAGCTTTTTCCTGCATAAGGATCCTCTTCTTTAGACCTAACAGCTCAGCTCTATGACTGAGAATACTTAAGGCCACTGGCACATGCTCTGCCCTGAGGAAAAAGCAACACCCTTGCCTTGGTGCATCCTATGCTACTTAAGTATGGATGCATTCATAGATAATGGTGATAAAAAAGCCAAGAGTATCTGCTCAGTCAGCCATCTTACTCCCTCCCTGAAATATGTATATATGAAGCAAGGCCTAGTGTCCACACAGAGGTTTTATATGCAAACATCTGTATCTCTGAGAAAGCTAACAATGAACTTAACAGTTCCATTTTAAGAGCAACAGCTTGGTGTTTCATGGACAGCCTCTTAACCATGCTGAGACAAAGTCCCTTTCTGCACTAGGCCTTATTCTGGATTATATCCTAGAATAGGTACTTGCTACCCTGCATGAGACCTGCCAAAGTGAGCACTGGTGGATGGCAGCCCCCTTATTCTGGGATATAATCTGGAATAAGGCCCAGTGCAGAAAGGGCCAAAGTCTGGCACGATGAAGGCAACAGTCATTCTAAAGTCCATCCAAGTTGGTGGATTGGGTGCTGTTCACTGGATTGAACTGGGACTGTTCCTTTACCTCTGCCTCTGCCCTCTTGCAGGTAAAGGCCTCTGCCTGAAAGCCGACACATACCGTTGTGCTTGCTATGCAAGTGTTTCAGGAATTTTTCTTACTCCTTTTGTTTGGATTTTATATTTTAATGCATTTTATATCACATTATATATTATGCTGTATTTTTCTTTAGATTCTGTTCAATAATGGAAACTGCCTTGAGATATTATGAAAAGACTTTCCTTGCTTGATATTCTTCCTTTCCAGATCCCAGATATTTGAGAGGAAATTCATGGGTGCAGGAGATTTAAGTACAGTACTCCTTGGTGACTGGTAACATTTTCTAATTGCTACATGTATCACTGGACTTTGTCCTCCCTTCTCTTTCCTCCTTAGAAGGGCATATCAAACTATTCAAACTATTCGCTTGTAGCTGGGAGCACTGCACTTGGTGCACACCACACAATGGTTTGCAAGGCTCTATGCTATGCATTTTGAACTGGGATTTCTTGCACAATCCAAGTTCAAAGCAGCTACAAGAACTTGCATGCACCATTCCCATGATCAAACTCATCTCGTGGCTCTACTTATAAGGCAAGGACTAGGAACAAGTACTCTCACAGATTCTGCTAGACCCCAGTGCCTGGCCAAAACACTAACCAGGCTAAGTGCAGATAAAATAAATTGTGGTCCAGTAATATTAGGGTGTGGGCATAAGAAGCTATATCCACACTCTAAAGATCCAAGCCACCTATATAACCTCAATTATATCAATCATGATATAGAAAGGAAGGGTGCACTTCAAGGGGGGTTTTCCACTGACCTCCCTTAATCCGGATTTAAGGTGATTCAGATCTAAGGAATGGGTCCTTCAACTAATCTGGATCTAGTAGATACGGATTAAGGAAAGTACCCAATGCGTTTCCATGGGTGGTCTAGCACCCAATAGCAATGGGTGCTAGTTTGCTCACAGTGGAAACACCAGAGCACCCATATGGCAAATCTGGATCTACCCATGTGGGGCCTGCCCGTCACCCCAGGTGTTTGGGGGGTAGACGCTCCAGAGATTCTTCAAAGATTCTCTGGAGTTTTGCCATAAACTCCAAAGATTCTATGAAGAATCTCCAGAGCTTTTCCATAAACTCCAAATATTTGCCACAAACTCCAAAGATCCTCCGGAGCCTTTGACAAAGGTCCATAGGAATGCCATTGCTCTTGCGTAGGGTCCTCTTTGAAAGCTGTGCTATTCTTCGGAGCCGGCCTCGGAGCTGGTTTCGGAGATTATGCACAGGCTTCGGTGCTTTGGGTTTTGGGGCACCCCCCCCCTCCCAGACCGCATTGCCCGATTGTGGTGGAAACAGGCTCAGTATAATCCAGATTTGATGCCTGAAGACTCCACTGTAGACCCCTTTAATGAGGAATACAGGAAATCCGGATTATAGGTCCTGAAGGACCCATATGATCCGGATATCCCTAGAACAGGTGGAAACAAATGTGGCTCTAATGGGATTTGCAGTGGAAATGGCATCTTCCTGCTCTGAGCCTAATGGGTCCTTAATGGGTCCCTAATGAGTACTTGGTGCTCGTGGAAAAACACCCCAAGAATCCTCTTTGAGAAAACTATCATCCCGTCAACTCTAGATAATGCTCTCCAACTCTTATGTCCATTTTAGGACTCATGGTCAGTATGACTAAAGATGATGGTGGCTCTACTACAGAAAATAAACTTATCCAAATGTTAAATATGCCTTTGGCACTGCAGAGGAAAAGTAGAAATTGTTCACATTTTTGCTCAGAAGCTAGTCCCACAATACTCAATGGAGTACTCCCACAGTAGTCCCATAACAGGCTCAGGAAGTTGGTCCCATAATACTCAATCACTGAAGGTTCAACCAAACAGCTCCCCCATAGCTCTCCCATGGGCAGCCTTTTCACTCATGTGGATGAAGCTCAGGATAGATACAAAAAGAATTAGAGGATTCATAAATACTGGATTTAGATGGATAATTTTCACATTCAAAGCAGGGATGTGCAAAACCACTTAGGATATTGTCCGGTGCTAGCAGGAAAACCTGAAAATTATGTGGTTAGTGAGTTGAAGTCTGTCACCTATCTAGAAGTGCTTAAGCTATAATAAACAGATGGTGTATCAAACATATGATAATGTGAACTGTAAATTTACAGAATCAATTGTTGTTCCTGCATTTATGTATCAGCAGCAGGGTCACATCCACAAAGGATACTTGTTTTGTCCCAAGGGCAATGCTATGAAACTTTGGGTGTAGTAAGGCCTCTGACTCTTGGGAACATAGCCAGAATAAAGGACTTGTCCACAAACTTTTTTGATTTTCAAAGGCTATACTTATTACAAACACAAGTTAAACATGAAACTGAACTGTTCAATATAGTGCCTCTCTTAAATACTTGCTTAGTCTTATCTTGTAGCTTGCTCTCTCTTCTCGGTTGATTAACTCTGTGTTGCAGACTAATCTCTGTTTTCTGTGGGTTGATTCTTATACTTTTATGGACTAAGGCCTATATTTGTCAAAGGAAACTGTTCTCTCCAGGTCTGACTTTACTAAACAACTAACTAGAACTGACTAGAAAGGCAATATATGACCCTGGATTTTCCCCAGAGTTCTTATCTTTCTTAAAGGTGCAGATCTTAATTTCCCCTCCTGCACTACTACATAGAAAAATCATAACCTTAACTAAATATATGTCTCAGAACAACAAAGATGCTCTGGAGACATAACACTACTATTACTAGGTATTTTCTCCTGCATCGGAATGCTGCTTTACACACTGTTTAGAGCAGTTTTGCACATCTTTAATAGATTATTTTAAAATGAAAAATAATAATTTGATGGACCAGTTACTCCAGATTCCTCCAATCTGGCTTATTTCTGCAATTGAATCTTAGGTCCTCCGATTGCTTATGCAGTTGCAATAAAAACTGACAAGCAAGCAATTTGATTCTACGGAATCACCTGAAAAGAGAAACTGCAGCCTTCCATATGATGCAGTAGAACATTAACATCAGGTGTACCGTCTCACATAATTTATAAACCTGTATGAGATGGATTTAGGACCTATGTGAAGGAGAATAACTGAACAGGGTTTACACGGTTTTCAGGTTATGATTTCTTCCTTCAAACTGAAGGACAGGTGAACTATTATCCATTATGCATGCATCTATTATTATGGCTTAAAAAATAACCCACCCTACTACTTCCTGAATTCCTTTTCGGTTGAGAAGTGAAGTTATTTTTAACAAAGCTATGGTAAGCCAAACTGTAGCTTCCAGGAGTTGTCTAGCAGCAAGCCACATAAGGGCTGTACCTATATTAATGATGCAGACTCCTCTCCCTGAAGTGCTGACCTGACCAAACATATGGATGTCCCTAGGATCCACCATCAGCTAGCTCCTAGACCTTCTGGGAGTTGACTTTCTGGAAAGGCAACACTACTGATGCTTAAGAGGTCTGCCAAGTCCTAAATTGCCTCCTTCATCAAGTGGAGGAAGGAAGTGGCAACTTACTGGCACAGTTTGTGGCCTTGTTATTTTCATGCCGAACCAAAGTTGACTATCATTAGGGGCTATGTGTCTGATAAGGAACCCTGCAACTGTAGGGGCTGCAAGGTGCAGAGTGGATCCTACCATTGAGGGATGCAGCCAAAGTTACAAGGAGGATGGGTACTCCAGTGCCCCCAATGGATATACACAGCTGAATCATTCTTGCTTCTATTTAGATACACTGCTATATAGAAAGGCTTTTGGGACATAGCAGAACCAAAGGAAAGAAATGAAGAGTGTTGGGCAACAGGTAGTGACTGACAGGACTTTATCCAAACACAGGGCACAAATTACTTCTAGGTAGGCAGGATCTGTACATGCTTGGACAGAAAGCTCTGAAACATGCAGCTAAAGATTTCATCCTTGGATTCCTGGGACTAGGAAAGTTTTATAGCAAGAAACTGGCTTCCATATGAGCTGACTGCAAATTACCCAATTTAAGCTGTGATCTTTTGTAATATTAAGAAACAAGGAACTCTAAGCTTTTCTTTACCCACCTCATCAACTGGGCTACAACTATCTCCTACATACAAACCTTCCCCATTACAGAAAAATTGGTGAAAGCACCTGGGATCAGAAAAATTGTTATCTTCTATCACTGAAAGGTTATAATTAAAGAGCTTGAAAGGATTCAAGCTTCATCCAGACAGCACTACCATATTCTGCATTATTTGAATAATTCCATACCAACCTGCCCATGGCTTGAGATCTGTAGGGAGCCCCTACTGGCTGTACCTTCAGTAGCAAAAGGGGTTGGGCCCCTCCAACTAAGTGATGGCTCTCAGATTATGGAATAGTCTGACCTCTAAGATGCATCGCGTTACTTCACTTTACGTATTTAGGAAAGCAGTGAAGATGTACCTCTTTATCCCAGCCTTTGCCTAAATAAGGAAACTGCTTTCCTTTCCCACTTTCAGACACTGTTATTGTTTTAGTATTTTCATTTTTATAATTGGTTTTTAATGTTGGGCACCTCCCCCCCATTTTTTTTTTTTTTTGAGACATCCGGGTACGGGGTGGGATAAGAATGCTAGTAAATAAATAAATAATTTGGAGTAAAGTACATCCAGACATATATTGTTCCAGATTAAGCAATGTTTTATTCCAGATTATTCTAATGTGGAATAAATAAGAGTTGCCTCAATGAGGGTAGCACAGCAGATAGTCAGAAAGGCCTGTTGCCCCTTTCTACAATTACATGTACGTCAAGATCAAAGGACCTCCGATCCAGACCTCCAATCGTTATCTATGTGTTAATACAGATCGAGGAGGCCACATCTGTTAGTCCATCTCCGTCTGCACAAAATGGAGCCAGATCTGGATTGAGAGGTCCTCAATCCAGATCTGTTGTAGACTCGTTAAATTGGGTCTATGACCAGACTAAGGGCCTTGTTCCAGATCACAGAGCTATGGACGACCCTGGGTGAGGTGTGTGTGGGGGTTGGCTGCGGGGACCCCTTGCCTGAGAAGCAGCAATCGCTGCTTCTCGGGTGAGAGGGACCCCGGGGAAGGAACCCCATGGCCTTCCAATGCCTGGCTCCAATTGAGCCAATCCGGGAGGCTGGGGGGAGGGCCCAGCTGTCAAAGAGGGAAAACCTGGCTTTCCCCCTCTGACAGCTGGGATTGCACCGCCGCCACCACCTCCAGGGGCAAGGGAAATCTAGTGGTGGCAGAGGCAACTCTGCCGCCAAGTGATTCCCTGCCCCTGGAGGCGGGGGGGGGGGGGAATGGAGGCGGCTGCCATCCGCCTCCCGTCCTCTCTGGTGATCGGAGATTCCTGTCAGGCGAAGGCAGAAGTTTGCCTTTGCCTGTCAGGGATGCCCATCGCTTCGACGCCAGGTAGGGTGGAGGCAACCTCCACCCCTGCCTGTCATTGAGCCCATCTGGCCAGATTGCTAGCAAATAATGTCACTCTGTAGGAAAAGCACTTCTGATAGCGCTTTTCACCACCGCATGACAGGATAGTGGCCAGATAGCACCATTACCACACCACTCAGTAGGGTAGTTATAATACTAGCTTACATAGTTGCTATTATGTGATTTCTAAATTCTCTTTGCTAATTCTGCTCTCTAGTTCTGTCATGTGCTTCTGGCCGTCATTGAGGGTGATGGCACGCTGGGGAGGGCAGAAGCAGTCAAACCAGCCAGCTTCCGCCCTCCCTAAGATGGCAGGTGCCAGGAATCCGGCTCTCTCCCTGGCCGTTGCAGAAGGGTTTGTTTAAGGGGAAAAGCCAGATGTAAGACCTAATTCTCCTCAATCTGTATTAACACATAGATAACGATTGGAGGTCTGGAACGGAGGTCCTTTGATCTTGACGTACATGTAATTGTAGAAAGGGGCAACAGGCCTTTCTGACTATCTGCTGTGCTACCCTCATTGAGGCAACTCTTATTTATTCCACATTAGAATCAGGGTACGATTTCGGCAGCAAAACCGGTTTAAGAAACTGGTCTTGCGTGTTGAAATGGGGACACGGCTTCCCCAAAGGGTCCCTAACTGGGTTCCCTTTGCAGAAGCCACGTCTTAATCCCTCCCTGAACTGGCTCTAAATCCGTTTTTAGAGCCAGTGCGGAAAGGGCCTGCTGTAGCACACCACCACCAACTCCTCCCTGACAGTTAGCAGTGAAATTTCCTAGCTGTTAGGGATGTGTGCGTGTGTGTGGGCTATTCAGCAGCACACCATAGCGGGCTGTGGAAAACCACCACCCCAGGCTTTGAGGCAAGGAACTGTCATTCCTACGCTTGGGAGGCACTGGAGTGTGGGGAGGCTGAGAAGCTTGTGAGAGCATTGCAGCTTCAGGAGACACAAGCTGTATCAGCATGTCTAAATGGTGCTGATGCAGCCAGCATCTCGCCATGATCCAGATCAGGAGGTCTGGTTAATCTCGATCTGCTATTACAGATCAAAACCAGGTAAGTGCAGAAAGAATTATTCATCTCACAAACCAATGTAAGCAAGTTACTGGAACACTCCACATTACAACAGATTCCTCAACTTTTAGTGCCAACTCCAAGCTTTGAAGTGGGAAGCATGCTACTGGTCTGCCCACCTGCTCCTAGTAGTGATAATCGTGAAAATGGTGAATGGGAGTTCCCAGGCTTCAAAGCTTCTGAGCATGCCCATTTTTGGAAATGCAGGAAGTAGCTACAGGGGTCAGCCACTTTCTATCTTTACGAGCCCACCTGGCCAGATTGCTAGCAAATAATGTCACTCTGTAGGAAAAGCACTTCTGATAGCGCTTTTCACCACCGCATGACAGGATAGTGGCCAGATAGCACCATTACCACACCACTCAGTAGGGTAGTTATAATACTAGCTTACACAGTTGCTATTATGTGATTTCTAAATTCTCTTTGCTAATTCTGCTCTCTAGTTCTGTCATGTGCTTCTAGCCAACAAGTGCAGCACCAGAAAGAGAAAAGTCATCTTGAAGGAGGAGATATCCTTTTCAACAAAATGACAACAAATAATAGCTGTGGACCCCCTAGAAAAGGCTGAATTGACTCTAGGAATATGCATGTTTCCATTTCTTTTATCCCAACCACCTAATGAACAGAAGAAATTGGACACACACTTGCCCCTGAAATTATTCCTGCTCCAGCATGCAAATACAGCAGCGTGAGCTGCTAAGATAATTTACTGCTAGAAAAAAAGATGGAAAAGGAATGTTTGCCTGGTTACAGCCAGCAAATCACAACTGCAAAGGGAGGGTCAAAATACACTTTGGCAGAATCAAAGGGAGGCCTTCAATTGGCGCTCTCTGTTCTTGCAGTTTACAAGCTGCGTATAACTGGTGTTCAAATACTCCTTGTCAACATAAAGGTACTGCTATGTGGAAATGTGAGTAGAATATAGGATGCAGCTTTTAGACAAAAAGCTTTAGAGGTTCTTGCTAAGAATGAGGCTATAAAAATATTGTGAGTAAATAAAGTAATATTTGAACAGAATTTGGACATATTCAAGTATTTTAAGTCGTATCAAACCTGCACTAGAGATAAGGCCACTTAATTGGCAAGCAAAAAGTTATTCAACCATGTGTAAGCCCCACTGGACACTGTGAAACTTATACTGTTTATGGTAAATATACTGTATTTCTAGGCAACGTGTTGTAGAAATTACATTAAATTTGGTTGGCAATGGACAAACTATTAGAAAAATATTACTTTTCCAAATGATCTGTGCAAATTGTGAATTTAAAGAAGTCAAGGTCATGTAATAACTTAGGAATTTTGATTTTAATTTGACTACTGCAAGCATTTTATACTCCACACCCTTACTCAGTGGTGAGGAATCAGCAGCTTTTGCTTTGTTTCTTGTGCTTCATCCCCACCCAGTAAAAAAAGTGACCTGAAAGTGATCTACAGATAGTAGCATCTACACATTCAACCTCCTAATCCACATTAAAGGCCAAAGAATGCACATTCCAAGTTTTTAAATGTAGAAGCGGGATGAAAATACTAGCATCTACATGCTACCACCTCTAAACTGTTTTAAAGCCACGTATTTATGTATGCGGATGTAGCTTTGGATTTCAAGTTTTATCTTCGGTGGACATTTGTCATGCTGGATGAGGCTGATGGAAGTTCATGAACGCCTGGAAATCCCAAATAGGGTATGGGGTCATAACCTGTTTAAACAGTTTTCTTCCTGCTTGTTTAAATGGCACAACTTGATCCACATCATTTTCAAGTTTGATGAGATCTAAGTATAACCCTCCAGGTAGACCTCTAGTTTGGAACTTGCTCTAAGAGCAAGTCACATAATATTTCATGTCTCCGATTTGGTGATGTAAAGAGTAAAGTTTGCATAATGTCAACAGAAGCTTTACTACTGCACAAAAAAGAAGGGAACCTGAACCTGATCAGTTCCGTTCAGCGGAGGCAGCGTTTGGCAGGAGAGTACTGAAACACGCTATTCTACAGAAGGTAGGCCCTTTAATTTAAGGTACCTGCCTACTTGTCTTCCTTTTCTCTCTCTCCTATTCTTTTGGACTTTCTCCCCTCCCTTCTGCTGTGTTGGGCTCTGGTACATTCCAGCGTGAATTGGCTGGATCCAGGGGAGAATGAAGCATTGACCACTTCATGAGCGTCCATTCTCTGGGATCCAGCCGAGTCATGGCCTGCCCTTCACAGTTCTTAAGCAATATCAGAGAAGTTCTATAGTCACTATCTTTTCAAAAAAGAACAAATTCAGATTTCTTCCTTAGCTACCACTAAGTGAGGAGACACCTGTTGGAGAAAGTTTTCCTTCGTTCGATCAGGCAATAGATGAGGCATAATACCCAGCGTGAATCGGCTTGATCGAGGGGAGAATAAAGCACTATGGCCTATTATATATCCGTAATTCAGGGACGGACTGTGTAACATATTTTAGTACTGGAAATGGAGATGCAGCACCCTTCTGAGCATGGATACGATTAAGCTATGCTACAGATTTAAGAGGATGTGTAGGCCAACAAGGGTTTCAAATGAACAAAAAAGAAATAAAACAACCCCATGCTCCATAGAAGCACTGATCCTGAGTTATGTTTAAGAAACAAAGCTGTAAATTAGCAAACCTGGTTGGCTGTGGCTGTTGCAGCGAAGGGAACGCTTGTGGCAGATGTTGTTGCTGCAGACACAGTGGCGGGCGTAGCGCCGTGCACCATGGGAACTTTCGGAAGGAAAATCATATAAGCAAACATACAGAAGAGTGTAGCAGTATGGGAAACCACGGCAAAAGGTGGCAGAATCACAAAATATGGTATTTATATCAGCAGATAAGCCGTGGGATGAGACATCACCCCAGCAAAGTGGCATGCAATAAGAGCGCAAAGCAGGACAACATTCCGGGTGGGGAAGAGGGGAGATGAAAGACAAAGAAAGAGAAGGAAAGGGAGGGGGGAAAATGCTTGTTACCATCAAATAATAGGAATCAATATAATAAAACTTATTTATTTCAATTTAAATTAATGATACAGCTTGAAAATATCCCCTACAGTTAACATCTTATACAATGTTTATGGCATCTTCAACCCCACCCCTTCCATTTTTAACTGCTGGTAACATTATCACCTGCTTACATTTTTAAAAATTATTTTGCATTACTTGTATGAAGAATACAGCTAACTGTTTTGCTTTTTTACAAAATGCAAAACAGGTCCTAAAACACTGGAACTCAGAGTCCGGTCAAAATCCACCAGTACGGATAAGAAAATGAGAGGAGGGAAATATGTCATACAGAAACTTGATATGCTACAAAGTAAATGGCTCCTAGATTGTCTGTGTCAATTAAATAAAGCAAATGCATTTAATTGACAAGGTTAGTGCAGGAAGAATGGATTGGCACAATAGCTGAACGTTAAAACCCAGCAGTGGATTTTGAGAGTCTGTGAGCTGCTAAACAGATTTAAGATAATCAAGAAACGAAGCACCTACCAACACTTGTAGCGGGTGTCATGCACAATATTGAGCCTGCCCATCATGCATTGCAACAGGAAGGTGGATTTGCAAAGGGAAAAGAATTAAAACAACCCATCACACGTGTAATTAGGAAAATCTCATTTGAACAAAGAAGAAAAAACTGGTTATTATGGGAACAGTGGCATGTAATCATCAGCACAGTCAAATCAAACAGCAAGGTGGTGGTCAATTAGAACTAGTCTGACATGAGCAGGATGGGTAAAAGCAGAACGAACTGTGTGCTGGTGTTTTGATTAAAATGAGCTGGTCTGTGAGTAACAATGGAGGCTCTAATAGCATTAGAAGAAGCTTCAACAGCCTATTTTTTCATAACATAGTTTTAATTAATACCCTCACTAACTGTTTGACAAAGCTAATTAGACTTCATTCTATTCTAGTTTTAGATCTATAACTATACTACATATTACTGTGTTTAGGTACAATATATATACAAAAACTCTAGATCTGGATCATATCAATTTAATGTCTTTTTATTCATAATATATTAAAAGATATGTTGTTGTTATTACCACTGCCCACCCTTTCGGTGAGTAACTGTGTTTTGCTATGTATGAATTCATATGTATGAATTCCATCACTATGTATGAATCCATATATACTTAATGGATTCTATCTTAATGTTATACTTAGGTTTCTGCCATCCATATACTAGAGCAGACCACCCACCCATCAGAAAGGCCTGTCCATACCAGATTAGGTTGTGGAGTGGTTAGTAGTAGTCCATGAGTGGACCTCAAACATGGACAGCATGCAGACAGCATGCTCCTATGGTCCACTATACCAGGTCTCCACCATTTCTGGCCAGGGAGTTCATTGTACAATGATATTTTAAAATATGCCTAATGTTAGCTTGCAGAATTGCCCTGGCACAAATTATGTCTCTGTGAATACTACCTTAGTAACACAATCCAAAGCTTGGCAGCAATGCGTTTAAACTATTAAACGTGACACCTATTCCTCATTTTATTCAGCTGGGGGGAAGGCTATGGCTACTGTTACTAATAATACTAATAACTTCAGAGTCATTAGCAAATAGGAGACCCAGACTGGTATCCTAATCCCAACTCTTAATTCCTAATCTAGAATCCATAATGCATGGTATTGTGTTTCTAGAGTTTTACTATATAATAAACTGAGGGAATAGAGGACAAGTCAGATTAGATGGAGCTCATAATAGGTTTAAATTAATTCAAAGCCAATAAAAATGGCCCTTACTGAGCAGAACGGATTATGCAGACATCAGTGATTGGCTGAATTGCTAACATGTGACTTGAAACATACATGAAGAAGAATGAGAGAGCTGCTGGGTCTGGTTAAGTGATGCCCAGGCTTCACTTACAATTCAGCAGCCCCTGGGAAAAGTAATAGTCAGGAAACAACAGTACCATACGCTCAAAAACAGAGCAGGAAAATGTGCTATAGGTCTGACACACATAACATTAGTCCTGCCGTTTGATACACACATCCTTAGTGTGCATTAGCAATGAACATCTAAGATTGAGTCTCTGGACACATGGAAACTATGCCTCCTTTTCCCTAAGTAACAACAACAAAAAGGAATTTGTGCCCCTGGACTTCTACAAATGAGTATTGCATTATTTATACTATATTTTCATTTAAACATGTTTTTTACTTTTTCCTGAGATCATCTTTAAAAATGGGAAATTATTTAATACTTTCTAGAAATAGACATTTAGATACAATAGAAAAAAACAATATTACAGGATTATAATTTCCTTTGGAGCTTTTTGAAGCAACATTTGTGCAATTATCTACAGTTTTATTGTTATTGTCACATATCTGAGTATTGTGGTTTTAATTATAGCCTTATCTTGATATTTTATTGATATTCTCTTAGTAACATGAATTGCCATATTCAAAGCAGATTTTGAACTTTAATTACAATTTGTTTTTTTAAAGGACAAATAATTCCTGTGAAAGGTTTATTCATTAAGTTAAATCTTATTACCATTGTTCTTAATCTCAAAGGATAATTAGTTGGATTTTTTGTTTTTCATTTTAATATAATTAAAGAATATGAGTCTAGGATGAGTTATGTGCCAATATTCAAATAATATTAAGAAATTTTTATAAACTTCAAAGTTTTGCAAGGCAGTTCAATATCCAGGGTGCTTTAGCCATTCCAATTCCTCCAGCCTCATCCAATGGTGATAACACTAAACATATAATGTTTAGATGACTGATAAATCTCATACCGTCTTCTGACCCAATTTAGGTCAAACCTAACTTACTTATTTATAATCCTTTTATATGCTTCAGCACATGTATCATATTCTGTTTCAAAAAACTTTTTTGACTGGTTCAGAAATAATGAAAAACTCTGAAAACAGCAAGTAAATGTATGCTTGGAGCTATTTTATTATTATTTTTTCTCCAAGTAACTTATCTTTATGCTATTACAGGTTTGAGTGCAGTTTCATCAGTGTACTGATGCATGGTCACTGCTAACTATACACTGAATTAACAGGGTTTCTTCTACTATAAAAATGTATTTGGAGATGATGGTTAGGAGGTATCCCATGATGGAAAGAAGGAAGGATAACATCTGGCCACATACAGCAGAAGTGCATAGAGCACTTCCGTAACAGCTTTAGAGAAAGAACACTGGAAGCTCCCTTTTGATGTTTATGAACCATGTTTTGATCTACTGGAAACCAAAGTACCATTTAGAAACATTGAAGGGAAGCTTCTAATTTGCTGATTCAATACACGATCATGTGCTGGTTGCAATTGGCATCAATCCTCAGGGTCCTACTGGAAACATAATAAATTTGTTCAAAAACATTAAATTTGACTGACTGCAATAAGAATTCATTGGACTAACTAAGTTTGATGCAAGAGTGATACAGGCAGTAATATATATTTAATTTTTCTACTTCCCTATACTTGATGGTCTCAGGGTAGTTTATAACTGGATAGGGATAATTTGCCCTGAGTGATCCATGCTCTGGAGACCTCCAGATTAAGACTGACGTATGCATGAGGCTACCCTTGAAAATGCTCCAGAAGCTGGAACTAGTGCAAAATGCAGCAGCTTAACTGCTGATGGGAGTTTTTGACTGGACAAACATCATGCCAGTTGTGAAAGATCTGCACGGGTTGCTATTCGCTACCACACCCAAATCAAGGTGTTAATGTTAGCATACAAATGGTTCAGGCCCTGGTTATCTGAAGAAGTGCCTGCTTCTACTTAGACCTACCTAGGTACTGAGATATCAGGGAGAGGGCCTTCTTGTAGTTCCTCCTACCCCAGAAATGCAAGGGGCAAGGACATGCAAGAGGGCCTGTTCTGTGCTGGCCTCCAGTCTCTGGAACAGGTTGGAGGTTCACCAGATACTTACATTATATGGTTTGGGGGGGCTGTGGTTGTTGTACCAGAGAGGATGGGAGGGAGGAGTTTATATATTTTATTTTTTTTATTATTGTGATTCACCCTGAGATCTTGTGGTGAATAGTGGCATATAAGTTCTTAAACAAAACAGAATGCAAAATGGCTCTTCCTAGGAAGCACCCATACTTGCTCCTTCTTAAAGGATACAACTCCATCGTTTTGCCCTTAGCCTTATGTAGCAAGTTGTTATAATTCTAAACTTTAACAGAAAGAGCGTTTCTGGAAACCTATAAATAGATGAGGGCAATCTAATTTACATCAATGCCTTCTTCCCTGAGGTCCTGAAAAATCTGTCCTAGGAGGGCAGGATAAGACAGTGACATTCATATCCTCAGAAGACAGGTGATGAAACTAACCTCACACCTTCTATTACTGGACTCAGAAAAAGAATGGTATGAATGGCAGTTTTGGAGTGAATAAATAGTGAACTAGTTTGCATAACTAAACTAATCAGATTTTTACTATTTCTTTATCTTCCTGCTGCTGTTTCTCTTGTGTTTATTTTTAACTAGCCCTTGACACTCAGGCCTGTATTCTTCATCTCTCATCTCTTACAAGAAACATGACTTAAATTATGATTTATTGTCATTAATTGCCATGTGTTTTGAAGATTGGACATACTAAAATAAAAGAAATGAAAAAAAATGTTTTCCTTGGCAACAATTTCCTGAAATTTCTGCTTTTTAATTAAATTTATTCTACACTCCTCACTGACATTTTAAACCAACACACACTTTTGCATAGGGTTTGCAGCAAATGAACATAAGGCAGCAATGAAAATCTATGGTTTGATAACTTGCAGGTATGGAAAGGACAGATGTGTAGGACCCCTTTGCTGATTAATGACTTTAAAGAGAAAGCACAATATTGCAAATGTCACTTTGAATTCAATATAATGAAGCCATTAATGAAAGTATCAGACTTCATAATTCAATAACCATTTAAGTCTTATCCTGCATATCAAGTCAAGATAAATGCTGATATCCTAAGCTTATCTTCCTATGAATAAGCATTACTGAGTACATTAAAAACAATTTCACTGGATGTAGTAGCTAGACTGGGATTGGAGACAGAAAATCCATCAAGACTCTCACTACTTTTGCAGCAGAACTTAAAGCATGGAAGAATTTCATTTCTGAAACAGTAAAGTTCATTCAGTAACAGTGCATGCTGAATAGGATTCATATATATTCATCTCAATAAATGCAGTGAGAGAACCAACATGTGACAAGATTTGCTTCATTTCTGCTGAAGAACTAGGGTATCATTTTCCTGCTTTGCACTGAAATAGCTAACCTTGCTCCTGATAAAATCAGTGGCAAAGTTTTAAGAGGCTTAATTTCCCATATGAATTTTTTTGGCATGAAGCACTAAAAAGTTTGTGTCTTTGGTTCAAGCAAAATAATTAAATGCAATTTATATACTCACTTGAGCAAAGGGGTCTTACAGTATTTTTGTAAAAAACAACAACCAGAAGTATATGAAACAGCTTAAAAGGGGTGAAATGAAGAATTAGGCAAAAGATTATAAGGGAAGACTTCAAATGCTGTTTTAAACTGTAAGACGGCATACTTCAGAGATGCAGATTTGTACATGAGGCCAGAAAGCACATGACATGTTGCTTCCTTTCATGAGAAACACGTGTAGAAACTTTAGTTTAGCAGCAAGACTGTTCCTTTCTTGCTCCTGATAGACCAACTCTCTTTCTCAGGAACAAACCACATGGATGACCAAGCTGCTACTCTGGGTACCTGGATGTCTATGGACCTCGATGCCCAGATGTAATCATAGTCTGTTCCAACCCTCTCCAAAACAATATGCTTGTAATTCAGTTTAAGGTACTTTGAGGCCCCTTCAGTAGGTGAAAGTTACCTCCTACCCCAATGTGGATGCACGGAGAGAGGCGAGGAAGCAACTCAAAGGCAAGAATATGTCTGATTTCTGAATCCATTTTCAGGTGACTGTGAGCAAAGTCCTTGCTACTACAAGAGGAAATCTCACACACAGCAGTGTACTGGGTGAACAGTATGCAACTGCTGCTTCTTTCACTCTCTTGGTGGCCTGGAACCTCCCACCCTATGTCCTGATCCCTTCCAGGCTCCATACAGATGGAGAATCCAGGTTGCTGCTTAATGAGCATCTTTCTTCTTAATGGTCTACTAAGCTATAGGTAGCTTTCAATGGTTTGCATCTAAGTTTAAGAGGATAGGGAAAGTTGCACTTACCTGGTGGGAGGAAGGCTGTATGCTGTTGCAACTGCATGTTTGCAAGAGCCTGCTGGTATTGGAAGATACCAGTATTAAAGACTGCGGTGGCACCATTGGTTTTTTCAAGCGCAGGCCTCTTTGGTAATGGGGGAAGTACAGCTTGAGGAATTCCCTAGTAGTAGATGAGTATAAGATAGTCCAGTTAAAAAAAAATTGAAAAAAATAAAATAAGGGGTTGGTATCAGGAAAAAGAGGAGAGAAAAGAAACAAAGAAACAAAAAATCAGTAGAAGATACAACTGTTAGGTTTCAACAACCATCCATCCATCCATCTGTCCATCCATCCATCCTTTCTTTTTTTAAAAAAATCCTTGAGCAAGCAAGCAGCGGAGCAGACTTTACTAGTCAAAGAATGGGCAAAGCCAAAGCTTCATATGAAAAGAATAGTTTTGCCCTTCAAAAATGGCACTGTAAGGTGGTGATGCATGAGTTCTACATGTGAGGATATACCACTTTATAAAGTTTCAGTTTTAGTAAGAAAGCAGCAATAACTGGAGTTGAGGGAATAAAGAAAGCTGCACTGCTAGCTCCATGAATATTGACAAGTAAAAGCCATGTTAAAGAGAAATCTTATAGAGTGAATGAAACAGGTTAATTTAATATAAAATGATTTTCCCACATCCCCAAAGTCTAACTACCCATGCAAAAATAAGGAAAAAAAAGGAAAGAAAAAGAAATTAAAAAGTACCATATCATGCTGGTACTTTAAACATTGCATTACAAATGTTAAAAAACCTACATAAGAATATTGTTAAGCCATGCCAACCAAACAGATACAAATATATAATCAATATAACATTTTTAAAAGGAAAGTTTCATTAACAATCCCATTGTACTTTGTTTAGAAATGTCTACAAGATGGTTAAACTGAATGTGGGGTCCTCCGCCCCGCAGCACTGACTGAAACTAAATAACAGCAGTAACTGTATGACTTCCCTTTGAACCAGGTCAGGAAACCACACTCAGTTTTTCATTGAGCTTATATTACTTTATAACAGGAAATAAGGAATATTTTCTTACAGAATTTAACATAAAAAATTTGTATCTACAGTAAAGCTACATGCCAAGCTAAAAGGTGAAAGGTCATAGTACCAGGTCAAAGGTTGCCTCGAGGGGTCGCTTCAGTGATTTGACAGCCGACTGAGTCTTAATTAGCAGGCAGCGAGCACATGATGGCAATGGGCCAGTGGGGTTCAAGCGCATTAACATAAACAGCAAGCAGAGGTGCATCATGGGGGCAGCAGTGCATTTTTGGGTAGGTGAGAAAAAACAAATAAAAAACAAATCATCGGAATGCCATATACAACGAATAACAAGACTAAGCATGCACAATAAAGGCACTACTGAGTTGTTATTGTGAGGATACACCTCTGTGTAGTTAATTACAAACAAGATACTCTAACAGGGAAGGATAGAGTGAAAGAAGTAGAGAGAGTGAGAAAGAGAGTCTGCTTTCTGTATTTTTGCTCAAGTAACCCACAAACACAGAAAAGGCCTCTCTCCTGTTGTCCAGTATTATGCTATGGATATCACACAACAATGTTTCACATGAAGTAGTATTTTAATGGTCAAGTCATGTAGTTATGTAAAAAAAAATATAGGACAACATTAACAGCTAAGCAAAGAACAAAGAAGGGACCCATTAAAATAGCTATTTGTTAACAACCCCACAGTCAGACTTTAAAGCACTACTGCACACTGCCTAATTTGTCTAGATCCTACGTCATACTTCTTGGTTGTGCAATAAATGACCAGATAGTCATACATATTATTTTCTTTCTTTCACACCACCCACAAAAAAGAGCATAAAAATAATTTTGGACTTTCAGAGTATTTTAAAACCTGTTTGAGCTTTTGACAACACTGTTCGCTTCACATGTTTTTAACCACAACTCCCATGACCTAACATCTGAATTGCTGGTTGGGATTTGTGGGTCAAATATTTGGAAGATGCTATCTGGGTGAAGTCTGGTCTAATTGCTAGACATATCTGCTTCTCCCTCCTACCAATCCAATCACACACATTTTACTGTAAAACCTCATATACGGAATAAAGGTGAAAACATTTTTTTAAAATTGAGCCTATGGGAATGTTGATACATTTTAGGGAATACGATAATCTCTGTGCATTGTTAAATGCGTGTCCAAATGAATAGTTTCTATACGCTCACTTTTGTCTGTTTATTAACATTAACTTTGGCTGCTTTCCATCTGAGATGCCAGTTTCAGGTTCTATTTTTCATGGCAAATGCTGAATTTGTGGTGCTGCAACCAAGCATTTTTACCGTCATGGAAATTGTGGTCTCAGAAGCAACATGTTTGGAATCCACTGCATAGGAACCTCACCTTCCAAAATAC
Organism: Aspidoscelis tigris stejnegeri; assembly: GCA_023333525.1. Classification (NCBI taxonomy): domain Eukaryota; kingdom Metazoa; phylum Chordata; class Lepidosauria; order Squamata; family Teiidae; genus Aspidoscelis; species Aspidoscelis tigris. The sequence continues at coordinate 28,741,491 of JALMGA010000002.1, forward strand.
TAACAGCTGTTGAACTTGTGGAGTTTCTGCCCATGCTATTTTTACAACAGAATTTGGCAGAGGTGAAAATCAGACATTAATTTTCCTCCTCTGTCAGTTTACATGTTGGCAGAAGAGGCAAATTTGCTGCCAAATTAAACCTTGGTGTACCTTTTCCCGCACTATGGCTAGGATAACTCCTAGGGCACTTTCCGTGCCTCCAGGATGGCCTGTAGGCTGGTTGTGTACAGGCCTGTTTGCCCATTAAGTTTCAGGAGTTTTCAAGGAGTGGCCTTCTGGATATAGCTGTAGCCTGCCTATTAAATTTGGACACTTACACACATACATAGAAACAGCAGGAGAAGACCTTTGGTATAGATTTGTGAAGTCATGGTATTATGGAAGCATCAAACAACCACTTTGGGCTGTCAGAAGGAATCAGTGCAACATTAGAAAACCAGTCAATGGCCAGAGAACTGTGCAAATCTACCTCAGTGAAACAGAAAAAAAAAAGCTTCAATATTTAATCATGTCAAAGATAATAAAGAAGAGAATGGCCAATGGGGCAAGTAGTGAGTTTTAAATATGTGTTATCTTTGAAGGAAAGATAGAAAAGGGATCCAATGAAGAGTCTACCTCTTCTTTATGGATTCCACATGTCACAAGACATGTGAAAAAACTACATCTGGAGCTCTCCTAAAGGTCTTATGCACGCATACTGAAGGTTCTGAATATAAAGGCAAATTTGAATAAATGCATCAAATGTGTATTTACAGAAAAAATATGGGCACGTAGCTAAAGAAAGGTACATCTGGGTATGTACACTTAGGCAAAGCACATAAACAGAAATGCTCCAGAATTTTTCACTGGATTTTCTTGCTTGGTGTTTAATTAGAACCCCAAACTATTTAAGAGCAGGCCTGGCACCATGCATCTGGAAGTTTCTTGAAAAAATGTCTTCAGCAAGGAGGCATCATACACTGGTTTTGTTTTGTGGATGACAATGCTATTATTTGCAAGATGTCTTTTCTGGACTCACCATGGCTGCTGCTGTAGCTGCTGCCTGAGCAGCCGCAGCTTGGTTGACCTGGTACTGGGCAGCTTTGATCTTAGCTTGCAGGTGTGCAGGAGGGTGGAAATATTTGCACTTTTCCCTTGAACATCTTCCTTTGATGTAATCCATGCAGACCGTAACAGTGTTGTCATTGGTATCAATCATTGCACTGTCGGCAGGATGAGCAAATCGGCAATCATTTTCTCCTCGGTTACAATTGCCACGCTGATACTCTCTACATACCTAAAGTAGAATTCAAATGGAAGCACAGTTGTCAGGAAAAATGAAGCCAAACTGTGGAAGGTGATCTAGCTTGCTTTGCAAGTCATGTTAAAGTGATCTGAGCTATGTGCAATTGCCCCATTCTGCAGCGAAATTTAATATTTACTTGCCCTTCCGACTTGAAAAGTCAATGGCAGACTATGTCTTTTATATCTCCCTTACATTTCAAGGACAGAATAAAGGAAGGAGAAACTGTAAATTGAAGCAAAACTGTCTCCCACAAAAACATAATTAGTCTTGTAGTACTGCCAGGTCCCTTTTTAGATCTTTTAAAGGCAAGATTCTTAATCTTGAAGTGCAAGGTGCAACCTTGCTTATCTCAACCCATAAGACACATATGGATCAAAATGTGTTGATGCTGCTATTTCACAATTTTACCACAAGAGGGTGAGAAAACACTTTTCCTGGTCTCTGTTTCTACTTTTCTACTCCCCCTAGTTACAATTTTGTTTGCAGATAGCCCCAGAGAACTAAAGTATTAGCATCGAAAAATGATGCAATACTGAGAAAGAAAAGGAGAGAGAGGAAGGAGAACATTGTAGATGCTAGAATATGGAATTATTAAAGAAATGATAGCATAAAAAATTAAGAACTGATATGCCCGGTTTGACACAGGGGCCATACAGTCTAGTAAACTGTTTTCATTGTGGTCAGTGGTTTGTGTATGGAAATCAGTGAGTTGGACAAGGTGTGTTTCTGCACTGGTCACCGAAAAACGGATTAAAGAAAATCCGTTTCCTGGCAATCCGTCCTCCGGAGGATCCGTCCAAAATAGGGACGGATCCGAAGAGGCCTCGTGTGTCTGCACACGTGTGGTGAGTATAGATCCTGCCAGATGGATCTTCTGGGTGCTGTGAGGAGGCCACAGCACCCATTTCCAAAGGCAGGCAGCCTCCTATGCTGCCTATGCCACCCCTGGAGCTGCGGGACTGGAGCATTCCAGGTGCCAGTCACTGCGTGTTTCCGCCAACGTGCAGGGGAGAGGCTCCGCAGGCAGACCGAACTGCTTCCGCCCCTCCCAAGATGGCAGCCGCCAGCACATCCGCCCCCTCGCCTCTCTGTGTGCGGAAGCGTCCTGCTTCCGAACGAATCGAGGCGAGGGGATGGATTGAAGACCTAATTTTCCAGGTCTTCACGGAGGGCAGATTTTTCAGCAATGAGACCCCATTAAGAATGGATCTTGCATGCCGCTGTGCAGAAGCAGCTGTCTGGAAGGGTCCCTCATCCATCCTCTATTGTGGAAGATAAGTCTTGTATGTGTCTCGAATGTGGTTTTAATGTGGTTTTAGCGGCAGTGTGGAAACACCCAAGATCACAACAGCAAGTGGCCTTTAGAGGCATTCTGTTGCTGTTGTTAAGCAGCACTGAGTTAGGATTGATTTCAGGTGCTACATAAATATTTCCATATAGTCTTCATGGTAGAGGCAGATATGTTTTGCCATCACCTTCTGGCCCTCTTCTATATCAGAGGTAGTCACACAGCCACCAGGACTTGCTCCCATTGGCAGCCCTGCCTTTCATTGATTTGTCCAAACCTTTTTTGTGAAGCCATCCAAAACGGTAGAGAATGTCACACACTGTGGCAACAAATTCCATAGTTGAATTATGGGCTGTGTAGAGAAATATTTATTTATCCTTAATTCTTCTATGATTCACTCTTTCCATTTCAAAAGGCTATCCAATAGTAAGAGTTGCTTTAACAGATTCTGGACAACACTGGTGAACAAGATGCTACTAAACTACAAGCATTATTTTTTGCTACTGGCCATCCCACTTGTGCCTGATAAGGGCTGAGATTACAACAGTGTCTGGAGGTTCATACCTGTTTCTCACCTTTAATCCTATTCTGGCTAAAACAAGAGGTAAGTGAAACTTATCTATTAAATTTTTCTCAGAAAAAAAGACAGAATTTGGGTTCATAAAATGTACTAAAACTTCTACCCAAAATAAACCGGAAAACAAGATTCAGTTAAGCCCCTCTCAGATTCTGCCTTCACGCCCATGTCGTCCTTATCTCCCAAAGAGTTTTATTTTTTCTTCTCATGTGCGTAGGCAAAGCATTAAGAGGTTAAAGGGACATGAGCTAACTGTGGAAACATCTACATATTTTCGACCAGGCAATCCTCAGCCGTCAGAGGGTGGTGTAGGCGAACAGCCATAGTCCAGTCATGGTCATTTCTTGTGCTGAGGACTTGGAAGGGGCAAGCTGACAGAAAATCAGAAAATCATGCTCTTGGTATCCCTCTTTAATGAAGAACTACTCCAGCTCAGTGCCTATGTTGAAACCCTAGGGTCAAGGATGCCCTGGGAGGCCTGCAGCCAGGAAAACCTGGCCAGGGTTGTACTCGGAGCTCCTAGCAGGCCTCTCTAAGACCACAATGGATGTAGAAGGGTGGTTCATACTAGGCTTGCTAGTCTTGTACACTGGCCAGTGCAGAATCACCCTTACTTTAATAGAGAGTGACATTCCTATTATTTGGCCTTAATATGTACACACATTTCATCATTGTCCTTTCCTAGCTTGGCTCAGCGCATAGCAACTGTATCAATTTTCTATCCTTTCCCTGAAAACATAAGTGCACCACATAACTTGGAAACAAATGCAGACCATTAGAGGCTACATTGTTTTGTTTCTTCTGGCTTTTCTATGTCACTCTTACTTGTGAATCTTTGGTAGAAAATGATATGCCCCTGCTGTTACCAGCCAGAGAATGTCAGGAGTCAAACAGAGCTTACTGGAGTGGCTATTTCCTATTTGCCACTACTCTGTGTGACACTCCTCAAAGACTCAGTTAATGTTCTTGACAGGCTTTATGGTCAAATGTCTTTCACCCTTTCCTTTTCAAAATGCCTCAAATGTGGATACTAAAGAAAGTATTAAACAAAAGTAAAAATAACCTTCTCACAATAATATCAAGGTCACCACAAAATCAGTGCAGGAATTGGGGTGAAGGGCAAGGATACCATCTTTGATATTTCTGGAATGAATTCTTGTTCAGCATCCCATTGGTTCCACCACACAGGCCTCCACATTTATATGAGACACAACTAAAAATAAACTTATAAAAATGACAAATAGTGGGAATAGAAGTTGTTTCTTCAAGCCAAAGGGCTAGAGTATAGCTATACTTTTTCACTAGGCATCTAAAGGATCTGACAAACCTCATAAAAGGGGCTATTCCACAATCTGAGGATTATTCATTGAAAAGGTCCTCTCACATGTTCTCCCAACTTTAACTGCTGAAGGTGGTGGCACAGCCAACAGCCTGCCCTTTTGCCAGTAGATCTTAAGACATGGGCAAATTTATGTGGGAGCAGCCTCTCCTTCCGTAATTTGAGGTGACAGGGTTTTTTTTTTTTAGAAATTTACACAGTATGGTTCCCCTAAAGGAACTTTTAGTTTCCTAATTTCTTTCCACCAATGAACATTACATATCCTCTGTAATATTCTTGAAAATTACATGTTATACATTTATACTTGACTGCTCCAAGAGATATAATCTAATGTCCCTTCATTTCATTAATTAAAATCCTTCTTTTTACAAAGGATTATGATTAATTAACCACTGACCAGACCAAGAATTCATAAACATCTCTTTTTAACTATTATGTCAGTAAAAACAATAGCAAGGCAATGTTGTGCTGAACAAACAACCCAACATCTGTATTCCTGTCCAAAATGTCCCACTTCATATATGATGGAGGAACTGCTCAATGCCATGGATAATGCAGTTACTGTTGCTCGTTTCTGATGAAAAATTATTTAGTTTTATCTGTATTTGTCCTTCTTAATTTACTGGCACTGTTTTATCGAATTTTTAATGTTTTATTGATCTGAATGTTGTTTTTAAAACTTATTTATACATTATGTCTGTTCATTTTATGGCTTGTTTAGATGAATGAAATGCTTTTGACACAAAATAAGCTATTATCTCAGTTCAAACTATGCACTTATTACAGCTATACAGTCATGTGAAACAGAATGGTATTATCTCCACGCTTTGCGGAACATGTAATATTTTGAACACTGGTGCAAGATGTATGGTCTTAAAGAACAGCACGTTTGCACATTTAAAATGCTTTATAGAAAGGCAGAAAAGAGCATCCAAATCTCCAAAGAATAGGTGATCTCTATTTATAGTGGGAAAGAGTTTTATGAAGATCAAGGACTGATTCATAATCAAAACAAGCTATGAGAGACTGAAACTGTTTGACTAAAAACAGTAGCACTAACTTTGAAAGAACAGCGACATCAGCATCCAAAGATGCTGCAAAGAGGTTTGCCCTAGAAGGACATGAAACTTGCATAGCTGGTTAGAGGCGAATAATTTTGTTTCTGGGAGCTGTGAAAATATCTGCAGAGCAGACAAGGTCCCTTTGCCTCACTTAAGATGCAGCAGAGCAGCAACCCAATTCTTTGCAGAAGGTTGCCTGAACTTGGCAAAACAAACACCGGCAGATCAAAAATTGCCCAATTAGGCTTGAAAAAGAAAAAGAAAAAACTCCACCTCCAGCCAGTTCTCTTTCCTTTCACCTTCCTTGCTGTGCTTTCTTCCCAATTTCTACTCAGATATACCACAGACCAAGCTCATTTTTACAGTCTTCAAGGTATCCAGTAGCTGCTAGTTTCCCACATCATGTTAGGCTCATGATTTTATAGTGCTCTTATCTATTTTATTATTACAGTAATATTCTTTCTTTTTTTAGATTGTATGCCTTTGGGGGGGTTTCTTGTTTTCATCTTTGGTTCTACAGTGCTATGCACATTGATAGTGCTATATAAATAATAATAACAACAATACTAGCAACAGCAACAAATATCTTAGTGACGGGTTTGCCAAGGAAAATAGTGTTACAGTGGCTTCACATTGTGCATTTCTGAATACTTCAGAAGTCTAGACTATTAACTTTTATTTGTGAGTTGAGAGTTTGAAAGGGAATTAGTTTGAATGGAAAACAAAGTAATAACCTACTTAACTAATGTGTGGCCCTCCAATAATATTCTAAGCTATCTGAGCGGCATGAAAGGAATGAGTAACCTCCAAAACTCACACAATGAATTTTCATTCATACAGTGTTTTTAAAGAAAAATGCAAATGTGCCATGAATACTGAAACTTCTTCAAAGAACTAGGAACCATCAGGCGTGCAAGGAAGAAGACAAGATAATTCCACATTTTTGTGCTTATGCTTGTTTTCTTAAATAAATGCTAGATTAATAAAAAAAAAGTTATAGATTCCACACAACTTTTAAAACAAAGAAAACTCCATGGTACCATTACCTTATGTACAAAGTTTCAGATCTCTAAGACTACACCCACATGCACTAAGAATTATTTCAAAAGTGGCTTAGAGGTGGTAGTTCATCCCACCTGAAGTCCATGTTAAAGTGCATATTTTGACCTTTAATTTGGAGCAAAAGTCAGATGAGAACAGTGGTGTATAATAGTTACCACCACTAAGCCACTTTGGATGTGGATGCAGCCTAAAGCTCTGTTCAGACATACCAAAAGGGGCAGCTTGGAGGTGCTACTGAGACAGTCACATGTAGCACACATGTTCCTAACTCTTCTCTAATACACCTTTTTTTTTTTTTAGCACAGAATGCTTATAAAACCTGGGAGGAACAGATTAGTGTATGAACCATCCAGTTTCTAAGCCATCTCTGAGCCCACTCAGAGATGCTTGGGTTTCCCCCACCCCCCTGTGTGTGCCTAAGGCTGAATTCAGACATAACAAAAGGGGCTTTTTAGAGAGATAGCATCTGGTCCTCGTGTTCCCAAGCATTCTATGAGTGCCTCCAGATATAAATTAAATATGTGTAGCTCACGTTTACCGAGAAGTAAAGGAGCTCCACAGGGAGAATGGAACATCCCCATGTTTTCCCAATACTTTGAAGCAGCATGGAGGGCTCTTCTGTCCATGTGATCAGCTCCTCCCTCTCTGCTGCTTCCCAGGTAAGGGTGCTTCTTCCCAGGTAACGGTGAGCTCTTGCAAGATCTTGCATAAACACCTGGGAAAATATGGAGGGAAGAGGAACTCCCCAGCCAATGCCGATCTAAGTGGTATTTTTTTACTGCACAGTATTGGGCATTACTTTGCAGGAATTAAAATGTATTGTAAAACCTTTCTGGTACTTTGACAGCTGCCCTGCCAAGTAAAAAAAATATGGACACAGCCTCTAATCAATGGAAAGATTGTGACGCTAACCATTAATGTCACCAAGAAGGAGACAATAATGGCCTTGTTGGAAAAAAAGTTAGTTTCTTATATACAGGATTTTCTTATGTGCTAAAAAAATGTTGACACAGTTCCTTATTATGGCTGCTTCCATATGGGCATAAAAAGCTTTCTTCAGGAACCCAAGGACTGGATCTTCCTGATGTGTCCTTCTCTGGGGAGTCTCTAAGATGAGCCAAAAGTCATGGGGGTTGCATTGTCTGAATGGTGCTGCTCCTACGTGTCCTACAGAGAAGGCCTTGGCTGGGAGCTTCAAAAGCTTTTGTCCCTGGACTCCAAAGTGTTGGGCCAGGCTATCCAGAATGTAGACAGCAGAATTGAGACTGAGCAAATATAGAAATAGATTTGGCTGAGTGACCAGCAGAAGTGAGAATCTGAGCAATGGATTTGGTAACACTAGAGAACTTTGCAGATATACCCTTCCTTAAACCATGGATAAGAACTATTTGTGAATGCCCAACTTCTTCTAATCAGGAGCTTATATTCTTTTGTAAGCAATATGTTGGGGACTTCACACCTTCAGTGTTCTTAATAAAAGCTGAAGATGGATAGAGATGAATTCGGTTTTTAAAATTCATAGTAAATGTTGTTTTGACCCAGTTTTTAACATTTCTACCCAAGACCTGCCAACCTTTAGCAAGTTAAACTAGAAATCAGTTCCACAGGATCACTACAGAACCAAGAGAGCTAAGTCTCCAATTGGAAACTACACATCTTTTGAAACCTTAATATGTGTCTTCAGCCATTCTGCCTCTCCCAAAGCACATACTATTAGAACTGGAGAAAGTTCCTTCGGGTTAACAGAATGGCACAAATCATTATTGTTTGGAAGTAAATTAATCCCATTCTGCCTGTAGTGTGACATATATCCACACAAATGGCCGAAGTGCATTAATTTATTTTTGTACATTTTGGGTAAAATACTTTACACTCTACCCACTGCTAAATGATTCAGACTAGAACATGTCAGAATTACATCCTTTCTAAATGTTCTCAAAGCACATTGAAAGTAGTGAGCATTTTCAATAATCAGGAAAAATCAGAACGAAATAGGATTTTTGGTGGCATAACTAATTTTCAGGAGGCCTGAAACTACAGTGGTTATTTCCTATACTACGCTCAATGACAGACAACAAACTAGGGGATGAAACCTTACTATTTGTTCCACGTGATTAACATTTCATTTGCACTATGAAAAGCTGTTTCTCACTATTCACTATACCACGGCCAGTTAACTAAAAGGAAACTTTATTTTTTTAAAAAAATCTGGCATGCAATAAAGCAGCAGATGACTGTTAAGCGCTACTACGTGACTAAGCATTATGCCTATGAGAGTCTGGACTTTGCTTCTTGCTTCACTTTGTTTTGAGGGCAGAATGAGATACGGAGAGCCTTAAAATGAAAAAGCTTTCATGTCCGGCTGCAGCACAGGGTACTGGCTCAGAGCCCATTTTGCTGCTGATGTTATAAGATGCTGAAAACTCTTGTCATATCCTCAGATAAGAAACTACTCAGGGCAAAGGAGAACCTCTCTGACAGCAGAGCAATAGTTTTTAAGGATATAGTACAAGTTTAACAAACATCAGGCCACAGGCAGGGTTCTGGCAACCAAGATGTAAATGAAATAAGAAAGGCTGGGAAGCAAAGATGGGCGAGCGCTGGCAAGGTGTGAATCAATGCCATTACAGTGGTAATTGGAGAACCATGGCAACAGAGCCTAGGCAGTGCCATTGCCATGGTGACGGGATGATGCTGTGCTAACTGCACTTGTGCTGCCCCTCCCCAGGCCCCTTTTAAGCCTCTCCCGGTAGGGAGAAGTGTGAAAGGGGCTATACCTGGTGCTGTGGACTATAGATGCAGAGCAGAACTCTTGGAGGGCTGCTGCATGCATGGCTTTGTTCTACAACAGTAAAACAGATGGAGTGGTCCACCAAATAGCAAATGCAAAGACAACTACGGATAAAGGCAAACCTGCAGCATGATTCAGAACAGTTAGTTTAGGTATGCTCAATTTTATATAGGCAGAAACAGCACTGTTGTATGAAGATCCTCCTTTTCATGCTATTATTCTAGGAACAGGTAACACTTTACAAGGGGTTGGAATGGATTGGGTCTGAAACTTCTCATTACTCATAAGCCTGATGGATGCGTTTATTAAAGTACCCTCTGACTTCACCTTGAATCACATAGCAACCACTCTCTTAGGTAAATGTTTAAAAGATAGCAATGCTGATCTGGGTTGCTTGAAGAACTGCAACTCATATTGTAATATGTTATTTCCTACCTCCAGTCTGTCTGTCCTCATTAGCTTTTGTGCTGCTGCTGCTGCTGCTGCAGGAACCGGCACACCAGGATTTCCTGCAACCAGCATTGGCCCTGTTGGAAGGATTTCTGCCGGAACCAAGCCAGGAGAGACAGGCCCCAAGTAGGGGTTAAAGGCCGTTGAAGCATTGGTGGCTAAGCTTGGTGCAACTGAAAACATTGGCTAGAAAAAAAGAGGAGAGAGAAGCAATGTAAGTATATGAGATCATCATATAAGTATTACTGTATGTACAGATCCATACAGTGCATTCTGCAATCTTGTGGACTGCAGACAGAATCCTTCCATTTACACGTTTTGTTTTGTTTTTAATCCTGTGGAATAGCCCAAAGACAAAACAGTTGTGCAGCTCTCTCCATTCCCACAGTTCTGGAAGGCTTCTGGTGCCTCTGAAGAAGAAAACAGTGGAATACAGATGGCATCAGCAAAAGCCACCTCCACCTGCAGGAAGGAACCAAAAATCCAGGCCACAGTACTATAAAAGTATTAATACTTTTACCAGTAACCCCCACCCCCCACCCCCACGGGGTCTTTGAGTAGGAAAAACTCACTTGATGAACTGGATTTCTGGTTGAGAGTGGGACTTTCAGTCACACTATTGTCATGCCTTCCTATCTTGCAGTCCTGATATGGGATCACTGCTGATTTTGACATCCAATGTGACTGTAATTTAATGTTTTCTTCAGAATCAGCAGTGTGTGCAAATGCATACAAGAACAGGCAATTATCAGCTCCTTTGAAGAGGCCAACAATCTGCATTAATGTCTGTTTCCAAAAGCATTATAATAGAGGAAGTCAGTGTATCTCAGTTTCCATAATAGTTACAATCTAGAAAGTCACTATCTACTGCTTAAGTGCTATTGAACAAGAAGGTGGTGATCAAATTATAGGAGCACAGGTGTTTGTTTAAAAAATTAATATGGAGTCCAGAATTAGGCTAAAAATGGAGAAAGTGTATTTCTATCTGTAATGCTAGGTCATAGCTTGTTTTCACAATACAATACCCTTCCCCACTGCAAGGCCTTTCTATTGGGATTTCTGATGGTGACAACAGCATAATGCAAACAGGTGACAGTGAAAGTTATCAGCACTAAGGGGTTTAAGTATGAAAAAGAAAAAAAATCTTAAAAAGTGTGGGGAGAACCAGTGTTAACTTTGCACATTCAGCAGTATAGTAAATAAATAGTTACAAATGTTGATGGTGCTATTAGCTACATGGACATTTAAAAGTGGCACTAAGTCAATCTAGAATCTGAGGAAGGAGTAATGTCAAGAATCAAAACAAGAGAATCTGTCCTTCACTATTCCAGAGCCTCCACTGAGATAAAGTGTGCAGCATATGGACTCCTAATCAACTTCCAAGTTCTTACTAGCACCTGTTTTCTTGCTTTAAAACTTTTATTTTTGAAGACTTAAAGATTTAAGGCCTTTCCTGCACTCACCAGCGGCCCAGTTCAGGGCAGGGTATAACCCATTTCTGGGCCTTTCTCTTCCACACCTTTGTTTGGAGTAGAGAGGTCCCACAGCCTGGTCTAGGGACCCAAAATGGCCACCCAGACTGTAATACTGTTATAACATGTCTACTGGTGCCCAGATTCCACCTGACTGACTCAGGAAGATATGCCAAGAGTACATATCTTTGTGGGCCAGTTTAGCAGGTGGGCTTTTATTTTGGTGGCACACCAAATTGTACTTTTCTTCCTAACCATCAGAATTCTCTCAGAAGGTTCTGAAGCTTGTGTGAGCTTCAGGGCAGCGCAAGGCCTAGAAGATGGTGCGTCTTCTAGGCTTGCTCAAGTGCGGATGGCCTGGTTTCAGGCCAGTAAACTGTTCCAGCTTGGAATCAATCTGCAAGTGCAGAAATGGCCTAAGACTATGACCTGCAGAACAAGACCATAAAATGGTAAGGAAAGTGAAGGGGATCTCTCTATATAAAATAAAACAAAATATGTTGATCAGAATATGGTGAAAGGCAAGCTTCCAGAGCCTATATGGTACGGCTGCTCTCAAAACCTTTTTATCTTCTTAGTTTTTAAAACTCATAAACCAAAGAGGGGATTGGCATCCCATTTTTATAAAGTATGAAGACAAAGCTGTCACATCTCATACTTTCAAGAATCAGCAGTTCATAGCCTAGGGCTAAGTGGGTGGTAAGGGAGGAACAAAACTTTGACTTGAAGCTTTCTTTTGCTCTCCTCAAAAATGAATCTATGGGTATTTGAGGGAGATCAATGTGACGGTTTCAGGGTACAGGCTGCAAACTGCTTTGCTTTCTAGCAAGCTGCATTAGACAGCCTCTGTGCAAACAGCCTTTTGCAAGCCCTGGGCAGAGGCTGCAAAAAGGGCGGGAAATCCCATGAGGGTGCGGGTGCAATGATTGGCTGCAGGTGAAGTTTGGAGGGAAAAGCTGTCCGGGGATCTAGGAGCTGGAGGGGCTAGAGGAGGAGTTTCCACCAATCAGTCGTGAGGGATAGGAGCTTCTATCAGCAGTCTCCAGCAGCATTTTATTCCAGCAGCTTTCCCGAGGAGGTGACAGCCAATCAGGGCCAGGGGGAAAAAGGTATAAAGGAACACAGGATACAGCAGAGGGTGTCTTCGTGCTGGGACGGAAGCTGAAGGGAACAGAAGAGAGCTGAACCTAAGAGAGCTGGACCAGTAGCTGACCATTGGTCTTTTGGCTGAGCGATTTCTGAAGGAAACAATCGTGGAGGATTGTGGCTCTGAGGGAGACTTCGCTAGCAACTGACCACGGCTGGATGATCGGTCAAGCAAGGACGGTCTGGGCCTTGTGATCATCTAGAGCCACGTTCTGGTACACTGGCTAGGCTTGGGCTAAGGCAGAGCTAGCCAGAGGGGGAGGAACGTGGAGAAGTTTGTCTTTAAAAGGGGAACTATTTTCCTTTAGGGAAAGGGGTAGCTCCTGACCTTAAGGGACTTATTGATTTAAACCAACAAACTACATGAACCTTACTTTCTTTTCTAGTATTGCTTGTGTATACTAATAAACCTGTTTTAGTTTACTGTTTGAAACGCTTGTGTTTAGACTGTAGTATTCACTCAGCCGTTGCACGAACTCGGCATCCTAACAGGGTCCAGCTACTCTTAGGAGAGCAGGCACTGACTGGACCACTGGGGATCGTGACAATCAAGGACAGCCACCCTCCCAACCACTTTGTACTTTCCTTCTTCCTCTCAGAACTGGTAAAGCTGCTGCTGTCTTCAAGATGAAGCTGATGCAGTATGGGTGGTGGGAGCCTTGATAAGCAAGGAGCTTGGGGCAGTTCTAGATTCTTTAGAATCCCTGTCACCCACAGAATTACAGACACCAATATTAGAAGCAGAACATCAGCAAACTGACCCAAGGGGTGATTCTACATTGGATAGTATACCAAACCAGCAAGTGCATTAGAGAAGAGGCTCCCTTAGATGGCACCAGCAGTTGGAAGGAAGGCTCCTAGGACTTTTGCTGGTCTAGCATATCGGCCAAAGAAGAAACAGCCAAGGACACAATATAGACAATAGTGAATGAAAACTTAACCTACTAATGGAAAGTTCAAGAGAGAACTTTACTGAAACAATAGTGTACACATTGTTTTAGGACTAACTTTACTCTTTACTAAATGTGTAGATGCATGGTAAATATCTAAGCTATTTTGGGACTTTCTGATATTTTGAGCAATTCCATGGAACTACTAACAACTGCAAAATGGTAAAACCAGTCAGTGAAATAATAATTCATTTACATTAATAAACACTGAGCAATCTACTTAGACCCTCCCTTGTGGATATCGTTAAACTTCAAAACATTCTGTTGGATTCAGTGTTGGCTGCATCTGATACAAACACATGAAACTTGACTGTGGTTTAAATAGAAGTCTTAAACTCTGGCTATTTCCACACTAACCCTCTGTGATCTAGTCGTGCTGTTCAGGTACACACAATCCATCCCAAGTTGGGACATACTGCATATGGTAGGGAACAAGGCCATCCGCATCAGGATGGCCTGTCCCAGTCCAGCCCCTGCTCCAAAGGTCATGCTAATTTTTTAGCCACCATGGGGGGCCTTCAAAAGTACCAATGGCCAGGAACAAAAGTTCCTGGTCTTCAGAGCTTCTGGGGACCCCATTTTGGCACTGTGCTTTGGTGCACTGCCAGAATGGATCTCCTGTGGTATACTGGACCAATAGAGCCATTCCGTTAGCATGCCTCCATGGTCTGTGATACCACTGCCCAGTATGCTACTCAAGAGGCATATGCTCCTCCCTGTGTGGATGAACTACAAGGAAAGGTGGGGGCCACTCTGGACTGCTTTAAGTTGCACACAAAAAAGGCCCTGAAGTACAGTGATGGCCTGGTCCAATGTGAAGTACAGTGATGGCCTGTGACCCTGCAGATGTGTCTGAAGGACAATTCCTAGCATTCCTCTCTCATCATGAAATTTTGGAAGTGAAATCTTCAGGGACATCTGGAAGAACACAATTTAAGAACTTTGGTAAAACCAAAAATCTCTTCAAGTTTGGGTAATGGTAGAAATGGTGCAAATAATAGTCCACCCACATTGGACTCAATGTATAATCGACTAAAATGAGTCAGGAAGGCAAAATCACAGCCACTGTTAACTTAAGACAATTGTGACTGGCTCTTTTAAAAAAGCAGACAAGAGGTAGAAAAGAGATTTCTACTCAGTCATGTCCCTTAAAACATATTAAATGGCAACCCTAAGATGGAACCCAAGACCTTCCATATCAGAAGTTGAAAGCCTGTGGCTCCTCAGATACTGTATCAGCTTCTGTAACCACAGGTAATGGTCAGGGAATGGCAGCTGGGAGTTCAACACCACCTGTAGGCCCAGATGTTGACAATCTTCATCTTGAATAAAAAACTATAATGACCCTCCTTTGGTCATAAATATTCCTGTTTTGAAAATGTTAAAACCAGTTTGGATTACAGCTGTCTTAAATCTTAGGTAACAACCATTGTGAAAGAAGCTCATGGGACCTGCATTCCAAGGAAGAAATCCAAGGCTCCATTAGATTTTTCAAATTTCAGTGATTTTTTTGTGCTCACAAATAATCAGATCTCAGGTTTGATTAACAGTATGGTGAGGACATTTTGAAGGATTCTAGAGCAAAGTTAGTGAGGATAATTGCTTCAATAAAATGAGGCAAATATGATTACGAGTGAAGCCAGTATTTTGCAGGGGCCTTAGTTGGCCTCGCCCAACAAGATGAGGCCAGGCTGGAGTGGCTCCAGTGGTAGAAACACCCCCACTATCCTGGAACAAGTCTTCCACACTCAGAAGGTTGTTCTAGGACAGTTCCTACAGTACCTCTGAAGGATAGGAATTAAAGTTCCTACCTCATAATTCCAGGAAGACCCATTCTGGTGGAGCAATTTCATGTGCTGCTGAAATGGGTGCCGTTAAACTGAAACAGGGAGAAATGTGTCCTTAACAAACAGCTCCCTGTTCTGTGGGGCCCTGGACCACCAGTAGACCTGTTAAAACAGATCTACAAGTATTTGGGTCTGGCTGGCCAGTTTGGTGTTTAGACTGGATGATGCTGGGTCCAATGTGGAAGCAGAGTAATAGAAGGTGGTCTCCCCTTAAGCCAGTCCAGTGTGTGGGAAGCCTGTGGTTCTTGTAGTCCTTAATTTGCTTGTCCAGTCTGTCTTTTTAGATGTTGGTGCTCATCTTGTTCTTGGCTTCAGTTCTGAGCGAGCAATTTTCTGCTGCTCCCTGCTTTGGCAGAGAACACTTCTCTTAACTAATCCCCACCTTGGACTGGCCTTCTCCTACTGAATGCTTTATGCTGCTTCTCCTTATTTCACTTATAAATCATCAACTGCCAGGGAGGATTTTGGGGTCCGAGAATAGTAATGGTGTACCTATATGTATACTCCCTCTATATAGTGGGAAAAACATATTCTCAAGACATTATCACATTTTTTTTCTGGTACAGAAAACAGCTAAATCTCAAGTCATTACCTCAAATGGTTTGGGCTCTACACTCGTAAAACACTGGAGTCCAAACTTCTCCTACGGAAAAAAAACAGTAATTTTTTTTTTCATGGTAGGCGTTGAGAAAGTAAGTGAAAAACAGCATGGGCTGATAATGAAAGAGAGGAAGAGAAAGACAGGGATGGCAATGATGTGGTGATGGTCCTGAAGGTTTATTGGTTTTAATCAGCAAAAAGAATCATACGCTGTAGTGTGTTGGTCTGACCCCAAAACAATCACAACACCTTCTCCACATTTCCAACCATGTGTCTTGCAATGCTGCACATTTACAGAGAACTACTAGAATTGATAATGGTCATGACATTGGTCGTCTTCACTAGGTCTTACAAAGGAAGCTGAGCAAAACACTCTCAAATGATGGGTTTGTCTGATGGGTGATGACATGAAGATTGCATAAGCATATGCATAGGATTTATTTATTTTTAATCAGTTTTGCCCATGCTTAAGTACAAGTATTTCTAGTAATATAAAAGAAAACACCTACTGACTATAGGGAAATCATTTTCCTTCTCCGCACTGGGGAATATTTAATAATATTTAAGTAACATTTCCCTGCAGTCCACAGTCAGATGGATAGAGCATGAATGAGAAAGTTGCCAAGCTGTTAGAATACAGCAAAAGAAAGAACGATTCACTCATTCCAGTTCCAGTGACTGCTGAGTCACTAAGTGCTTAGTGGCCAAATCACTGGTTAAAATTCAAGTCCTTGACAGTCTGATGATAATGCAATGTCATCCTGCTTCACTTTCCTTAAATGCTACTCAAGTTCAAAATGTATTTTATGATTCTTTCTGAGGAGAGGGCAGACTGCTTTTGCTGTAGCCCAAAAAGAAAACTATCCCTGTGTCTTAAAGGATGGTGAGTTACCCAGCAAAGAAATTAAAATTTTACAAAGAATTCATTCATGCTATGAGGAAGAACACTCAGATAAATGCATTTTCTTAGACAGGAAAGGAGTGTGCAGCTTTAAGGGACTAAGGCTGTACTTAGAAGGGACTGGATGCAATCAACATTTCTGGCAGGAAATTGCAAGCTGCCACTGGGAGTACAAATTGCAAGGTGCCACTAGGGGTACAAGGCACAGCGGACAAATGATGTGTGCCTTGTGATGCCGCTCAGTCTTTGAAAGCCTTGCTGCTGCAGAAAAGCCCTCCCACATGCTACTTTTGCAAAGGGCTGGAAGTGCCCCCAGAAACAGGCAATTTTTGGCCCTTTGCAAAAGTGGCCTGGACAGAAATTGAAGTTGTTTGTTCCACACTATCCCTTGCATCCATGTAGAGCCACTATATCTGCCCAAGAGCTCTTTAAACAAATTATGGATAAGTCCACTTATATGGTTGCTTGTGGCAATTCACAGGCAGTATGGGGTTCCTTTGTGCCCAGATGTTTGTCTAATACAGCGTTGAGGTGACTGGAGAGTCACAAGACATTTCGTATCATTAAAATTGCTGTCCATGTCTCTCTGTCTACAAATCATGCTATGACGTTTCATTCCAAAGAACTGGTGATGACTATGGACTATAATTCTTGAATGGCAAAGGAAATACACACTGTTAATCTTGTGCCCTCTCTATTAGATAACTTCCCCCCTTATCCAGTTTAACCTTCCTACATCCTTATATATTTAATATTTCTTTCAATGTGCTTTAGGGAGGGCATTCAGTTCTCTTCCCATATAATTTATCCTCACAATAATGAGATACTTTTATGCTGACTGGCAGTATGGCCTAGCGGGTAATGAACTCTGGCCCTAGGGTGATGCTACAGCTGGACATTACATTGACCTTGCTCCCTATAAGAGAAAAGAAACAGCCTACACATACATTTGGGTCCTGTATCCTTGAGCTCTTAAAATTGCATTGGTGTGCTCGATACTGATGTGTTTGAGCTCTTGTGAACACATGAAAGTGGACTGGTGGGCCTTTTAATTTCACCAATGACCTTCTGCAATGTTCCACATGAAACAAATTCAAGTAAAATGAATAAAGACATAAACAATCTTCAGCTATTTTGACTACAGTACAACATATGGGATATAGCTAATGTCACCTGTAGCCGTAAAGCAATTGAAGGCCAAAGCCAACTGAATATTCACACTTACAAATACAACAACTATTACTTTATCTACAAGAATTAGATCTCCTTGGTCTCTAACAAGCAACATCCTGGCTCTAGAGAGAAGAATCAGGAGAACAAAACTGAATACAAGTAACCAGGGAAGAGGTCCTCATGTGTCTTAACCAGTAAAATGCTAACAAATCACTGGAACCAGATGGCATTCATCTGAGACTTCTTAATGAACTCAAATGTGAAATTGCAGATCTTTGAGCCAAAATATATTATCTTTCTCTGTGACCAGTCTGAAGACTGGAGGGTAGCAAATGTAATGCCAGTCTTCCAAAAAGAATCTAGGAGTGATCCAGGAAATTAAGACAGCCAGTTTAACATCAGCTCCAAGTAAAGTGGCAGAAACCATAATAAGGACAAAATGAATACAAGCAAAGAGTAAGCATTGCTGAAGGAAAATCAGCATGGCTTCTGCAAAAATAAATAATCCATTTTTAATTGTCAGAATTCTTTTGAGGGTGTTAATACACACATAGACAAAGGCAATCCAGTTGACATTGTCTATCTGGACTTCCAAAAGGTTTTTAACAAAGTTCTTCATCAAAAATTCCTGAATAAACCCATCAGTTATTGAATTAGGGGACAGCTCCTGTCCCGGATTGGTAACTGACCAAAGGACAGGAAACAGAGAATAGTAATAAATGGAGAAAAGTTAAAAGTTGGGTCCCTGGTGAATAGCTCAATGAAGATGTTGACCCAGTACATGGCACCAATGAAAAAAGCAAATTTAACCCTGGAGTCATTAGGAAAGGAAGAGAAACTAAATCAGAAATCATTATTGTGCCTATTTATAAATCTATGATGAGGCAGCATTTGGAATATTGTGTACAGTTCTGGTTATCCCACTTAGAAAAGATATTGTGAAGCTGCAAAATGTGTAGAAAAGTAAAACAAGAAAGACCAATACCTGGAATTGTTCAAAGGCTGGAATACCTTCTTTAGAAAATCAGTTTAACAGGTGACCTCATTAAAGTATATAAAATCAAATGCACAGTATGGAAAAGGTGGACACACACAAAATATTTTCTCTATTGTACAACAACAGAACCAGGGGGCAACCAGGAGGCACTCTATGAAGCTGACAGGCAGGGCAGTTAGGGGAAGTGGAAGTATCCTTTCACCCAGATAATCATTTGTCTATGGAATTTACTACCAGTGGAGGTGGTCACAGCAACCAGCCTGGACTGCTTTAAGAAAGGGTTACACAAATTCATGGAGGATAACTGTATCAGTGGCTACTAGAAATTATGCCTAAGTACTGCCTCCAGTTTGGAGAGACAGCCAGGAGTCCTCTAAATGTCACTTGCAAGAAATCAAAAGTAGGTGAAAAAAATTGTCTTAGTCCATGATTCCATGGTAAGGATACTGTGAGGCGAACATGAGTTCACCTTGGGAGAGTCCCCATGCAAATTCAGGCTACATGAGAGACAAAATCCCAAGAAACAACAACCCCTCCCCCTTTATACCTATTCTCGCCCCTGATTATGTGGAAAGAACGGGTTATCCTGGGGGCATGGGGATACTCCCGGGTTACGATCGCAGCATTAGTGGGCGGGGTTTCACTGTCCCCGCCGCTAATGCTGCGATTACAACTGCCCCCCCCTTTCCTGAGCACTTAATCACCCAGGTAAGGGCTTGATTTACCCCAAACAATCATCTGACAGCTGCCGTGCAGTCAGCTGAGTAACTGTCAACCGGGTATAGGGGCTGTCATGCACACAAGCAGAGCTCCGCTAAAATGATTAAAACAGACACGGCTTTACAATCATTTGAAGGGATCCTCTGAGTCACTGGTTCTCAAACTGTGGTTCTTCAGATGTTCCTGAGTTACAACTACAATCAGCACCCATTTATCTGGCCAATGGGAAGAAAGTTGGAATGGGAATTGTAGTTCAAGAATAGCTGGAGTGCCACAGTTAGAAAACCAGTGTTTTAAGACAAATCTGTTTAGAAACCTCATTGGAATTTGAGGGGAGAAACTGAAAGGAAGTCTCACAAACATTTTCTGAGATCTAGGACCTTGGAAATACTTTAAATCAGATATAAATTTTTCTACAAAGGAAGATAAATTGATGCTATGCAATGCTTTGGTGATATTATCTGACTTAAATAGAGTGTTCAGCTACTTATAAACAAGCCCAAAGAGCCTAAATGGTGCTGATTCTGTGAACACATTGTCAAAGCAGCTTTGGTAACAGGAAGAATTATACAAAAACAGCACAACTGAATGGGAAACAAAGAAGTGTGAATAGGACAAAGCATGCAAACATTGGCGGAAACACTGTACAAATAGCATTCAGCAAAAATGGATTACAACAAATGCTGCACAGTCTTCATGCAAGGAAGTATGGCTATAAGGTGCAGGTTCCTCAAAACGGGTGCACACAGTGCAAAATGTGAATATAGTCACAGAATCCTTAAAGGAGCAAACTTTCTCTGTTCAAAGGCCACTTCTAGTCTACTGTCAAATGTTAAGGTATTTCCTGCATCCCGTGTTTCTGTATAGATGTAGATAAACACATATGATTGTCACATACTACATACATTGCCATGATGTAACCTAACTTTGGCAAGTGTTAAGGACCCCTCTCCATACATACATGTCACCTTTTCTGAGCCTAGCTACCATACTTTGAAACAGCATGTAGCTCACAAATAAAGATATGGCTGTGCTTCTGATGTGCAGTATCCAGATTTTGCTGAAGCAGGACTTGGGCTTTGTGATACTAATTCCTCTGACACCCTGTACATGCGCAGAGGCTTTAGAAATTAAGACACTGGGCTTAGGTCTTACAGAAAAGCAACATGTAGGGAATTCTTAGAGTGGAAAATATAACCACACAGATTCTCAAACAATGTCACAGTATTAAAAGTAGAATAAGAACAACCAAAAGTTGATTTAAAACAGCTTTAAATAATGTAAGGAACAACATGAAGTTTTAGTAACCAATATGTGTTACACAATTGAAACTAATACAGAAATGCAAGCTGGGAAACAGCAATTTGGACAGAGAGCAAGCAAGCCTCTAATTAACCTATCATTCAAGCACTGCTTGATCCTTTTCAATGTCTTGGTGGTTCAAGACTGATTTCCTTTGTCCCAGCTGAAGTCTGCAACACAACCTGGCTCTTCAAGATCGCTTCTCAGCTCTCAACTGGACTAAACCAATACTCAACACGCAGATTCCATGTCGTCGACTGCAAAGCTTCCCAACCTCATGCTTGCTCTCACTCAAAAGCACTGATTTGGCTAAATGCCCAAAGGAGACTGGGGAAAATCTTAATACTGGAATCTTCTCCTTGCTTCTTCTGTTCTCCTTAAGGCCAAGATCTCTCTTTTGATATTTGAGACTAAAAATTAGGGGCAATGGGCTTTTTGTGCTCTGGGGGAGGGGGACAGGACTAGGAGAAGCAAGTAATTGAGACAGTCATTTGGGCCCTCCAAAGCCGAAGTGGGGGAAGCACACAACCTCTTGGGACACCTGGACTAAGTTGGAGTCACGGACATACATATATCTCTGACAGATTACCTGATTATGGAGTCTTCCTCAAGGTTGGCTTGCTAAACAGAAGGGGACTGGGATGCCACAGCAATGGCTACATTTGCATCTGATTGCTCCCAGATGCCTGATAGTTCATGTTTTGCTGGTAGAAGGACAAAAGGGGTGACGCTTGGACAATTCCAGAGAATCTTAGAATAGGAAGGAATTGCTTATTTAGAATATGCTCTCCAAAAAAATGCTTGAGATAGGAACAAAGGGCAATATTTCCAAATGAAAAGACTGTAGCTGGTTAGATTAATACCCAATGTGGTTAACAATAGATTGCCACAAAGTGACAAAAACAAAAAAACAAAAAAACAAAAACCCAACACAGATCATCAGCTGTTCCCTTGGGGGAGGGTATAAGCTCCTACTTGGATGGTAACGAGCCCTGTTTCATCAGAACTCAAAATATCCTGAAACCTGGTTTTGCTCTAAGTTCAGAACAAGCCTTGTTATGAAAATATGTTTTGTTCTGAGTTTTGAAAACTAGAAATCAAGTTTCAAGTGCAAAATGTGTTTCAAGTGTTTTGCACATCCTTGTTCTGTGGTAAAAATTTCCGCCTATTTAAGATGGCCCTTGACTAAAACTTGGAATTGATGGCTACATATTCTGTACTAGAACTTTGATTTTGTAAGCCATATATCTAGAAAAAACTGTGAAATTCTTTCAAGGCTACAATGCATTAGATATTGAAGTATTCCACCTGCTTTCAACAAAATTAGTTCGTTATATTTCTTTCCTTAAGCATTACCAAATGTCAGTGGAAATGGAATGTGACATAAGAGGGAGGTTGCTTAAGGAAAATGCACATTTCTTGAAAAAAGAAAATTATTGCATGTATTACCTGAAGAAGCAGATCAAGCCACAGAATACAGAGAGGTAATTAAATCTACTAGAAACTGCTTTCCTGAGACAGTTCCCAGTGACAGTTTCCTATTCCAGTGTGATTTTGACAGCCACAGAATGAGTGAAAGATATTAAATCTTGCATGTGATCATCCTAATTTTGTTTGCTATCCAGATATTTCAAAAAAGCACATGCTTTTTTAGCACATTTAGTTTGTGCCTCTAATGTTGTTTATACTTTGTCACCAAAGAATGCAAATACTTAAGTGTTCCACATGTTACTACAGTCACTCCTGCTGCATGATATTTTAACTTAGCACCAGTGTGTACTACTGCTGCACACAGTAAAAATATACTTTGACCTGTTTTAGAAGAGGTGAGGAATTCTAGATCCTATGATTTTTATTACGGTGGGAAAGAACAGCCCACCTGCTCCACGATTACTCATTTTGGAAGTTATACGCTAATGCATTTCATGTTTATAGTATGACCTTTTCAACTTTATACAGCTATCTTAAGTGCAAAGATGTGTACCATCTCAGATTACTGTCTAACCTGTCTCAGATTCATTTGTGGTTACTTTAAAAAGCTTTGGGTAATTAACAACACAAATGAATAAAAATGTGAAAGAAAAAAATTACCATGCTTGTTTCACCATCAAAGCAAAAGCAAGTTTGTTCATTTTAAAGTTTTATTTATGTATGTATTTATTATTTGTATTTTTATCCCACCCTATACCCAAAGATCTTAGGACAGGTAACAACATTTAAAATCTGGGTTTTCCCATCCATTTTTGTGGATTTTCACAGATAAATACTATTTCTCTATTGAAAAAGCCCTTCTCATGGGCAAAACAACAGTGACCTGTGAATGCTCAATCAAATATTTCATCTTCGTAAGCTTACCACATTTTTATTTTGACATGAATGCCAGGAAATATGAAATCTTCTATCAAATTTACAAACGCAAGTCAAATTTTGCTCATCTCCACAAATGAACCAAAATTTGTTATTTAAAGCACAAGGAAATTCTGTCTCCATCTGAGATCAGAATACTATTACTCTGATGATGTTTGACAGAAATGTGTAGACTTAATTTCAGTTCAGACCATTAAAAACTGAAAATGTTTGTTTTCCTTTGTTTTATCAGGTATTACAGTGATAGTTGTACTGTATATTATTCCACATTGGATAGCTAAGGTAATTGATTTAGAAGTTGCTCAATACCTAGACTTTGGAATCATCTACCTGGGTGCCTAAAGCACCCCTCCAAGTACCCAAGGGCCTGAAATTCTACCTGAGTGCCCAGGGACTGGATGTCCACATACTCTTACCCCCTCCCAGCCCATCAGCCTCACTAACAGTGCACTTACTGTAATCCATATTAATCTGAGGCTACTTTACTTGGTGGCTTTCTGTGAGGCAACTCAGTGGGGAAAAAAAGCTGGCATTACCACACGGACAACCAAAATGGCTTCTTGTGCCATTTCCAATATTCTAAGAAGTCAGGGAAGGATCCTTCAGGCACTGTAGCAAGATAAATGATGCATGCCCTACACTATGGCCATTTATGTGGCACTTCCCAGCCTGCAACCCAAGATCCCATCTCTTCCAAGCTTTGTTTGAATGGAACCTTCATAATTGAAGGACAGGATATGCGTACAGTAATGTCACAGTATTCATGAAGGTCAGAAATATTTGAAAGAACCATAAAGTCAATAAGATGTGATAGGATAAAAGAAGAAATGTTTAGAAAATTTAAAAATTATTATGAATATACGTCACAAACACTGACATATAGGTTTATATTTCCAAAATTTAAATACATAAAACTCACAATTTTTAAACTTGAAAATAATAGAGAAATACCATACTGTACTATGACATAACACTGACAAGTAAAGAAAAGAAATACACATATCTTTAAAAGGAACAGTCTTTAAACATGTACAGGCAGACTGGCAGCTCTTTAAGTTCAGGGTCCTACACAAAAAGTGCTCATATAAGGGGCAGCAGATTACAAGTCTTCTAAGCTTAACATAAAGTATATTGGATCACTTTTTGTTTGACAAGGAAGCAAAAGATGATGGAAGCAGAGCATACACAGCCACCCCTTACTATTTGTAGAAATTCCACCAAAATGGCTTATAAATCCAAATTTGTAAACAGCAATGGATTCAAAGAACAGAATTTTTAAAAGTTATCTGCTTTAATAAGAACTGAAAATATGTGAAT
Source organism: Aspidoscelis tigris stejnegeri (assembly GCA_023333525.1). NCBI lineage: Eukaryota > Metazoa > Chordata > Lepidosauria > Squamata > Teiidae > Aspidoscelis > Aspidoscelis tigris. The sequence continues at coordinate 28,766,136 of JALMGA010000002.1, forward strand.
TTCATCAAAGAACAGAATTTTAAATTATCTCCCTTAATAAGAACTGAAAATATGGAATTTCCTGCATCAAACTTGTGGACAAGCAAAATTATCAAGTATTTTAAATTAAAGTTTATCTAAGAACCAAGAAATAACTGTGTTAGTTCTGTATATGGGCCTCCCCTGTACATAAATTTGTAGTGTGGCTCTTCTATTGATGACCAGGGCTCCAACATGTAGCACAAAGGGGTTTAAAACTCCAGATGGCCCAGCAACTTCAACTGAGCACTTTCCCATAGAAACTGCAGGGAGGGGACTTGAGATTCAGGCAGTAACCACTGGACCAGGCTCCTGCATTAATAAAAAATTCTAGCACCAAAAGCCCTTCCACGCTAGATCAGTACACTGACCCAGAAGACTGATTCACAGGGAGGTTATGCATCTTAGTACAATAACTCATTATCACTAAATGAGAGACTGGAGAGAAACATGGTGTTAAATGGCGCCACAGCCTGCTTCAATACTAGATACTAGATCAGCTGCTTATGCATGAATGGAGCACGATATATGACCACAGAGAGACCCAGTGTCATTTACTCGGACACCCAGCAGGGGTGCTGGAAATGTGTCAACTTAGGTGCTCACCAAAACAGCCCTGGCAACTTCAGCAGCTGAGAATTTTCACTCTGAGCTCCAAAGCTGGACTAAGATAAACTGCCTGCAACACAGTTTGGACCTTGGTGAGGCCACTGGCAACACAGCCCATTGTGGACTGGTTGCCTGACGCAGGCCAGCATGGAACAGAATAACCCATACTGTATACAGAAAGGCTGTGAAGATCCAATTATGATTTCTAAATTACCATTAATTTTTTTAATGATGTTTTTTAAAAGAGTTAGTTTTAAGCATGCCTTTTTTGTTTTATTATTACTCCTATATTTTGCTCATATTTTTGTACATCACCTTTAAAAAGGGGGGGGGGGGAAAGGAGATAATTTTTTTTAAAAAGCCCAACATTTTTTGTTGTGGTTTCTTCTCAGTTGCAACACCAATGTTTGAATTAACTGGAACTGAATGTAAAGAAATCCTCCTTCCTAGCTAACCTTAAGATAGTTGAAAATGTGTTTATTTACTGATTTTTTTTTACTCAGCGTTCCTTTTTGGGCAGCCTCTTTGAGTTACTAATTTATCTGGGTTGGTTTTTAAAAATTATGTCTTAATCCTTCCGTATATTTCAATATTCTAAACTTCTTTGGTTTTAGTATAAGAATAGGGCAGGATACAAATGTGAATCAATCAATCAGTGAAGTTATTAGTGTCATATATCATTTTGCCCTAATAACTATTGCCATCTTTCCTAATTACAAAAGGCAGTGCTGAAAAATGGCATCTGATCAAAATAGGGTAGATCTGGTCGTTTCCTGAAATAATTCTGAAGTATGAAGCCTACTAAAAGACAGGCTAGTCAAACAAGAAACTACCAGCAACTATTACCCTGACCCCTATTGCCAGTTCAAGTGCCCCGTGTACATCTATTAGCATTTTAACACTAAGACATTTACAGAGTTCAACACCACCAGCTAAGTATCTTTTTCATGCTTATTATAAACATCAGAAACCCAAGATGCAGGAAATGTTTCCAGAGACAGCAGGCAAGGCTTAAAGTGAAACAGCAAGTGATTCAAACAGTAATAGATAACATCTACTTCATACTCAGAGACATTCAAGCTACTGAGAATTCAGATAATGCATGAAAAGGAATATATTCTGAGTTCACCAGTTCTCTCAAGGTGGATCCAGGAAAGCATTTCTGATGGCTAGATGCACAAAAAACATGATTTAGAACAGATCTTAAAAGCTGATCCAAACCAATCCCTGCTTGGTGTAAGAATCTATATTTTGCTTCTATTTTGTCTCAGATGCAGGTTCTGCTCTGTGTGTTACAGTATGAACTTTGGTTTGTTCCAGGCCAATTGGGCCTGAAATGGGGTAGGATGCCATGGAATGCCAGGATGGCTACCTCACCCTCTTTACTTTAGGAGCAGGAGGTCCAAAGTTACAGTGTGAGTGGAATTCAGTGGCATGCAAATGGCAAAATGGGCCATTTCTGGAGCCTCACAAAATGGCATCTGGCTCTGTGTGTCACAGAGTTCTCTCCATATACTTCCATCTGTCCACTTCACAGTGGCTGAAGCACAATATAGACTAGGAATGTCAGGGAGAACAGACACACTTTTTGCACTTGGGGGCCATGCAGCCAACACATCTAAAGGCAATGCCTTCTGGGAATGATCGAGTGTGTGGACCATGCAATCCAATGAGGCTGCTGACATGGTCAGAATGGACCATAGAGAAAGCACTTCAGAGTTCTGGAATAATTTTAATTTTCTAGACCACAGATGCATCTTGTTCCTGAAAGAGTAGGCTCAGTTTTATTTCCTTTTTAAATAAATAGTGTGTTTCCAAAGTTGTTCATCATACCATCAATAAATTTAACTTCACCGAGAAAGACAGTATGTCAAAAAGTCACTTTGGCTTCATTTACAAATAAAAGCTGAGCTCCATAAGACTAAACTGCACAAAAGATGAATCCCCTTCCCATTATAAAAATAAAAAAGGGGATATCTTTACCCACTTCAACCTACCCACTTTCTAAGATCTGTTGAAAAGATTTTGTTTACTTCCACTTGCAAAAACCCATTTGACGTGAGTGAGGAACAGGGCCATTTCCACTGTGGCACCTTGTTTATGAAATGGTCCTTATTCTCAGAATGACAGGCATCAACTTCATAGAATTGCAGATATCTGCTTAAAGTATCACAGGGCAGGTCCCAATTAAACTGATGTAAAACGCAATTCAAAATGAAGTGACTAAAACAATTAAATTATAAAACAAGAAGCAATGCTAGAGATTGTGCAATACTGTCTAAACTGCTCTGGAGCTACACAAACAAACAAACAAAAATTCACACACAAGATTCAAACAACTGAAGCTTGGGATGTTATGGTGATCTTGCGCACTCATCTTGTGGAGATAACAAGTGTACTGTAAAAGGTCTCAGGTTTTTTTTAAATGGCATAAATTTATATAGTAATAAATATCAAACTGCTGTGGCATTTCTTCCTATGGTTTGGCATTGACAGTCTCACTGGAAGTGCATCAGGCACGAAATACAAATTAAGCAGATTTTAATTGCATGCAGCAGGATGATTTGCATTTTACTTTCTGCAGTAAATCAGTCTCAAAGCTGTACTAGGCAGATTTGTTGCATGTCTTCTGCACTTGCAGTGATTAAGCTGAAATCTGCAGCTATCAGATATGGTAAAGCCCTGCCTTGTCTTTCTTTTAAACATTACTTTTTGGGAAGGCATATTTTTGTCTCAGACTTGTTTAGCAACATGAAATCTAGAGTATTATTCAATAAAATAAATGCATTTAAGTCAGAAGTCAGTACCATAGCACTAAAAGGACACACTTTTGTCCTTGATCCATGCCTTGCATCTGCAGGGCTTCTGAGCAGCCCCTCCTTTTGATTACTGGTGGTGGTGGGAGAAGGAAATAGAGAAAGATTGTATCCACCTTATGCCCTCCTAACATGCCTGCAGAATCCAAAATATTGGCAAAGTAAGATGTAAGCTAGGTCCCTTCCAGAACCCAGTGATGTCATCCCTGATGTGAATGACAGATATACAGATCACGGAAGGCAATGTGTGTGTGGAGAAGTGACAGAGCTGTTTGCCTTCCAACATCTAAACAAGTACTGACAGGCTATATATACTGTATAAAACCTTTGGTATATCTATCAGCTTTACAGATTTCAGTTGCATTGTAGGAGTTCTGTACGAGCTTGTTTCTTCAGATGTTCTGTACTAATGATGCTACCTAGACTTGTAGTGAAACATCGGCAGAAACAAGCTCCATATTTGCACTGACATTTGTTATCTTGTGCTAGAATGGTACACCCTAACTTGGGAGATGCAGCCCATCCTGTACTCTGGATTGGAACAGGGCTGTCCACAGTGGAACAGCAGGCTCTGAACACTGGGCCAGGTTTGGAGCCAGAGCCAGAGCCTTCAAAGGTCAGGAATGAAAGTTCATGGCCTTTGGCATTCCTGGGGACCCCATTTCAGCAGCATTTCTTGTTGTCCTGCCAAAAGGGACCCCTTGCATCCTGGAACATGGAGCCTGTGTTCTGGCCTATGCACTTTAGCACGCCAGTAGATCTTGTCATCCAGTATTGTCTACCAGTAGAGCAAGACAGGACACTTATTTTGTATACCTTGTCTTACTCTACCACTTTATCCATGTAATGTTCTAGCAGGGGACAATGTTTCCTCCATCCAGAAAGGGCCCTTCAGTGCAGCACTTTTAACTTCAGATATTCCCTACTATAGCAAGATTCTTATTTCTTCCTAAAACTTTGAGATTTGTTGTACCAAAGATTTCTTGTGTATAGGGCTGTGTCCAGGTTTCCTAGCCAATATCAAACCATCACACATGATAGCTGATACTTCTCAGTGGCATCGCTTTATAGTGACACTACTGCAAATTTACTTAATGCTGATATAGCAGCACTTGCTGAACACTGATAAGTAAATTTGAAGCTTCCCACCAGTCTGGACAAGATGGCGAGAACAGCCAACGAGAGCTGGAAAGGCAACTCAGCTCCCATTGGTTGCCCCATCCCATGCTCTAGAATGGTTCATTAAATTTGCTACTTCTTGATTTTCCACTATTGCTCCCTCCCTCACCTCTGTTATGTTCAGTGAAAAGCAGAAGTGCTGGAATGAATTAAAAAGCAAAGGGAAGGAGACACTTCCTTCTGGATGGCAATAGGGACTGGATCATGAAGTCAAGAGAATGTGATACAGGAAGGAGTACCACAGAGGACATTAACAACATAAGAACATTACAACATAAGAGGAGTCCTGTTGGATCACCCATAGTCACACACTGGGTCACCAATTCCTTCTGGGCATTTTCAGGTAGAAAAGAAAAAAAAACCTCTCACCTACTTTCAACCCCTCTGCAAATCTCTCTCCAATCTGGGGACGGTACCTAGGCATCCATTCTAGTAGCTGTGAATTCCTCCATGAATTTGTCTAAATATTTCTTAAAGCCATCGCCACCTTTTCTGGTAGAAAATTCCACAGACCGATGACCCTCTGGGTGAAAAAATACTTCCCCTTGTTGGTCCTAACTCTCCTGCCCATCAGCTTCATAGAGTTTTGGTTCTAGTGTTGAGCAATAAAGAATCCCCTCCTCTCCATTTAGTTTTTTTCTAAACCACACAGAATTTTTATTATGCTTCAATCAGATCACCTCTTAAACATCATCATTCAAGGCTGAAGAAGCCTAGATACTGCTTCCTGATTTTGTAAGGGAAGAGCTCTAGCCCTTTGATCACTTCAGTTGCATTTTTCTTGCCCTGTTTCCAGTTCTGCAATATATTTTCTGAGAGGTGGTGAAATATTTTGGGCTGGTACTTCCCCAAAAAGTTAGAAGGGCAATGCTATGGCACCAGTGCAGCAAAGTCACAACCAGCACTGGTACAACTTCACAGGTATGAGAAAGGAAACTTTACCTTGTACAGCACATATCTAAGATGCATTGAAAGCCATGGACTCACATGGCCTTAAAACTGTATTATTAATAGGGCAACACAGCAACACAGTGAGGCAAGAATGTATCTTAGTAGACTGAAGTTTTTCTTAAGTCATCACCACAAGATCTGAAACACTGAAGTCCTGAAGAGACAGTTATTACATATGCTGGGCTTTCCTTATACTGCCACTTCCTATACCAGTGCTACCAGCATTCTGCTAATTATACTTTTAGGTTTGGTTCAGAACTTTGCCTTAAAAAGACCTCTACAACTAACACCCCACCACACTTATATTCTTAAAACTGCTGACTCCCAACCTTCTGATGACTGTAAAAAATGAAGAGAAAGTGAGTTATATCTTTACCAACTGTGTACTAGTGTTTTCTCAAGTAAATCAATGAGGTTGCCAGCAGCCAGTGGGACAGTTTCTTGACCTTTCTAGCCTTGGCCTAGGTTCTTTGGCACAGTAAATTGTGATTGAATGTACCACTAAGGAGCCATCTGCAAAACTTCTATATAAGCCTTACAAACCATGCTACCATAGTATCCACTCATTACTGGAGTTCCTGGGAGGCATGGCCTTCTAGAGAACATGCAGGCTTCATGACAGCGGCAGAGGGAACAACTCCTCAGTGTGAAAACTATGCCAGAGAGCATGCCAACAGGACACCACTTTGAAGCGTTCTCCTAACTGTTTCCATGCTACGAGTGTCATTTGGACAGGTGGAGTGACCCAGGCAGTGTGTGGAGCCTGGAGTCTTAGCTCTGGAAGTGGCTGTTTGCAGGGTACCATCTGCAGCTTTGGAAGCTGGGGAACTTTCCTTACCCAGTCTCCAAAGGAGGCTAATACAGGGCCACAACATTGTGGGCAATCACCAGCACATGCTGCCTCATCCAACTCTGTTACTGGCCCTGAATGAATTTTCTGAGCCCAACGTGCACAGAGCAGAAGCTACTCTTAGACAACCAATTTGATAAAATTCTCTTAGACTAGGCCATGTTTTAAGAACATGTTAACCCCCTTATTATGAAGCATAAAAATAATTTGAAGGAGACATCTGATGCATCACAAAGCACTGGGTTCTCTTTACCAGGAGTGTGGTGATCCATGCTCCTCTGTTTTAAAAAATTAACAGGAAGTAATTATCTTAATATAGAGCAGCACCACATCTTTTGGTAGTAAATTTCAAAGTTTAATGATGTGTCATGTAAAAAAAGAAACCCATCCTTTTGTCTATTCTGATGTCCCAGGAAGGAACCTTTTTCTTATCTTGGTGTTCCTGTTTCTGAACCTGAATCTCCAGGTTTAGAGTAAAATTTCTATGGAATCAACAGTCTATCTTGTATAGTTGCTCTCCAAATTTTAAGGGTGGTGGGAAGAATGCACACATTTTCCTTTTTATCTTTGTACAGTGCTAATAACATGGAGATATGTATATGTATATGTGTGTGTGTGTATGTGTGTGTATTAAGAGATGTAAAACCCATAACTACAGAAGCTTCTTTGCTTTCCACTGTACATTTTATAGATCAATATAAAATAAGGCCAAATAACATCTTACTAGCCCTAGAGGGGTAGGAAACACAGGAAGTTGCAATTAAAAATGACCGATGCGGGGAGGAATTCCACTGGACTGCTTTTTGCAATAGATCCCCAAGTTGTCTGCTGATATTGACTTATTATACAGAATTTATCCTTTTAATGAGATGCTATATTAATGTAAGATACTAATTTCACTCAGAAAATGATTCTTATTTTTTGCCATATACATTAGAAGCAGGAAGCTGGCTAGGGAGGTTATTGATCTCTTGGATGATGAGGAAGACAAAATTATGGGAAAAGAAATTACAGGAAAGCTGTACAAACTCTTTGCCTCTTCTTTTATGGATGGTTATATGGGGAAGATCCTTGAGACAAATACTGGTAATAAGAAAAGAGATGGTGAACCTTAGTGACAAAGTAAATATCAACAAATCACCAGGCCCTGATGCCATCTACTAAGAGTTACTGTAACTGAAGCCAAATGTGCACAAATGTATATGTCAATTTTTCTTGTTCTGTTATGGTTCTTACATAAGTTCTTTCCATGGTTCTTTACATCATGTAAAATTCTGTTATATATTTTTATTAATATAAAATAAAAGAGAAGAGATCCTTGGGAAAAAAAAGCAATTTGTCACTATGTTCAGCTTCTGTAGTTCAGGACTGGAAGATGGCCAATGTAATTTTATTTTTTTTTATTTTTTTAAAAAGGTCCCCAGGAAAATTATAGGTACCTTAACATCAATTCTGAAGATAGCAGAAACCATTATTAAAGATAAAAATTACCAAATATTTGGAGATACAGGCCTGCCCAAGGAAAGCCAACATGGCTTCTGTAACTGAAAATCCTGTTTAATCAATCTTTTAGATTTTGAGTATGATCACAAACATATGGATAAAGGTTGATCCAGCAGACATAATCTACTTAAGATTTTGAAAAGGTTTTTAATAAAGTGCTCCATGAAGAAGCTCAGTAAAGTAACAATTATGGGGGTTCTTCACATTACCTGTCTCATATAGCATAACAATACCATACCAGTCAGGTAAGGTAGTAGCACCGCAGTGGCCATCCACACTTTTGAGTGCTAAAAAAGCTCCGTACTAGGCCAGCAGCACTAGAAGTGCAAAAGGCTAGGGCAGAGTAGGCCACAGCAGCAGCACTGCATGTCTCTAGGGGAGCAACTTTTTCCATGGCTCTCAGGTATGATTGAGTCTAACTAGTGAGAGGACCAGCACTCGCAAACAGGGAAGTGCAAACAGACCCACAGAATGAAAGGACAGTCTATTATGGAAGAAAAAAACTAGCTAAGGAAGAAAAAAACCCAAAAGGTAGCAGTAAAAGCACAGTTTTCACAGTGGGGAGATATAAGGTGGTTTGGCTTTTCTACCCTGCTTTTCTCATCCATTTAAGGGGACTCAAAGTGGTTGACAAAGCTTTCTGTTCTTCTCCCCACAACAGAACATCCTGGGAGGTAGGTGGGGCTGAGACAGCGCAGCAGAGAGCTGTGGCTAGCCCAAGGTCACCCAGCTGGCTTCATGGAGGAGTGCGGAATCAAACCCAATGTTCCCAGGTAAGAGTCTGGCTCCCTAAACACTAGACCAGTGATGGTGAACCTTTTGAGCTCAGTGTGTCAAAATTCGCAAGAAAACCTAGCTTAACTCAAGGTGCTGTGTCACATCTAGAAATATCCATAAATTTGTGATATTTGTAGCTCTAGTAAAAAAGTTATATTTTTGATATATATATATTTTATTAAAAGCAAAAACAAATAATTCTTTACATTAGTGACTTTTGTTGCTGAATTTCGTTTGCTAAATCTTCAATTGAAAGTTATTCCGTACACTTCAAGAACAAGCAAGCACTACATGCCCAGGTGCCAGGGTGACTATGTGTGTCACCTAAGAGGGCTTGGCATGTGACCTGTGACACGTGTGTCATAGGATGGCCATCACTGCACTAGACCAAACTGGCTAAGAAATGGGATCTCCCAAAATTCTGGACTCAAAAGTGACCAGCAAAACAGCCAAGTGCACTGATGACACCGAATTGTTCAGAGTGGTTAAAATAAATATGGGCTGTGAAGATCTCCAAAAGGATCTCTGCACAGTGACTGCTTTTTGTAGTAGTAGGCTAGGTGCTGGGAGGCTTAGCTTGGTGCAAAAGTCTTGTTAGCGGACTTTTCTTCTGCCACTCATAGGGCACTATAAGAATAGACTGCTGAATGAGATGGGTCAGTTATTATTCAAGAACTCCAGTATACGTCAAGGAGCTTACTGTTCCCTGTACTCACCTGTGTCAAGGGACATAAATGTTCTCCAATAAGCCTTGAACTACAGAAATCAGAACAGCTTTTGTTTTGTACTGCATTTAGAACATAAAAAGATATGGTATTTTAACCATAAGTTCACTGCAGTCTCACAAGTCCCTGGGAACCACTTAAGTGATGCTGTTTTGGGCTTTCCCATTTCCACATTTATAATCTCATTTATCATTTTTCACACTGAACTTATTTTATTCATTGTTGCATTAACCATGATATGTACATTTACTATGATAGCTTATTCAACTAGCCAGTATGAATAAATTCTGTTAAAACAAAAAGAAAAGACCAATCTTAGAAATTCAAAAGAAAACTCAGAATGTTAATAGTTTCTCACCTTTAATATTTGGTATTGATACATGGAATCAGTGTTGATGAAATATGAAGATCCCTCCCCCCCTCCTTTTGGGAATGTCTGAGTCATGTGGGTCTATGAAAAAATAACAGTGTTGTATCAATCTAAGTCATTGTTTTAAATAACTTGCTTTAATTACATCAAAAAGATAAACTGCTGAGACTTTTCGTCTAATGTTGAAACTGTTATCTTTCCTCATTTTTAGGAATACATTATAAAATATCTAAATGGTCTGATGCCAAACATTTTGAGCAGACCTTCCTTTAACTGTTTTATAAATTAACTAAGCACATGAAAATAGGGAAGGCAGGAACTATGATGGTCAGTCCTATTCTTTGTTGCTATTCTCCCTCCTCCCCTTCCTAAAAAGGGCCTTTTTTCACTATCCTTCCAATGATAGCCGAGATCTGGTGACAATACTTTACGAGGAGTTTTGGAGTTAGGTGTCATCAATATGCAGATGACACTCAGGTCTATCTCTCCATGCCATCTTAACTGAGAGAGGTGGTTGAAGTGTTTGACAGGTGCCTAGAGGTAGCAATGGACTGGATGGGGGGCAATAAACTGAAACTGAGACAAGAGGAAGGCGCCCTGTCATTCTCTGTTCCAGATCGGACAGGTGCTTAATTTGGGGGTGCTCTTGGATTCTCTGCTGACATTTGAAGCTCAGGTAGGGCCGGTGGCCAGGAGTGCCTATTTCCAACTATTGCTGGTTTGCCAGCTATGGTCCTTTTTGGACAGAGACAGTCTGGCCGCACAGATCCATGCTCTGGTAACTTCCAGAGTAGACTATTATAATACTCTCTATGTGAAGTTGTTTCAGAAGTTGCAGCTGGGGCAGAATGCAGCAGCTAGACTGCTAATTGGCAATACATGCCAGACACACATTACACCTGTCCTAAGAAAACTGCACTGGCAGCCAAGCCCAGTTAAAGGTACTAATGCTAACTTACAAGGCTCTCAATGGCTTTGGTCTCAAATATCTAAAGGAACACCTCCTCCCATATAGAATTGTCCATGCCATGAGATCTGTTGGTGAGACTCTCTTCACAGTCTCTAGCCACTGCAGTAGTTTGGGGTGGGGGTGGGGACATGTGGGACAGCATTCTCAGTTGCAGTCCCCAGGCTATGGGATAATCCTCCCTTCTGAGATGTGTCTGGCAGCCTCACTGTATGTATCTGAAGACAGGTAAAGACACAACTCTTTCCCTGGCCTTGGGCAAAGGGAACACCATCCCCTCCCCATACAGACACAGCCATTGTTTTAGTCTTATTTTATCTATTTTTACTGTGATATTATTGTAACTCATCCTAAAACCTTACGGCATAGGGTGGGATAGAAATATAAATAATAAATAAATAAAGCTGCTAAAGTCAGGGTACTACATCTGAAAGAAACTGATTTCTGCATGAGAGTTCTAGATCATTGCTTCTGACTTTCTCTACAGTCTACACAACCCTTGAACCACAAATTCCACAGCTCAATTTTAATAAATTTTTACTCAGAAATCAATTCTGCTGCACTCAGTGGAATTAGCATTGAGGAAAACCATGTTCACAACAGAACAGCAAGAGCTGCATCTACACACATTAAAAACAGCAGCTCAAAGGCAGCTTAGGCTGCATCTAGATGTCAGTTACTTATTCCACTATAATTGGCTATTCTTGCATAAAGAATGGATATTCTAGAAAATTCATGCTTTATTCCAGAATATCCACACATAGGAGAGTTAGTAACTAATGTCTGGATGCAGCCATAAAGCTGGTAGCATGCAGAGGCTAGTGTTCACCACAGAATGCATTTTGGAAGTACATTTGGGGAGGCTTTAATGTAGAATAAGCCACTAGTTTGAGGACACTACCACTTACAAGCTACTTTTGAGCCAACTGTATGTTTGTTTTTATTTTGTGCACCTGCATCCTATAATAACAAATGGGACACGTGTTAAAGCTACATCAAACTACTGGACACAAGATAATGAGCTGACATTAAAGCATGTTACAGTGAGAAGTAGAAGGAAACTGAATTCCTCTTACTACTTCTCAAAGAAGAGGGGGACTATTGATTGACGCAGTATTACAGCTATGATACTTATGGCTTCCTAAGTTGCTCCCTGCCAAGCACTGGAATTGCCAGCTTTTAACACTGTCATATCTCCATGGCCATCCAACAGTGGTCACAATTTTGTACAATATTATTCATGCTATTCAAAGTCTGATAAACTGCATGACAACTTGAATTACAGCAATAGTTTTCTTTTCCTCTCTTTATGGTATGAGGCAGGATTTTCTTGCAGATTAAAAATGGATTGTATTTACTAATCGGAAATAGAGATGTGCATAAACTAAAAGGGTGGTTTGGTTCATAACAAAGCCAGGTGAACAGTTCAACATCACACTCTAGAACTGCAGAGCCAGTTCTATGAATTGTCTCAGCAGTCTGACGAACAACTTCAGTTCACACCCAAGCCTCTCCCCACTTTTCTTGTTCTAGCTACTGCTTCCCTGAACTGCACCATCCCATCCTCCTTCTTCCCACTTTATGCCAGGCCAGGCCCGGGATCGTGCCCCATCACCCCATCTCCAATTGCGACTCTGTTGTTGCTGCTTGCATAATCTTCTGAAAACCACAGCCACTGTGTGAATTCTAAGTCCTACTAGCATGCCTTTTGCAATGGGAGAACCCGTAGGCCTCCAATCCCAAAGTCCTACAAGCAGGCCTAGAAAACAATATGCCAGCCCAAGACTGCATTGCAAACAACACTGGAGTAGCATGGGGAGGAGGCAGAAGCATGATGATGTGATGGGTGGATGGTGGGACATACATCAGTAGAAGAGGGGATGTAGGATGCGATCTGGAAAGGCAGCAAGCTTGACTGGGGAAAGGAAAAGAGGTTCAGCTATGTGGAGGTGGAACCAAATCAATGAAGTGTTTATCAAATTTCTTCCTCCCTAGCTTGGTTCACTTTTGGCCTGAACTCTGACCTTCTAGCATTAGAGAACCTCACAAATCCTTCTGGTCAGGTATAAACCTAGTTCATATCAAACTGGTTTAGCACATTCTGAATCAGAAACACCAGTGGCAGAATAACAGGAAGGGCAGGACATCCAAACAGTATAAAGAAGAAGCCAGAGGATGCCAGTGGGGGCAAGAAAGAAAGCTGTAGCAAGAGTTGTTGGTACAGTCAAGAGAGCAGAGATAACAGGCAACTGGGGTGCCTATTGTGCTTCATGATTACATGATTAATGATTTTGAGGTTCAGTGTGAAAGTGATTTCCGCTTTTACCTATTGCTTCAGGATGGGGGGAGTTAATTTATATTCCTTGAGAGAGGCAATGAAAGTCTGCATATGCAAGTGGGTCTGATAGCAAAATGAGAGATGTCAAAGTTGCCTGTATTTGAAGTTTTGGTGCTTAATATAACAATAGTTTCTGTAATCAGGGAGAATAAGACCAAAGTTGCTGCTTCTGCAATGCCTCTACTTTTTTTTAATCAAGTAGAGGCCAGCTTCCAGAGATATATACTGTATGGATGCAACTGAAATGGTCATGCCTGATCAAGCTTGTCTGAAACCCACCAGCATATCACAAATCTCTCTTTGATCCAACCTGGTGTGTGCCACTGGACTTCAAAAACACACAATGGAATGGCACATGGCAGTTCAGGGTGCTTCTGGCCACTACTGCTTCTATTAACAGTGAATGTGAAATGGAGTGGAACAGAAAACTTTTACAAAAATCATGTTTACCACTGGTTGTAATGGGGCTCCAGGCATCATGGCATTGGCTAGTTGCATTTGTTGGGCCAGCATGGCCATGTTCTTCTGCTGAATCAAGTTATTGCGTCCATTGATCTCCAATTGTGTTTTTAAGTGCGGTGGTGGGTGAAGATATTTGCAGTTCTCCCTTGAGCATCGTCCCTGAAACACAGTAAAACAGAACACGAGTAATTACTTTTGCCCAGTGTGGATTCATTCAGGAAATGTATAAAAGGTGATCAGTTAACTAGGGGAGATAACTTCCTAGATATGTCTGTGTAGAATTATTCTCTCTTTTGCTAGAATGGAGAATCTGTGACCCTTGAGATGATTCTGGACTTCAGCACCCATCAGTTTCAATCAATACGAACAAAAGCTAGATGGGCTGTAGGTTCCTCACCTCTGCCTTCCATGTCCTCTTTCTACAGGTTGATTTTCTGGGCAATAATAAACATGATCCAACTAAGCCTCAGTTGTCAGACGCAATTGTTAAAATTAGCTATGGAAAATCATAATGTAATGCTACAGTGTGTTTGCCATCTAACCCATACAAGCTACACTGGAGTCACAAAAGACGCTATGATAGATCTTCAGTTGGATTATTTTGTGGATTCCAAACAAGCGTCACAAAATTCTCATTATTAATTAAGAGTACATCATTAGTCTGAACAGATGAAGCATGAATGATGAGTAGCAGGACAACCAACTCAAGTGTGTGAAACTCAATCACAATACAGATTATTTTTGTGATATTTTGTCTGAATTAAAGGAGCAATGCTTATGATACTGTTGAAATACTAATAAAATAATCTTAGTACTATAATCAACAGTGGATAGCCTTTTCCTCCCTTGAGTTAAAAAATATGTGCAAGAAAATATCCAAAGAAATGCTGTATCCCGTAACATAATGCACATGCAGGAATAGTTCTATTTAAAATCATCATCATCATCATCATCATCATCATCAAAAGCTAAAGTAGAGACACATGTGACTAAAAAGAATTAAACCATATATAGAACCATATACAGAATCTGATAATTAACCAAACCTTGTTTATTGTTAGCATGATCATCTCTATACCACAACCTCTTATATATTAAAATCAATGCACCATTGCATCTGTTCACCGCTACATTTCCAAGGATACTGTTGCTCTGTTTTGTGCTAGCCAATCCTATGTATGCTATCTCCTCTTTAAAAAACACACTACACTGAACACCTTGTGCCTCGTTCTATTTCTAGATTGTACAACTCTCAGTCTTAGGTAGGGATGCACTATGGGAGTGCAGTGTCTGCCCCCTCACTGCACATTCAAATTCTCACGAGCAGCATCTGCAGAAACAATATGATCTTTCCTCACCATGCCAGCACAAGTGCTTCTGACTCCCCTGCCAATGCTAATGTCACCCATAGGGACTAGCTAATTCCCTGGTGGGATTCCTTGTACTGGAACACAGGAAACAGTCATGGGACCATTTCCTGGGTTTGAAAATACACTCCTGTCAAGACCGAGGACTGATCTTTATCCTTGACAGTGGGGGGAGGAATAGGCTTTCAGATAACACACCTCCACATTAAGAATAGTGTTTGCCCAACAAACTCAAGGGCACTTAAGAGGTATCTGGTTTTGTCCATTTAGATCAGTGGTTCTCAACCTGGGGGTTGGGACCCCTTTGGGGGGTCAAATTACCCTTTCAGAGGGGTTGCGACGAACCTCCCGCCACCCTTCCCTCCCACCTCCCAGCTGCTCCGCCCCTGTGGTTGGGGGTCCCCACAACATGAGGAACTCCATTAAGGGGTCGCGGCATTAGGAAGGTTGAGAACTGCTGATTTAGATGCACACAAAAAGAAGGGAATAAGTGCTTAACAAAACAGAAAGTGTGATGGGAACAGTTATTCCTTCTCTCTTTGTACTAGCCTTTGGAAACACCCAGGAGCATCAAGGTCTGGGAAAAAGTGACTGATACTCCATCTGCTCTATTCAAGAAGTAGTGATGGCATCTTAGCTAAATTGTGTGGCCTGTTCTGAGGATCTCCAGGTCCCAAAACCTGATGGGACTGGACATTTGTTTTCACAGGATTTTCCCTGTTCTCCCAGAGAAGAGGAGGAAACTATATTAATATCTTATATAAAATATCTAATATGATACAAAATTAATAGCTCACTATCAGCCAATTGTAATGTTCCCATAATATTATGCCTTACAACCAACCTAGCAGACCAAGAGAAATAATACTGGTTCAATAAGCACCTCATCTACCTGCCACTGATATCACATTTCAGTGTTCCATGGTACTACACAGCAGTAAGTGATCACCTTTGTAAAGCAAAGACGCATGGGATCAATTGCAGTCTAGCAGAGCTCGAGGCCTGGACTCATTTCTGGGAATTAAGATAACGGTAAGGATGCCCTCCAGTCAAGCTTGATGATCACAGATAACTTAGTGACTACAGTGTAAAAGCTTTAACTGAACTCAATGAATACATCTGGTTCCTGAAACAATCCTCTACTTGTTGACTTCGGTGCTTTAAAAACACAAAACACCAAACATCAAATTATCAAATATATTGTTTAATGACCAGAATAAGCTTTTTGGTTGAGAGGGAGGGAGAGACATAAAGGGATACAAATTTCTTCTTGGCAGAACAAATGGCTTAATCTGAAAAGTTCCAATTCCTTTCTTTTTCTTCTTAATCAATCCAAGGTACAGCAATGAGCATGAAAATCATAATCTTAATGCTTAGATTGAACATTGCACTGCAGCACATTTACTGAATATCATTTGACTTTACCTTGTACTTTCAAGAGGAATGCTACAGAGCCTGAATTTATTATACATTTTCCTGTGATCCAACTCAAAATTCTCCTCTATCAGAGTAAATGGTTTATTTCTACCCATCTGTTCCTTCTCTTGTCAGCCAAACAAACATCACTCTCTTTCTCTCTTTTTCCAGCTAGCCAGTTGGCATTTGCATAACAGTGTGTCCGAAAATGAAATTTTATGTAATTCTTGAGATCTCAAGAGTTAGGTAACAGTAGCAGACAGGTCAATCAAACTTACTAATGGTACTGATATGCTTTTCAAAACATATGCTTGCAATTACAAATGAAACCACACTGTGTGTGGTACAAGAGGGCTTTTCATGATCTAGGTTAACTGGGCCAGATCATGGCAAGGTAAGTGCAAAAAGGTCCTATGTCTTTATGCTGCATACCTAGGATTCTTCAGTATTTATTACATTTTAATTGTCATGGGTTTTAAGCCAGGAGAAAATGAAATAAAATTAAGCATTGAACTAAGGGAGTCTCTGATTTTAAAATGTTCAGAACTCAGTAGAGCCATTAAGGAGTAAAAAAAGAGATTTACTGTATATTCCGGTGTATAAGACGACTGGGTGTACAAGATGACCCCCAACTTTCCAGTTCAATAATAATAATAATAATAATAATAATAATAATAATAATAATAATAATAATAATAATAATAATAATAATAATAATAATAATAATAATAATAATAATAATAATTTTTATTTGATCAGTCTTATGACCATTTCAAAATTAACTTTCCAGTTAAAATATAGAGTTTGGGATATACTCACCATATAAGAAGACGACACATGTCATATAAGACAACCGCCGACTTTTGAGAAGATTTTCCTGGGTTAAAAAGTAGTCTTATACGCCAGAATATACAGTAATACTCAGATCCAGACAAACTGAAAAAATATTTCCCTTCACTGGTTTGCTTACGTACACATATGTAAGTTTAAACTGAATGCTTATTTATTCTTTGTGATAATTACTCACATTGCCATTAGTCTTTTAAAGCCTGTTTTCTATGAACATTGTTAACCTATTTAAATCAATGCAGATCTCTGGAAAGAAATGTTTCTCTTCCAGAATGTATCCACTTTGGCATAAAATCTATGCAATCTCTGCATGTTCCTCCAGTGGCACTAAAGGGTGGCCTAATTAGCTAAATATATCATCCAAATAAGACAGTAACAAATATACAAGTTGGTCCCAGAGAGATATGATACTGTCTGGACCAGCAAACTAAAATAAACTCTCTTCAGCAAGAAACCCACTAGTAAATTTGCAGGATGAAAGGTCTTTCTTGTTTGGCATTGGTGCCAATAATTCTAGCCTGTGTTTCTTTAAGATATATTCTTCATTTCATTTCATTTCCATTTTATTTCTATACCACCTTTCCAAAAGAAAATTTGCCCAAGGCAGTTTACAACAAATAGAAAATATACAATGCAAAGTAATAATCAAAACATAATAAAAACACATTATAAAAATTACACATTTTACAAAATATTGCAAAATAAACCAACACACACACAATTTGGGCAGCTGAGGCCAAGTGGTGTCCAGGGCAGCTGACCAAAGGCCCCAGTCCCACAAAGAATCACTTCCTCTAAGATGTCCATGCCCAGCCAGGCTGGAGAGTCACCCAGAGGGCAGACTGGTCTAGGCTGCCACCACTAGGCCACTCCCAGAAAGGGATGGCAAGGTTCTCTCTCCTCCTTGGGCAGAGTTCCCAGCAGCTTAAAGCCACAAGCAGCTGTCCTTTATGGTCTCTGGTGTAGCTGAGACCAGGTGGACACCAGAGCAGCTCACAAGAGGAAACAGTCCTGTAAGGAAACAGCTCCAAATTATCGAGGCCCATCCAGGCCGGAGAGTCATCCAGAAGGCAGAGTAGTCTAGGCTGTGACCAGTAGACCCCACCTTTCCCAGAGAGATGGCAATGCTCTGTGAGCATTTTGTTCGAGGGGTGGGTGTGCTGCACTGAAGAGGGGTGACTGAGTCCACATCTTGCTACTCAGCATGCTAGTGAATGTCGCCTTCCAGTGACTGTGACACTACTGGGATCTTCTTATCAAATAAACTTGCAAGTGGAAATGGATTGTTGTTTGCACACAATTCTCAGAACAGGAAGCACATTGTGGGTTTGCATGTTAAACCGTGCAAAACCTCATACAATCATGGCTCAAGGCAAATGCCAGTCACAGTTTTCTTAAAGGTTCAAGAAGCAGCATGATACACTTTTTCTGACGAGATCTACTTTATCAACATGTAGTTCTAGGGTGTTTTTCCACTGTCAAAAGTACCCATTTTGCACCCATTTAGGACCCATTTGGGTGTGAGCTGGATGACCCCATTTCCACTACGGCACCCATTTGGGACCCGATTGTTTCCACTGCCATTGGGGAAATCCGGAACTAATGGGTACATTTTGGCCTTTAATGCAGATTTTCTGTAGACCCCTTTAAAGGGGTCTACAATGGGGTCTTCTCCCAGAAAATCCGGATTAAAGGGAGCCTGTTTCCACTGGAAACAGGCAATGGGGTCCAAAGGAGGCTAGGGGGAGGGGATGCACCTCTGGGACCCCCCCCCAACATTGGCTTCGAATTCACTTCGAAGTGACTTCGAAGTTGACTTCACATTCACTTTGAAATGACTTCGAAGTCACTTCGAAATCACTTCGAAGCTGACTTCAAAGTCACTTCGAAATCACTTCGAAGTTGCTTCAAAGACTGCACGCCCCTGCCCCCCAAAACACCTAGGGTAATGGAACGACTCCTTGTGGGTCAATCCGGATTCCCCAGATGGGTGCAAAGCTGTTTCCACAGCAGGGGTGTTAGCACCCATTCCTAATGGGTGCTACATCTCCAGTGGAAACACATTGGGTGCTACCCTTAATCTGGATCTACTAGATCCATATTAAGAAATGTACCTATTCCTTAGATCTGGATCTTCTTAGATCCAGATCTAAGGGCTGCAATAGAAAAACACCCCTAGTGTGCTAGCACACATTTACTGGGCTTGTAGAAGAGTAGGGTAGAGTATTTCCCACTTGCAGCTGTGGATACCTAGCCTTTTGATCCATGGGGTGGTAGAAATGCATTTAAAATATTCCTTAACACATTTCTACTGCACACTGCTTCTGCCAAGTCAGCATTTTCAATTGCACTGCTGCCTTTATGGCTCCGATTCAGCTATCTTATCATTATGGCTAAAGTAACAATCACTTTATACTTCAAACTGAAGACAGAGATATCGGAAATTGCCCCAATGTTATGCATTCTACAAATTTAGCAAGCCTCACATTTGTTGATTGTTTTGATTTGTTCCTACACGTTTTGCTAAAAATTATGTAAAATGGTATGGGAAAGCCACTGGGGGGAGCCTAGATGCTTTAGAGTTCTGAAATCACCATCTGAGAAATTCTGCATAGATTTTACTATTCTTATTATTTAGGTCTGTAGAAGCAAGTCTTTCTTCAGCATTCTGATTCCAAATTTTGGAACCGGAGGAAGGAAAAACATATATTTGCAATGAATTAATTAAACGGGAACCTTTTTGACCTCATGAGCAAAGCTTTCCACAGTTAAGAATCATACAGCTACTTCACTAAAAGTACAATCTAGCCTGCACACACGCCTGTTTGACAACTCCACTGAACTCAGCAAACACAGGAGCTTTCCGAGTTGCCTTCAGTAGATAGTACCAAGTAGACCATCTTCCATGAGGACAGGTGGCTCCTGATGTGGAACAAGACTGCTCACATTCAGATGCTCTGTTCCATTTCAGCCCCTGTGCTGGCACTGAAGCTTGTGCCAGCTCTGGAGGTAGTGGGGGGGGGGGACTATCCCAGCCCTAGCCCCGAGGCTAAACTGGCCCTCAGAGCTAGTACTGCAGCCTTCAGTATTTCAAGTAGGGACCTTTCTTGTGGTACACTACTTTTTGCAGTGTCCTCTAGCCCACCACCCCTTAGTTCACCATCAGTCCAATAACTGTAGAGAAGGACAGAGTGCTAGTTTCAGTGTCGTGTCTCACTCTATGCTCTGTTTCGTGTTGAGGGAGCATTCCAGGAGGGGAAGGCTCTGTACTGTGTCCTTTGACACGGGGCAGAAGCCAGGCCCCTTAATTCCCTTTGTGGACCACACAAATAGTAAATGTGAAAACAGTCTTTAATTATATTTTAATGAGGTTGTATTGTATTGCTACATATAAACTGCATTCTAGTACATTTTAATTCTGTTTTAATGCTTACATTTAACAACATAAACATTTTTTTAACAAGGCCCCGGAGAGGGCCTTCTCAGTGATGGCCCCTAGGCTACGGAAGAGTGTCCCCTTGAAGTGTGTTAGGCACCTTCACTATACAGGTTTAGGAAGGTAGTGAAGACAGACCTTTTTGCTGTTGTCCTTGGATAAATGGGGACACATTTTCTCTTTCCACTTTCAGACACTGTTTTTGTTTCAATATATATTGTTATTGTTTTAATATATATGTATTGTGTGTGATTTTAAATGTGGTTACTTGCCCCAAGACACTTTGGTACAGGGAGGGATAAATAAACAATAAATAAAATATTTTTACTACTGTTAAACTATTCTACATTGTCTTCGTATTTCCTTAAAAAGGCTTGCAATACATAAAGGGCATATCATAAAAGACAGCTTATTGTTTTGGTCTGTTTATTGAAAATTTTTCTAAAGTCTTAAGAGCTAAAGGGAGGACATGTACCATGTTCATCTTTGTAGAAGTTTCAAAATAACTGTAGCCTCTTAAAAAAAATTAATTAATGTGCTAATGTTGTAACTGTGTCATTTTCAGTTGCCCCAGAGGCCTCTTGTTAGACAACAAGTTAGCTATAAATACTGTAGACAAATGCATAAACAAAATTTAACACACTTTTGATTGCAAATACAGCATAAATCAGTGAGAAGGGATGCAGCAGCAGGTCTCTGTTGGCATGAGAAGATGCCTGTACCAAATTGGTAGCCTCTTGCAGATGGAAGCTATCCGTAAGATACATTTTTACTTTTACCATCTATGTAATAGTAAATATTTTGCTGCATTCATTCCACGCTTTTTTAGTTTCAACTGTTCCATAGAAAAACCTGTCAGTAATGCCAACAATCTCCCTGTCTGGCAAAAGTTCCTATTAGAAGATATCCTGAACCCTACAGATGCTGGCCAGTGCCATATGGACATGGCAGCCACTTTTAGTTTTTTCCTGTACATTTTATAATAAAGCCAGAAATACGCCAACAGCCTGACGGCAAGCAAAGATTAATGTACAGATATCACTTGGTTTGTGTATCTTTCAACAACCTGAACTATATGTTGCTATGACAACATTCTACACAAGGCTACATAGATATGGAAATTGCAGCTGGTGCAATGACTGATTATCCTGGAAGAAATCATACAATATCAGTTTATATGACTACTCCAACTGCTTATACAACTTAAGGTACTGAAAATAACTTATATGATTGTTTGGGATCTACCTATTTAAGCCTGGTCTTGAGGTAGCTGCTCTAATGTATATTGCTTTTGACACTTTTCTCTGGCTGCATTTCATTTCTGGTACTTCTTGCTTCTGGAGTCACAGAAAGCCATTTCTTTAGTGATTTTCCAGGGCTGATATTTCAGCCTTGCTTACTTGTATTGTTAACTACACTTTTATAACGTATGCTACTTGGAGGCTGTGAGATGAAAGGTAACAAAGGCTTGGGATAAATGAATAAAATAAATAAAAGTGCAGGTGCAGCTTCAAGAATCTGATTCTGCTTTGGAACTCATCTACATCTCTCTGCACACCAAATACCATTCTTTAATCCCTAAATTTTCTAGTTAGGTTTTACATTTGTTTGGGATTTGGATATAATTCCCACACTTGCACCAAGGAGTAACAGTATTGGTGATTTTTAAACAGTATATGTGTTTATTCCCCTGCCTTAGATTTTGGGATGTTTCACTTTTAAGCGGCATAAAGAACATCCAAATAGGCCGAAGCAGTATGCCCTAGCACTACCATTAAACAGCAACTTAGTTGGATCAGAAGTCATTTATTTATTTGTAACATTTTCATCCAACCTTCACCTAGATATTTTATGTTGGGTGACAATGTATGATGAAACACAGATGGCTCATTTCATTTCATTAAACATTAATGACTTCTTGGGGCATAGATCTTTAATGCAGAGCTGATGCAATAATACTACTGGAGACTCCCAGAGACTGTCTGCCGTACCTCTTTCCCTTCCCTGCTTCCTTCATTTTTTCCCACCTTAAGATTTTTTTTCTCCCCTAACATTTGGGGACAGACGTGAAAAGGAAAAACAATGAAGGAAGCAGATTAAAACACTGGCACTTGACACAGAGGGGCAGTAGGAGAAGAAAAATTCCTGTAGTTGGCAAGGTAAGAAATAACTGATGTCAGGGCAGAAGACAGGGATCACAGTGAAAATACATCCATACAAAAAGATAACAGAAATAAACACTAAAAAGCAAGGTGTTGCTTCATTTACTTTTCAGAGCTCAGGCAGGATTTGGGCAAGCATAGCAAAGTATAAACTACACAGTGTACTGTCAAATACTGAGCATGGACTTAGAAATTTGCAGCTTAGAGGCTTTGGAAAGAACGCTGAACTCTCTATATTTGCATATTCAGCTCTTAGAGAGTTATGATAGATTTTGAGGAAAGATCAATTCGTGTAACAAAGCTTTCCTAGTTCATTCCCCCTTCAAAGCTGCTCCTAAAGGTTTGTGACTCAGCTGGAATAGCATGAGATTGTCTAAAGGGTAGCAGAAAAAATAATAAGCACAATATATAATATGCCATGTTTTTAAAGGCTCTTAAAAGTTTTAAAGGTTCCATTAGTCTTCAGGTTTTTCAGTAGTATGCTCATATAAGATCGTCTTTTGCAGCCATGCGATTATGATGATATATTCTGTACTTATTTCACCTTAAAAGTAATTTTATGATCACTCAAAATACACACCAGCTGCAGCTTCCAAACCACCTTCAAGGGCAGCACCATGTAGAGTGCACTACAGTAGTCTAGTATGGAGATTACCAGAACATGGATAACTGTGGCCAAGTCATCTCTGTCCAGGAAAGACTTCAACTGGCGAACCAGCAGTAGTTGGGAATAGCACTCTTGGCCACGGCTTTCACCTGAGCTTCAAGCGTCAGCGCAGAGTCCAAGAGCACCCCCAGATTTTGCACCTGCCCCTTCAAGGGCATTACAACCCCATCATGGACAGGGTGTCTCCCAACTACAGAGACCCGAGAACCTATGACATACAGGACCTCTGTCTTGTCTGGATTCAGCTTTAATTTTGTAATACTGTTTTGGGAAGTCATCTGTATTATATTACTGTATTATTGCATCACATTTCATTTTATCCGCACATATTTGGTTTGGTTCACTACAAGTGAAGGAATTTTTTGAGCTACTACATTTATTATGGTTATGATAATGATTGACTGAATATTCCTTTTCTATCAGCTGGACACATGGTCCATTATATGAGAGTGGTTTTTGTAGTTCTTCATTTTAAAAATTATTACTATTTTATAAAATCACTGAAAATGTACAATAATCTTGTTTTTATGTTGCTGTAAACGCTGATAAGCACAAACATACATACTTTCCCACTGCATCAAAACATGTTTAGAGCCTCAAATCCAGAATAAACATTATCTAAAAACAAGAGATCCTGTTGTTAAATAACAGGCTGAGGAAGAAGAGGAACAGAGAGGCAACCAAGGAAGTGGACATGTGCACATATGTCTTGTAATCACTGGCAATTTGAAATAATATGGTTTTCTTCTGTATTTTTCTGTATGTTAAGCACTATTCCTATGCTTCAAGCACCCTCTGTCAAAAACTGAAGAGGCATGAAGAAAGAGGTGCACAGGAGGCAAGGAAAACATGGCTGGAAGAAGCACAGGGCTGGAGGTTGTTCAGAGAGCGAGGCATGCAGGGATTAGGACTGTCCTCGCATACCCAACGGGGCCATTTGCATATTCAGCTCATTCCACACCCACCTTGCAGACAGGGACTATCTGAGAGGTGAGGGCAACTGGCCAAACAAATGCACCAGCAACTGCTACCTGATAGGGATCCCTCTCCCTTACTACTGCTCCAGCCGACCTTGCAGTGTGGCAGCAGTACCCTTCTCAGGGCAGCCAGGACGTTCAGAACACCTGGGCTACTCAAGGCTGGGAAAAGCGCCAGCACTGCCATCGGTCTCAGTGCGCAGACTCTCAAGAAGCCTGGTCTGCTCCACACCCTCTTCCTGCTCTGATCCAGCTACTTATTATGGCTGACACTGTGTATCAAAGGACTTGGACACTGGGTACAGCACAGGGAAGCAATGCAGTAGGTGGCCATTTTGTGCCCTTGAGTTTTGGCACCCCAAGCCAGGTGTTCAAAACGTTTGACGGCACGCCCATTCCTGTATAAGCCAATAATTTCTCATTCAAAAACTTTTTAGCACGCAGCTAATGCCTGAGATGCAGTGACACCTCTATCGGTGCTGATGACATAAATCACAGTGTTTTGTTTAAAATGTTTGATGAGCTGGTCACAACTGTAATAAGCTGCACACCATTTGTAATATATAAAATAAGGCACATTTCTAAATTATGCAACAAGGGTCCCTTATGCCAGATTACAATTAGCCTTTTTATTACACCACTTTATAACACTGAAAGTGCTTGACTCTTTGCAGCAGTGCGACACAGATAGGGTTGTGTTTGATACTGTAATTAGTCCCTGCAAAGAGCCTACTCGTAAATATATTCTGAGAAGAGAGAAACCCTTTGAGATGTTATAAGACATGGTAATGTCAGCCATGGCAGTTCTCTACATCCTAATAGGAAGGGACTGCAAAAATGAGAGGAGAAAATGCAGATGGCCATCATATGTTTTGCTTTTCCTGTCACATCAAAATATTCAGGACAAAAGTCAAGTATCAGCTAAACCACCAACCTGTGGGCCACAAACTTTTAACAGTACAGTATTATATCTGCAGTCCTTTAAATTGTCTGATCTGTAACAAGTTGACTACCTGCAGTATTCCTCCCAGCCTACCAAAGCAGTATTCTTACCACACTTTGCTTTTGTTTTTATTTTTTGGAACTTGGGTGACCACAAAACTGTAGTTGGACTCAGGGAAAAGAAACATTATAAACATCAAGGGTCACAGTTCACTGGCCGAGTATAAGGTACAATGGTCTCAGACTGAATCACTGCCACATCCTATTAAAGGCTCTTAAGGAATATGCCTTGCTTGGACCAATTTATGAATGGAGTTTGGCAGCAATTCAGTTTGGTGCCGGATGGTGTCGGGACATGCTGCATTTGTAAAGATGTCAGAATTTCCCTTAAGCATAGGCCATCAGACATGTCAGGCTCCTTCATCATTGTATCAGAAGTGACTTCCAGGACCATATCTCATCCAACCCCAACCCCACCCCCCAATGAGCTCCTGGAAGACTGTGGAGGACTATCACCAGACCGTTAACCATCTGGCAACATGCCAAAACACTAAAGTGTGAAATTCCCCATATATCCTTACTTCAGATAATGAGGGCAACCTGTCTGAAAACAACCTTAGTTTGATGACACTGACATTCTGGGCAACACAACAGAACATGTCACCCTAATGGTCACTCCGCAGATAGTGGTAACCTGAGAGTCATGTGGAGTGGTGACATGCAGTGCCCCATGCACCCTGAGATAACATTATGTTGGCCATTGTTCATTATCTGGATGATGCCTAAGAGAAAGAGATATGGGTCTAAGTTCCCCTTACGTTTTCATATTCTAGTCCAGTTTACACGCCCTCCCAACTTTTCAACACTCTCTTGCACTTCCACTATCAACTATTCTGTCTAGCATCCTGAAGGTTACTACACAAGAGAAGCAAAAGACATTCTTAAAAGCTTTGAGTTATCTACTTCAGTGTTTGTGACATACCATCAACAAACAATATTTTCATAATTAATATTATTCAATCAATGTCATTAGATCCTAATGTAACCTGTCCGATGGCAATTTTTGTTATTTTCATGTTTTAATAATTTTGCCTGGGGAAAAATGATTTCATTGTTATTTTAGTGTTGCAGTTAATGACCTATAGCTACAATAACCACATTTTCGTCACTATTGTTTAAATAACAACAACTCCGAAGTTTGTGTCACTCCACTAACAATACTTTTTTACGAAAGGTGTATATTTTTGAAGACACGTTTTGTGAACGTTTGAGCATGAGCACATACAACATAGATGAGAATGATCTGACGATGTATGCATATGGAACACAAAATTCAGTAAAGGCTATAATCCCTTAAATTAAGGTTGGGGAATCAAAGGGTGCCTCCAGATCCAAGTAAACCCTGCAATGGTTCCAGAATCTAGTCCTGGATTAGTTGAGCAAAAAACCACTAAATCTTTATTATAGAAAACCTAGCAATTATGCCAGGTTTTAAAAAAATAATTGTGCCCGGTATAACAGCATCTAGTCAGTCTGACGTTTCTTCATTCTTGCAAAATGTAGGGAAGTAGGTGGGTGCCTCCTACATTTGCATATTTTGGAAAAGAAACAATCCCATAAAGAAAGACCAGAATGAGGTAAAGTTCTGGTATTTTTGCAGGGATTGCATCCTCCATCTGTCAGGTGCTGTAAGAGGTAATTTCAGGATCTAAAAAAGATGCCAGAATTTCCTCTCGCCATCTGGGAGTAACCAAAGATGACCTTTTTTTTGCAGTGTGAAGCAGCTCATGGACAGGGACACAGGTAAGGCGGGGAGACAAGCCACAGGTTAGAAGCTTTACTAGGACCTTCCTACACAGGTTTCAGTGGATCAAAATGTGATCCACCAAAGGATCTAATGAAGCCAAGCTTTCCCCCCCAAGAGACCTGGAAGCAAAAATGTCTCTGTTTTGGAGCATCTGCCCGGCTCCTGAGCTTGGCGTTATCTTTATTACTGAATTCTGCATGCGCTTTTTATATCAACCTTCAAAGTATAGTTGAATAAACAGCTGCTGAATAATAGTTCTCCATTCTTGCACTGACATTTACCTGCTAATCACATCCAAGAATTATTTGTGCTTCCTTCTTTGTGTAATTCAGCAAAAATGCTAAGTTAAAAAACTCCTTTACAAAAACTAAAAGAAACACAAAAGATATAAAAACTGTATGAATTTTGTAATATTACAGTACAGCCGTTCTCTTTTAAACTTCCAGTTCTTGCTGTGGAGATTTGAGCTCTGTAGGAAGAATGTTATTATTCCCAAAGATCAAAGTTACTGGGTGTCATTTTGTAAACACTACGGAGGACGGAGTGTATAACATTATTGCAAGCATAGTACAAGGTTATGCTTCTTGCAGTGATATAAAAAGAGCTAAAATAAACAGTCCCAGCAAGCAAGCCTAATATAAACTTTGAAAGTTCCAGAATACTGCATCACTCTATTTTTCCCCTTTTTTCAGAGAGACAACCTGATTATCCCAAAGTGAAGTATTTCCTGACTGAACTATAGTTCATTCAAATTTACCCCAGACATATTTTTGAAGACACAGTTGTTGAGTTAGGTGGAGAAAAAAAGTTACACAGCTGCAACACACTATGAATGTTTATTTTAACCCCCTTCCCTGTCGATTTTTTATGACACTGCAGTGCTATTACCAGACTTTCAGAATATTTGCTGTACCATATTGGACTGTATTTACACAAGAAAACTGTGTTTTTAAAAATGGTTTTAAACAGGCAATTGGATAGAATCTTTCTTTTCATAAATCAACCAGCTTTGTGCTATTAAAATATCTCTATGGATTTTTGCAGACACTGCCAGTACAAATATGCCATTTATTAAGAGCTAAAACATTATCTGAATAAATCTTTGTTCATAATACCCGAGGGGTAACAAATTCAACCTTTTTCGCTCATAGAGTAACATAACCAGCCACTGAAATGTCTGTGTTAATTCTGGAGTCCTTTGAAATTTTAAGCTCTGACCCTCCAGAACAATAAAATATTTTGAACTATATTATTCTAAATCCACAACATGAATATGCACCTCTGTATGTAGCATTATGAAGTTTATCTAGGGAAGAGGACAACCGCTCCTCTCTCTGTTTAAGACAACTTATGATTATTTGTATCTGCTGAAGTCCAGTGTTAGCTTACACAGTTTTGCCATTAGATTAACTGGGAAGGAACGGCTGTAGCTGGAAGCATCACTGTCATCCTACTAACCTGTGTTTTAATTTGCTCCAAATCTAAGAATATTTCTGCACTTACTTTTTCTGGCCCACCCCAGCAGAACCAAGCCAGGCTGGAGCAGTTCCAGTCCTAGAACTAACTGTCATGGAATAAGCCATCTGAGTTTGGATGACTGTACCAGGACAATCCTCAGGCCCAGCCACTGCTTTCTCCATTTTAATGGTATAATTTTGTGTGCCATCAAAATGGGGCCGCTTACTAAACTGCTCAATGGAGGCACATTGCCTGAGCTGGTTTATTTATGACTTTTTAAAAAGGTCTACACTATCCCAGTGTAGGCAGCCATTTGGGCTACCTAAAACGGGCTACTTTCCATCCAATGTAAGTGGAGCATTCTAGAAGGGGGTGTGGCTTCTCTAATCCACAAAAGCAGGCCACAGGGTACACTGCACAGAAAACAGCCAACTTCTAGGACCACTTTCTGTATGCTGCTTAATGGGTTTAGTCAGAAACTCTGAAGTCATAGACATTTCTTTCCCTGGTGTCAATGTTTTAAAGAGTATGTGCAAATAGTATGTGGTCTAGTGGTTAAGGAGCCGGATTCTTATCTGGGAGTACCGGGTTTGATTCCGCACTCCTTCATGAAGCCAACTGGGTGACCCTGGGCTAGTCACAGCTCTCTTCTGAGCTCTCACAGCCCCATCTACCTTACAGGGTGTTCTGTTGTGGGGAAAACAGAAAGCCTTGTTAGCCGCTTTGACTCCCCTTAAATGAGTGAGAAAAACGGGGTAGAAAAACCAAGTCTTCTTCCTGCTCCTGGGGCAGGATCCTGTGTTCTTGTCCCTCAGACTATTTGTTTCAGCTCTGTGTTGAGGCTCCCACTAACAGCGATCAAAAAGTCTGAGAAAAATGCAGTAAAGAAATTCATTTTCTGCCATGCACACAAATGAAGTGCAGAGAAATGATGTACACTTTGTATTTTAAATGTTGCATTTTTCTTTACTATACTGCCAAGCAATGTTTGCAGCAAAGAGAAAGGTGTTTTCTACGGTGCTGTAGCAATACCATTTGGCCCATGTATTACACATTATAGATAACATAACCTCTTTAGAATAGCAATTATATCATTTACATCTTAATAGTAAACTAGTAAAGTGCTCTGTTCACAGGCATCTAGGGATTACCAGGCAGATTACCTTTAGCTGAAATCAGGGGAGTTATTTGAGTCAAAGATATGACTCATTAATTTTATCAGGTTTTGACTTCATTAGATCAAATAAAACACAAAATACAAATTCTCTGGCTGAAATCTAAATAGCTCTGGTAAAACAAGCTTATTCTAAACATTCTGTTGGCTGATTTTTTGAAAACACCTGCACACTATCTTATACAGTACAATTTACCACATGAATTGTGAACCGATCACACTGTAATTTGTTTTAACTCCTGCCATCAAGTGCATGGGGGCCAAGGCTGGCAAAAGGTACATTTTTGTTTGCCCTGCCAACTTTAGAGTCAGCTCTGCAAATTGTTTGCTTGGGTAAAGCAGCATGACAGACTGAAAACTGCATACATTTAACTACTGCTAAATATGCTACTCAAATATGTTTTGAACGCAGGGTGAAGCAAAATCTACTGTAGCACAGAAAGAAAACATTTGATTCTAGAGCTACTTCTGTATGCACCCTAATAACCTTTAGCTATGAATTACACACTTCCTTCCCCTTTCAAATATCCCTTATTTTGTGTTGATGCCCATGGGTCTGCAAGGTTGTAATGGTGTTTACTTAAAGCAAAACAAACAGAATTATCCCAATTCATTTTGCTGAAGCTGGACTGATGTTAGATTCAATAATTCTGCTATTTAGGCATACAATATGCTTCTCAAGAAAATCTGTGGCTGTATCTATATGTACCTCTCCTCAGGACTGGATAAAGGTTGGCACTGCAGGACAAAAAAACTCAGACCAACGTCTGAGGCTCCATTTATTTACTTACTTGTTTGTTTTCTATCCTGCCCTATACCCAAAGGTCTCAGAGGGAGCAACAACATTTAAAATTAAACATATATTAAAACAACAACAGTATGTATTAAAACAGTAAATGTCTGAAAAGTGGGAAGAGAAAGTATATTCCCAATTAACTAAAAGACAGGGCAAAGAGGTGCGTCTTCACTGCCTTCCTGAACATACACACTGAAGGCTCCTGACACACCTCAAGGGGGAGACTATTCCATAGCCTAGGGGCCATCACTGAGAAAGGTCCCAGGTGTCTACCCCTTTTACTACTGAGGGTGGTGGGACAACCAGGAGGGCCTCTAGGCATGGGCAAATTGATTTGGAAGGAGGCATTTCTTTTCACTTTCCCAGAAGAAGGAGGAGGAGGGGGAGGAGGAGAGATTGCTGGATCAGACCACAGCCCATCTAGTCCAGCATCGCGTCGCACACAGTGGCCCACCAAATGCACATGGGTATCTCAAGCAGAGACAAGGACAAACCGATTCTTGCTCTTAAATCCCACCAAATGGCCTTAGAAGCAGCCTGCCTGAAAGAACCCCCCAGCCTGAAAGATGTACCTAGGCATTGATTCTAGTTGCCATTTATACATCTGTCACCCATAAATTTGTCTAATCCTACCTTAAAGCCACCTAGACTGGTAGCTGTCACCAACTCTTCCGGCAGCAAATTCCATAAAGCGATGACCCTCTGGGTGAAGAAATACTTCCCCTTGTCGGATCCGACTCTCCTACCCATCAGCTTCAAAGAGTGCCCCCTGGTTCTAGTGTTGTGTGATAACGAAATTTTCTCTATCCACCTTTTTTATACCATGTATAATTTCATACACTTCAATCAGGTCCCCTCTTAAATGCCATCTCGCCAGACAGAAGAACGAAAAAGAAGAATTGGTTTTTCTACCCCACTTTTCTCACCCATTTAAAGGAATTCAAAATGGGTAACAAAGCTTTCTATTCTTCTCCCCACAACAGAACACCCTGTGAGGTAGGTGGAGCTGTGAGAGCTCAGAAGAGAGCTGTGACTAGCCCAAGGTCACCCAGCTGGATAAGGACACTTTTGTGGGTTGAAACAGGCATTCTTTCACCATAGAAAGAATGCCAGCAAGGGACTAGAATGGCACCTGGAAGTGAGGCAATGTGAACTGATCTTTCATGTTTTCACTCAGCATTAGTTTGAGGTGACGTGTATGCTCCCTGCCTACTGGGTACCCAGATTACTATCAAAGTGTTCAACATGCTCTGATAGGTCTCCCTGTCATGATGCCCCACCTGGGTCCAGCCAGAGATCATCTGAAGACTGTTGTATACATGCTTCTTGTGTATGTTTACACACACACACTCCCCAAAATATTGGAATCTTGAGATCAGTTCACTGGGAAGTTCCACAAAGTTCAAGAGCAGTACTGTCTGCTTACAATCTGTAAGCATTTTACTTTCTGCGTGCGCTTCAGCAAGGTGTATTTCATATTACAAATTTTCCCTAATTTTGTTTGTTTACTCTTATTCTGTCTAACTTTGTAGCAGTTAAGGCAGCTACTTTGTCACCTAGATACCTGCATTTAATCTACAGAAAATATACTGTTACACACACACAAAATGAAGACCTATTT
Organism: Aspidoscelis tigris stejnegeri; assembly: GCA_023333525.1. Classification (NCBI taxonomy): domain Eukaryota; kingdom Metazoa; phylum Chordata; class Lepidosauria; order Squamata; family Teiidae; genus Aspidoscelis; species Aspidoscelis tigris. The sequence continues at coordinate 28,798,373 of JALMGA010000002.1, forward strand.
TCTCCTTCCTATTTTCTTCTTCAAGGACTATGTATGTCTTTGCTCTGCTGGAGTAGTTTGACTGTTCAGTCTTGACAGACAGACAAAGGAATGAAAAGGTTTGCTTCCCCTCTGCATCTTAATTGGATTCATGCAGGTAAAAGTGGAAGCCTTAAATCTCATCAGTGGCTATTCAGTGACCTAAAAACCTCATGGGGTGACACAAAAATTGCAGATGTAACTGCAGAAACAGCACAACAGTGTTACCACTGTCCTGTAACAGTCCATAATAACCTTTCTGAACAAAATACACGCAGTGACATATGTATCTTTTACATAACATTTTTGAAATGTATACTGTTTAAACTATTTCTACACTGCTTCCCATCTTAAAGATTCTGAAGCAGTTCACCACCAAAAACATACAAAGACCAACTCCCCGCACAGCTCCAAATTTTATTTAAAATATATGAAAACTAATAATAAAAACTATAAACAAAAAGAGTCAGTGGGAAGGAGTTTAAGGCTGTAATGTAGACTGGCTGTCCTTGGGCTCCAATTAAGGTGCCTTTGCAGTACAATGCAGACACAGCCTTGCTATGAATGCAAGATTAGGATCAACTGTTCATGCCAACTTGGGACCGATATGAAACTTCCTTGAAATCACATATAAAGATGAACTGCCATATTTACTGGTTATCTGAAGTGTCCTCCACCCCACACCCCCACACCCCCAAAAATATCCCCTTGGAAATGGCCTGGTTTTGAACAAGTCACAGATCACAAGGGAAAAATGTGAAGGTGAAGCAAGTGAAAGTGAAGCAGGATCTCCATGAGGTGGCACAAGCTGACTTGCCTCGTGGCATCTCAATAACAAAAGTGCAGATTCTAATATTTAATCAGGATGTTACTGAGGTTTTGTTACTTCAGACCATCAGCTGGAAGAGATGACATGTGCCATCTGCATGGTATTTTGCCACCCTCAAATAAAGGAGGTAAAAGCTCATGAGGAGATGAGAATGCCATGCATATTTTGCAGCACTCCCTTCATTTCATTGTGCCCCTGAGTAGGCATTTACTATCTAGAGAACGGGGGAGAACAAATACAAATGGATGTGGAGATATATTGAGAGGCTCTTATTCCATTCTTCCACCAAGGTCTGCAATCAACTATGGGAGATCCTCCTGAATGTCCAACTTAAGACTGGGTTGTAAGATACTTTTGCAGGTCACAAGAATCCAAAAGGATTTTAAGATCTATTCCTAAATTTTCAAGTAACTCAAAATAAATAACTTTTGTCCTTTTCACATTTATTTTCTCCATTAGGGCGTCTCCACACCTGCCAATAGACATGACCAGGAAGGGGTCTATTGGCCTCATTTCCACATGCTGATGTGGTTTAAGAATGCCCCTCCCCCTTCTTCTCAAGATAGAGAACAGACCGAAATAGGATACCAAACATGGTGTCCTAGTCTGATCTACAGGGAGACCACTTTTTTAAAATTACTGGTGTACTAGTGGGTGGCATACCAGATTGCAGAGATGTGCATATGGCACACCAGCATACTATGGGGGACCAGTTTCAGTGTTCCAACAAGGCTTTAAGGGCATTTGGTTGGCACATGCACAGACTCCAAAGCTGGTACAAGCTTTTGAGCTGGTGCAGAGGCTGGTATGGAACAGGCAATCCCAACGCAGACACCCTTGATCCACACCAGGTGAAATGTATTCCAGCTGGGACAGACTGCTTATTCTGGTACAGGGCAGCCTGTTCTGTGCCAGAACAGCACAGGTAAGATGATATGTAGAAAAAATGTAGAAAAGGGTATTGCTGGCTTATTGGATATTACTTCCCTTCATCAGTTTCAAAGAAAAGCAGTTCAAAAGTTTTGAGTTTAAAATTCCAAGTTCATGCAATACAGATAATTTTATCCTCTAAGTCCTCTTTTCAAGGGAAGAAGTATGTAGAACACTGGAAAAGTTAATGCAAATCCCTCTGTGCTTCTCTGGCTGGCATATGGTTGACTGTCTCATAAGGACAAAATGTGCAGCACACTTAGTGGCACAGAACTTGAATCCATGCTCCCTTTTCCTTTTATGCACGTATCAGTTCAAGGTTGGTTATATATGCATGTTCATTGGAATCAATTTTCACCTCTTAACCATGTGTCAGTTACCAGAAGTTATGCCAGATCTGAACCCTGTTTTGACTTCCTTCCTGCTGTCTTGCCCTCTAGCCCTCTAGTAATCACTGGGTTGGCATGCACTGAGCATCAAAGTCTGAAGGAGTAAGCAGAGACGCAACATAATAAAATATGCTCAGGCAGCATATGCTATCCTTGGTCAATATTGTGTCACCGACATGTTGCTGGATTAAAATTCTCATCACGGAAATTGAAGGTAACAGATTTGTCAAACTGCTAAATCTCTCAGATAACATGCACTACTGAGATCTGAGATATATGAGTATATTAGTTTGAGATTTAAAACATCCAAAAATAACACAGAATAAGAATGCTTTTTAATTAACCAGTAATTCAGGTGCGGGTACTACCAACCTTGGATTCCATAAATGAAAATTATGAATTTTTTGGGGGGGGGGGCATTATTCTATTGTTTTCCACTACACCCTCAAAGGTTTCCTACTGTTTAATGATCTTGCCTCATACCTTGGCAAACTTTCTATCCAATGTTTTCTAGATGGCCATCTGTTCGAAGTTCCCCTTTCATCTCTCTTCCCTGCTGTTCGGGTGGTTCCCTCCCACTTTTTTTTTTTTTTTTTTTTTTTGCCTAGCACTTTGCCAAGCCTCCCTCATGTTTAACTTATCATGTTTCATGGACACTAGTGAAAATTGAAGCATTCTTTCATCTGCTTTGTTCACAGTTCTACAAAGCATAATGTTATTGTAATCAGTCCCTAAGTGAGAGGCCATGCTAACTGTGCCGTAGTGGTAATTGTGTAGGCGTGTTAGCATGTAATTTAATTTGTTCAAATCAATTTCAGTTGAAGGGCAGCAGAAAAAGAAAACAATGCATGAGTGTCAGTTCTTAAATGCTATGTAGACAGCTGGGAAGGGGGTCTCAATTTTTTAAGAGGGGGAAAAAAAAGCCTCTAAGCAAGTATCCATGAATTTGCTGCCAAGTCTCTCTATACACCTTTAAAGTAGAAGGAAGACTTTAGGCAGAGATCGTACTGTACTTCTCAGGCCACAGATGTGAAGAAACTGGAGGAAGGAGACATCTTATTCCCCCCTCTTTGCCCTCTTTTTTTTACTCTTACATTTTAGATCCTTCATTCCTTAATGCAGCACATTCCTTCTCAATTTTCAAAAGTGATCCACAAATTGTAAAAACATTCTAAAAAGAGCAGATTTGCTACTTTCGTGATAAATGAGCTCTTCCAAGGAATACATTCCAGACCAAAAAAGCCCCACAAAACTGTGCCTAATTACAGAGGTTATTCAAGATCTATTCTTATAAAACAACCAAAACTTCCTCTGCAAAATCTTCATTTTAACTTTCAATGTAATGCATAGAATAAAATCAATGAGGCATGATACCACAAAAAATACTGGATAAGCTCCCTGTTAGACATGGAGCTGTGCAGATGGTTTTGGTTCAGTAGACAGCTCTCAGGTTTATCTATGCCCAGCTTTCTTGTGAGGAGAAAATGGGGTCAAACCAAGGCACGGAGACACAGTTTGTTAGAACCTAAGAATTATTTGTTAAGTGTAAAGGGAGATTCAACAATCTTGCCTACAAACGGTATTGCCTTATGCTGCAAATTAGTCTCATTACAAATCAATCCTACTGCTTATAGATTTTTATTTTACCTCTATCTTTACATCTTATCTTTACATCTGTCAATTGAAGCGAGCACGGTATACAACTGCTAAAACCGCGCACTTCCATATATTAGTCTATTAAGGTATCAAATGATTCTCACTAATGTGGTTATTTCAAATAACTTCAAATAACTCCCTCTTCATAAAGGATATACACGGTAGCACCACGAGCAGCTATTAGACCAGTTACTGTCAACAATCAGCTTATAGAAGCAGAAGAACTCAATGAGATGAAGACAATAACAGGTCAGAAGACACTTAATTCTTCTCTCAATGATTTGGGAGAGACCACAGCTCCATGGTAAGCAACTGTGTGGAAAACAAGAGTTTCAGGGCAATCCCTGACATGCGCCTGGACGTATGCCATGGCAAACCACAGGTAAACTGCACAGTTGCACCTATGTATCCCTACGCAATCATAACAGGCTTCAACTGTCTTGAATTTCTTAACTGTCTCTCTGTATTAAACCAGGATATGTAAACAAAAACAATGGAAGGCATGCAAATTAAAAAGCTGCAGAAAGAGATTTCTCTACATAAATTCCCTTTAAGTAACAATATCCCTGGGACCCCAAACCCTCCGCAAATGATGAAAATGTCGCTTTACAGCTATAAATGTTAGCCTTCCAGAAAGAAAGCAAGAAAATTGGTGGATGAACTGTGTACCAAGGAACCAGGGTATCAGTGTCTTTGCCTCCTCTGCCAACCATATTCTTGTTGGTAGCCTTTCCTACCGGATCTAAAGAAGCTGTACAAAAAAAGGCTACAAGGTAACACAAGGCAAGGAGGAAAGGTCAATTTTGATCCATTCAAATTGAACCATTCAGTTTAAACCAGTCAAATGAACACCACAAATTTTGGTTCAAGTCAAAACAGCCCCTTTTCGATAGGAGATTGTTAGATTTGACTCAAACTGATTCAAATTCAATTTGAATCAGGCAAACATAAACTGAATTTGCAGAACTCTAGAATTTAGTCCTGACTGAATTCAACACCACGGACTGAACACAACCAGCACATATACACACACATATACAATTAACTGACATTCACATAGTAACACTCTGCCTAGCATCACGGTAGAATGCATGCAAATTGTTGTGAGCAAATGTCAGAATCATCTGTATTCAACACTGAAACTCATATCCAACATCTCACAAGATCTGTGCTAAGAGGTGCAAAGACATTATGTATTGACACCTGTGTTTCAGCATGGTTGCCCTGGAAACTTGCAGCAAGGTAAACCAAGCAGGAATTCAAGGTAGGTCTATAGTAAGAAAAAAAAAACTCTGTTGGAGATGGAGGTTGCAGGAAAGAGAAAAGTCCCTTTTAATTCTTATTTGATGAAACCCTTTAGGGAAAAATTTGAAAAGGAATACAGCACTAAACCTTGTCAAATTATAGAACAGTATCAACAGAGAATAATGTTGCTTAGGATTTCAACTGAAGATTACAAATGGATTTTTAAAATGTGCATTTAATTTACTTTGCATTTGCTTCTGTGGCACTGAGGTAGTCTGAGAGTCTGGAAAATGTCATTGCCGTGCTTCAGTCTTGAATATGTTGATACAAACATTTATTTCCTTTTAACAGGAAGTTCTTGTTTTGATTGCAAGAACAAAACACCAGTTCTTCCAAAAAACCCTCTTAGTGTAAACTACATTACACCTTAGCCACAAGCATACAGTGTTGTTACATTGGTTGCTTTCTATAGCCTCTTCTTTTGTAATCAGGCACATCTGAAGCTGTGATCAGACATGCTTGATAAGCTTCCCTCTGGGTCAGCGGTTCTCAACCTTCCTAATGCCGTGACCCCTTAATGGAGTTCCTCATGCTGTGGAGACCCCCAACCACAGGGGTGGAACAGCTGGGAGGTGGGAGGGAAGGGCGGCGGGAGACTCATCATGACCCCTCTGAAAGGGTAATTCGACCCCCAAAGGGGTTCCGACCCCCAGGTTGAGAACCACTGCTCTGGGTGAATTTCAAGCTGTAAACACGGACATAAAATCCCTGAAATCACTTTACTCAGTTCTGAAGCCTGAGAAAGGGCATCTCTTCTTCATATAGGGTAAAATGACACTGAGAGCAACTCTGTCTTTCACATAAGGCAGGAAGCGTCATAAGCACAGGAGGAAAATGTAGCAAGCATGGGAGCAAAGGCTACCACTGAGCAACCAATTAGGGCCACAAAATACCAGAGAAATGAGTGGCTAATCAGTGGCAAGCTCTTACTGTCAAGAAGGAACTGTCAGACTTCAAGGTAAAGGAAGAGCAATGTGTAGAAACATGAGGTAGGCTTATTTGTTTAACCATATGAAGCCATTATTATATGTGGCTACAGAAGGGAGGACTTGTCTAAAAGGGGTAATTGCAAAAAGCCCTATCTGATTGCATCCTGACAAAAGAAGAAGTGCAAAGTGAGGTAAGTGGACGTCAGGTATATCTGCCTATTTTTATAAACCATGTGGATTTGGACTGGATGTAATATAGATCATAATTTTTAAAAAATGAATGTCTCTGATTATCTTAGGGATAATTTTATCTTAGGGATTATCTTAGGGATGGTAGAGCACCAAACTGGTCACAGACATCTACCAGACAGCTGCAGCAGCAGCAGCAGCAGCAGCAGCAGCAGCAGCAGCAGCAGCAGCAGCAGCAGCAGCAGCAGCAGAAGAAGAAGAAGAAGAAGAAGAAGAAGAAGAAGAAGAAGAAGAAGAAGAAGAAGAAGAAGAAATGTTTCAGAATTAAAATATCCTATATTTGCTACCAGTTTTAAGATTACTCTTTTTGACACTGTAATATTTTTCTCTTTTATAGAGGTATGCTTGACTATTCAATGAACTGCACTAGAAGGTTTCATCAACCACAGTCAGAACAAGAAGAAAGTGGAAAAGGAAATAATGCATGGGGGTTTTGTGTTACAATTCTACCTTTTTATAATTGACAGCTGAATGAATTTCAATTTGTTTTAACTTTATTATTATGCTTACTGTTGTAAATCACTGTGGTTTTTCATTGGTGTTTTTATTAAATAGGGAAACGTATAGAAAAAGGATTCTTATTACAACATTCCTCCTTCTTTCTAAACGTGTAAAAATGCTGCTGCTTGCTCTGGATTTGTATGGTATTTGAACCCTGTTCCTACTGGCACAAAAAAGACCACCTTTTTCTCCACTGCATGGATCTAATCTGCTGCATATAAAAATGTCCAACTTTTGTAGCTACAGAGAGAGAGAAATTCTGTTCTCTCATTGGTGGCAGAGTCAGCTCACTCATCTATATCCAAATTCCTATGCTGCTACCATCACAATCATAACAAGACCATGTGATCATCTGTGGCAGCTACTTAGCTTTGACTGTTATCCACCTCAAATGACAGTTGAGAGAATAAAACAGGAAGAGAATTAGCTAAAATGCAGTTCATCCAATGTTTCCTTATTAAACAGAAGGGTTAATTTAAATGTCCAGGATAGGGATGTGCACGAATATTTGTACTATTTGTTATTCATACAAATTCACACAAATTTGGACATTAGTAAATGAGTCGAATGTCCGAACATTCATACATTAACATTCGTATGACTACAAATGTTTTGGACATTCGAACGAATAGTTCAGACATTCAGTTAATGGTATGGATACATATAAATCCCGTGTGTATCCGTACATACCCCGTACTTATACATACAGGATGAATACAAGATGTGTATGGATGCATACCAATATGTACGGGATATGTATCATTGAATACACATCCATACATATTGAGTATTCGAATGAATGCATACAAATACATTCGTATCGAATGTCCAGAGATTCAAAATTGCACATTTGTACAAATACAACCGCTGGGACATTCGATTCCCAGCATTCATGCACATCCCTAGTCCGGGACACTAATCTGGTGAACTTGGGACTACCATATTGCCTGGTATCTTTATGTGGAATTCCAGTAAATCTCTACTAAAGTTGGTACCTGCAAAACCAATGCTATCTTCAACTCCCTTTGCCCAAGAGATCTAATGTTAAGAGCACTTTGGTATTCATATTTATTTTACTAATATTAACATTCTACAGCAAGTAGTGCACAACAGACAATATAAAATACGCCATAAATGCTCCAAAGAAAAATTCCCTAGTAAATCTGCACTCACGAGGAACCTTTCTACTAGCTAAGAGGCAACAGTCAGAGACAGATTGGTTTCCCATTAGCAAGGGAGTAAAACAATGGAAGAAGATGAGCATAACTTTATGATGGGTGGAAGAAACATTAACAAATTTACATATGAGGTGGCCTTTGCTATGGTGGACCCCAGACTTTGGAACAGGCTTCCTTTGGAAGTATGCCAACAGCGTATGACACATCTCTTCACCTAAGCCTTTAATGATTAGGTTCCTCTGAATGTTGTCTTGCCAAGAAGGGAAGGAGGGTTATATTTTAAGGCTTGTTTTAAATGGTTTTATCTTTTTATTGTTCTGAGCTGCCCTGGGACCTAAATACTCAAGTAAGCAAACAAATAAAATAAAATAAAATATGCAGGTAATACCACTCTGCTAACAGAATGGGGAGAAGATTTAAAGGCAAAGCCCCACTTGGATTGTGGAGGAAGGAGACTGGGTTTAGAAGCAAAGAACAGTCAACAAAGATGGATATAGCAGTAGACACAACTGCTCTATTTGCTAGCAGCTGAAACTGTCTCTCAAGAGATTTTTCTTTACTCCAGCTCCTCCTCTTCATTACTCTCATACTGTTGCTTGGTACACAGTACCTAAATTACCCTATAACTGACAGATCAAGTTTCACTTCCCTGACAATCACATCCTGCACATTTTCAACCTATTTCCTCCTGCCATAAGCTGACACCAGAGTCTGGCTACATGGCACTGGCAAAAGACTGACCTCCCACATGGGCACTAAAGTCAGACAATTCAGCCTGAATGCAGTGACGCTGTGTAATGAAGGATAACAGGGCTTTAGAAAAACGACTTCATGTGATGCCGCGGCCAAATCCTTGAGTCAGCTTCTACAAAGCTGCACAGATGTTTTCCAGATGAAAAAAAAATGCCCTCAATCATCTTTATTTGCTACCAGCTTAAATGCAGAGTAAAGACGTGCTGATCATGTCTGTCCAATAGTCAGGCAGGAACAGAAAAAGAACACAGCATTGTTTGCTACAGCTTGACTGTAGCAACTGCTCTTAAGACAAGCTTTCCATGCATAATTAGCCTGGATCTGAATTCTACAAAGCACAACTATGATCAACATTTCACAAAATGCTGCAAGCACCTCTCTGAATTCTACTCTTTTAACTGCATTCAGACAATCAAAACCTTAATAGGTTCTAAGGCTTCATTCACAAGCTTTAGAGAAAGCTGTTGGAATTACAAGAGGGAGTGTGATCCAAAGAGAAAGGGGAGCAATCACAAGTAAAAAAAATGACTGGATAGAACTAAAGCCAAAATGCAAATACAAATCCTCAATTTTTCTAATATTGAAAATTTGCCTGAAAGCTAAATATCAGTGTCGTTAACTCTGAGACAGTGACTTGTTTTTCCCAAACAATCCTGTACATTAAGGCCTCAGAGAACATAAAAACAGATCAAAAGAAGAAAATGATTTTTTTAAAAAAAATCAAAACTATAGGCTGGTGCCAAAGAAGTTAACCGTACTATTCTTTAGTCAAAAGTATTAATAGAAATTATTAGAAAAACAGAAATTCAAATACCGTATTTTCCGGCGTATAAGACGACTGGGTGTATAAGACAACCCCCAACTTTCCAGTTAAAATATAGAGTTTGGGATATACTCGCCGTATAAGAAGACAACACCCGGCGTATAAGACGACCCCTGACTTTTGAGAAGATTTTCCTGGGTTAAAAAGTAGTCTTATACGCCAGAAAATACAGTACCTTCACATAAGAATGAGTAGATGGCATATACTTGACCAGAGTAAGTCCATTTTTGCATGGGGCAGAACACCAGCCCAAAGAGTGGCCTAAGAGATCTTAGGATAGTGGGGGCCACACCTCCTCCTCATGCTCCTCCCACACTGGATGGAGCAATGGAGCAGGAAAGGTGCCAAAATGGAACCATATGACACTCCTCCCAAGACCTCAACAAAGCTGTCCTCAAAAAATGATTATTGATATATCAGACCATGAAGGAGAAGGCACGTAGACAGCATGCCCATGTTGACTGGTATACCAGGCCCAGGCCACCCTTTGACACACCACTGAAAAAGGCCCAGGAGGGAACTTCAAAGCTCGGCCCAGACTTCTATCCTATAGCCAGGGCTGGACAGGGATGTGCTATGTGACGTGTAGACAGCCTTGAAGTGGGCTGTCAATAGCCAGTATCACAACCTAGGAAAGCCTGTGCCATATGGAAATGGCCTATGGTTCCATCCAAATGAGGGTGCTACTTGGGCAGGATGTTGCTGATCTACCTTTCTGTTGGGATGCAAACAAGAAGGCTGCTAACAAATGTGCAAAGCTTAGCAGCAGTCCTTCTTGCCTTCCAGATCATCTGTGCAACTGAAGCACCATCTGTGCATTTATAAGATGCTTCAAGATTATATAACAAGGAAATGGTAAATAAATACTTTAAATAAATAAATAGCTAACCAGACAGGTTGGTCTGGGAGTAGAAGTAGAACTGTAAGTCAGAGCAATATTCCAGGCAAAGACTCAACATGAGATTGAAACATCCCTCCAAAGGGATGACCTTGGAACAGTTTTCTCCATGTTAAGGGAAAGTCACCTTTTTGGAGAAAATGACAGGAGATGCCTAAACTTGGTGGCGAGGTCTGGGGAACTCCATCTCTCTGGTTAACCAGAGACCGACCATTTTGTGATGGGTGGATGATGACAAAGAGGAAGAAGAGAAGTAAAGGATAATAGGCAAAGAGGATGGATGAGATGGAAGTAACTTAACTAGGAAACCTACTAAAGATAGGTTGCTATCACTGGAGAGTTCTTTCCTGAGCAGATGAATGAATTATACACTGTAATTCTAATGTATAAACTCAACCTCAATTAAGATCAGTGCCATTTGCTCCAAAGAGTGTACAGGACTTCAGCCTTAATTTAAAAACACTAAATACAGGACATATGTTATTATTTTACCCTCTGCCCATTATATAAACTACTATAAAGAAACAGAATAGTACTGGGATAAATCTTATACCATCTATCTGTCTGTCTATCTGTCATTCAGTTAGTTTAATTTATATCATACCATCACCCTATATAATTTTTAAAAGATAGACTTATAACAAACTAACGTACAAAATGGCAGGCATAAATGTTTATGGTAGCCTTCTTACAAAATTGAAGAAGAGAAGGAGGAGGAGGCTTTTCTACCCTGCTTTTCTCACCCATTTAAGGGGACTCAAAGCGGCTTACAAAGCTTTTCTATTCTTCTCCCCACAACAGAACACCCTGTGAGGTAGGTGGGGCTGCGAGAGTTCAGAAGAGAGCTGTGACTAGCCCAAGGTCACCCAGCTGGCTTTATGGGCAAGTGTGGAATCGACCTTGGTATTCACAGATAAGTCTGGCTCCCTAACCACTAGACCAAACTGGCTCACATGTGTCTGATGCTCAACTAGCCTAAGTGTCAAAACCCTGTCCACTTGTGAGGCATACAAATGGTCTTGATGTACATCCTGCCGGTCTTTCCAACCCAGAGGCAGTACCTATGCATCCATTCTAGCAATCATTCTATTATCATCATCATCACTATCATCATGATCATCATTTCTGGTTGCTCCCAACAGACACATGAAAGTGATTGGTGACTTAAAGACCCTATTATGGAAGGACTTCACTCATGCCAAAAAACTGGTATGCAAAGTCAGAGCAAACTGAGTGGGACTCGGTGTGATTCCACTTCTATATTCCATGTCACCTCCAGAACAGATGTGATGCAATGGGCCAAGCTTCCAATAACCATCGAATTGAATAGACTAGCAAAGGCAGGAAATACTTACACATTTCCTTTAAAACCATAAGTATTGAAGCATCTGAATACAAAAGCATCATCAAACTTGTAATGAAACAGATTCCACAAAAGGAGCTGTCCTCTATATCTGACTATAAACAACCATTCTGTTGTGTAGTAAGACAGTGAGTGCTGAAAGAACCAGAGAATATAACTTATGCTTCTAAAGGAATTTTACTCACTGACCTCCCCAGGAGCTTAGCAATTTTCAGTTAGTCCCTCGCTCACACCCATAACTACACTACAGTGGAGGATGGGGAAACACAAATAACACAAACACAAATTTTAAATGAAACAATGAAAACTCCTGGCAGTAGCAACCCTTGAATACAGGCACATTCAACAACAATAATGAAAGTTTTCCAGGTATCTATCTAGCACGTGCTTAACACTAGGTAACTGTACCACATTTCTTATATAAGGCCTAAGTAAAAAAAAAAAAAGCAGTAGATAAAAGGGAAGTTGTGTACTAATTATACAGGTATGCTCAGAAAAACAACTGACCAGTTGTTACTCTGTTATTGACACTTAAACTATGAATATCTGACTCCAGTAAACTTTAAATAAGATCTAAAACACAATGAATTATTATACTTTCAGTTTTGAAAACACGAATAAACAGGAGAGTGGGATGATTGAATAGATAATCTGCATGATGTGAAAAAGGTACTGTTGTACTTTAGCGTCTCAATTCCCACTTCTGTGCCTAATCACAAGATATTCACCATTCACTTCATAAACAGAGGAGGAGGAGGAAAAGGAGGAGACTGAAGCAGGATCCGCAAGGGCAAAAAGAGCAGAACACCAGGAGGCATGCAATGGGCAGGCCAAGATACGCCTGTGGTTGGTCCTGCAATTCCAAGAAAGGAAATCGCACTAGGAAGAGAATGTTTTGCAGAACAGGATAACTCACTCTAGAAAATGGCTATAAATCTAAAGTTCAAAATAAAACATTGGTGTCAAAGTACTCTTTCTGGATAGCATATAGAAAGAGTTCTTTCAAATGATCTAATCAATGAATGTCATTCTTGGCTCAGCTTTGTTAGCTACTCACTATTAAAACACTTCTCTCTACTAACCATCATTTGCTTCTAATAGCTGCTAGATGACTGGTGTGAAATGAGTCGGACAGGTGGGGCATGGAAAAGAAACAAACGTCACCACTGCCATTAATTGAAACTCCTCTTTGGCAATCTATACTACAGAGCAATGCCAGGCTACAGCACCAGCACAACTCTCTCTCTCTCCCTCTCCCTCTTCTAAACAAAAACCAAGTTCACATAAGCCCATTTACCATATTTAGGCAATGTTGTTCACTACAACATTTGGAAATGACTACACTGTAGAATTCTAAGTAATTCTAATTAGGAGATCTCTTTTCCCCACCTTTGTCTTTTGTTCTACACATAATCTGTATTAGCATGTGGACAAGAGAATAAGGCCAAGTGCGAAAAGGGCCCTGGTTATTAAATTGACCAAACCCTTACTAAACTTTTAACCACACCAGTATCAGTGTTGAAGTGATCTGTTAACACGAGACACCCACAAGATCAGTATATTGTTAAGACTGAGTCAGATACTAGGACATGGAGACTTGTTCCTATAGCAGTATGTTAGCATTTAGGGTTACAGGATCACACACAGAAATGAGCTATCTCATATATCGCAGTACTTTCCCATCCCATTCTGTCACCCAGCAACCAGTTCATAAACATTCTTGCACACTTCCTAATTCTTCTCAACAGTAATGACCTTGAAGCAGAAGCTAGCCCAATTAATTCTAGCTGACATTTTTCCTATCTCTACTGCAAGGGAAAATCTGGGTTTGTGAAGTAAGCAAGCAGGCACAGTGTGGTATAAGGCAGCCTGGAAGATGGCAACACAGTAGCCAAGCTTACAGGTATGGATCTAGCCTCTAATGCAGTGGTTCTCAACCTTCCTAATGCCGCGACCCCTTAATGGAGTTCCTCATGTTGTGGAGACCCCCAACCACGGGGGTGGAGCAGCTGGGAAGTGGGAGGGAAGGGTGGTGGAAGACTTGTCGCGACCCCTCTGAAAGGGTAGTTTGACCCCCAAAGGGGTCCCGACCCCCAGGTTGAGAACCACTGCTCTAATGGAAATCAGTACTCCGTACTTTATTCTTCTAACCTTATTCAATGGGATGATAAACATTAAGCTGTCAACTTCACAGAGAAACTAATCTCATGTCTGTTAAAATAACAGTAGGTTTGTTTGTTTAAAGAAAAACCTAGCTGCTATGATTAGAAACACATATTTCATAGTCAGTGATTGGTATATAAAATGTGTTCCTCAATACAAAACTGATGTTCTAGTATCCAAATTGGAAGGAGCTAATCAATGAAAACACAACAGTAATGCTACAGATTTCAAAACTGATGTTTTGTTCTTAATTTATAAGACTAATTTAAGCAAGATTTGACTTGCAGATTATACAAGTCCTGATGTTGCCTCTATGTTGACTCCTGGCTTTTAGATCCTTTGCAGACACCTTGACAGCTCTACATCAGATACAAGCCTACTTCTTAGCCAAAAGTTTATCCAATTGTTCAGCTACAGTGACAGCACAATAATTGCTATCAAAACATAAATATTTCTCATAGACATGCAGGCCCAAAAACAAATTTAAAGAAGAGTTGTGTTTTTTAAGGATGCTTTGCTCATCAACACTCTTCAGCTTTGAAATAAAAAGGGGGGGAGCTCAGGAGAAGCCACCACCCCCTCCTTTCAAGCTCTGGCCAAACTCATTCTTCCAGAAAACTCTATTTGTATACTACCTCTCCATGGCACAGTCAAAGCAGTTTAAAAGCCATATCAAAGAAAATATAAAAACAAAATACAATAATCATATATGAACACATAATATAAAATATAAAAACAAAATACAATAATCATATATGAACACATAATATAAAAAGCCATACATTTTAATATAAAATCCTAACAAAAAGTTCCCAAACACACCCACCTATATATACACATCACACATAGCTGTTTACCTCTGCACAGCATTTGGCAGCCTTTAGGCCCACTCCCAGTTAGTTCTTTTCTGCAGAATTCAATGCCCGAGGCAATTAAGGTCGCAAGCAGCTGTTCTTTAGCAGCTTCTCCATCGGAGGTTGAATTCATACCACAGCAAAAGAACATGATTCAAAAGTGGTGGGCTTTGGTGGCTGCCACATGCTAGTGTCTTCATCCCACCTCTAACCCACACTGAAGACCAGAAAATACACTCCCAAAGTCCACTTTCCAGCTTTTAATATGTATTAGAGGTGGGAAGGGAAGAAAGCGCTGCCACATGCTATGACCAATAAGCTACTTTTGAGATGCTTTTTCCATGTGTGTGCATGCAGGCTTAGATCCACAATCACAGAGAATATGAACTCCCCAAAGACAGGAAGCTGAATAATTTTTCCAACTAACCACTTCTAGCTGATGTGGCCCAACAAAAGACTGAAGATAAAATGTACTTTGCTGTACATTCTTACTCCTTAACGGCTAGTTTAACTGGCAGAAATTCAGTATTTCAAAAGAAGATTTCTTGTTTTCTTCAAATTTTAATACTAACTTTTCTTTTTGTTATTTACATTTGTTAATGAGCATTTTAAAGAGAAGAACATTGGTAGCATACTGGAAATACAGCCCAAATGCTGTAATATACTTCGGAAATTCAACATCTATTATGTCAACATCTATTATGTCAATAGAGTTGACATAATCTTTTGCTTTTCAGATATTCTGCTTTAAAAAACTCAGTTTTTGTTTTAAGAGAGTAAAAAAAACAGCAAAGATCACATAAGGGAAAAGGTCAATGGATATTTAAGTAGCCACAGATCATATACAGTTAAGAGGCAGCCTGAAACAACAACACACACAAACAACAACAACACAGCATTGCATTGGCTAGGCTTGATCACTAGCTCAATCTTATTTCTCTTTCTTCAGTTTCCCTTCCTTGGGACTAATAGATCTGCGAAGACTGATATTACCCTTCCAGTAGGTTCTCAGATGTATTAAAATGAAAAAAAGTTTTTTTAAAAACACAGCTTTTATTTTTAGTGACTCAGAATTCTCTAGACTACAGAACTAGCAGAAAAAAACGTAATAAAATTGTAATTGTAAAAAAACTGAAACAAAGGGCCTTTCTGCACTTGCAAATGTTCCACAGCAACAAGTATGTGTGTTAATGTGAAATATGGGAGGCCCTGCCCACCACTAGTCTGCTCTATGTGCATGACATGGAACATGATCCAGATCAGGAGACTCCTGATCTGAATTGCTAACTGGGATGCACTGGCATACTAGTGGAGTGAGAAACAGCAGAAGATTCATGCTTCCATGTTTACAGCAGACCTATTTCAGTGGGTGACCTTGTTGCACCACCAAAAATGCCCCCTCTGGGGCTCTGAGACTACTGGAGCTCCAGGCTGTTGGTGCTCATGGAAACCCACTCTAAAGATCACACAAACTTCAGGGCCAGCACAGAGACTAGTCAGGAACACAACATCATAGCACAGACTGTGCTTTTCCTGACTAAGGGATGGATCGTCTGATGCAAACACAATGGACCAGACCAACAAAGGCAAGCACAGAAAGGCCAGAAGTTTTATCTGCATAAAATTACTTGACTTCTAAATACTTCTACCATCTATGCATCAGAGGATAGACGTTTTGAAAAGCATTAGCTAAAACCTAAAACACCGAAACCAAGTGGGACAAACCATTTTGCAAGGAAAGAGTAAAAAAATGCAAAGATTTTAAGTATTAACCTGGTTTATTGTCCCAGTTCCTTCTGGGAGGAAATGCTCTTAAAGTTGAGTCAAAGTCCCATATTTACTCTAACAACTACCAAAAGAAAATGACTTATGACATTAAGAATGACAGCCAGCAACATCCAACAACAGATCAATCAATAAAGGAACTGTTTATCCAGTATGTTGCATGTTCAGATTCAATTTGTAATATGTGCAGGTGTTAACATGAATGATTGCATGTGTCCAATTGTAAAATCAGTACAAGGACTGGATTCTTCCACAAAGTAGAACTAAGGTTTTTATCTTGGTGGAAAGGGGAAATGAGGATGATGATAACTATGTACCCTCATCAATGAACACATATAACTATAACTAGTCTTCTAAAGAGTTGAGCAATTGAGTAATGAGATAATAATGTGAATCAGCCCTGTACCAATTTGTCTGAAGTCCAATGTAATATGATTCTGGGCAGATGGAGAACTCTCTGTAAAGCCCTGGATCAATATGGCCCAGCTGCCATTTAACTTTCCTTAAGCTTTCTAATTATACTGTTTTATGAAGGATTCAGTTAGTCACAATAACCCAGAAATAGATGACAAACAGTGGTCATCCCCTAGCAACAAAACTAGGTCTTCTCTGACAACATGTGTAACAACAGAGATAATACAGTTGGGTTCACGGGCATGGTAGTTTTTATATTTGCTTTCATTTTCATTTCCACTTTATCTCGCAGCAGAAAGAGAATTTGCTTGTTCTATTATAACAACAGGTAGTGTAAGAATTTTCGGTTCTTCACTCCTTACTACCAAGATACAAAGGCTGTTTCTGCACGTACCTTACGTGGCTTGGATCTTTTTATTGTCTCTCTTTGTATTTGTATTAGAGCAGTGGTTCTCAACCTGTGGGTCATGACCCCTTTGGGGGTCGAACTACCCTTTCAGAGGGGTTGTGACAAAGTCTCCTGCCTTCCCGCCCCATCCTCATCTGAGCTGCCCCGCCCCTGTGGTTGGGGATCTCCACAACATGAGGAACTGCATTAAGGGGTCGCGGCATTAGGAAGGTTGAGAACCATTGGATTAGAGCAAGGCACTTAGATCAATTACATCACAAGGGTTTGGGATTATTAAAAGGAGCTCTTCAAAATGAAAACTCTGGACCAAGATATATTTCCATAATCACTAACATTCCATTACACTTTCACTAAAGAAACTTTACCACCTTATACATCTCTTATTGGTCTGATATATTTTGGGACACATGTATACTGGCATTCCATGAACTTCTATGTAATTACTTGTAGCCATATCCTGCACATTACCTTTTGGGATTAACTGTATATTATCAGCAGCAGAAAATAACACAATGTAATCCAATGCAAGTCTATGCAATCTAACCCTCTTAAAGGAACTGAATGACTCTTTAGAGTATTCAGGGTTGCAGTGCAAGTCAGCAGTAGCACAAAGAGTCCAATAACATGATGACAAAATACACAATATAGCCAAAGTTAAGTATCTTAAAGACTTACTGATTTCAAACAACAGGCTTTAAGTCAATAGGATTTATGGATTGCATCCTAACAGACTGAAACATGTATTTGCTATTTGTTTGTTTGTATTTTTCTGTCTTTTGGTGCCACTGAAGAAGGAAGGAAGGAAGGAAGGAAGGAAGGAAGGAAGGAAGGAAGGAAGGAAGGAAGGAAGGAAGGAAGGAAGGGATTGAATTGGATTGACCACAAAGTACTCTTTCTATAAGGTCCACAGACAAACTAACAGCTAATTCCCAGCCACTTCATTTTTTAATTTTGGTATGCCACTCCATTTTTTAAAATTTTGCAGAAGCATGATCAGGGAAATGTTTTTTGTTTAGAGTTCTGTTACCTATCAGATGCTGTTGAGCAAAATGCATCTTTAGTGTAAATTCCAGTGTCCAAAGTTCCTTAGTCCAAAATGAATCACAGGAATTTGACCATTTTTAAAAATATAATCTAACCTACTTGAACCTTAAAATGAAGTTTTATAGAACCATAAAGCTCAAGGCTACTTGGGTCTCACAAGCCAGTGAAGGAAAATTTCAGTATTTCCCCGTTCTGACATTAAAAGAGACTGTCTGACTGGACCAGCGCAGAGGCAGGGCTTTGTGACACTTTATTTATGACAATAAATTTCAATGCAGTTTACATGGCATTTAAAAAAGGGATATACACAGTTTTGTAAAAAATGCATAGAGCCATTTCCAGTTGAATATATGGCCATTCTATGTGGAACATGGCCAGCATGGGCTGCCCTAAAACAGTCTTTGCTGACACAGCCAGGAGAACCCTGGCTTTTTGGGGAAAGTGTGGACATCCTTATATGGAGCATAACACAAGACTTGTGTGCTTGCCCAGGCCTTGGTTTGATTAGATGCCTGTCATTTTTGTGTGTCTGGAGGTTATTTTGCTTCAACTCTTTGCACAATGCATGAAGTTCAGAACTGCAGGACAGGGAGCTACATTTTACTAAAATGCTGTTTGCACATGGGTTTGAAACCATTCTTATCTCTTTCATTGTGCTTCGTCTGCACGTGTGTAAGAGATTTCTGCTTTCAGTCTGCATGGGAGCAAGCATCAGAGAGCTTCCTTCCCAGAGACCCTTTTAATTTCAAACTCTATTCCTCCATCTTCTGAAATGGTGATGACATGCCGCCTGGTTGCTTGTGCATCTGAGCAATTTAACAGCACATGGATTGTCACCCTCAACCTCTTATTCTACATCTGGAAAGAGGTAGAAGTGGAATCTTTGCAAACAGACAATGGAATCAGAGTAAAAATATGGTGACCAGCCAGGAAAGCAGACACTGGATAAGCATGTGAAAGCACTCAAGTTCCATCTAGACACTGCTTACTCTTTCCATTATTTTTTGACTTTCAAATATAAAGCATGGATATTCTGGAATATCCAGAAATAGCAGCATAAATATGCAACATCTGGATGTAGCCTCCGTATGGACGGTGTCATAATTGCTGGATTAGAACTAATGTCTGACAGGACACAAGGCACTAGTGTGACTATGAACAATTATGCATTGGCCAGTATACTGGAGTGTCCCTTGCGTACACTGGTGCCGTCTAAGGGAGTCCCTCTAATGTAAAGGAAAACACATTCTCTTCCTCTGTAAACACTGTTCAGATACCTGAAATGACCATCTCTCTCGTCACTTTAGTTTTTTTAAAATTACAATTTAGCTTTTTCCTCTACAGGCTTCTGATAAGAAGAGTTTATTTGTTCGTTTGTTTAAATTTTTATCCTGCTCTATACCCAAGCGTCTCAGGGCAGGTTACAACATATAAAAGGAACACATTAAAACCATAACATATTAAACATATTAAAACCATAAGAGTGCTTGGATGTGGGGAGGAGGAGCTGTTCCCTTTCTTAGCCAAAGGCTAAAGAGTTCCCCCCCTCCTTGAACACTGAAAAAATATAACGGGTTGGACAGAATGAACGTTGTTAACTGAAAACAAATTGGTTGCTTCATCCACAATATGTTAATCTCCTAAGCATGTAGTGACTAATAGTTTAATAGAGAAAAAAGATGAGTTGACTTAAGAATCAAGTAAGAGGACAGAGTGCAGGTCAAGGCAGCAAGAAACAGTACAGAAGCCTTTACCAAGGTTTACCAAATTAAGTTGTGAAATCATCTGACTGACTATATGCACCTTATACCTCTAAATCTGCAGTTCTCAACCTGTGGGTTATATCTGACATACAAAACTAAGAAAATTGGGATGAACCATCAGAAATAACATGTGCTCCAAAAAAATTAATATCTTTCCAAAAAGCATAGATTCAGAAGTCCCTGACAAACTTCAGAGGAACTGGTTGTCAAACAGATCACAAGCTGTCCTGTGGAGATCTTTGTAGTTCCTTTCTTTTACATAAGTGAGCATGTATCTACTAAGAGAATGAAAATGCTTTACAAGAATCTTTCCATTATGAAGCAGCTAGGTGTGTTGTCTGATCCAGTAAAAGACTTTTAACACTTGGTTGCACTGTAAAAAATCTACAGTATCAACTGCTTTCACAATGGGGAAATGACTCATTCAGAAGGCCTGGCAGATGTTACATTATACACACATGAAAATCTTCAACAATACCTATATAAGGAATTTGAATAATTTAGCATGCAGGTTGTTATCAACCAGCAAATTATAGCAAAGCAACTCAGGTGAAAAGTTATCTTTGAATTTACGAAAGCTAGTTGCTGCAAAAAGGCACTGCAATAACATATTCACAAAACAGATACTCTTTAATTAAACAAGGTATTTAAAATGAAAATTATATACAGGTATATTAATCCCCCTTGTTTTATTTTAGGTACAATGTTTCTATTGTTATTCATTCTCTTTTACCATGCAAGAAAATTTTTGTAATGGCAATGGCAGGTGATTTTAGATTGGGTTTGGGATGGGTTAGAAGTTTTTCCTCTTTAAATTCATGGAGTTTTTTTGCATTATATAGTTTTTCATTATGTCAGAATCAGGTAGAAAAAGATAAAGGGGAAAGAGCGTCTTGGGTTCTGCCATACAGTGTCACCAGAGTATAAACTTAAATTGGTCTTTCTGCACTCTCCAATACTACAGTGAGGAAAGGATCTAAGGGCCTCCCTTCCACATGCTAGTGCATTTTAAGGGAGGCCCTGCCACCTTCTAGTATGCTCCATTTTCAAAGAACATAGCATAGACTGGACCAATGTTTTACAGGTATACAGTACCTTTTTAAAGTGTAACCTGACATACTAGGAGGTGGTATACCATACTATAGTGGCTTGCAGACAAATCACCTCCATAGTTTGGTATACCATAGGAGACCACAGGGCAATCCAAAGGAACCCTCCACATCTGCTCCGAAGCTGAGGCAAGCTTCGGAGACACTGTGAAGGCTGGCAATGGGCAGACCATCCCAATGCTAATTGGTTTGTTCCTCACAGGAATAATCTGTTCCAGCTTAATACAGACTGCTCATTCTGGTTCAGGATGTCTCAATCTGTACCAGAATAACAAAGGTAGCTGCAAATACTGCCACACTCCAAGGTAAAGAAGTAACAAAATGTACTTCTTCCTTTTGATGGAACTTAATGTTTATTGAATTTACCTCTGTAATGTATTGATTACAAATCAGTTCCTGTCTTCCCCAAATCTCTTGAATATTCAAAGTTGAATTCTTAACATTAGTCTTTTTAAAATGACACAAAATCATTTTCCTTCCTTACAGATTGCCTTTAGTTAATTATATGTTGTTCCAACAAACAGTTTCCTATGTTGTAACCAAACTCACAGCTGTGTTTGTCTCTATTTCAAATAGGCATATTAAATACATTTTTGATAGTAAAAAGACAGAATTGAAGGCAATTTGTTGCAATTATCTGTTTAAAAAATCCAAAAACAAAAGTTAAGCCGTTTTTCCTCCATTTGTTTTTGTTTTACATTGGTATTTATAGATTTTAAGTTTCTGCAACAGAACAGCACTAGTGGGAAATGATTAGTAAAAGTATATTCATGATATATTTATAATAAAATGAATATAGTTACAATATATTGTAATATAAATCATATATTCACAATATAGCTCTAAAGAAACAGACGGAATATTCAAGTAAACCAATCTGCATGGGCTGGTATATCACACCAGGAAATGATGTAATACTAGTATACCGAATCATGAAGGGCAGGTGAGCAGAATGAAGATGGCACAGGTTAAGTGCAGAAAGGACCTATGACTTCACTAAACTGTTACTATCTGAAGGTCAACAATCGAACGTACACAAACTTGACCTTTTCTTTCTTTTTTAAAAGTGAACATTTGACCTACATTTTTCTTTGACACTATGCTTTACCTCTGTTTAAAGTAACCTGGGATTATGAAAGCTATCCCCTTCCTTCCCCCTGCTCTCTACAGACGGAACCTATGTGGTCAATCATGAAGAAAGGACCTTCAGCAGTATGAATTTGCTAGATGAGAAGAGTCGTTTCTAGCTCTTGAATAAATGTTTATATTTTTCATTAAAGATGTATGCAGCCCTTGGATTTTGGGCAAAATGGCAAGTTTTATGCAATGCCATGTTCCAATGGACACGTCAAGAAAACCATGGCAGATACAACCTCAAAGAGATGCATAATATATTTAACTTTTGTTTACAACATTATAGTGTGAGAAATTAAGGCTAACAATGTATATAGGCAAAATAACTTAAAACAGCTTTAAACTGAGGGGGAGGCTAGGACTGGTACTGTGGTTATACAACTAATAAAAGTGATTAGTTCTGCTTCCCCCCTCCCCCACCTTGATGTTTTCTAGCTTGTATCCTTCTCCTTCTTGCTGATAGTCTGCCTCTTCACAAAAAGAACAGGTGATCCTTCCAGCTGAGAAATGCTGTTTGCAACAAGCAAAGCTGTGGCAAAACTGTCTGGGTGAGAGAGATTTGGGTACATTCAAAAGGAGGTGTTGTCTATCCTTTTACATAACGCTCAAGAAATTCACACAGTACTTTGACATATGCTTTATAACAGACATTGGCAATAGACTTTCAGGCTCCACTTGAGTTTATTCAGTCTCCTTTAAAACATAATCTAGGGTTTTCTTTCCATTCCATTTTTCCCTTCCTCCAAAAAAATGAATGCAATGTATATGGCTTTCTCCCCCCACCCCCAATTTTATCTTTACAACAACTTTGTTGTGTGGTTTGGTCAGGACTGGGATAGTGACTGGCAACAGGTTTGTAGTTGAAGGGGGACTCAATCCCTAATCTTCTAGTCTGTGCATGACTTCACTGTTAACACAAATCATGAACCAAGCAACAGTCCTGGCCTCTATACCTACTAACAGTGATAGACTGCAGGTCAACACTCATGTGATAATGGAAGTGAGATGAAACACAACTGGAATCCACTCTTTGATCACCCTGAAACATAAGCCCTTTCTGCATGGACCTTAATTCAGATTAAAAGCCTATGTGTAAGGATCTAGGTAGACATACCCCCCCCACTGGTCTGTTCCATCTGCTTTAGACAGACCATGATGCCAGACAGGGAGACCTTGTTCAGTATCACTACCAGTGTAATAGGGGGTCTGATCTACAACATGAGAGGCCCCAGGTAGGAACTTTGTTCCTCGCTCTCAGAGGCATGGGAATGCAGACCTGAAGTTCACACAGTGCCATTATCCTCTCACCCACAACTTTCCCGTATTTTAAATCAGCATAGACTGGATGTTCCAGACACATTGATTCTGAATGCAGACCTTTGTAGGCAGAAAGGCTCTTTGGAGAGAGGGACCAGCAAGGTTTTCAAACACATCTACCCCGCTCCACTGCTATGATTCTAAATTCAAAAGTCATCATTGCTCCTGGGCATGGTCCATTTCTTACATTGACACATTTAGAGAGAATCAGCTGTCAGACATATTTCAAAAGGAAAATAATTATGACTGAGCTCTGGTAGTTCATGTATAATATCTTTGTTTAAAAAAAAATGCCATGGCAGTCTTGCTTTCTGTACCCTTTTCTTCCTCTTCCTGAATTTCATCTGTTCCTTGCTTTGGATGAGAAATAAGCAAACAAAACAAAACTGCATTGTAAACTACCATACCATGAAGATATTTGGGTAGAGTTTTTAAATGAATAAATAAATACACATGCTGAATTTGTTGGGGAACCACATAATGACAACTTAAATATGCTCTTAGCTGAAAGCCAACAAGACCTTAAAGGGTTACAGTAGTAAATCTCTTATCTAACATGTCCAGTTGCCTCTTTATTTGTAAGGACTGCAAAGTTTTCAAAATCATCTGTTATCTTTATCCTATGAAAAATGAGTCACCTGGATGGAATGCATACATCAACAGGGATCTTACCATCTTCTCATTAGGTACTAGTCTGAAATTTATCTTGGAAGAATTTGACGAGTAAATGAAACCAACCTCATCTAATGATGAACTGAACCATTTGCTCTATGAAGCTATGCTCTAACTCCAACAATGAAGTGAAAAATTAGAAACACAACAGAGTAATAGAGTGCATGATTGCAAATCAAAGGTCTGAGGCACAGTTCCCAAGGTGGAAAGCCACATTACAGATGAGGGGGCAATTCTGCACTGGCCAGTGATTCAACCAGGACTAGGGGTGTGCATGAAGCCATTTTCCACATTCTATTTGAGTTGAATAGAATGCCTGTGGGGGTATTCGTTTCTGAGCACAGATATTCTACAGAATAACCATGCCCGGAATGAATCAACCCTCTCCCCTACCTCCTATTCCCACCCTTCCCCCACTTACCTGAGCACCTTGCTGCCGCCTTCTCTGCACCGTCTCCACCCTTCTTCTGGGGTAAGTGGGCCCCGGGAGGCAAACAGAAGTTCTCTGGTGGTGGCCCGTGCCTCTTTCAGGGCCCTCTGAAACTGCGAACAGGCTTTCCAGGAGGTAAATACAGGCCTTCCGTTACCTGAAGGCCCGTATTTACCTTCTGGAAAGCCTGTTCGTGGTTCCAGAGGACCCTGGAAGAGGCCCAGGCTGCCACCAGAGCAGGTAAGGGGCCCCTGGAGAGGCAGCGGGGTGAGATTTGGGGGAGGGTGGCCGGGGTCGATAGAAGCTTCTACAGATACTGCATTATCCAATTTGTGAATGGATAGGGCCCTTTGAATAGTGCCCTATTCAATACATCCATCAATACATGCGGATTCTGATACATGAGTAATTCGTGCACATACCTACCCAGGACCTCACTAAAGCACAACTGTGGTACACCAGCCAATGCATCCTAGATATCCCCACTATCATGCCAATTGACATATTGTCAGGCTTTTTTAACACCCATCAAGAGTACCTGAAGCCAATATAACAAAGCTGATATCTAGAAGATGTATTTATTTATCTGTTGCTGAATAGTTCCTTTTAATTCTTTGCTGTCTATACAAAGTTCCTATAACCAGTCTCTCTTGTTACTCCTCTCAATGCTCTCCAGAGGGCAAGACTGTTAGACAAAATTTCCATGCAAAATTTTCCTTAGTTTACATAACAAATGGGAGCCATTTTTCTGCATCTGATAATCATAACTTTTCTTCACAATTCCAAATATTCTTATAGCCCCGCCCCCTGCAAAAAGAAAACTAGAAATATTTAATGCAAAAAAAATTAAGCTATATGAATCAGTATTTTTTTCTTAGTATCTAATGTGCAAAATAATCCACAAAAGAATAAAGAGGCAAACAAAATTAGCAATTCCCCTCTTCCTGAGACCTTGGGCAGATATTGTCCAAGCAAAAGAAACAGAGCTAGATGTACAAATATTTTGACTGTGTGTTTATATTTTATAATTAATGCTTTTCCTCTCCCAAAGCACATGCATCATGAAACATAATAAAGACAATTGGCTGTGATCCTAATAATTTACTGTGTCTAGAATACAAGCAGGACAAGCTTTGCAGAACATAAAAACATGTGAACGAAGGACTTGTGAAAATTCAGGCTTCTATTCTACACAATCTTAATTCTAGAAGAGAGAAAATCAGTTCTACATGCATCCATGAATTTCAACACCCAGAAGACAAAGGACCCTGTGGATAATTTCATTCTGTTAGGACTGAAAATAAGACTTCTCAGCTAACAAATATATAACCATTCTGTCACGTAATGTGCATGAGACAGCACAGTTTACATGCTTCCATATGTTGATAATTCATGTATTATGCTATTTTAATTGTACTTAATTTTCTCCTTGACCTAAACAAAGTTACGGTAATTTCTGCACAGCATGGGCTATCCCATGCCACACTAGGTTTAGCTACCAACCACCAGTCCCAAGAGCTGTCCGCATTTCAGACAGCCCATGCCAACCACAAAAGTTCCTAGTCTTCAGTTTCCATCCGGGTCCTTTTCAGCAGCACATTTCTGGTGCCACTGCTAAGTGCCAATCTGAAAAGGGGCCAGGCCTGCCACAGGAGCCCATAGGGGCACCCTCCCCATCTCCTCTTCATGGTTCGGTATACCACAGTAGTCCACTTGTAAGCTACCTTGTCAAAGACTCTCAGGGCAGCAGGATTCAGCCATACCCCACTCCATTGCTTCATTCAGTGTGAACTATCATGTGAAAGATACTTCTTGAATAAACTGAGGATGAACAAATAGTTTTAAAAACCCACTATTTGGTCTAGTAGTTAGGAAGCCAGACTCTTATCTGGGAATACCGGGTTTGATTCTGCACTCCCCCACAAAGCCAGCTGGGTGAACTTGGGCTAGTCACAGCTCTCTTCTGAGCTCTCACAGCCCCACCGACCTCACAGGGTGTTCTGCTGTGGGAAGAATAATAGAAAGCCTTGTCGGCTGCTTTGAGTCACCTTAAATCGGTGAGAAAAGTGGGGTAGAAAAGCCAACTCTTCTTCTTAAATTATCTTTAAAATAAAGCATGCAGCAAAAACTAAAATGTGGCAATAATTCACATGTGAAGGATAAGATACAGGAGAAATATCAGATTAAGAACAAATTTGCCTGGAATATTTTAAATACATAACCTTACACGTATCTTATTCACGCACATTCCTAAAGTATTTTTTTAAGCCTTGGAGCTTATACCCAGTTAAGTATGCAAAGATTTAGATCTCAGGACAGATGCCAACAACAAATTCCACTGGATTAACATGCAGTCATTGTTATCACCATCATTAATTTGTAAGTGCAAGCTTGGCAATGGTATCACTATTTTTCATAGCCTGATTGGGGTTTGGCTGGAAGAAGACTGCTGTTTTAAGATTATCTGTTTGTCTCCTGATCCTGGTTTACTCCTGTCATCAAGTTCACTTTCCCAGTTACTGCTTCAGGAGAGAGTTGAAGGCAGCAAAGCTACTTCCTACAGTCCCACCCAAGTATCAAGAGATATGTATTGATGCTGCTGGCAGTGACAATATCATTCTTCCAAGTAGGAAGATCTGTACTAACCAAACCCCAGGGCAGCTGGCAGATCCAATGCTTTAATTGCACAGTAAGTAGCTTTATTTTTAAAATGTATAAGATGTCTTTGACCACATGGAGTAATGACGAGATGGCATTTATGTACGTCTAAACAACAAGACACTAAAACTACCTGGCCACAATCCAGCACAGAATTATAAAGCTCACTTAACACTTTGTTGGATTACTGCCCTTTTTTGGGGGGGGGGGGGTATTTTTAAAGAAAAAACTCCACCCAGATGTCTGAAAATGCACATCTGTTAGGAATTGTGCAATAAAGCCAAGTTTCTGAACTGAAAACATATTGCTTCAATAACAACCAAAGGTTGCTACCTAACTATAAGTCACATACACTGTATTGCCAAAATAAATTGAAAGCAGCAGCTATGTAGGAAATGGAACATCAGGGGACCAAGAGGCACTATTTCAGGCGTAGTGCAGAAGAAAATCTGTGCTTCTGTGTCTGGAAGAAAAGCCAAGTAAATAACATTCATGGATGCATAGCCCAAAAAACTTTGCTAGTATACTGAGCATAATGCATTTTTCATACCACCTAAAACGTATTTAACTGTTATGGAAGCTTGCTTAGTTCATTGCAGTCATTTCCATTCACTATGTAATAATGTTGAAATCATTCAAATTGCAATATAGCCACATGTCAAAGGTGCTAAAAGGCAAAAAATACTGAAGGAACAAACAAGCTGGCACCAGTTGACTGGCCTATGATCTTGAATTTAACCCTTTAAACTTATCCCAGACTATTAAGAATAACTAACATAAACTATTTCTATATGCAAAATATTGTGTGTTCTGTCTCTTCTGGTAAAGTTCATAAATATACACTCTAAGCTGTATTTTAAAAACCCACAACCCTTAGCTCATGGAGGGATAACCAAATAACTTTTAAAGTGCAAATGATATATTTATACCTCTGCTACCAAACTTAATGAAATTTGTAGTACAAAACTGCAGATATGCAAGATCCCTACAAAAATTGTTGCTGAGGTTTTTGTTCTTGTTAAATTAAAAAAAAAAGATTTTGATCCACAACTATGGTGAGCTTGCAAATCTGCACTTTTGGACAAAATTGTACTACAAATTTCACTAAGTTTGGTAGCTGAGTTCTAAATGTCTGGAATGCACCAGTGAAATTGGATCAGCTGAAGCAGTCTACAAGTCCTGGAACAAAGCCATCTGCATTTGGATTGTGGGTCTGGGACACCTTCCATGCCATCTCCAAAGCTTGCACAAGCTTTGTAGCCAGGCTATGAAAGCTTTGATGGCTTGGAACAAAAGTTCCTGGCTTGGGAGTCCTTGGGACCCATTTTGGTGGCTTGTTTTGTTGTGTATCTAAAATGGTTCCACCTGATAAACTAGAACATGGAGGCATGTGTCTTCTCTACTATTCGGTTTAGCAGCTACTAGGCCACTGACTAAGCAGCCATTTTTTGCTGCCTAGTCCATTCTATGTTGCATCCAATGCAGGGAGAGTATATGAGCAGGGAGCAGGCCCTTCTTATACCAAAACAATGGTAAGTGCAGAAATGTCAAAAAATCAAAATGAATGTCTAAAAGGTTGTTCTGACCCATCGCATCACTCAATAAAAAAGTGATAAATGCCACAATACAAACATGTAGATGATGGAAGAAAATAAAAAAATTATACCCCATAGATGCAAAACTGCAATGTCACTATGAGCACAGAAAAGCATTTGCTGCAGAACCCTTGAGCCACATATACAAATATATAAACATTATTTATCTGTGGTATACCAGAAGACCACAACGGCTATCTACCATTCTCTCTCATTCTTATAAGTTCAGCACTGCAAGCTCTGATTGGATGCTGTTCAGTTTTTCTGGTGTATTCCAGATGGCACCATTACTTCTCCTTTAAAATAACCAAAGGGATATGCACAAAAAAATATATGGATGGTCTCTGACAAGGGAGCTTAAGGAGTTATGCTTTTATGCTAACAGAAGTCTAAAATCCCTTTCTGGCACTTTTCCCTGGTTCTAATGGCATGGGATTGCAGTCAGCTAATTGGGTGCATCCACTGACACAAAAGTAGCACGACAGACTCATCATGTCTCACCCCACTAACATTCTCTAGTCATGCTTCTACTGTGCTTCAGGAGTACCTGCGTCTTTTTAACCAGATGACAGTGGAACAATCAGTACAACTATGACACTTCAATAAAGAAGGAAAAAGTAATACGGCAAGTAAAAGCACTTGCCAATCTACAAGGAAATAAGAGACCACAGGAATCTGGTTCAGCATCAAACACATTAAAAAAAGGTACAACATTGTAGGATGGTATAAACAAATTCAGAAGTAGACAAATTGTGTATTTGTTAGTGAAAGAACATTTGCTTTCTATGCAGAAAACTCAAGATTCCACCTCCTCTTTTCAGATAGCACAGGAGAAAACTTCTATCCCAAATTCTACTCAACATAAGATAATGCTAAGTTTAATGGACCAATAGTAAGACTGAGTAGAAGACTTTCTAACAGCCAAGTCCTGTTTTAAAACAAATTAGATTCAGGTAAGAATGAGTACTTCTTAGTAATATTCTATTCCATATCTGTGGGTTTCATTTCCCAATTCCACACAAATATAAATGAATATTTTCACTGGTTTGTACACACTGCAAAGTTATTCAGCCACATGAATGAGGAGTCAGTGTGAACTAGGTTAAAGTGCTTTAATTCAGATTTCAGGACACCAAACATGCTCAGAAAGCAAATATCTGTACTAACAGAAGCAAGAATTCTGCTCTGCAGATTTGAATTAATGCATTCAAAATTGTGCAGCAATCAGTTTTAAATCAAATTATTCTGTGACTAGGAAAGCACCAACACACACAATCTAGAATAGCCAATGGGGATCCTGAACATGCAACAATGCATCTCAGGACTTCCCCTAACACCCAAGAAGCTGCTGAGCTACTACAGTAGTTCACAGCCTGGGCTAACAGCCTGGGCGGGGGCGGGGTGGGGGTAGAGTTAATTCTTACAGCAAGACTTCAAAATGCCAAGTATGTTCATCCATCATCACAAAGTTGGCAACTCCCGATATAATCTTTTCATGCTACTTATGTACACCAAACCTTTGCAGATAAACACAGGCAACAAGACTAAATTCTGTTTTGAAAGAAAGAAAATAGCTTTAAGAAAATGAAAAAAAAAACACCAAAACCCTAAGGGATATTTATGAAATGGCTGTGGTTTATTTTTATACATTTTAGTGATGAATATTGAAAAGTTGTTTGCGATAATTCAGCATTTAACATTCTCTTTAACCTCTGACTTATTAAAGGTCTTTCAGCCAGTAGAATATTCATGGGCTAGCTTCATTCCTTACCTTTGAGAGACAGGATAAGGCTCCGTTCTCTGGTAAAAATCCAAAAGGTAGCTGTAACTCATGTCTTGCCTGTCTTCAGCACAGCCAGCTGCAGAGGATGCCCAGGTCAGCAGCTTTTTCCTTGGCCAGCCAAAGGGAAGCAGCAATAGCAGCAGTGAGAGCAAACTCAATAGGGGAGGCGGATACCTTGTATGATGCTAGCTAAAGCATTCTTGCTTATTATGCACCCAGAGAAGAGCTCTTCATTTACAGATAACGAGGTTAGAGTAAGTGCTTCTGTATACTTCTACTGAAGTACTTTAGTCTTGCATGCTCCTAAACCATCTTTATTTGTATGCTTGCTTACTTCCTTGCTTTTTTGTTTCTTCATTTTTGATAAAGCTAAAGTAGATGGGATATACATGTGTTTTACTTATCAGGCTTCCGTATACCTTTTTCAGCTTTCATTCTTATTTCAAAGAAACATCATCCTGACACTGCAATAATTCAAATGAGCTACAATATCATAGGCTCCACTCTGCACAGATTATCCAAATTGAAAAATGATAGCCTCTTACGAGGTTTCCTACCACCTCTAGCGCAGGAAGATTTACCTGTGCTCCAACTCATGCAGGGAGGGGAAATGAGGCAAATGCCTTTTCCTACAGCAAGCAGATCATCAATATGCAAAGCACCTGTTTTCAGTTCAACTGGAATGGCAGTCTTTTCTAATTGCCACCTTCTCCTCCCCACAGGAACTGGAGCTCTGAGAATATCTCAGATCCCTACTGAAAATGTGTAATCTTTAAAACCTTTTACATCTATGCCTGTTTTATTTTGACATGTGCTGCCTAAAGGTCCACCTAGAAGTGAGTGGTGTCAAGATTCTTTGACACTTATGGCCTGTTCTCATTTACATTATTGGTGCAGTTCTGGATGCTCCAGGGGAGGTCTGTCCATGCTTTGCACCACTGTCACCATCCTGGAACCCTGACGGCTTCCTTCAGGTGCCGCAATCTTCTATAGCTGTGGACAAGTAAGAACATGTCTACAACTTCACTAGGAGCAGCTGGCAAGCTCCCAGTCATAGCATTTGCACTCTCTTCCAGGTGTGAACATAGAAAGGGAGGAGGGTAGCTGAAGCTGCACAATTGTGCACTATGTGGCAATCACCATGGTCAGGCGCTTGGCAGATGTTGCTGTGCCCGTTGCTGTGACAATCTGGACAATTCCAGCTGGACCATCTGCACTTGAAGTGCTGGCTGTCCAGCTGGGGAGTACATCAACACTGTTCATTCATGGTGGGTGGCTCCCTTTGCACCTGATCTTTGCTTAACTGGAATGGCATAAGAATAAGATTCCAGTGAGCAAAGTGCAAACAGGCTCTTACACTGTATAACAAACTTTCTTTGATCCATCACACAACAGGCTAGATCAAAGGGGTGGTTTCCCACAGTATTTGGGCTTCCTTGAAAGTCAGTTAATTCCTGGACAACAATTCTTGACAGTTCCAGATGTGTCCCCAGCTACCTACCCCCACTGGTTGAAAGGTATATTTTAACTTTAAGTACCTTTGTTTACAAGTAAATTACACAGGCCATGGGTCATACAGAAATATTACCTCATCCTTCCACTATGGATCTCACTGTATTTAAGTACCAAATTCACAAAAACACACAATGCAGCATGTGTAATTAATGACAGAGACCCTAATAGTGGTATGCTAAAAAGAGACACTTAGGTCCCAGCTACACTTGTTTTAATCTACATTCAAACCATCTTCAGAGTGAGAGAACACATCAGCAAAGGTATAAACAGTTTTCCTTGCATATTATCTAACTAAGGAAATTCACAGTTGGGTAACAAAATGAGAAAACAAAATTGCTGATTACTTTGCTTATCCATTTCCAACTTCTGAATGTGGATTAAAACTTAGGTGTAACTGTACCCACAGAAGTGAAATTAAACAAAAGGAGGCTAGTGCACATATTTATTTTTTATCAATAACACTGTTAATTTGATTATTAACATACAAACACACCCCTCTCTGTGCCATGTATAATCTATATCTAATTATTTTCCTTAGGAAAATCTGATCTGAAGAAAACATTTACTGGAATATAAACAAGTCAAATGGTATTGAACACTATCTTGTCATACATACACTCCACCCAACACAGAATACCTATGTTATTTTTAAATCCTGGGAATGACTGCTTAAGTCATAAGTATCAAACCAGAGCTGTGAGTCACTTCTGCATGGTCATCCTTAACATGCAAAAATAACTTGTTTACTCTGATGTTCCACTACACTCCTGATAGTGTAGCTAAACTACATGGATAGCTACTACTAACAGACAAAAAAAAATTATGATGCACAAGGGACAAGTTGAAAAAACATAAGACACAAAAAATTAAAACACCAATATCTACCAGTCTTCATATTTTTATACAGCATCTCGTTTGTTGAAAATGAGAACCTAAAAACAGCAGGCAAACTATGTTTATAGCCATGCTGTTCATGTAATTTTCAACATATTGACACAGTTACTGTATTTTTGGGAAAGATAAGTTGAGATCCTGATTCATCTTGAAGTTCAACAGTGAAACTATTTAAGCATTAGCATTCATAGTGGCACAGGAAGGTATCTGATTATATGCTCAAGAACACAGCAGTGTTGACACAAATGACACAAGCCTAAATGTAAATTAATTCATCCAATAAGCAGCCTCCTATTTTCCAGTATGCAGAATAATGGCACAATATGGACTAAACATTGGGGAAAAACCACATCCAGCAACCCCAGAAAAGCTGCCTCATAAATCTTTGAACATAACAGGTTACATCGACCCTTCCTTCTATTTTCATCTAGAGTCAACAAATACTTAGAAGGAGCATCACTAGTAGAGATAGTTTTAGGCATTTGAGGAGTCAGCTGCCTGCAACCCACAAATCCAAATCAAACAGAAAACTCAAACAAGAGAATCTCCACACTTCGGAGATTCACAGTGTCTCCCACTGGCACTTAGTCACAAAATTTATTTCTGTATCCATTATGTTTTATTTCTATGAACCCCATACACACTGTTGATCTGTGACTCCCGTTAGTCTTTGCCTTTGCCCATTCTTTCTGAGACTGATGGTAGTACATGCTCCAGCATGTTTTGGAAAATCTGGGGGAAAAGAGCACAATCCCTTTATGTTTATATTCATATAATTTATTGCCTTTCTCAGCATAAACCAAGGTGGAATTCAAAAATGACAAAAATGTAACACAAGCAGTAAACTATAAATAGAATGAAATAAAACATAGGTTTTTTATATCATAAAATAATATGTCATTAAAATATCACTAGTTAACATCATGCTCAATATTAAACATGCCAACTAGCATTTGAATCTGTTAAGGAGGATGTGTGTCAGGCTGTATTCACATAGAACAATAAAAGTATCTCAGAAGCGCCCTAGAGATGGTGACATACAACTTTTGAGTTCTCATCCCATCTTTAATTCACCTTTTCTGTAAGCTGTCCTAGAAGTGTTTTCCCCTTCTTTTACTACATGTGAATGCAGCCTGACTCAGATACAATAAATGAACAGGAAGAAAAGAAAATTCTGTATTCCTAAATTCCAAACCAGTCTTAGCTTTAGTGTTCTTTTAGCAACTTTTTAGCAAAGGCATACTACGCCAGGACTTTTAACAGAAGTGTACAATAAGGCTTCACACACAACCATCTTATACAATCAGAGGCCACCCTATTCATGCTTGTTTGCCCCTACCAAGATGTGAGATTGAAGTGGTGACAATTTTCAGACAGGTTTTCAAAGACATTGATTTTATACTCTATTTTCCCATTGGAGTCATTTCTACATGACACATTAACAGAACAAGTATATAAAACAGTCTGGAAATGATATGTGTTTGGTATTAACCTCTTTAGTTTAATAATCACTACACAGTATTGGATATTTGGGGTCTTTTTTAATATCCCTTCAGAAGACAGAATTTATAGAAACATGGTTTCAGCTGAGAACACAGAGAAATCTCTTTAGCTAAATCACACATGGGCG
Organism: Aspidoscelis tigris stejnegeri; assembly: GCA_023333525.1. Classification (NCBI taxonomy): domain Eukaryota; kingdom Metazoa; phylum Chordata; class Lepidosauria; order Squamata; family Teiidae; genus Aspidoscelis; species Aspidoscelis tigris. The sequence continues at coordinate 28,833,363 of JALMGA010000002.1, forward strand.
GATGCAAAGTCTGTTACTAATAAAAATTAACTGTCGAAAGGCATTTGAAAAATACAAAAGAATAAAAGCAAGGAAACTCTGAGGAAAAATGCTGGCAAACAAATTCAACTCAACATAGAAAGAATATTGGGGGAAAATGACGAATTGGAAAAACAGGAAGTTTAGTCAGTTCTAGAAGCGGGGAATGTGTGTTTTTCTGAAAAAGAAGTAGGGTGGACCAAAACATTTTAAAGAAGTACAAGGAACTGCCAGCCATAGTGTTTAAAAAAGGGCAAAACACAAGAGCAAATCAGTGACATGCTATGAACTTTAAAGTTAATGGGTAAAGACTGGCATATGATATGAACCAGCAGAGCCAGAAGTATATACGCAGTACAGAAAAGAAAACAAAAACTGTAGTAAGTATGTTCACAACAAAAAAGAAAAGAAAATAGCTAAACTGATTGATTAGACAAACAGTACAGAATTACATACCACTTCTAAAAAACATTATAAACATGAGAATCATTTATTGAAATATGTAATTGCTACTTTTAAAAAATCATAAAAGTGTGTCTTGAATCATCCCAAAATGTTAATTGAAAAATTCACATTAGCATTTCATCTTTCACTAATCAAGTAAGTAAGGATAACTGAGGAATAAGCTTATGCCTATGAAAGATGTCAAATATTCTTACACAAGATAGTAACAATAAGAATCAAATTAGAAACCCTCATCTAAAAGATTACATAGATATAAGAAATTTAATTATTTTCTTAATTCTCCCATTATGAAAACTTACATATGAAGACATTAGTTTTCTAATAAAACGTAATTCTAAATGACACCAGGGTCAAACTAAGTACCTCACGGCACAACCCTCATTCAACAGTAGCTAACTGAGCAGATAGAAGAATCCTTCAGACTGGTCTTTGCAATTCATTAGAACCAATGTCCCTGAGAAGACATATCTTGAAAACTGGACAAATGACACAGGTTCTTTAACTGACCATTAATGGGTACTTAATGGCATTTTTGTACCCATTAAGGGGTACTTAATGGGTACTTCTAGTGACAGTGGAAAAACACCCCAGATGCAATATTCAGTGTGGAAGGACTGACTTTTATCTAACTGACCCAGAATACAATACTCTACCATTTGTTCTAAAACCCAGCTGAGACAATGTAAATTGTCTGCTTCAATAATGTCACTGGGTTAATGAGCATTGTGACACCCATCCAAGGGATCAACGTCACCTTTGTATCTGCTGCAGAACTCTGAATGTTCTAGTCCTCACTTTCTTTAGACTTTCCATTTTTTGTCACTGCACTTACCCCAGGGCAAAGAAAATATGATGCTCTCCATATCTTGTGATGCCCCAATTTCATCAGTCTCCAACAGCATGTGCAATGATAATGAATGACGGAAGTTGTAAGCCGGTTCTCATGGACTGACCTTCAATGCCCTAAGCAGATAGTGATGTATTCTCTGCTTCATTAAGTCAAATCCCTCCTCTGTGGAGCTCTCCAAACATGGAAGCTGGCTATTGGACTGGTCTCCTTTTTGACACAATCTATACATGTCCCTTTCTGCACTTAGCTGTATTTCTGATCAGAAGCCTCTCTAGTCAGTTAAGACTATTCTTTAAGACCCTCCATTAGACAGAGTGTGATCCAGATCAGAGAGACCCTGATCAGGATTACAGTACTTGAAGCCCATGCATACTTCAAGGTCTGAAACAGTGCCATGATACAGATGGTGCTGTTCCAACCATACTGTTCCATAGACAGAATCAGAGAACCTGACTGGACCAAACCTATTGATTTTGACCACAGACAGGTAAGTGCAGAAAAGGGCTGTGTCTTTGCTTTTTAATGAAGTGATTTATTGTCATATGGCTGACAAACATAAAATGTGATGGGATTTACTGGAGGCTGGGAATGGCCACTGAAAACTGCAGAAGTAAATTCAGAATCAGCAAAAACACCAAAATGATATTTTGGCTTATTCAAATAGAAACACTTGTATAGCACATCTCCAAGCATGGCTTGCAAAAAACAGTTGTGTGTTATTTATTTATTTATTTATTTATTTATTTATTTATTTATTTATTTATTTATTTCATTTCATTTCATTTCATTTCATTTCATTTCCATCCCACCCCATACCCAAAGGTCTCTGGGCAGTTAACAACCTTTAAAACAACAGATTTAAAAAAGGAAAATACATTAAAAACACTTTAATAAACCAACAAATCTAAAACAATATCACTCCGTATGGTAGTATCTATAGGGGTGGGGGATGTAATTACCTCACCCAGAGGCCAGGGCAAAGAGATGCATCTTCACCCCTTCCTAAATATATACAAGGGGCTTGACGCACCTTGAGGGGGAGAATATTCCATAGTCTGGGGGCCACCATCGAAAAGGCCGTCTCCCGGGTGCCCATCCACCTCACTACTGAAGGCAGTGGGACAACCAGGAGGGCCTCACCACTAGATCTTAAGGCACAGGCAGATTGACATGGGAGAAGGCGTTCCTTTAGATGTTTGGGGCCCAAGTCATTACTCCAACTCCACCATAAAGCTTTGGACTCATTTCTGTTCCCCCAAACTCAGTTCTGATGCATTACAAAAAGTATGATTTGGTGACAACAATAATACAAAGCACCATGGAAGCCGTGGCAACACTTTTTGGGTTAGTGATAAATAGAGAGAGTGAAGCCTATAGATCAGGTTAGCTCATGGCTTAGAAGGGGGCATGGCTTACCAGCTTGAGCGAGGAGGGGATAAGTTAGCCCAGGAAATCATCCAATCAGAAGGAGCAATAATCGAGGGGCAAGTATAAAAGGCTATGATAGAAGGGAAGAGATGTTCTAGTTCTTGTGATTGTTAAGTGTGAACTGTTCAACCTGGGAAGGGTGACGGGAAGTTTAGAATCGGGTTCTTAGGCCTGTGACGAGAGGCAGGGAAGGATCCTGATAATAACGGTAGAGTTAGGCAGAGAAAGGGTTAAAGTTGGAACAAATTGATTATTACTGCTATTTAATTCCAAGTGTAAACCAATAAAGAAGTATTTGTGTGTTTTAAAAGAGAATGGACTGTTGTCAGTGTGTACAACGGCAGCAGGGAAGCTCATGGAAAAGGGACTCTGTTCCTTTAAAAAATAAAGGTTATTGAAAGCGTGCCTCAACTGGTGGCAGCAGGAATCTCTCAGTCACTTGACGAATGGGAAATGGAAGAAGAAGTGAACATTGTAGCTGGGACTTATTTATTGACACCAAGGTGAAGCTCTGTGGGCTTATTTATAAATAAAAGAGTTCGTGAGCAGTGGGTGTCGGGCTGAGGGCAATTAACTCCTGGTTAGGTGCCACATAAGCCAACCCCATCTCTACGATTTCTGTTCAACATCCATGCTTGATTTTTTAAAGGCAAAATAAGAATTACAAAAATAAGAGGAAAGCACTGACATTTGTGCAAAGAAGCTGATTTCAGTCCTCAACTTCATTTTCTTGTGCCACACTAAAGAATATTTTGCTGCGCATGTAAAGTTTCTTTCCGGCCCTCTGGATCCAAACTAACAATGGCAATAACAGAAAGGTAAAAAAGAGACTGAAGGATTTCAGTATGGATCTTTAAGGGCCCAAAAATTCTAAATACATAGAAACAGTTTGGTACTACATGGCAACAGGAGACATACAATTCTCAGATGAGCTAATACATTAAAAATTTGACCTTTTTTGGTAAAAGAGAGTTAGGAATATTTCAACAACCAAGCAACTGACAGAATGAACCACAGGGAATAAAGACATAATCAGAAACAATAAGAGAAATAAATGTAAAATGTGCTGCTAATGTCACTTTATTCATTGCTTAATGACGTTAAAACAACTGTTGGACTATGCATACTGAATGTGACCACATAACTGAAGCTAGTTATGTTGGCTGAGTGGTATGATTCTGCAGTAGCTAGGCCTACTAACTCTTATATTTTAATGAACTGTTTAAATTTCTGTGAAATCCCACCATGAAAATATCTCAAAAGGGGAAGGCCAAATGGAAATGTTTAAAAACAAGGGATGGGGATACTACATGCTAATATTTTCTGTTTACTGACCTCAAAGCAACCACAACATTTGTGGTTGGTTTCTCATTAAAAGTAATAGCTCTACAGATTTATAAGGCCAAACAGATTTTACTCTATCAATCATCATCATCATCATCATCATCATCCAACGATAAAATACAGTTGGATCCCCATATCCGCACTAGTTCCTACCAGTTACAGAAAACTCTGGATATTTGAAAATGTGTGAGATTTCCTGGGAATCATGGGAAATTGTGTGCAATTTCATGCTATTTTCAACTGCCCCAGGTAAGAGTCAAAATACCTGATCAACTTCTATAGTACTGATTGGAACAACAGAGCTGGATGCCATCTGCACACCAAGAGCATCTCATTTCAAAAGGACTGATGAGCAGTCCCTGAGGATTCACAAAAACATTAAAGAACATGAAGATAAAATTGACCCTGAGAAGTTAAGTTTCAATGTGCTGAACAAGAATTTCCTACAACAATTATCTGATATCAATTGTTGATAGATAAATATGTAAAACCTTCATGGAAGTCACATTTGTGTAGGAAAAGTCATAGTGTGCAAGACAGAACCATTTTCTCATTCAAAAGCAACAGCAGTTAGAAAAACAGAAAGAATAACTGAGATAGAGCCCTTACAATGTCTTTATAGCAGTGTCTGCACAGCTGTGCCCTCATTGAACAAGAAATGCAGGAAGAATGCAGCATCCACACAGATATCTCTTCCCCTTCTATACCACTATAAGTGCCATTATCACTCTCTAGTGGCAGAGTATTTCAAACTACTCACTTTCATGTACAAGGCAGTGGCTCTGCTGCCCCCTCCACTCATATGGAAGGGACCCTCCCATCTTCAGATTCAAAACTGGGATCACCAATTCTGAGAAAGGGGAAACCTTGTCCAGCTGCCATTAGATAGGAAAGATAGGCTTGCCCCCTCCATGTAAAATCACAGGCAATTCTGCCACAGGACAAATGGCAGCAGCTGAGGATTCCCTTCCTGCAATCTATAATATGTCCTTTGCTCCCTATGTGGAAAAGGTTTTAGGTAGAAAGACTTACAAGATTGCTTTCAGAAGGTACAATTCCATACCTTATTAGAATATTTCTCTAAAATGTATCTATCTAAGCTTCAGGCCTCTGTGAAGTGATCTAAACAGGAAGCACTATTAGGACTTCAAGCATGGTCATTATATGCACTCTTTATTTAAATTAGGGGGAACAAAACATGAAGTAATGAAGCGGACTTTCAAAATGAGATTCACCATGGAAAAGAAAGCATACAGCAAGGAAATCCCCTTTCTTTTTTCCTGTTAAAATTCATGGCATCAAGTAATGTTAATTGGCAACAGATTCAAGATAACAAAGTATTTGTTGCACATCTAAGTTTCTCATGAAATCAATTGCCGTGAGATTTAATATATTAAGAGATCTTAAAGGGAAATTTGACAAATTCGAGACTGATGGGTTAACTCATCAGAGCTGTATTAAGCTTCTAGGTCCACAAATAGTATACTTGAGATGCAGACTTAGCATGGAGTTATGTGGCTGGATTATCTTTAATTGATTACAGGTGAGCGTGAATGATTGTCAGGCATATAACTGTGGACCTAGAAGGTCTGGTGCACAGTTCAAAATCATATGTTTGGATATACAATTAGCCACTAGTGGGTTTTTTTGTGTGTGTTTGTACAGACAAATTTTGAATGTAAAATGTTCTGTGGGGCAAAACCAACTAATTTTCCATCCCAAATACCCCCAACAAATGCTTCAATTAATTAGTAACCCAGCCCAAATAAAGGCCACTTTAATCATTTACCATACTTCCAATTAATTCTCTGATTCTGCTTCAATCTGGCTCAAATTAATTATCCTTCAGTATCCCCCATCCGTTCTAGCAAACCTAGATAAAGCCATCTTAAAATTACCTCTCCGTGTGAATAACTTATCCAGTGACAGAATTCAGCCCACTAATTCAATTCCCTATGAAATAATAATAATTAAAAAAACCTTGAGAGAAATTTGTAGCTCAAAGTGAAATATCTGATCAGCTGGCCCAACAAGGTATAAAACTGGGAAGAGCAAGTGATGCTTCAACTGAGCCTTTTACTTTGATCTCTCCAAGGCTGTGATCAGACACAGCAAAAAAAAAAAAAAAGAGGAGGAGGAGGCATCTCTGAGGTACTTCTGAGACAGCTTAAAGAAGGTTTTGAAGTGGGATTGTTAAAACACTGATCTGCCCCTCCCCCCTCTCCAGAACATTCTGTGCTAGAAAATGGAGAATTAGAGAAGATCTGGGAACAGGAGGACCAAACCCTGGCTCTCTGAGGTGCCCCTGAACGCAACCTGGATTTTCACTCTGGACTGCTCAAGATCAAAATGCAGTTCCAGGATGTAAGGGACAAAGCTTCACACAGGGCTTGGTCCCTTCGCCACTCCACTTCACATGTTGCCATTCTACTTTCGCCTTAGGAGGCAAATAACCTACCACAGCAATGTTCTTTGATATGACGAACTTGCTAAATGCGGCTGACAAAATGAAAGGGATTCCCGTAAGCTGGAATCCACCACTACAGCTGCAACTAATTGGGAAAAAGTGGGTGCCACTCACTGAACACATTATATGTCATGTGCAGTTAGGCTTTGAAGAGCTGCTCCTGGGAGGCACCACAGCAGGAAAAATAGTCCTGCTTGTGGGCTTCCCCAAAGAATCTGTCTGGCCATAACGGGGAGCAAGAAACTGGTCTCCATTTAGTCTGATCTAGCTGTATTTCCTTTATATGAGATCATTAATCATCAGTACAATGTTTACTTTACTCTGAAAGTTAATATCCTTGCTATGATGAAAAATTCAGAATTTCCACACATATTAGAATAAATGCAGTGGCATAATAAATATATAGTCCCACTTGGTCTGAAACATAATTTAGCTTTTCATTTGAAACTTGTAACACGCAGGCAACTGCTGTGGCCTGGATAAACTCCTATGCAATTATAATTATTGGTTTTTATTAAATAACAGCAGCCAAGCCATTCACTGCTGAAAACTGGCTGAAGAACTGTACACTCAATTGCAGTTACTTCTATTACTGGCTCTGCCTGTTAGCATTTCAACTGCAAAGTATACAGACAACAAACTGATAGAATATTTATGGTAAAGGAACTTTGTAAAGCATATCAAAATGGCAAGCTTCCCATCCTTACATACCAAACAAATTGAGACCAAAAGATACTGGGAGTTTATGTGATGAGCACCTTATTTCTGTACCTACTTGTATTTTTGGGTGGGGGAGTTTCTTTTGCAATTAATAATGTACTGTTAAATCATTACTGATCATGGGGTACTATAAGTATTTTGCATTGTTATATTGTTCACTAGATTCGGTGTAAACTGCCTTAAGGGTTTTACTTCCGAAAGGCAGCACACACACAAAAACTGATAATGATGAAAAGCACAAGATGTTACCCTCCCCCAAAATAGAAAACATATAGCAATAAAGAAATAAATAGCATCTCTGTACCCAATATTTATTTTATTTGTTTACATTTAATACAGGTATTATTATAGGTATGCTATATATTTCCTCTTCTCTGTAGAAAACAAAGGGAAAGAGAAAGATATCAAGCGTGAGTGCTTTACTCCAAGTGCTTAAATGAAGTTCTCTTGGCAATAACCTATGAAGTTCTCTTGGCAATAACATGGAAGCAATTGACCATAGCTTGCTTCCACAGATCTCTGAGATATTAATGGTCTATCCCTAATGTTAGAGTGCCTAGAGAAATATATACAGTATACACACACACACACACACACACACACACACACACACACACACACACACACACTGACTACAGCCATTGGATCCAAATGCTTTCAAATTATTCCCATTGTGCATAAAATGGACCTAAGTTAATGTTCATGGAATCCCTGAATATAATTCTCAGCAATGAGCCACCTACCAACAAGATGACTTTATTATATATTCTTCAAATAAAAAACAAGATCATAATTACGTAATACAGTAAGAACAGACTAAAATGTAAGAAATCTAGGAAAATAATATAGTGGGATTCATTAAGTTAAAAAATATTCCCTCCATTCTCAAACAACAAGCTCTACAGGTGTACCCATTTCAGAAACATGCCTCATTGTGCCACTAAAAGAGGTCCCCTGGGATCCTTGGGCCAGGAACCAGATCAGGATCAGCCTTTGCCTAATTTGGAGCTGCAGACCCAAACTATACAGGTAAGTGTAGAAAGGCCCATGGCTTCACCTTCCATAATCATGCAGCTCTGGGCCTAGTGAAGGTCATTCTGTGTAAGAAAAAGGAAAGTCATGATCCTCACCAGAAGTAAAGTAGACTGCACAACTGAACTCTGTAAGATATCTTTTTGCAAGGGCTGTGCGTAAGTAATACATAGCTTACTCATTTTTTTGTTTCTTAATATAGTTTTTAAGGGATGCTGCACTTCATCTGACAGTTACCTCCACCTCCATTACTAGAGTGGTAACTAAAAAAGATTAAGGATATTCAGAATTCAAGTTAAATTAACATTAAATGTTAAAACTAAAATATTTGCTTCAACCACCAACCAAAGTGTTAATTAGCCTAGTGAAGAACTATTTTCTTTTCAAATACCTAACCATAGAAGAGCATAACTGAAAGTCTTGTTTTTACTTAACTGAAGTGGAACATAATTTTTACAGATACTCCTCTAAGAGAGTCAGGTTTGTGAGCTGCTTAAAACCAAGGTCTGGTTTTATGAATACATCATTGGAGGGTCGAATTCATGAAATAATAGGGAGGGGAGCCACCAACCACTCAAACCACATAAGTAAGTAAATATACATAAATTTTATTAAACAAAATGGTGGCAATATTTGGAGATTTTTAGTGTAGAAAGGCATGTGAGTGGGACATGTAAAATCATGCATAGTGTTGACAAGGTAGCCAGATTTTTTTTCTACCTTTCTTAAACTACTAGAACTATCCATTTCCACCTTGCACAGTTGATACTAGTGGTCATTTCAGAAGGAAGGGGCTCTAGTCACTTCATTGTTGAAGGAGGGTAGTAGGAAAAAAAGTGGTAAGCTTTTCTAACTGTAGCCCCTCCATCTAGTTCAGCGGTTCTCAGCCTAGGGGCCATGACCCCTTTGGGAGTCAAATTACCCTTTCAGAGGGGTCGCAACAAGTCTCCTGCCGCCCTTCCCTCCCCCTCCCAGCTGCCCCACCCCCGTGGTTGGGCGTCTCTACAACATGAGGAACTCCATTAAGGGGTCGCGGCATTAGGAAGGTTGAGAACCGCTGATCTAGTTGCTGAAGCTAGTCAGAAGTGCACAATTATAGCACTGATTTATTGGAGGTGCTCCTGTGAAGTTGGAGCTCTTCTAAATTTTCTTATTTCTGACCTCAACAATCTTATCTCCCTCCTTAATACATTGTAACTAATTCACAAGAACAAGCCGGTAAAACTGCATTTGTTTTCCCACTTTAAAGGAATGTCTAGCCAAAGGGTGTGCAAATATTGCTACTTTGCTGTTTCTAACCAAACAAAGGAAAATCAGTTTACATTTCATTGACCCATGTATGCATTATTATAAAACATGTAAAATGAACACAAAGTTAAAACAGTTTTAAAAAATCAGCATAAAAATCTCAATATCAGATAACAAAAACAGGTAATAGCTATGGAGCAAAAGCCTTTTCCTGCTTTTAAAAGCTGATGCATGAAATTTAGGTACTGTTTGTAAAAAGCTTCTTGGGCTTTAGGCTAAGATCGAGTGTTCTGAGCAAATAATCCTTGCAGCCAGATAGTTGTTTATTTGTTGGATGTATTGTAGCTTATTCTCCATTGCTAAAGCTTCTTTATGACACTGATTCAATTGATTTAACGTAAGAATTTAATCACATTAGATGTGCCTCACCATATCAGACCTGTGGCCTGTCTGCTCCCAGTGGCCAGTAGGATACACAGAGATGTCCACAAGGAAGCAATGCACAAGCACATAATTTCTCTGGTAGTATGCCCAGAGACATACGGGCTCTGTTACCAGAGGAAGTAATGCACTGCTGGGGCTTACAGCCACAGGTCCTTTAAAAAAAAAAATCAAGGTATTAGCCAAAACCACATCTCATGATAGCAATTCCAAAGTTGAACTTCTCATTGTGTATGTATGGGAGTTTGTGTAAAAAATGTGTGTGTATCCATGCTTATATTTTTGTTGTGATTGAGCCAGGATTCAGCTTCATTGGGAACCTCTGGTTCTAGGAGGCAGAAAACCTGATTTAAGAGAAGAAGGCCTAAATGCATTAAAGCTATCACTCCTTCTGGTGTGTCAACCTGTCCTGGTATTGCTGCTCATAAATGCCAGATCAGTACAAAACAAAACATCTATCATCAATGACCTGAACAAAGAGGCAAATCTGGCATACCGAGCAGATGAACTGGGTGGGCTTTGTTATACCTAGCTCAGTCCACTGGGTGACTCTGTGCAGCACTATTCAAGAACAGTGGGACTGGGAAGGCATGCCACTGTAGTCCATAGCACTTCCACCTCTCTTATCAGCCAACCAATTTGCTCTGTGCCTGATTTTTGAGGGTGCTGGAAGTTTTCAATATCCATGCTGAAATGAACATCAGTGAACCAGCTAAGGTCTTCATGACTTCTACTATAACTATGCAGCAAGTTGTCTCAATTTTTTATTGGTACAACACTAGTCTTTGTAGATTGGTGAAATTCTACTGACTTAAGACATTTGAAGCTTAAATATTCGTATTGAATCGGATTTTATGACATTCAAATCTACTTGGATCTGAATGTCAAAAATACATTCGTGCACATCCCTATCACTGAATGAGTCAAGATTTTCAATCATGTACTCACTTACCTGTTGTCCCTCCCACACTCCCATATCACTGCCTCTATAAAGCCCAAGGCACCATTCATATAAAGACCTGATATGAGGGAGCAGGTTCAGCAACTGGCTCGGGTGTCGGAGGACTTGGTCAAATGACTCAGACTCTATTCGGCCTCTTGCAACTGCTGAAATTATTTCTGAGCATGGTTCTCACCTGAAGAAACCATATGTATGGCCACGTAACCTGTAGACTGCCCAGAATTCCAGGTTAAGAGTCAGAAGGAACGCAATGCATCAATCAGATGTCACCTGTCTCCATATCAAACCCTCCAAAAGAGAAAGCCTCAGAACACATTTTGCTGCTTTTGTCCCTTTCGGAGGATGGGCCACATCCCCCAGGCAACTTTACATCATCCATAATGCAACATCTAATGGTATCTTATCCTCCGAATTAGGCGAGAGCAACAAACATTGACATCAACAGTATTTGCTCCCAATTACGTATTCTCTGGACCATCATATAAAATATTCTGGCTATATCACAATATTTAACAATTTTTTTTTCTTTTCTTTCTTTTTTTTCCAGTTATGTCAATCATCCTCTCTCTATTGACTCCATGGAATTCAACCACACTGTTTTCTTAACAGCATAAAAGCATTCTGTGACTGCCTTTCAGATCAAACAGTAGAGCAAATGAGAGGACCACTTATACTTGTCTACACAAAATGACTTCCAAACCTTAGTTCACATTTTGTAGGTCAATGCTTCACAAAGACAATAATGCATTACAGACAATTGTCTTATACGATAATTGCCTAATGAGTAAGTATATATTTCAGCTTCCCTGGGAAGTGCTGGAAAACTGCTTATCACATGAACTAGTGAGAAAATATCATAAAAGCAGAAAAGCTGCAACTGGCCTGAATACAGTTTGGAAATAAAAATAAATATGCCATCCCCCCTCTAAAAACAGAAGTTATGTGACCTGTTAGAAAACAGCCACATTAAAGAAAACCCTGGATTAAAAAATTAAAAGGACTAAATGTCTAACATGCAATAGTTTTTATGCTAAGAAATGACAAGTTGAGTATTTATTGTTACCTTGTTAGGACCTTTCTCACATGCTCATTCCAGACTCAAGCAATGAGAAACCCAAGAAGTGATCACTGTTTTCTTAATTTTAATCACCCACTCTATCATATAATAGAGGCAACAGGTATTTTTATTAATTACATCACCTCCAGCCACATATAAACACAGACAGAGGACATGGAGTCATGCTTTTATGACTGAAGATAACTGTGAGAGATGAGCTATCCCACCTCTGCATTCCAGACAAGTGTTTGTGTTTTGTTCCCCTGCCTGGTTCAATAATGGTGAAATAAGGGCATAAATCAGTAGTGAGCCTTGACCTTGGGTATTTGAGTAATTGCTTTAGTCCTTTCTCAGCACAGGAGCCCTACCAATGGGGTCACAGAAACTGGCAGCTCCCTTCTGATTTCACCGTTTGAATAGCAATTTCTGAAGAAACCAACTATACATGCTCAGAATCAGCCTCATGTTTAAGTATCTAATAAAGGTTTTCAGGTAAAAGGAACCATTTTAATGTGGTCGGCTGAAATTGCTTGGAACGCCTCAGTGCACACCTTCTATCTGAAATGAGAGAAGGTGCACACTGAGCAAGGATGTATATGTGCCTTTACCCATACCCCAAGCATCACAATCCAAAAGATCTACATATATTTTTTAAGTCGGACCAAAACTGGCCCAATTGTACATTCCACTTCATGATGAAAAACGGGAAAGCTGAAGCATTCCAGACTATGCTGCATCAAGCTTGGATAATCACATAACAGATTTGTATGTCAATAAAAAGAAACAAATTATAGATACTGGGTTCACAGAAACAGCACTTACTTACTGAGATGGGTACTAGGGAACTAGGCATAACTGTGTAACCAACCATGCTCTTCATTTTCACCAGTACATCTCTGAAAGGGTGTATCTGCTCTATGCATATGAATAGAGAACTGAACTGTTGCTGAAAGAGCTATTTATCTGCAAGAACTCTGTTTGCAAAATTGTCTTCCATGGTTAACTGGGAAACAAAGAGAGCAGTGTAAAGCTGTAACATGTGGAGCTTCCTAAACAGAAGCAGCCCTATGGGGAAAGACATCTGCGTGAAATTTGGTTAAGCAAAGTTTCATTTCAAAGCCAGCAAAACCACTTGAGGGGATGTCAAGAGAGATATTTGTGCTAAGTGAGACATGATCATAAGACCACATGATGCACAACCCCAAGAAAAAGCTTTTTTTTAAAAAAATGGTGTGGTCATTTGTCACTAAGAATTTTTTTAAAACTCCAAACAGGACTTGAAAATGTATTGCTTTCTGAATCACAGAAAACTTACTGCTTTCTAAAGCAGCATGACTCTCCATTTATTCCTCTGAAGATTTACCAACAGAATGTTAAGAAATAAAGCCCATGAATAAGTAGCTCAAGCAGAATGACTGTGGAGACATATAAGTTGCATTAATAATGGCACAGGAAAAAAATGAATCTGAAGAAATAATTGTTTTAGAACAGGATCTTAAGTGGTTATGACGTGCATTGGAACAAGTTGTGCCTAATCTTACAACCTGAACAGCTACCACCTTGATAGAACTTTACTGAATAAAGGCAAGGAGAATGGATAATAACAGCAAGCATAGCACATTGGCTCCTCTGGTTTCAACTAACATACTGATTTCATAAAGGGTTCATGTTCTAATCATAATACAATGAAACAAGTCAGCTCCTAGCATTGGCAGGATACAGGAGAATCATGAAAGGTGATATATGTCAAGTCTTTTATTGAACCAGACTTATAATTTACAGAAACATGTACCTGAACAGTCTTTGAGGAGGGTCAGCACATGTGATCATTACGGATTCCGTTCTTATCTTAGGTGGACTGTTCCAGTGACTGGAAACTGGAGTGGTCCACCAGCTGGAGTGGTTTACATATCCTGGGAAAAGGCTATCTGCTTTAGAACAGCTGTTTCAGGACAGCACTTACACTGGTCCCAATAGCTTGCATGAGCTTCAAAGCGACCCTTTTAATGCTTCAACAGCCAGGAACAAAAATTCCTGCTTGGGCCACCAAAACGAACCCTCAAGTAAAACAGACCACAGAGAGATGTTCCTTCTACACCACTCCCTGGTCCAATTTACTATCAGCTAGAAAACTAGTAAACTTTTAAATAGGTCTACCATTATACTGGAATAGGTGGCTATTTGGGGGCCACCTGATCCATGGTCTCTCTTGCAATGTACCAAAGTGCAGAAGGAAAGTTTCTGGGCCCCTCTGTACAACAGTTTAAAGTTAAGTGCTGAAACACCCTGGATAATCTATTGCAGGGAGAGAAGTCAAGTTCAAGAAAACAGGTGTTTATGGTAGCTTACCAGGCCATAGGAAAAATCTAGATGTTCACCTAACAAACATAAGAACAATCTTGCCTGAGAGGAGTGGAGAAGAGGCAGCAGGCTGGGCTCTGCCATCTTACTCCCAACAGTGCCCCTCCCTCCTCCAACTGCCATCACAAGGCTGAGAACCATCTTGCCTGAGAGGAGTGGAGAAGAGGCAGCAGGCTGGGCTCTGCCATCTTGCTCCCAGCAGTGCCCCTACCTCTTCCAACTGCTCCCATCACAAGATGGCAAAGAGACTACGGCAGCAGATCCACCAGATGAGGAAACATCTGGTCCTGAGGCCGAGCAAGGTGGGGCTGAGTAAATGCCGGCTGACCATCTCTATCATCTTCCACTTTGTCATCAATGAAGAGAAAATTCAAAGTAAAGAGAATAAGAAAATTCCAGCAATAAGAAATAAACAGAAGAATTGGAACTGAAGACCTCGAGCGCTTGCTTTTTGCTGTTCCCTGTTCCCTCCCACACCATTTTCCTTTTGTTTCTTGTCTCTTTAGATTGTAAGCCTGAGGGCAGGGACCTGTCTATGATTAATATTGTAAGCCGTCCTGAGACCTTTGGGTATAGGGCAGGATAGAAATACAAATAAATAAATAAATAAATAAACGTGTGGCAGGCTTAAATGCATTAAGCATCTGGGTCGAAGATTTTCACATCTCTAAAGGCACAAGTCCTTTTCCCTGCTGCAGGTCTGAAGCCCATGTCCCACCAGCAAATCTTACTCTGTTCTAACCCATTTCAACTTTAAATGGACCCTACAAACCAAATGCACCAGTCACTACTAAATCTAAGGGTGTTTCCACACTTACCACTTGAAATCCAGATTAAAGAAATCCAGATTTCTGAAATCTGTCCCAGGGAAGATCTGTCTGAAAAAGGGATGGATCCAAATGAGGTCTAACGCTTCTGCACTCACATGCAAAGCACAGATAGTGAGGACGCTATGTGGATGCCTCAGCACCAATATCCAGAAGAATCAGGCTTCTCTGCAGGCCAAGGAGCTGCGTGATTTGAGCACTCAGCTGTCAGTTACTGCTAATGTTCCCACCAATCAGCGGCATGACTGAGATCCCATGGCTGTGATGGTGCTGCTGCCTTACTCAACATGGCAACTTCCTGTCCCACTCACATGTAGTCCCTCTCCTGTCCCTGTGCAGAAGCGTCTTCCTTTGATGTGGATTTTGGGAGCAGGAACAGTTTGAAGACCTAATTTTTCAGGTCTTCCTGGAAACTGGTTTTGTTAGCCTCTAGACCCTATTAGAGACAGATCCCACATGAGGCTGTGCAGAACCAGCGTCCTTGAAGGCCCTAATCTGTCCCACTGTGCGGAAGGTACCTTGCACATGTGTGCCATATGTGTCCTTATTGTGTGCTTAATGGGGTTTCAAGGACCATTGCGGAAACACCTATATATAAGCAGGGATATGCAGACACTTATTTTAGCAGAGGGTGGATTCCAAAGCCTTGTGGCCATAACTGATAGGATGGATGCCTGATAAGCCACTGACTAACCCATGAAAAAGGCTATTTAATCAGTCCTGTTATCAAACCGCAAACTTATTGAATTCTGTTTCTACATGGAAGCACTGAGAGAACTGAAGAACAACACAGTATCCAGCATGGAACAACACAGTATCCAGCAGTCTTTATGTATACAGTTGTATACCAGTGAAGTTTAAGTGGATGTGCACAATCATTACCAATACTGGATAGATGAGTATTTGTAGCCAAAGAGAAACTCAGCAAAAGAGGCCTTAGAAAAGCAGTGAAATGGGAAAATAATTGCCACGGTGAATGAACATAAGAACATAAGAGAAGCCTTGCTGGATCAGGCCACAGCCCATCTAGTCCAGCATCCTGTCACACACAGTGGCCCACCAAATGCTCATGGGCATGTCAAGAAGAGACAAGGACAAACCTTCTCCTGCTCTCGAGTCCCAGCAGATGGCCTTAGAAGTGCCCCAGTTCCTCCCCCCTTGGATAAGCTCACAAGGACTACTGGAATGTCCTTGGAAAAGGTATGAGATATTACAGGTCACAGTGTCAAGTACTGTTTTATACAGCCCAATATGACTTCATAGCAACTAACAGCAAAAGCAACAATGGGCAATACTAAGAAAAATATCTTTAAAATCCCATTCATATGACTACAGGAACCAACTGTTCATCACATCCTTCAGAATTCTGTGACACCTGCGCTTCCTAATCATCTCTAGATTTGTCATGCCATTTTCCCAATAAAAAACAGTGTTTTGGTATATTAAAAAAGTTAAAGAGTACTTTAATAATTTCATTATTAGAAGCTAATCCTAACACACTATCTTAAAACATGGTGGATTCCCCTTTGTGTTACATTTTCAAGCAGAGGCTTCATGACAATCTATTAGGAGTAGAAGCAGTTAATCACTTAAAGTTGACTTCTTAGTCTAGCCTATCGCATCTGGTATTCCCATAAGGCCTCCAATCCAACTATGTATCAGGTCTGACACTGCTTAATTTCCATGGTCTGACAAGATTGAAAAAGAGATAGTAAAACTAATTAGACATTTCAGTCTCTTCTGTTGAAATCAGTGGGCCCTATATGAGTCTCCTTTTACCATTAAGTATTTGACAAAAGAATTAAATATCTGGCCTATTAACTCAAGACAATCTTGCTGCATTCTACACAAAAACAACTGAATACAAACACAAACAGAAAAATGACTATGAAAATAGCTTCATTTCCATTTATAGCAACAACTCTGTGCCAAAAATATTTGGATAAAAATGTAACAGATTCTCATGTGGTACTGACTGTTCTTCAACGATGTTTAGTCTTTGGAATCATGAGGCTGAAAATTGTTTTCTTACTTGTTAGTTATGACTTGTTGTCCTGACAATACACTTTGAATGTGGGTTAACTTTGTCTGGACTGTACCGAGGTTATATTGCCAGCTGGTAATATATCCAGTGACGGCATGCCTGAAAATAATAATAATAATAATAAAAAACCCTACACTTGCTAACGCTCTATCACGGCTGTTTTGCGTATTCAGAAACAAGTTCCCACAGCCAAATCTTAACCTGGTTCTCAGTTGGTCTATATGTGGTAATGTTAATGTATTAGCCAAATAGGAACCTCCCCTCTGGCTGAGTCACTAAGAACCAATTGAAAAAAGATCCTCAGATGCAAGTTAATCCCTCTTATGCTTTTTAAATACCTTCGACAGGCTAAGTATAAAGATTCACAAGGAACATGAAACCCTCTAAGGCAACTATGTTTATAGACTAGATGTACCCACTTAAGCACCTCAAGAAGAGGAAAAAAATTGGAAAAGATATATTCAAACCATGATCTGGACAGCACAGCCTACACCAAGCTTTCTCAGTTTGCAATACTGCAAAGTTAATTTTGTTCCAATTTTCAGTAACAAAACCTAGCACAGCTGAGATGCAACATACACTTAGGAAAAAAGGTATTTCAATAAACTAAATGTGTCACGGTTATTGTTATGATATATTGTAGTTTGGTAGAGTTTTGGTACATTTTATTCTGGCAGCTGACGATGTTTCCTCACTCTTAGGCTGAAAAATACAAAGTTTCCATTATGTAAAAAATAACTAAGCTGATGAAGTAACAAAGCAACATTCACTAAGAAGCAAGGATGATGAAGATACACACAAACACATCAGATTTCTGGTCTCTAGGTGTTAAAATTAAATCTGCAGAAGTATGGAAAATTCTGAAAATTGCTTCAGTCAAAAAAATTTTAAAAGGTCAGTGAACTGTATGTGTGGAAAGAGTGGAGGGATAACATTGCAGCATAATATATCCATTTGTGCTTTAACTATGCCATCCCTAAATAAGTTGTTACTTGTACAAGAATATATGTAGTATAACCAATGAATAAAATACTTGTTACAGCTCCTTTTTCAGTTCAGTAACTGGACAAGTTAAATATTTAGCCTCAAAACAAAAGATCAATGTTATCTGCTTAAGGGAAGTAACAACAGAAATGTTACAACATGAGGTTGAGTTCAAAAGGCCTTTATGCACTCATCTTTGTTGGTTCACGCCATGCTAGGGACAGATTGCCCTTAGTCAGGAACAGCACCATCTTCCCAGTGCCAATGTGTTCCTGACTTGCTTCCGCATTGCACCAAAAGATCATGTGAGTTTCAGAGCTAGCCTCCACAAGCTCCAATGGCCAGGAATGAAAGTCCCTGGCCGTGGCACCCTTGAGGAACTCATTTCAAATGTGAAATAAGATGTGCCATCAAAATGGATTCTGTGCTAGCCATCAGACCCACAAGCAGACCTCAATATCAAGAACTATGATGATCCAGATGAGGAGGCTCCTGATTTGGATCATGTCCTGTCCTGTACATGCCAGTGGTGGGCAAGACCTCTTCTATTCCACACTATCATGCAGAAGGAAAGCGCTTAGTGCACTTGCTAGTACAGAAAACTAGCACATACAGAAAGGGCCCTACTTCTGGCTACTGCCATTTTGTATACATAAGCCTTGGCATGCTGGCTTCAGACTGCAAAAAGATACATATACAAAGCCCACATAATTCCAAAACATCTTTTACTGGACAGGAGAGGACAGGAGGAAGCCACTGCAGGTCTGAAGCCTAAATACTGCCCTTCCTTCAGCAGAATACATTTCACCAGAAATCATTTCTCTGAATCCCTAGCGTCTAACGATGTACAAATCAGGGAATACCGTTTCACATAAATACTTTAAGTTTCCAAGAAGTCAACGCACTGGTTTGTTAATACTGTCTACTGAAAAATGCCTTGACATTTATTTTTAAAAACTAACCACGATGCATTTTAAATCCCACTCTCGTGAAGAATAGTAAATAAGGAATGCATCTACACAGGCAACAGGAAATACCCAGTGGCGGCTTAACGAGCATGGCAAATGCATGCCAACAAGAACCCTGGGTATGCAGGGTGCTTCAGGGCCAGCAAACGCCCCAGCAATCACCCTTCCCACAGACTCTGATAGCATTCATCACCCTCAGGCACTCGCACCAGTCATGTAGATACATGCAAGAAACTTCTATCGCTTCCACGATGATAAGGCATAAACTCAAACACTGGAAGCACAACTCTCAATAAACATTAACCAATAATCAAAGGTAGCCATTTCTGAGAATTATATTAATCCCAACTGTCCCAACAGCCAGATGACTAAAGAAAGGTGATTCTTAATTTTTCAGAATCGTCAAAGCCATCTTCTAGTATTACTGAACATAACACAGAGTGTCTTCAGTAGATTTTCATTGCATTAGAACAGAACTGCTTCAGTTTTTACCAACAGTTACAGAAAACTACCGTACCTGGTATCTCAAAGAAAAGTGAGAAAGCAAACAAAAATACTAACTCATTTTATCCAAATGATAGAAAGGAAGTAAAATGTTAGGAATTCCGAATTTTATAGGCATGAAGGGAAACAATATTATTAGCAAAAATTAGAAAATTCTTCATGAGGCTTATTGTAAAAATGTTCCCACTACTCATCATTCATCCTACCACATCACGGAAAAGGCATCTGAAAAAAACAGTCAAATATTGAATGATGCATAATTTGGACAAGGATTTCCACCCCCCTCAAAAAAAGTGCTTCTAATAGTGTAGATAACTAGAGTAAAACTGTCATTCATAATACACGTGAAACAATGAAAACATTTTCAAAGGTAATACCTGAAAATAAGAAAATCAAGGGTGTTTTTCCACTGTCACTAGAAGTACCCATTAAGTACCCATTAATGGAAAAACACCCCAAGTTACTTTTAAATTGTTACACTGGCTCATCCTGTATTACTTGAACAAGAGAAAGTATTCCATTTAAATCTGTTAACTGTCACACAATTTCCATTTCTGCAATGCTGTATAAATTCAAAATCAATTAAAATCTGATACAAGACAATAAAGCTCACAAAAATAAATGTAACCATTTATTCAACTGTGTGCAGACATCTCTGCAAGGTGATTTGATTTGCAAATAACAATTTAAGCGGCCTCCATTCTGGTTTAAAAGTCTTAGAGAACAGGGAAAAATGTTGCATGAAGTCACCCAATAGCTCTGACTTTCTGCCCCACAGGAAGAATAATCTAGGGGAATAGTACCGTTTTATGAAAGTAGACACTCTATGGAGATGAACATCTACTGAATATGCAGATCATGCTAATGTACCTTATATACAGGATGTCACAGGAATTGTGGGAAATGGAGTGCATTTTCCAGCATTTGTATTATCTGTGGTAGTGCCTGGAACATATCACCCACAGATACAGAGGTCTGACTGTACACTGGAAATGCCAAAGGAATGTCTGGTGTTCCTGATAAGGTACCAAAATGATAACTGGTTTACCGTACAACTGGAGGCAGCTTTTTTCTAGATTAATCAAGATGTTGTCATAAAAGTAGCTTTCAGTTGTCACTGAGCTACAACTTCCATCAGCCCCAAATACCATAGCTTGACATTGGCTACATTAGTTAAAACTAAACTTCCACTTCCAACATCACTATAAGGCTATAATTACTATTAAGTCCTATATCTATAAATGTGACACTTCTTTAATCCTAAAGATGTGAACCTTTGCTATACTGAACCAAATTATTCATCCTTCTGCCTTCTGTATGCCATGAACAATAGATCCCAGCAGCCCTGCAAGGTTGGTCCATGAGCAGGGTCCATGCAGTACACAACAGTTTCAGAATACTCACTATCAAACCAGTATTAGTTTTGACTTTGGCATATGCTCAGGACTTGCTTATGAATTACTGCTGGGTTGGGGTTGAATTTCCCTCTCAATTGCCAAAGCTATACTCTTTCATTGTTTTTATTGTTAGTATTATTATTCTCATGTAGAGACAGAGAAGCTTTTCAAGATACAAAATCGGCCAATGGATAGCGTTCACAAAGAACCACACAGGCAGTGAATTTCAGACTATGGCCAACCCGCAATTAAAGCAAATTAAGGATTCTCTCTTGTATTAGTCCATATACAAATAAACAAACAGATACCACCTTAAGTAGCTAAAGAATCAACAAGTATACAGAACCATTAACATTATTAAGTGAATTAAAAACTCAAGAGCACGCATCCATAACAAAATCAGCTCCACAAGCTAGAGAAGGGCCCATTGCACATATACATCCACACAAATGTGTTAAACATTTAAGTAGTAAAATATTTCATCTGTTTTTAAAAGTTATTCCAGCTATCAGAAATGTGTAATCAAACAACAAGGGAGGAAGAAAAACAAGGGTTTTGGTTTAACACAGATAAGCATGCAACTCTAAGGATGTTTATCTGACATTTATCACTCATGGATACATCCAGAAATCGCAACAACCAGGCTTCCTTGTAAAGTTTTTGGTGCTTCCTGTTTTAAGTCAAAAAGGGAAACATTTCATTATGGAAATCAGTTTCTTTCTTTCTCAGGGGGAAAATTTCACCCTGCCCCAAACAATAGATTTGCAGTTAAATAATACTCAAAAATATTCAGAGACAGAATCTCCATAATATCTTCAGCAACAACACTTTTTTACTTTCAAGAATCAGTTTTGGATCTCACAGAAGTCTTTTACAAGTATACCCAAAACAGGTTCTGAAAACTGCAAAATCACCTGCAATATATTTTTGCTACATTTTGGCGTTCCTAATATAAATTTTGGATTTCTTTTTTTGCTACCTTTAATTTTGGATGAGAAATTATTTGTCAGCATGAAAATCACAAATGGATCTGGATAAAAATATAATAGAAGCTATTTACTTAATAGTATGGCTACAATAGTAAAAAACAGAGTTTAAACTACTTTGACCATAAAATACAATACAGTCTAAAAAATGACCTAAATGGTCTGTAAATTAATGGACTGATTTAAAATCTCACCTACAGTACAAATTCACTAAGACTACAATCTTGGGACCACAGGAAAAACCAAAGCTAGTTCATACATTTTCAAAAATGATAGTGACTCTCAAATTTCATCCAGATGAGGCCTTGATGGGAACTAGATGATGCTAATCCATGCTTTATTCTGGAATATTCTAATAGAATAAATAACAGATGTCTGGGTGCTTCATGACTTACCTTAGACCCAATTTTGAGGAGGAAAAGCCTCAGACAAATGTATGAGGTCTTGTCTCACCCTGCCACACTTCCTGGATTATCTGTGAAAAGCACTAGCAAGTGATAGGAAGCTACACAAGAAATCAGGCCATAGGCCAATATTCCAGCAAAAGGATCAACACAGAAGCAAAGAAGCAATCCAAACATCATGCTAACTCCTCCAAGATGATAATACAAGAATAAATAAGTTCTCCAGGAGGTCAGCTCTTTTGGAGGAAGCAACAGGAGGCTGGAACATGCCATACTCAACATAAGACCATAAAGGGCCTGCTGGATCAGGTCACAAGTCATGGAGTTCAGCATCTTGTTGTACACAGTGGACCACGAATAACTTACTCTCTCCCAGTGGAAGTAAATGTAGAACAATATTCTTGGCCTAAACTTGTTGCTAAATTATTAAATGTTACTTCTTTTCATTGCAACAAAGTAAAGGAACATTACAAGAAAAGACTTAAACAAAGATCTAGAGATGAGGTAAATTCCTCCCACAGTGGGGTATATAAACAGGCTTGACTCTTTTGTCTCCTTGTGTCCTTAACAAGAAATCAAGAGGCCTTGGTTCTAGATTAGTTTATGTTGTATTAGGAAAATTACTATTTATGCCTTAGTCTCCCTTCCACATTTTGAAAACAATACCATACTTTACACTGTGTTTACAAGAATTATAACAAGGCAATGAACAAAGCAGTTGAACGCCCTATATAAGCTAACGGTAATGTTTTGTTCCGCTTTTCCCTTTAAATAAAGAAATAAGGCACAAATAATGATGTAATCTAAAGTAGCCAACATAATTATCATACACAGACA
This sequence comes from Aspidoscelis tigris stejnegeri, assembly GCA_023333525.1. NCBI lineage: Eukaryota > Metazoa > Chordata > Lepidosauria > Squamata > Teiidae > Aspidoscelis > Aspidoscelis tigris. Next base: position 28,856,706 of record JALMGA010000002.1, read on the forward strand.
CTCAAGAAATACACTCCCTGTCGAAAATGTTACATTTTGCTGTGAGTGACTTAAATGGCTAAAATATTTCTTCTCAAATACTCACAAGAGAGTTTCTCAATTACCCACATTCACAAATTAGGGGTAATCCTGTCCCTTCAATGTTATATAATAATCCCCTTGGAAACTCCCTAGAATCCTTAATTCTTTTGTGTAGGTGGTAAATAATAATTTTAAAAAATGACGAAACAGTAATAATATACTCGTTGTTTTGGATTTGTGTTTCATTTTATGCATTTTTATATTTGTAAAAAGCAATGCAGACATGGTTCATTGGAGAGCATGTAGATGGCACAAATACAAAAGCTACAGCACGTCCACGCTTAACTGAATATATCCCAAAGCAAGTAAAGACATCAGCAGTACTGATTATCAATCAGATCACGTCATCTTCTTTCCACCTTGCATCTTAACTAGAGTCAGATGGATAACAGGCCACAGATAAAGTTAGCTGGACAAGATTGAGATAATACAGATTAGGGGAAACAGCTAAAGGACATGACAGGAACTAGACCTCTCTCCCTCCTTAATAGGCACATCTGTCATCTGCTTCATAACCCTGAGGTACTACTGGCTCCGCAGTTGCTGCAGAAGTCATAGGGAGAACCAGCTGTCATGATTGTTCCTCATCATTTATTTGTATCTGGGAAGCAGGTTAAATCCTATTGCTTTCTTATGATGTGAACCTTCCTATTTTTCTCTTCTCGGGCTCCACAAGCTCCACAAGGCCGTGCCATCAAATTACTAAACAAACTAAAGGAAAAGTAAAACTGTGTTTATTATTGGGACAATCAATCAAATGGAATTTAAGGAGCCCCAAAATGTAAAACCTGAAAAGCTTACAATCCAACCTTGCTCCGAGTGGCAGAAACTTCACAGAAAAGATGGTGACAGTGACATAACTGATTTTTTAAAAAACCAAAACTACCAAATCTTGTGAGGCAAATTTTTACAAACAAATTTTTAACTGAACCTGTATTTCAGCACTAAAAAACTGACTGTACAATCATACAAGCAATATCAAACCAACAGTTCTTATGATGATTTTTTTTCAGACTGCAACTATAAAAACCTTCAATTAAGTATCTATATCAAGGATGCAAAGTTTGGATTGCTACAGAAAGCAATCCAAACTCACTGAATTCAGGAAAAGGATGAGCTTGGTTTGATGTTATTTTAAATATTTTAGGCAAAAAAGGATTAACTGCTTTATCTGTTGGTACAGTAGCAAAGGTAACTGATTTCAAACAGGTACAATATCAATTTCCCAGTGCAGACCTAAATCTCGAGCCTACTTCCTTCTGATTCCTATTTTTTCTTTTCTTTTTCTTTCAATGAAGTTTATATTAACCAGCAGCCAGATTCACAAACACAAGAGAGCTTGTTGGCCTTTGTTCATAGTGCAAGATGATCCACTGAAAATTGACAGACTTGCTCTGAGATCATCAAAGTCACAGTAGCAAGAAAGTTCTCGACTATGAGTCAGCTTTAACTATTTACAGTTCCACTAAGTGACCCACACACTATGGCCTTGGCCTCCTGACTCAAACCTTGTGCTGACTCATATCATATAGCATACCTAGCAATCCAAACTTTGCATTTTATGGAGTCCTAAAGATCCAGAATAAGAAACTACATGCATTTTCTCTATATAATAAACCCGTGTTGATTTGCAGCTTATTTGTCTCACAAAATGATGATTTTTTAAAAAATGGATTTCCCCTTCACACTGCGGGAAAATTTGGCTTTTCTTAATTATGTGATCTTTCAGTTCTACTTTTTACAAGTCTTGCTAATCTAATTTTTTCAGCCAGGGCTCACTATGCTAATTTTGAAACCAAGTGGTAACTTGCTCTGTCTTATTAAACATGCTTGTTTCTCTTTTCTATCAGGGTTCTTAGAAGTGAAATTCTAAATATGTGAGGCCAAAGTACGGCTTCTGAAAATGGGTCTGAGTAATTGCAAGCACTGTAAAATGGATACAGCCTCTTGGAGAATGACCCACAAAGCAAAGCTCCATTTGAAGGTTTGTTGGGAATCTGGTCGCATCTCCATGGCACAACAAAGGCACCTTAAGGGAAGCCCATTTCCATTGTTCCCAATAGAGACCAGCTGCCCTGAAGGCCTGATTAAGAAGCTCTTAATGCATAATGGAAATATCAAGTTAATCTATTTAAAGATACTTTTTTGTTGAATTGGCAGTCCATAGGGGCCAGTACACATTACAATAACTAAACAAATGGAGCTGCCCCATGAAAATAACCTTCGTTATTTCAAAGCTAAGCGTGCATTATTCGTGAACATAAAGCTACTTAAAAGTTCAGTGGCCTTTGTTCACAACTGCAGCTTCAACCATGCCGCATGATGCCAATACTTGCATGCCCTGGGAATCTTCCCAGGATGGATAGATTAGCTTAAGAAACTTCAAACAGTATCATTAAGAATGTGATAGCTGTGTAATAACTGTTTTATCATGGACGCTTTCTAGCGCTTAATCTTGATGGTCTGAGTGAAGAAAATCGTGACTACTCAAAATCCAATTTCTTCCTTTTTTTAATCCTGTCTTGGCAATGCACTCAAAACACTGAGGGCTGGTATGCACAACAGAGGAGATACCATATTGTCTCACATTTTAGCTATGCAGTAACAGTTTTAATTCAAGTTTTTTTCACAGATTAATTGTGAAGGCTAGATGAGGCCCCCAACTTAACTCTACTTCTGATGTAAAATCAGAATTTCTACAAACTTGTTTTTGGATTTTTTTTCCTTTACTTTGTCAGCTATATTTCTATATTCACCCAATAATTGAGGTTTCTGCAGTAGTGTTCTAAATAAATGTATAAAGAAAGAAATTAAAAGACACTAGAATCTTGAAACAAAATTTAAAGCCCACCATCTTACAAATACCAAAAAGTATGTAAGAAAATGAATTATGTCCACTTAGACATGTTTTTAACTATGCTCAATGAGATTTCCTTCAGGGCATATAAGTGTATTAAAGTACAGCACAACAGCACAGCAAGATTATTATGTTGACCAATGGACCAGGATATACAACACCACGAGGACAGAGCAGCAGATAAGTTTTAGTCTAATTAAAATGGCTTTCAAAGTAACTATTAAGGTACAAGAACATTGACTCTACAGACATGACTGATAGCTTGACAGCTTTCTCGAGAATAGATACTGCAGCGAGCACTATTTTAAGCTCCCTCACAGTTTCCATTTCTCAAAACTGAATTAGATGACTTAGAAACAGGTAGAAATGGGGGAAGGGGGCCCCACTGGTTCACAAAACTAACCTGAAACCAGTCATGCATGAGTTAAATTAACATCGAATTTTACCTGCATTTTTGTTTCCTGCAAGACGAAGCTCGTATGACAACCCTGAACCAAGCGTTTATTGCTGTACTTTTTCTGATAATAAATCACAGAGCATAAAAGTGGGCTTAATGGGAGAAACACAACATTGCAAAGTGCAGGAAGCCTTGAACTTATCTTGATTTAAACTGAACAGCCAAGAGATAGTAGAGAATATTGAACTACCTAATAGAAAAGCGTCCTCCCTAGAGTAAATTTAGGATCGCATTTGCTCTAACAAGCCCTCTTTAAGACTATTGTGCTGCTTTGTCTCAAGGAATGAGGCAAAATGAATATCCTTGATAAGCCATTAAAAAATTTAGATTTCATGTACATACTTTTTCATATCTTTCATACATTACAATTTAATCATGTTTTTCACTTATTATTCTGATCCACACCATTTAAGACACACTCTTCTCCTCTGGAAAAAGAAATATCCTAAAGTCATTCTGCATTCTATTTTTTGTATTTATTGTTCCTATATATTATGTACCAAATTATAGATGTGTCAAAGAGTCTGTTCACACCTGCTGGACTGGTATGTTATAACAATGCTGTATCAGGCTGACACAGATCCAGTACAGTGGTGGCCGTTTGCACTACAAGTGCCAAACTAGCCTAGTACCTACCCAGTTGCACTTGTACTGTGAATGGCCAGTCTAGATCACCAAGTCAACATCCAAAACAACATGTGGTGAAAGGCCAAAGGTTGCTATTGTGATCCAGCAGCTGCACATGACCACACAGCTGCTGTTGCACAGCCACACTCATTTGCTATGCCACACCGGAAGAGGATGCAAAACCACAACCCCAAGACTGAACAAGCTGCTCCTTTTTAACAGTCCACAGCTAGATCACTCCATGGAGGGTTACCTGAGTCCAGGGTGGCTGCGGCAGTGGATCAATACAAATGCACCAGACCAGCAAGCAGATAGAACTGCTCCACCTGGTAGATAAGAAAGGGCCCTTATATTCCAGTGTATGTTATTCAGCAGGAAGTATTATAATTAAAATTGTTCATAAGAGCATGTGCAGAAAAATGAACATAGACACAAAGCTTATGCCCATTAAATTTCATTAAGTATAAACATGTACTGTAATTGTATGCATCACAGAGTGATGCAGCTGCAAGAGGCAAATACCATCCTGGGATGTATCAAGAGGAGCACAGATCCTAAATCACAAGATTCTTTATTTAATCTTGGTCTGGCCTCATCTAGAGTAGTGCGTGCAGTTTGGGGCACTAGAGAAAGTTTAAAAAAGAGCTACCAAAATGGTGAGTGATCTCCTAACCATGTCTTACAAGGAATGGTTAAAGGATCGAGGGATGTTTAACCTAAAGGAGAAGGAGGAAGAGAAGGAGTTGGCTTTTATACCCCACGTTTTTCACCCATTTAAGGGGACTCACAGTGGCTTACAAAGCTTTCTATTCTTTTTCCCACAAGAGATACCCTGTGAGGTAGGTGGGTCTGTGAGAACTCAGCAGACAGCTGTTTCTAGCCCAAGGTCACCCAGCTGGCTTCATGGGGGAGGACAGAATCAAACTCGCTGAGTAAGTGAAATGAGCCCAGCACTCTAACCAAAGGACCAACACAGACGTGATAGCTGTTTTCAAGTGTCTGAAGTGCCGTCACAGTGCAGAAGGAACAGCCTTATTCTCACTGGCACAAGAAGTAAGGACTAGAAACAAGAGATATAGATTAGGTATTAGAAAAAAACTTTCTGACAGTAAGGGCAATCAGTAAATGGAATTGGTTACCTCAGGAGGTGGCGAATTTTCTTTCACTGGAGGTCTTTAAGCAGAGGCTGGACAGACTTCTGTCTAGGATAGTTTAGGGAATCCTGTACTGAGTAAGGGGTTGGACTCCATAAACCTAGAGAACCCTTCCAACTCTATAATTCTATGATCAACCACAGTGATAGATCCACACAGTGAGCCAGTTCAGCCTAGTGGTTAGGGAGCCAGACTCTTATCTAGGAATACTGGGATTCTGCCCTCCTCTGTGAAGCCAGCTGAGTGACCTTGGACTAGTCACAGCTCTCTTCTGAGCTTCACAGCCCCACCTACTTCACAAAGTGTTCCGTTGTGGGAAGAAGGTTTGCCAGCCACTTTGAGTCCTCTTAAATGGGTGAAAAAATGGGGTAGAAAGGCCAACTCTTCTTCTCTTCACAAAAATGCAGAAGTAGGCTTGGCTAAAATGCTGTGGAAAGAGGAACCATTCTGAACAGCCTCCAGTAGAACTTTAACCATGAAGTGTAGTTCCTGTTTTTTTTACATTCATCAGCCACAATCCCTGATTTTTCAGACTAATGAACATAGCTGCCACTGGTGCTCTACAAGCCACAAGCTAATTGTGATTTTAAAACTAGTCAATTCCAAGATCCTTTCTTTAATTTTATTGTACCTACTAATTGGCAGTTCTTCTCCATTTCTATATCAAGACACCAAGAACTAAATCATGGAACATTATAGGATATATATAAAAAGCATGTTCTGTTCCTTTTCTTGAAGTCTAAAGCTTTATCTACACTCTTAAAAAAAAAGCAACTAAAATGGCTTAATAGTGACAGCATGCAGGAAAAAATGTTCCCATTTGATCTGTAAGTCACATTAAAGTCCTGAAATATATATTGTAAATGCATTTTCTGGATTCTAGCATGAATTACGGCCTGAACACTTTTTTTACCACATTGAAGCCATGTTTACGATGTGATGGGGAGTGTTTGGTTCCTAGGCTTATCTAAATAATATTATTACCATTTTCAGATTTTTACATAGCTTTAAAATAAATGTTTTTGGTTTTTTTTAAAAAAATGTTGCTTCATACTAACCATGAATAGTCTTTTAATTCTATGCCATCATCACCCCACTGACTCAGATCAGGGCAAGGGCCTTGCGTTTCCATGGCTCACACTTCCATCCAGGTCTACCTGGGCCTTTATATGGATGAAGCCCCCAGCCATTTCTAAAACTGCTGTGTAGGAGGATATTGGGATGTTTGGTTGTACTTTAATATGGAATAAAATTACACAAGAGTCTCTCTGCCTTTCTCTGTTTCCCTTTCATCTTCTCTAATTTTTGAAGTCCTCATTTGAATAACTCCCTGACACAGAAAGCTAGAAAAAATTATTTCTGTACCTGCCCTATGAAACCCACTCAGCACAAATGACTTAATTACATATAAGTATTCCTTTTTACTCAGCTATCTGCAATGTGGGTCTTAAGTTAATAGAGCTGTCACCCTGACAAGCATCCAGAGGATTACAATCTCACCATACCATTATGAGTGGCTCTTCCCAGGATGAATACAACCATAGACTTATCTTTAAAAACCGTTCTGAAAAGGATTAGTTTTGCACTTGGCAAGCAGATAAAATATTACAAAAGACTGGGTATCACTTCAAGATCTCCAACAGTTAAGCATTCAATAGAATTACTCTGAATGAATGTATTTCATTTAGTTCCAGAAAGGCAACTTGGGAAGTAGCATCTAAATATGTTACTCATAAGTATAAAACAGTACATCCTTTATTTTTTTTTAAAGGATGTCTGAAAAACAATATATATATTTAGACAGTCCTTTTATACCTGTAGACAAGCTGCAGTACAACAATACAACTAATCAGAGGAAAGCCCCTTGGCTAGGAATATAGTAGCACTGCCTGAACATTTATAGTCATCACCGAAATCTCCCAATGCTGGCACTGAGCTCTTCAGTTGTTAGTTACAAAATACCCATCTGGCTTATGTGGCACCACCTATTCTGTAAAATGTTCCTAAATGATTTTTTTTTCTTTTTCTTTTAGTGACATAATTTTGCAGTGTCACAGTGGGCATAAAATTGGTTTCTAACAGCAGAAAATGCTAATGCTTTCAAATTTAACAGCTCAATATCCACTCACAATGAAGACCATCAACTTCTGGAGGTATTATCAAGAGTGACACACAGAGTGCAAGGGCAGAAGGATGATGTAGAGCACTGTTGAAGGTTTCCCTATGATCCTGCTGAATCATATTTTGATTTTGCAGCACAGTTAGAATCTCATCCTGCTCTCCCAGACCAAAAGCAACTGAGAATTAGTTCCACGTGGTATTGGTCTTAGAAAATCGCTGAGAACACCAACAAGATAGTACTGATCATAAGCTATTCTAAAAATCTCAATTTTTTTTTTTAAAAAAAATTGAAACAAACCCTCAGGGTTAGAAAATATGCTTCCATACTTAGCAATACCTGGTGAGAATGTCAAAAACTGGAAGATTGCTGAATGAAATTTCCAGTCAGTGGTCCAATGTACACTCTTCCAAAAACATCTGCATAAAGTTGCACTAAGCTACTAAACAACAAGCAGAAAGAAATTCCGAAGTTTGGGTGTCACAACAGAGAAGGTGTTGTCTCACCTTTTAAAACCATCTCATTCACTCACTAACTCGGGATATAAGGCAGGATATAAATGTAAGCAAGTAAATAAACACTACTGGGGGAGGGTGTATAAAAAGGCACCGCAAATAGTTGTAGAAATCCGTATTATATTAACAGCTACAGCCACACACAGGGCTGTTCAACTTGTGACCCTCCAGATCTTCACAGCATTCCACTTCCAGCTTTCCACGTAATCCCATGAGAGAAGATACCTGAAGTAGCCCTTCAAGGAACATATGGAGGCCACCATATCAGCCCTGCACTAATACCCAAGCCATATAAGCTACCTTGTATCAAATACTGTTTGTGTTAAACAAAAAAATGAATATGCAAAAATAGATGCAGCTCTTGAGGAAATGAAAAACAAGCACTAGTTTAAGGGCTTATGGAACAACCCTAAGGATAGCAGCTTGCATTGCTAGAATATTTTTATTTTGCTTTATTTGAAAGATCTCTTTATATTGCGTCTTGTAATTAAAAAAAATACTTATGATATACAGGGTTTTTTTTAAAAAAAAAAGCAGGGCAAAATATATCAAAAAGCATATTTAAAAAGCATGATGATTAGAATAAGCGAAAGCACTAACAATTCAAGCCTTCACCCAAGTAATTGTCTACAAGATATACAGCAGGCAGCATGCCCCTTGGAGAAGAGAACAAAGGATATAACTCTCACTTCTACCCTTTACGTTCTGTAACAGCTTCATTTGTGGCAGTAACCTGGAAAATTCTTAAGTTTATTCTTTCTTCTTCTTTTGTTGTAAACCACTTCAAGATACTTTTTCTAGGAAGTGACATATTAAGATCTTAAATAAATAATAAAGGGCAATCTGCCTCATCCTAAGCACATTCAGTCAATTTAGGGCTCCAGAAAAATTGTACCCACCTTTTTAGCACAGCAATTTCTGCCCTCCTTCTCCATCAATAGCAGCAGAACCCTTTTCCCAGCCGAAACAGGACTGAGGCCCTTTTTGCACTTGCCCTTATTCTGGAATATATCCTTGACTAGTGTGCTGTCCACATGCTAGTGCATACTACGGCAGGCCACAGGTGAGACCTGTTATAGTCTGTATTAGCATGTGGACAACAGACTCCTATCCCAAGACACAATACAGAAAAATGTCAAGTGCTGAAAAGGCCTAAGAATGAGAAATGTCTTCTGAGCTTCATAATTGCTGCTATTTTGAGCTCTGTAATTGCTCCAAAAAACAATACTGTCATTTTTCAAGAAAGAGTGACCTTTCATTTCAAGTAACTCATGAGTATCATACCACTTTTTAAATCTAAGTTCACATAAAAACAATTTAATTAAGTATAGGCACTTAAAATTAAAGGAGAATTTTGAATCCCAGCTTTTATCTGCATTCTGTGCAAAGGGAACAATCTTTTGGACTGAAACCAATTATTATGGTGTTCTGAAGAACTATTTCAGTATGTGAATAAGGATCTTAGAAGGCCAATTTTGGGGGTTTCGCTAATATCACAGGGAATAGTATTTGCAACAACAGATCGATTTTCAAAATTAATACATTTACCTCAATCAGCTTATATCTAGAAGACTTTTTAAGGATCTTAACTGCCACAGTTGCCCAGTAACATTTACATATCCAGGGCAGTTTGCATAAAGATTGTTTAAATCCCATAGCATTACAAAGTATTTGGAAGAGCTTAAATTTATTCAGGATTGCTCCCAGAGGTTTAAAATTTGTAAAAAGTTGTGTAAACCTCAGACTTTATATTTCATTAGACGTTCCTGTATATATGAATTTCTTGTTTCCATTTCCTAAGCATTTATTTCATAAAACACACTAATAAAAAGCTGAGGTACCCCTCAGTAAGATTTGATTCATTCATGATAAGAAGATATTAAGTTTAAAAATTATCCAACACAATATTTTAAGATCCAGCCTGCTCTAATCCAGTCCACACAGCTGTTTCTAAATTCTGCAAGTTTACTGGACCAGGCAGCCATTTTGGAGCTCCCAGTCTGGTCTGGTCTGGTCTAGCTATGCTTTGACCTGTACAGACAAAGTATACTAGCAGGGGGAAGGGCTTCTCGTAGACCAGGCAGGCGCGAAGGGAGATTTCTAGCATACTTGCTGATCTAGTTTACCAGGAAGTGTGAAACACCTCTTAGTGCCTTTCAATGATCCAAACCAGTGGGTCTCAAGCTACAGAGGTCTGCTGGATCAGCGCACAGTAAGGCATGGTCTGGAACAGCACCATCTGCACAACAGCACTGCCCCAAAGCTCACACCAGCTTCCAAGATGGCCTCTGGGGACTCTTGAGGGTTTGGAATGAAGGGCCCCTGGGGAAGCCATTTTGGCAGCACGCTTTGTTATTCTGCCACAATGGGTCCCCTGGTAGTCCAGAAAATGGAGGTGCACCTTCTGCATGCATCCATGTCCTGGTCAAAGCCACTCTCATCTGTCAAGGACTGCCAGTTATCAAGATCAAGGGCCTCTTGATCTGTGAGAAGAGAGAATACCAATGGTGGGTGGGCTTCCCACAGTTCACTAACGTACAGAAGAGCAGTTTTTCGTGCACTTGCTGGTAAGGATTACCAGCAAGTGCAGAAAGCCTCTTACAGTAGTTGTGATGTCCTATGCTAGACTTTCCTGTAAGCATTAGAAGGCACAGAGACTACTTATTATGAAACTGAGAACTCAAGCAAAAGGGAGTGAAAGCAAACTCAGTAGTTAAGTTTTCTGGGTTTACAGCACAGGAAACTCATTGGAGAAATATTTTAACATTATTTATGGAATTCTGTCAAACTCAAGATGCTACAGAGTGTTGCACAGGCACTCCCACACCAATAAGGAAAACACAGGTGTTTTGCCATGGTAGTTAAGTGCAAAGAAGGTCCAAAGGTCTTGACTGACTGATCAAATGCATTCATATGTTCCCTTTCCAGGTGATGCCCTCGCACGGTGGTATCCACACTAATTAAGCTGGTTACAGTTGGGGATTAATAAACTGTTCAGAGTACTCAAATGTTCTGTTTGCACTTATGTCAATGGAATAACGCTAAGGCTAAGATGAAGTCCGGAGGGAGCCATCTGTACTTCAGTTGCTGGTACAGTTCCTAACTGGTCCACCAACACTTGAAGGGTGGGTAGCCCAGCTGAAAAAAGCCAAACTGCCATAGCATGTGCCTGGACACTGCAATGGTGATCAGCCCACTTCATGCAACTGTGAAGCTACAAGTGCACCACCCCACCAACTCTCAGTGTTGCACCCAGAAGAGGGTGCCAATGCTGCTGACCAGGAGCTCACTAGCTGCTCCTGGTCAAGCTGTGAACAAGATTTTACTTGTCCACAAGCTAGTAAAGACCAGGGCAGCGTAAGTGAGTTCCAGGACATTGTTGGAGGCATAGCATGCAGATGGGCCTTCCCAGTAGCAGCTAGAACTGCCCCACAGAGGTGTGAACAGGATTAAAGTTTTAAGATATTGCTGTTATCCAATTTACATTCATCTTATAAAGCTCACCTTGGCTGGCCTGGCATTAAGGTGGAAAAGAAGTTTAATTGAAACTAAAAAAGAAAGTTAATGGAACAGAAATTAATTAAATCATTAGCACCTGGAAAAGCACATAAGCTTGATTCTACCTTATCTCAGCAAAAAGACATTAAGTGGTTCCTATTAAAGTTTTTGTTTTGTTTTTAAGTTAAACACAGGAAAACTGTGTTCCATATTTTGCAACTAATTGATTTGGCTTAGGTGTTGTGCTTTCAAGATTCAGCACAAATTAAAAATAGAATTGCTCTTGTAGGGTCAGATTACAGGTATCAACTTTGTTTTTTGGCACTGGTGTACTGTGAGTGCCCATTCCACCCCAAAGTGGATATATTGCAATGTTCTACTTTCTAAAAACAAAGATATAGTTTCTGATGAAAGATGGTCTAGTAATTGTTCCTCCTTCTTCTCCCTAAAATAATAGACTTAATGTTCTTTAAAACAATAAAAATTCAACTGACTTACAGCTTTGGTTTAAGCAAATTCACACAATAACAATTACTGACAAAATAATTATTGCAGAACACTGTACGTAAAATTATTGAGAAGAGCATTTGCTTACCAGCTGTATTAATTGCTCTTCTAAGAGCATGTACTCACACAAGTTGCAGAAGAACTTACTTATCTTTAAAGACAGAAAATGGAAGGAAGACTGGTATCTCCTGATACTCCTGATGTGCTGTAAAGCAGCAGTTTAGAGACAGACAATTTTCAAGAGTTTTGAAAAGTTGCTTTGCTTGACTACAGCAGATCTACGTACTATAAAAAGTCTGCCCAGTTCTGGCCTAACACTATAGAAATATTACTGTATTTTCTGGCGTATAAGACTACTTTTTAACTCAGGAAAATCTTCTCAAAAGTCGGGGGTCGTCTTATACGCCGGGTGTCGTCTTCTTATACGGCGAGTATATCCCAAACTCTATATTTTAACTGGAAAGTTGGGGGTCGTCTTATACGCCCAGTCGTCTTATACGCCGGAAAATACGGGTAAGTATAAAGGAAACCATGCAATTTATAATTAAGAAAACAATACACTCAACCTCAAAGGGGACCTTACTCAAGACCAAGGGTCGACATTTTCATTTTTTAGCACTAACTGCCAATACTGTGCCATTTGCGTGTCAGCAGCAGAGGCTAATGTGCCTATTGGAACCTTGCCTTTGATCTCTTCAAACAGCATTTTAATTGCAGGTGAGGATTCAATATGAGCCTTGTCCCTCCTCACAAGCTTGCTGGCTTTATTGCACAGATGACCACAATTCTAGGCTACTAGTCCTATGGGATTTTACCATCATGGCATTTGGAACTTTTCCAAGTCTCAGGGAGATGAAAGTTGCTAGCAGCCAACTGTACCTAATAACATCCTACACCTAATTAAAACCACAGGGGAAGGAGCAAAGTTGTCTATAAGGGGCATATCCATGCAGCTTCCTTGGCAAGAATTCCAAAGTTATTTGAAAAACTTCCTTCTGGGAGTGATGCCAGTGATTGAGCTGACTATCCTTTGCTTTTAGGCAGTCCCTATACCATGGATACATACATAAGGATATGTATGTAAGCCAATATAGGAAATGGAATTAATATTAAAGTCCTTCCTCACATGCCTGGTATACAGAAACAAGCTGCTCACTAATTCAGTCATTCCATTCAGGACTAGTACCCTTCTGGTCCAGAACTGTACTAAGAGGTCCACATCCTAATATACTGTTGGACCTATAAGAAAACATCTTCAAGTGTACTAACTCTGTTGGAGCTTCCACACCTGGTCTGAATGAAGGAAAATGCTGCAGCCTCATCTTTATAAAGTTTGTCTAAGCTTCAAAGATAAGCTCCAAAGCTTGCATAAACCTCAAAGATAAACTCTGAAGCTTGCATAAGCTTCAGAGATGGGACTGCTTTATGCAGTCTTTGAAGATCATCTCTGAAGCCCTGACACAGAAATAGTTGAGGTAGTCATCGGAAGGGCAGGTGATACATGCTATGGAAGTACAATTTGCCTGGAGTAGAACAGGGAAAGAGTATCTGTATTGCTGCAGTGTTCCAGCCCCCACAATGCATACAGCACCGTTTAGACTTGGCTTGGGAAGGGCTGAAATGGACCAATTCAACTGTGCCAAAGTAGGTAAGGGGGGGGGGTTAATGTCATTTCATTTTGATTGTAATCATCAGGACTAATATTTGAAAGCATGTCAATGAAAATGTACTAATAGAACACATTTTAATCACGTCCTACTTACATTATCTCTTCCATTATTTGTTCACTTTGATATTTTATCTAAGATAACATACACAGATTATGTGAAAACAGCAGCAGCATCCATGCTATGCCAACAGGCAAGCATCTAGGCGGTGATTCACTGTTATTGTTTGGTACTGAGAAACTGCAGCAAGTGGGGCCTTTGTCCAGTCACGAAAAGAAGGCTGCTTGCCACAGTCCATTCCCTACACTGTATCATGCTAGCACTGCTGGAAAAGCCTTACAGGAAAACAATGTACTATGAACTGAAACAAATATGGGTCCTTAATGGGTCCCTAATGGGTACTTAATTGGTACTTAGTGCTAGTGGGAAAACCCCCCAAGTCTGCCCACCACTTCAGGCTGCAGAACAGATGACAGAAATCAGGAAGGAATACACCTGAGAGGATAACTTCTATGCTGGCTTCCTACAGAAACTCTAGAACAATTAGGAATACAATGCTGCACATTGGGATTGCCGCACATATACAGGGCAATCCCTATACATTTGGAGGCAAAATCCCAGGACATCCTATTGTGGGAAAAAGAAAAATGAACTCAGGCTTCCCCACATAGCAATATTATTGAACTTATCTGGTGCTTGTTCCAGGGATTCATCCTGTTGAAAATAGTCACTATGAAAGCACAAGGGTGAAACCTAGCTGAAAATACCTACTGCACAAGCATGGGAGCAGGTGGTTGACAGCAAGAGGCAACTGCAGGATCAAAACAGGATCCTGAATTTCCCTTTTGCCATCTGGAGGCAGCTTCAGTTTTTTTACCATTGTTACAAGTAAAACAGTTACAGAAATAAAACAGTTTATAGTTTAATCGGCACTCATTTGCACCATCGCTTCTGGGAGATAAATCATCCAAATATCTGATTTAAAGAAAGAGAGCTACCATGGCTATGAATAGAAAAACACATATACTGCACTTCTTCAGGGAAAGCCAAACAATGCAACAGATTGAATAATCCAAATTTTGCTGCTTGTAATACTGGGGGGGGGGGGGGGGTATTGTAAGAGAGCTGACTATTTTTCTTCCAGGCGTAATATGTATTTTCACCTGGGTTACACTCTGACCTCTACCATCCGCTACTAAAAGTTTTTAAGTCTGCACACTTGGCCTATCTGACCACGCCTCAATATTTACTCAGTTAAGGTAGATGGGAATAAGCAGACAGTATGTACAGGAAAAATTAACCCAGCACTCCTTATAAAAGAATCAAAAAGAGCAAAAGATAAATTAAAAAACAGAATTTTATTTTGAGGCCAAATGCACACCCAGAAATACTGTCTGTAGTCAGAAGGGATAACATGAATGCTGTTCTTAGGAGAACATGCATTGAGCAAAACAGCTGGCATGAGAAAAAAGAGCATTTCCTAAAATGAATCCTAGAAAATGATATCAAATTTTGGAGAAGCAATGTAAAAAAAATAGTATTCCTTTCACCCAAGCAATTCTCTCTCCTATTAAAACTCTTTCAGCAAGATGGGTTCAAATAGACCATAATTAGCATCACTCCTGCTCACAATATTTTCTGCACAAACAAGTAAAACAAAATAAGGTTTGCAATGTATTATGTTGCTAGTTATGGGCAAAGGTGGGGGGGAATATTTTTGCAAGACCTCCTCTCCACTGACGTCAGTAAATGTTCATTCACCATTATCTCTTAACTTTTATTTCTCGCACCTTTATCTCTCAGCTGTAAATCAACAAAAACATTTGAAAAATTTCAAGATTGATTCTTTTCAAATGGTATAATTAAATTTATAGCCACAGTTAACCCCACAGGAAGAAAGTGGCTCAGCCAACAAGCTATTTTACCTTTTCTTTCTCTTAAAGACACCAAAAGGAGAAGTGTCAAGACATCTGACGCTGGAAGAACAAATTTACTTGAACAATTTAAACACAGAGATACAGGCATCTCCTTCACAATTTAACAGACACTAATAAATACAGAGTACACACAGATAAATGGCCGGAAAGCATCCTGAGATAATTATTTAGCTCCCTCCACGCTTTCAGGACAATCAGAATATTTAAATGAACTAAATTTTATAGGTTTAACTTCTATTCTACTACAATCAAAATACTGTTGTCATACCTGATTTGTTTTTAATTCAACAAATAATTTACCTTATAGAAATTAAGTAAAATAATGTGTTCCAAATTACCTCAGATCTCTTTTTATTTCACTTAAAAATCATAAACAAATGAAAACGTATCGCTTAAGCTCACCAATTCAAATAGTACCTTTTCTATTATGTCTAGGAAGGGGTGTAGCTCAGTGGTATTGCAAGCAGCCTGGAAAATAGAGAGGAGTTGGTGGACAGTTCAATGAAGGCGATAACCCAGTACGCAGCAGCAAAAAAAAAGCTAATTCAATGCTGGGAATAATTAGGAAGGGAATAGAAAACAAGTCAGCAAGTGTCATTTTGCCTCTTTATAAATCTATGGTGAGGCCACATTTGGACTATTGTGTACAATTCTGGTCACCACACCTCAAAAAGGATACTGTGAAACTGCAAAGGTTCAGAAAAACCTGTAACCGGTGAGTTTTCCAGAAATAATAACCAATTTTTTTTGGGGGGGGGGGGTTGCGTGGGGCTATGGTGGTGTTTCTACTAGAATGAATGCCTAGGTACATCTTTCAGGCTGGGGAGGGGGGAATAGGACTCTTCTAAGGCCATTTGCTGCGATTCGAGAGCAGGAAAAGGTCTGTCCTTGTCCCTGCTTGAGATGCCCATGAGCATTTGGTGGGCCACCGTGTGCAATGGGCTGCTGGACTAGATAACCTGTGGCCTAATCCAGAAGGGCTTCTCTTATGTTCTACTGTACACTAACAGCTTCAATGAATACAGTAGATCCAGTTTACTGTTACTAATTCCTATAAGAGTAAGAACTCTTCTGTTATTCATTGGACAGATAGTCTGTGTCTGTATGTCATCTATTAATTGGTAGTGGAGAACCGGAACCAGCTACTCCAAGGTACAAAAATCAGAGGACACTCATTTATAAAGAGATATAAAAGAATAAAAAAGAGAGTTGAAGGATCAGTAGGATTAGTGTATTTTGCCAGTTTTTTAGCTGAGAAATTCATTATCAATGCACTGGGTCCTTATTTGGGCAAACATGCATGCAGAATCCATGATGCCATGTTAATACAGAGACCTCACTCTATATAGCAAGAATTATTGGCAACCTTTTTTAACTCATCCAGCAGCATTAAAGTATTGGCCTATACATGATTCAGAATCTGCATATAATCTCACTATGCTCCTTGACTCTCAAAGAGATGAAGGGAACAGTAATTCCACTAAAGTGTGATGCTACAGCCAAGGAATACCTACTGATATAAACAAAACATTTAACAGTGTACATAATATAGAGAAAAATCAGTAAATTGCATTGTATATGTTCCATGTTAAAACAGTTTGCTGTTGTTACATCTCAGAGTTAGTTATTTTATACTTAAGGATCTGAGCAAAGACAAAACGCAGAAACTCTCCATTAAGACTGTTTAATTGTGGGAGGCTACAGTTGCAAGCTAATACTTTAATCCTTTACGTGAAGCATAGTACCAAATAAAACTAATCTAGATTTTTTTTTCCAATTTAACACTTTGTCACCAAAGCTCAGTTACAGAAAATATGCTTTGGACACAGTGATCTTGGACCATGCCAGCAGGGTTCAGGGAATGTGGCATCTGGTTGACACCATGTGGCAAAAAAGGCCAGGTCCTCCTTTGGCACATGGTGACTGCATATCATCCATGCCTGGCCTGCTCCCAGGTGAGGAATCCATACCAGGGAATGATCTATTTACAAAGCAGAAAAAATGCTTATCAAATGCCTTGTGGGCTAGGACTGCTCCTTCAACTACCATGAAAAAGCAACCCACAAATCTGTTCCAAATACAGGCAAAATTTTGTCAGATTAACAAAATGGCCCACTTCCAGGGCCATTTATGAAGCCTGAAAAAAATGGCTTAAAAGTTAAGATGGCTGTCTAACTTGCTTCTAGGCTTGAGAAAGAGCTTGCCAGAACTTTTAAAGATCCATTTCCTGGCATCTGCCAAGAAAGAGGAGATGATGAACTATTCTGTATTACTGCACTACACTAAGCTATCCAGGACAGAGCAGGGCAGGTCTAGGACTGGGAACCCATCCCACCACTGGGACAAGATGCCAGTGGGATGAGATAAGGCTGTACACATTCTAGACAGCCCATCCCATTATAGTACCAAATGACGGCTTCACAGCCTACACCCAGCCTTATTTTCAAAGTTTATGGCCAGGGCTTTTACGGCAGTACATCCATTTCCATTGCAACTTTTTGTGAACCACTAAAAACAGTTCCACAGTAATTTCCAGGCTGCCCTTCATGGTCCAGAAAATAAAGATGCTGGTCAGCTGTTGACTTCTTTAAAAAAGAAAGTCCACTCTTGGACCAGGATACAGGAACATTTTGGTACCCTATCTCAGTCTAGTTTTTTCTTTGCAAAGTGCACCAGCTGTAGGCAGACAGTAGTGCCTTAGAGGCTTTCTGCACTTACCTCCCTTGGAGCAGATTAAGTATTCCGCTCCACCTGTTCTGGACCAAGTATGTCAGATTTCATCTGCATTTCATGGGTGAGTACCAACTGCTACGGATCAACACTGGCAACAATGCAGACATCCCTTCCTTAGCCTACAACAGGCAAAATATATTAATGCCACAAGCACTACCCATTTTTCCTGTAACTGGCTAGTGTTCCTGTCTCTCCAGTGCCACATCCAGTGCCCGAGGATGGGTTGAACTACCTCCATGATCCCATCTTGAAATGTTAAGCAAGCTTCAGAACTTATCTTTGAAGCTTATGCAGGGTTCAAAGATGGCTTTGTGGCATTTTCCTTGTTCCAGACCAGGATCAGAAGTACCAATGCCTGGACCAGAACAGACAGTATGCTTTTCAAATAGGTCCACTGCTAGAACTAGACAGGGAGCCCTTAAAACAATACAGGACAGGAATGGTGCTGCTTCCATGCAAACAAAGTGGACTAGATAGCAATCTGTTCAAAAATATCAGGCAAGGAAGGGCCATAGATTGGAACATACATACATACATACATACATACATACATACATACATACATACATACATACATACATACATACATACATACATACATACATACATACATACATACATACATACATACATACATACATACATACATACATACATACATACATACATACATACCCAAGGGTCTCAGGGTGGGTCACAACATATAAACTGAACACGTTAAAACCAATCACATACTAAACATATTAAAACCATGGCAGTGTCTGAATGTTCCAACCAAATGCAAAAATAGCCACAGTCACAAGAAGTAAAGTCCAGCTCAAGGGCATATTTACCTTTACTTATAATACAATAGTTGTAAATACTCTAAAAATAATTGGTCTCATTCGATTGCTCTTACTGAATATAGTCTGGATCTCCCCACTTGATTACTAATTCATTCTCTCATGAGTAAATTTATAAAACAAAGATCGCTGAAAAATAGACACATGTTATTTACCTTCTCAACTTTTCCAGGACAAGGTCTTTAATCACTTTGAATGCTATAAAAATTCTGTTTCAAAACCCTGCACAGAATGCAATGTATCCTCAAAGAAATGCTTAGGACCCCCATAATAAGTGTGCTTTTTAAATATATATTGAATTTGCACTGCATTTCTTATCTATACATTTTATATTGTTATCTTCAGTATGTTAATTAATATATTTATGTACCATATTGTATTGTAAGCTGCCTTGAATATTCTATTGCGGAGTGCCAGAACATTTTTTTCACTCTAATGATGTAAAACTCCTAGACAAGTAAAGGTCCTGAAAGATTTTCCACTCCATCGATTTGTGAGACACCAAGGCCTAGATAAGACAGAAATAACCTTACTTGTTTTGCTTTCCCAGGACATTACCATGGAGTAAGGGTCTTCCTGAAGACACCAGAAATTATCATAAACATCAAACTATTTACTAATTCTGAAGATTTATTTTCCCTTATCCGAACTGCTTTATTTACATACAGGCAGGAACATTAAAGGCAGCAAAGCCAAGACTCAAAAGCAATCCACATCTCAGACCATGTCTATAGGGTTGTGATACTAGACCCAAACAGGTTGCATAAGTTGATGGCATTCACTTGCCACTACATTTAGGGCCACAGCAAGAATGTTCTCCAACTTTTTTGATATATGTATGATATTTTGGTTTAAGAATGCATTTCAGATGCTACAGGAATTGATTTGGGATCCCAAGATGGAAATATGTATAAAGATATCTTAAATAAATATTATTCCTAACAGTTGTTCATTGTAACCTGGCTGCGCAAGTGTTCATCTTGCAGGACTTTGCATCCTTATAAGTCTGAGATCCTGCGGTTTTACATTTAGATGTAGATGCCTCCATGACCATTACTTTTGTAACATTAATTTCAGTGAACCGTGAAGGTGCCTCTATTCTAATGAAATCAAACTCAGAAAAACAGAGCAAAATAATATATGGATCTCCAAAGGTGAACTAATCCAGTGAACAAAAAACATGGTTTACTCAGGTAGGGAATGAGGCCTGGGAGGGGCTTTCATGGATGCAGAGATAGGGCGGATTTTAAAGACAGTACTAATAAATATAAATTTTTAAATATGTTGAATAAAATATATTACAAAAAAATTAACTGACGGTGCCAAAGTCCTGACCTGAGGCCCTCTTCTGCACAAAATGTATTCTACCGAAAAGCTAGACTTCCTCCTCCTCCACAACTATTTCTCAAAAGTGTATGTTTCATTATTTTGCCTTACAATAAACTACACTTCCTCCTGTGAAATAGATATCTTGCTATACTATATAAAATGCAACAGTACCTGGGAGCATAGCCAACCCCTGATACAGCACAGCTGAAAGTTCTGCCATTTCAGAAGAATCCTTCAGAAAGTGTTTGCTTTGCCTGTACAATATTCTAAAAATAGTAAAAAGCACACTGGGTTATATCCATCTTGCACTTAAGAGCAACTACCAGGCAAGAACTCTAAGCATTTAGTCGTACCTTCCACACTTTTATAAGGCAGAACAGCCTCTTGGTTATTTTTTCCAATCTGAACATGTTTGCCAGTCTCCCTCTCTGCTATTCCTATTCTACATTCTCACCCATATAAACACATCAATAACTGTTTTTCTACTAAAATTCTCAGAACGTAAGTCTATTACGAGGTCCAACATTCCTTCCAGTATGAGCACCTTACCTTTGGGGGCAATTTACTGTTATTTTTATATGCATTTTAAATAGGATAAATTATAATAATGATCCATTTTAAAGGCTTTACAACTGTTTTTCCCACTACAGTGTTAGTACACAAAATATTCATCACATAAATCTAACGTTACTGAGCTTTTTAGTTCATAATACACAATATATATCTTAAAGTTACACAATTCTTTGCTTAGATTTCATTTTTAACTTTAACATTTTTACAGAAAGAAGGAAAAGGCCAATTAAGCTCACAACACAATCTTAATTGCCTAAAAGCCCACATAATAAACAAGAAAGTTTACAAAAACATTACATAAATGAAACTTGTTTTGACTTGGCACAAAACTAATTATAAACTAGAATGGAAGTGAGAGATATTTAAGTCTTCTTTTTAATTTTAAGAGGAAGGGCAGATGTTCATAAAAACTTGTGTTGGATACCGAAGGTATTTAAGCCTTTTCTGACTTTTAGGTATAACTTCCTTTCTAGACTACTACAATCTTTTCCACCTGAGTTTGCCTTAGAATATAGTCTTTAAACGTTAGCAAGTACACAACAGTCTGTCTGTCTGTTGACACACTAGTATAGGAACTCTCATATTTCACCTATTTTGAGACAGCCACATAGGGTGCCAATTTACTTCTAAACCCAATTCAAAATGATGGTCTTGACCTTTACAGCTTAAACGTCTTAGGCCTTGATTAACTGTAGCAAAATCTCCTTCTGTTTTTACACTTACAGGGAAAAGAAAGAGGAAAGAGAGTGAAAAATTCCAGATCTTCAGAGGATGCCTTATTAGATCCCACTTTAGCAAGGGGATGCCTTCTCTTCATTAAGTGTTCAAAAAAATTCTGTTCTGTCTTTTAAGAGCTTCTTTCAACATTTTTGTTATTGTCCTCTGGGAAACAAATGAACAATGTATACAGTTTAAGAAAGATACATTGCTCTTGAATTTAATTCCCTGGCTCCAGCTGTTAAAAGACTTACATCTCCCTGGCACACTGAAGCCAGCTGGGCTTATCAACAAGTTTTGAGGAGCCTCCCTACTGCATGCATGTGCAGTCTATGGGAAGCCCCAGGTATGAAAGGGAGATTCCTACACTTGCTGACCTGGTACACCAGCCTGTGCAGAATTGCTCTAAAGCAGCTAAAACTTGAATCACATGGAAGTTCTGGCCATTTTTCTAAGGCCATCTAATCTCAGCTGCTGAAACCTAAGGGAAATGAAGATGCCATTTCTGATCACCTCTTAGCTTCTACCCTGTTTCCTCATGGAAACTACAACTTATCTGTGCCCTCCAGCTTCAGAGAAGGCCATTTCATTGAAGTTGCAAGGCTTTTTTGTTCTAAGCAATTTGACAGGTGTACAAAGGAGCAATGGACGGACTTTCCTCAGGTTAATTAGAACAATCTCTCTGTTAAATATGGTCTTGCAAAAGTCTTGTAGGAAGAGAAGGGCACTTCTGGTGAACTAGTTGAACTATTCTGCTTTCAGTCCTGAATTATATATTCATTTATTGAATACTCTTTGTACCTTTAAACTATCCGTGTATTAAAAGAATTAAAACTACCATGCTTGATCATCCAGATATGGTTCTTGTTCACCTAATTCCCCAACCAGGATAGACCCAGAAGAGGCTCAGAGGTTGAACTGTGTACTTAGAATTGTGATCTTGATTCAGCTTTGGATAGCATGTATCACCTTAATGGCAACTCCACCAGAAACTGAAGGCCTCCAAGTGGGAAATCCCACATTATAGTTAGGTGACTGGGCACAAGGCAACTGTGTGTATAATCGGGATGTGTGGCAGCTCTTCTGTTCCTCAGCAACTGTAAGCTGACTGTAATTCAACAGGTATATCGTGCCAAAATGACTCTATATTCACTATGGCTACATTACTTCTCAGGGGGTTACAACTGGGCACCTTGAGTACATTTAAGGTTGCTCATTTTTCTTCCCTGACTGAAGCACTGCTTTATATCCCTCTATTTAAAAAAACCTCAACCAACTGGATGTGTAGGAATATCTTTAATACCTAATGCTCCTAGTAAATTAAACTCACCAATCTACCCAGAACTAAGGCTACTCTGTTGAACGCAGCCAACTCTCAAGAAAATTTGCACAATACTGGAGATTGGGATTTCCAGCCACTTCTGAAAAATTATGAATCAGCTCCTAAGATTCCCAAAACAGCAAAGACATATTTTTTCAAAAAAGTTAATGAACCGAGCTCCATTCTAAGTTATACATGAGAAGCCATTCAATGTTATTGTGCAAAGATCAATTTTAAATTGATCTGAATTATAGCCTAGTCAACCAGCATGGCATATCCAATAACATACACCTGTTAACCAAGACAAATACAAAGGAGAAAGAACTGGGGGGGGGGGGTGTCCTACTTTTATTGTGGCCTCTCCACGAACAGCTTCCAGTCTGCCTAACTGCAGATTCATCAACCAGCAGCGTCATTCTTCTTGCACATTATACCAGAACTGAAAAGGTGGCACGGATTCTATTTTTTTTTCACTGCTCTTCAAAAGTTCTCCTAACACTCACCCAGATCAAGAACTCCATTAAACCTGAAGTACCAAGATGTAATCAGTTCAGTTCCTTTTATGCCAATGTGATTAAGAGAAAAATCAAACACTACACACTGCTTAGATTGTGGGAAGGTGCACTCAAGTTCTAC
Organism: Aspidoscelis tigris stejnegeri; assembly: GCA_023333525.1. Taxonomy (NCBI): domain Eukaryota; kingdom Metazoa; phylum Chordata; class Lepidosauria; order Squamata; family Teiidae; genus Aspidoscelis; species Aspidoscelis tigris. The sequence continues at coordinate 28,880,276 of JALMGA010000002.1, forward strand.
ATTTTTTCTTGGAGGCAAGTAGTGCTGTGTTCAGTCCTTACTTGCAGATCTGGATACAAAGAAGTGTAGCCCAAATCTATAATCTCCAAATGAATTAACTCAGAGATTCCCAAGTAGAGAAAACCAGAACAGATAACATTTCTGTATCTCACCAATAAATAATAATAATAATTATTATTATTATATCACTAGCCCGACTAGTAATATAATACGAAATCCAGCATAGTGATCTCGTTTGCTGTGTGTAACTGCTGTTTTTACATCATCATCATCATCATAAAGAAATATATCTTTGAAAAGCACTTCCAGGCACCTTAACCTTGATACATTTTCCTCAGAACACATCTTCAACACATAGCTACTTTCCAAGGGTACCAAAAACCTTGTTTTGAAAACTCAAATTTATACATGAAATCCTTTCCTTAAGTTTCAGTAAACCATTTAACAAAAAAAAAACCCAACTGAAGGAAGCATTCTCAAACCTCATGCTTCCTGCTTGCGGACGACATGCAATAAAAATCTAGGGGCTTTTTCATATTTGCTGTAAGTGCAGGATATGACAGATCTATTTCAGCAGTTTCAGGGAGACTGCTCCCAGTCCTAGTAAACTCCATCTACACAGGATGAAATGTAGGCAGAGCTAGAATGTCCAAAATGGCACCTGGTCCAGTATACCTGGCATACTAGGGGGTGGTATACTGGAACACAAAGGCATATGAATAAAACATCTCCGTTGTCCAGTATACCACAGGGGTCCCAGGACGGAACAAGGCACATTGCTCAAATGGGCCATCTTAGAGCTCCAAAGGCCAGGAACATTCAGACCCCCCACCCCCAAGTGGCCTCCAAAGCTGGTGCAGGTTTCAGAGCTAGTATGGGAACAGGCACAAAACAGGCCATCTCAGTCTAGACAGCCTTGTTCTGCGTCACAAACACTTCACCCCAGCATGAGAATGATTGCCTGTCCCATTACGGGACAGCCTGCCCTGTATCAGGATAGCAAAGATAAGCACAGAAACAGGAGAAATCTAATCACTAATTGCTCAATAGGCATGACTTCCATTTTAGAACTTCATTTTTATTTAAAATCCACATAAGAGTGTAATGCTAACAACCCAATGCCTGATTTTCACTTCTATATGTATCCAAGAAATAGAATATGGCTTTGTATTTTGGGGGTAGAAACAGACCCCAAAATTACAGGACTGCATTGAAATAGATAAATCCCTGCAAACTAACCCAGACAGAAATAAATTAACCCTTTGATAAAGGAAAACCCTTTGTTCATGCCATAAAGACCAACAAATTGAATCAGGATAAGCTTTCCAGACAAATGTTTCAAATAAAGTTCTAGCCTTTCAAAACTCAAAACGTTTAGCTTTTAAGTTGCCACTTCATTCTATATTCTTGCATAAGCATTCATGAGATTCATAAACTGTGCTCTTAGAATTGCTTTTAAAACTGCATCTAACAAATGTGCTCTCATTCTAAAGTAAAAATGAAAGACGCCATAACACTTTTGAAAAGGTACAGCCTGACCGTTCTGAAATTGCCAATGCACTCTCCTTACATTAAAGCATAATTAATAACAATATGGCAGCCCCCATTTAAAAGGGTAAAAACTATAACTGTGTGCAACTGCTCCGTAACTTTACTGTTTATAACTTTTTCAATTATTATTTTTATCTTAGCCTTGAAAAGAAGGATAATATTTACTCACTTTCAATGAATCAAAGCAGGCGATTACTCGTCCATTTTCAACTTGGCAGCTTTTCGATGGGTGTGCAAATTTACATTCCGTATCTGGTCGTGAGCAAGTCCCTCTTTGGAACTCTCGACACACTTCCAGTGTTAGCCATTTTGTGTCCCGGATTGGTGTGACACTCACAGCCATGTTTAGCTTTTACAGGTAGTTAGAATTGTCAATAAAACAAACAAATAAAAAAAAGGCCAAACTGATAAGTCTGGAAGCGATGAAAAAGTTCGCCTCCAAAATAATTTCCCAATCCCCAAGCCCAATGTTAAAAGATGTAAAATTATGTTGTCACGATAGCAAGGAATAGATTTCCTACTAAAAACTCACAGCATGAAACTGTCAATCAAAAGGGGGGTGTACTTAGAGAAGTGCTAAAATCATCAAATCGTAAATGACCATTTAAAACTGTGGCCAGGAATCAGCCTTGTGCTCTCAGTAACCCATTCCAAGTGCCAAATTGGAGAGACCAAAATGCAAGCAGCAGAACGTGGCAGACCCTCTGAACAGAATTCCCAAGCTGCTCTTAGGGAAAGCTGTCTGTAGGGGAATCTCCACTCAGCTGAATTTGCAACTATTTTTATTTTTATGTAATTATTTTTGTTTTGTTTTTGGTGTGGTGCAACTGATATTGATTAGTTTGGCACAGACAGATGCAGCAGCTTAGAGCGACAAATCAAGAAATTACTATTTTTTTCCTCCTCTCTTTGATTCCCTTTTCTTTCTGGCAGAAGACTCTTACTTTTCCAGCAAACTTTTTTCCCCCCTGAAATTATTTCTGTTTCTATAAGAATAACGAAAGCAGCCTAGGGCAATGCCTGATGCTTAAAGAGCTTTTTTTCTTGATTATAAGTAGAAATGAGGGGAGGGGTGGCTGGGCTAAAGGTGGAGGGTGGATGTGCTGTCGTCGCAGTCTAGCTGGCAGCAAGCAAGGCAAAAAGCAGAGGCTGCTCTAGAAGCGGTTCCAAGCAGCAGAGACGTCAGGAAAGGCACTTCTTAGTACCAACCTGTAGAAAAAACAGATATGTTAAAATTTACTAAGCAGCATTTCACTGATGTCTCACAGCATAATAACGTTGCCATGTGCTCCTTCAGTCTACTATTACACAGCATGATATTCTTTCGGTCTCAAGAAAAATACTTACAGAGTAGCATATTGCAGCCAGCCATCGTAGGTTTATTAAAAAGGGGGCCGTTCTCCCCTTCTGAAGCAATGCACGATAGAGAGATAACCAATCACAGATAGTGTTGCAGCAATATTCTGGGCAGAAAGCCAATAGTGTGGGCTGTCTTATGAAAGGTCGCGCCTGTCAGACGTTCATTACTATGCTATAAGCAGAGAAAACGTCCATCAGATGGGACTTATTCCACTGCAAGGGAACGACCATGTGGGTTTTGAATTTACCCAACATGCAGTTAGTGGATTAAACCATGTTAGTTTTCAAACAGCTTCCAACTTCAGGACAAGTGCCTGAGGTGTCCAGACAGACAGAAAGAGGAAGGAGGAGAGAAAATAAGAAGAAAGAAAAAAAAGAAAGAAATGAAGCAAGCCTCCCAACTGCAGATCATATTTAAACTGCTTTCTCCCTCTTTGCATCCAGCCACTGCAAGCATTGAGCACGCCTACTGTATCTGACAGATGAATATAAAAGGAAAAGGGGTGTTCACAAATGGTACAGTCTCCTGACCTATCCAATTCACTTCCTTCTACTAAACTATGCCCTGCCTCCTCTACAGACAGCAGCACTTTTTTTTTTCATGCTGAAGGACTGTTCCGTTCAGTCAGCAGACAAGCTGCCAGGGATCTTAGGCAGGTTAGCCGGGAGGAAAAACACCTTCCTTGCTCCCCCGAGCCAACGTCTAAGCCATGTGCGGGGAGGCAGGAGCCGTAGTGTCGTCAGGATGCCTGACAGCCCCCAGACCAATCTCGGGGGATGTAAAGTAATTCTATCACAGTAGCCTGAAATATTAAGCAGGCAATCTGGTTTCACAAACACGGCATGATGCTTCAGATCGGCACTTCTGAATTAAAGCAACAGCAACAGCAAACAGCCTACAGATTTCTTAAAATGGCTTCTTTAGCAGTTTTATTTTGCTTTATATCAGTCAAGGGAACTCTTTGCCAGACAAAAAACAAAAAAGATAAAAGATGAAGATGATAATGATTATTATTCATGGAGGCAAACAACTGCGGTATTTCCTGGCCCTTGGGAGAAAGAAGAGCTCTTGTAAATTTTGTAAACCAAATTAATAGGAAGGAATATTCAGAGGATTAGACTATTTGATTTGAATACTGTTAACTCAGAAAAAGCATTCCTCCCTGTTTGTTTTCACAAGGACTAAAACTGAATTCCCTCCTGGATTCACACTCTCACATCAAATAAAGCACGGGAAACTAGCTGAGGATGTCTGTGCAGGTGGTGAATATGTACAATGGGTGAACTACAACTACGGTTAAGTGCAAAAGGTGTGTGAAGGGAGAAAATACTCATACAATGCATCCTTTTATCAGGTGTGGTCCATTTCCCTCTATCACATTTTCAAAATGTCCCCACAACATAATGTGTTGATAATAAAGACCCTAAAACACACATTGTAACATTTTGGGCCCCAAAAATACCTCTGGATTATCGAAGGCATCAGTGGGCTTGGGGTACTTCTTTTACAGGTACTGAAGGGAATTCTTCAAGGGAGCTCCATGGACAACACACTGACAACCAAAATTTAACTTTAAACATTGTTTCGTGCTAGGAAAAGGTCTAGGGGGGCTTCCTTCCACATGCTGTGTGGTGCAGGATAAGGGAAGCCCTGCGTTCTGCATAAACAGAACCTAAACTAGGTTAGGGCACCCAGAATGTCACCACCTACCAGTTTATTGTAGATCTCAACACTGAGGTCTACTGGTATGCAACAGCAGGACAAGTTTAGAATATTTTCCAGGATATGGGGAGGGTGCATTTTGGCAGCACAATATGGTGTGCCATCAAAACATAGAGCTCGAGAGCCCCAGAAACTTGGGATAGACAGTCTCATTGTGCATGGTCCCTGCCCCACAATGGAACATCCCAACTGGCCTGGCCAGGTATGTGCAAACAGGGGGATAGTATCTCAAAGGGTGTACTAATTTTTTTTCTTAAAAACATCAAAGAACAACAACAGAGTCTGGTTTTCATAATAGACAGGCATTTCCTCACTCTCACACCTTTAATCACTAGCATGCATACAGCAGGCCCTCATTCCGAGATAAATTCCAGAAAAAGGCTGAGTGCAAAAAGGGACTTTATCCCTTACAAGGGTTAAAAAAATTGAAAATGCTATCATGAAATTATGTTTTTAATCCTGTTGTTTTTAGACCAGCAAGTAACATATATTTTAATCAAAGAAGTATAGAAAATGTTGAGTATTCCATGTTTTTGTCACTAAAAATATCCATTAAGTGCAGGATAAGCAAACTAGGACACAGAAATCTTCTGTGCCAAGGTACAGAGTACACTATAGCCAAACTTGGTATGCCACTGGAATTCGGCCTGTGAAAACGTGACTACAGGTTCAGATTTATGAATCCAGGACATTCCCACAATTCCTTGCATTCAGAGAAATTAGTGTGTCACTCTCAAAATTTTCCCTAGAAGAGCACAGTTTGCAAAAAGTATAACTAATCAATGTGAAACAACAAGAACAAGCAATCACCTCTCAATTTTTACATTAATGAGGGGCTTTTTTTCCATTCACAATGTCTTATGCTGGGATAATCTTTATTTTCTCCTTATTTCAAATTATGTTATATATACAGTATATTGGTCTTCAAATGATACATCAGCAAAAAGAAAGGCACCTCTATTATTACCTGTTTATGTTTACCTTCACAGATATGAGAAATATTCACTAATTTAATACACATTTTCAACATTGTACAACAAAATCTGAACTAGTGAGATAAAGTAAAAACAAATGCAATCAGCAAGAGTTGCACAGTGGGTGGGAGGGGGTTGCTAGTGGAATGACGCTCTCATTCTCTGCAGGTTAAGAAGAGTGCTATGGAAGTACTGGTGGTCATAAACTAGCTGCTACTACAACAGAGAGACTGGCAAGATGCCACTGAAGGCCATCTGCAGAGATCTGAAAGCAGGTGAAAGTTTTGTCTCCTAGTTGAGAAAGCTCAGAAGCAATTGGTGGGGCACAAGGGTGGACTAGATGGGCCATGGCCCAATCCAACAGGGCTCCCCTTATGTTATTATGCTATTTGCATGCTGCATGCTGCTGTGTTGGCCACTTCCTGTATTCAGTTGCTGCACTCTGCCAATGTACCCAGTGTACCATGAGTGTGCAAGTTTGTTAAGGAATTACAATCATAGCACATGCATAGTATATAATACTTTGCATTGATAAAAAACCCACTAGCATACCTACAGTAACACTGAATTTCTGAGGTTGAGGACACAAATCCATTTCATAGAGCAGAGCATATTTCTAGGAAAATATCAATGCTGCTCTTAATCTTTGAAATCCTAGGTTCTAAGTACCTTAAAATCTTACTACTGATAGTCAGGCATAGAGCTTTCTGTGCTGCTGTGTCCTTCATTGTAGAATGCATCACCAAATGAGATATGTCTGCCCTCGCACTATGTACTTCTTGCAGCAAAAAAAAAAAATACACCTCTTTATTGTGTATTGTCTTTATTGAAAGACTTATTTCATTATTTACCTTTAATGACCACCTTTCCTACAATTAGATCTAGGCAGCTTCCTGATTTCTTAATATTTTTGCATATTTGTTACACTAACTGTTTTGGATCTTCAAACAAAATTAAATATGAGACAAGGACAACCCGAGTAAACACAAACAACAGCTTTCAAAGGACTGTTTCACTTACTGAAAGAAAAAAGTGATACTGCACCCATGTCACCCATGTGAAAAAGTAACTGCCCCCTTAGTTGCCCGATCAACCAAGGATAATTGGATTCACTCAAATGAGGCATACAGAGGCTTGATTACTGCCGGTCCAATCATATACTTAAACAGAACATTTGCAGCAATGTGGAATAGGCCAAAAGGTCTCAACAAGCAGCACTACACCATGATAAAACAAAATTCAGAAGAGAAGAGAAAAAAGTTATTGAAATAGATCAATCTGGAAAGTATTACAAAGCCATTTCGAAGGCTTAGGACTCCAGAGAACCACAGAGAGCCATTATTTCCAAATGGAGAACACTTGGAACAGGATGACTCTTCCCAAAAGTCATCAGCTTACCAAAATTCCTCCAACAGTACATCAATAACTCTTCACCACAAAAGAACCAAGACAAACATCTAAGGAATTGCTGGCCTTGCTACCTCAAAGAAGGTTAGTGTCCATGATCCCAGCATAAGAAAGACACTGCGCAAAAGTTATCCACAGGAGAGTTGCAAGGTGAAAACAATTGCTAACCGAAAGGAACATATCTCACATTTGCCAAAATACACCTTGACGATCCCCAAGCCTTTTGGGACAATGTTTTGCAGACTGATGACTCAAAGGTGGATTTTTTTGTAAGATATGGATTCCATGGTACTTGGCATAAAATTAACAATGCGTCCACAATAAGAACAATAAGATCACCTAGCTCTCTGCCATGCTATGTCTGTTGCCTCTTATATTCTCTTCTCCAAAAAGATACATAAACAGTTGCTTCTCTTCCTGAGGCAAGGAAAGACCACTTTGAGCTGCCTGTTATGCTATGGTTGTTCCCTCTGCCATGCTGGCTGCTTTTGCTGTGGCAGGAAAGAAAAGATCGCCTGAGCCAGTTTCTTTTTGCAATACAACTTATTGATTTGATTTTCTTATGTTACTGTATAACATTATTGAAATAATGTAGCTTTCTGTCAGTATATTGTACACTTTAATACGTATTTGTTTTCTTGCTTGAATTATTATTGTATTTTTGCTCTGTTGTAAACAACCTCAGAGAATTTGTTTTTCAAAGGACGGTATACAAATGCAAGTACAAATACAAATATAGACATTACATAAAGAGTCAAGCTTAGTGCTGCTAGTGTGATAAAGGTTTGCTGCTTCATGGAATGGGCAACTTGCCATAATTGAAAGAATCAGGAATTCTTCTCACTAATGCAAATCTTGAAGGACAGTGTCCAGTCATCAGTCTGTGATCTTAAGCACAAGCACAACTGGGTTATGCAGCAAAACAATGATCCGAAGCACAGATGAAAGTTTTGGAATGTCCTAGTCATAGTCCTGACCTGACCCCCATTAAGATGCTGTGATCTTAATGGATAGTTCATACTCACAAGTCCTCCAATGTGGATGAATTAAACCAATTCTGAAAAGAGAAGTGTCCCCAAAATCCTCCACAGCAATGTGAAAGGCTGATTTCCTGCTATCGCACATTTTGGTGGCAGCTGTTGGTGCTAAACCAGGTATTACACTGAGGCACAACCAGGTATTACACTGAGAGGGGCAACTACTTTTTCACACGGTTGATATATGTGTTTGATAGCTTTCTTCCTTCAATAAATGAAATGATCATTTGAAAGCTGTATTTTATGCTTATTTAGGTTATTTTTGCCTCATTAGATCTTGTTTGAATATCCAAGACAAATATGCCGAAAGCAGAAATCAGGAAGAGTACAAATACTTTTTTCATGGGACTGCAATCTGCCTTTACTTGTGCTAAAAGTAGAAGTGATGGCTGTTATACATTAGTGTAACGTTCAAAGAGAGGCTGCAGCCGCAGGCTTTTGGGCAGCCTGAGTGACAACAGAGGCGGAGCAGCAGAAGGAACCTCGTGAGCCCACTGAAAATGGACCAATGGGAACAACAGGATCTCGGACTATAAAAAGAAGCAGCCTGGCGTTCTCATCGTCTCTCGTCTTGTGTCATTAGCAGAGGGGGGGGATCAAGGAGAGTTAGCTACACCCTCGGGACATCTAGTTCGCTCTTTCTCAGGGGAGGGAGGAGAGGACTGGAGGGAGGTCTTGCCTCTCGAGAAAAGGGGAGATCTTGGCGCGCACCTACTGACTGGAGGGCAGGTGGACAGACTACTTCGTTCGGAGCCAGAGCAGAGCAGGGTCCACGGCAGGGCAAACAACATTGCCCAGAGCCTAACCCTATTATTAGGGGGATTTATCTCACTGAATGGTAGAGGGAATTTGTGAGGTAAGGACTGAGAAGTGGAAGGGCTTACTGAAGAGCTTGTCAGGTATTGCTAGCTTACCAGAGAGCTCCTTAAAGGGAACAGGACATTATATTATCGGCAGTAACCATCTTTTCAAGCAACTCTTGAGCATTTAAGCTATTCACAAACCTTGCTTCTTTATTTTATTTGTTGTAATAATAAACTTTTGAGTGTTTAGTTTACCACAGTCTATGCTTGCTACATTAGGGGAGTCTATCCCACAGACATATAAAGCAGGACGCCAGTGGGCTGGGGGAACTGGTTGGCATACAGCTCTATCATAACTGGCAGTGGGCCGTGGTGCTTGGCAGCCCGCTTCCTTTTGGTGCAGCTCTGCGGAGGGCGAGGAGGGAGGGGCCGAGCCAGGTCACCACAATTAGTATTCTCATCTCACATCTAATCCAATTAGGGCCAGAAAATGGACTTCCAAAGCACATTTTCTGGCCTTTAATGTAGATAAGATATGGGATGGGAACACTAGCTATCACTACCACCTTTCAGTCACTTTTTTGCTGCCACATTTAAGTCTCTTTTAAGCTGCTTTTAAAACTCTTTAAGCTGACCAAGGCTACATCCAGGCACTCAAAAGAAAGGGCATCTTTGGGCTGGAGTCCTCCAGCAAGATATTAGTTATGTATATTGCCATGTGCCCAGCCTGTCTTGTATATAGCTAGGCTGTGCCCAGACTTTATACTGAGCAGCGGAATGCGCAGTCCCAATTGAGGCATCGCACATAACGATCGATGGATCGTCGTGGTGTCGCATTATCAGTTCAGTACTGCACACTTACCTTAATGCTGATCAAAGGACACTCGCTGCACAGTATAAAGGAAATTTGATTTTTCCCTCCAGTCTGGGCAGAACAGAGAAAGCAGGAAGAGCGGCTCAAGTCTGATTGGCTGCCTCAACCCACATTACAGTGCACGCCGACTCAGCTCTCACAGCTTCCGATGGGAAGCTACAGAGCTCCGTTTCGGGTCAGGTCAGCCAGTTGTCTCTGTGCAGTAGGTAAGCTACACTTTTACCCTCAACTGTGGATTTATTCTGCAAGTCTGGAAGCAGCCCTAGTGCCTTCTGTTCCTAAAGTCTTTGAAGCTGTAGAGCTTTTCTGCCAAGAACACTTTAGAAAGCTCTAGAAGCCAGCTATATTCTATCTGGAGCTAAGCTGCACCTGCCAGCAATTGCTAAGCTGGCCCCACCCCCACCATCCTTTTAGATACCATTAGACATGTAACCAGTACACAAAATTCACCTTCCAAGGTATCCTGCTATTAATTCTGAGGGAGCTTTTTGCTCTCCTGCACATGCACTGCTCCCATTTAGGGAGATCACAGTGGTTGAAGGAACTTACCTATGGCAACTTCCACCCACCTAATTTAATGCCAGACAAAATATGGTCAACAGCCAGGGGCAGCAACTCACCTAGAAAGCACCTCAGTTAAGTGAGAATTTGAAGCTTGGCATCCTTGGTTCTAATCCTTATTCATGTTATAAGGCACTGGCTCTAGGGCCCCATTTAACGCAAGGGCTTCATTCCAGAAAGTCTTTGCTTAAAGCAAAACTACATTAAAGCAAAACTCTCCCCTCTGTCCTATCCCTAGCAGCCTGAAAATACATTAAAGTGAAATAGCAACACTTAATCCCGCTTAATATCAAAACAAGGTCTCAATGCATTGAAATCACACCAAGCGAATTCACTTGAAACAGACTTACTGTATAGTATCTTTTTCCTGAATAATTTCTTTTTGCTGATATCCTAGGTGTCTTTGATGTATCATTCCTTGCTCTCTTATACTGACTGGATGTCCCTAGGGATTCATTCAAATCAGCTACACTGCCCTCAGAGCATCCCTGAAAGGTGACAATTGAAAAGGGAGCGAGATGCAACTAATGTATTCACTCTTGATCTGTGCTGGGTGTCCCTTTTCTGTGCACCTGTAAGATGGCTTCTGCCTTTTCAACTCGTCTCATGAAACGAGCTCAGATGGCATCCTCCTACTCATGCCTGCTTTGCTCTTCGTGGATGCATGGGCTGAGATGTCAGCTGTTGCTCATCTTAAAATGTAATAGTGCCATCTGACTGCAGTTCTCATTTTCTTAAGCAGAAGGGCTTAAGATAAAAACAGAATATTTATTTTGCTGTTCATAGCAGCCACACCTTTTGTCTCCATTTCCCGCTCCTTTGGGGTCTTTGCCCAAATGCAAATGCACGTGCAATGTAGCAGGGAAAACCTACTGCCGGGGATGGCAAATGTAACTTCTATCAGATATCCTGGATTTTCCGACTGGACGTTCCATACCAAAAGATATGATATCTGTCTAAATTACAGAGGGAGAATTTAAAAAAATACAGATTAAAGAGCATGGTAGTGGTGGTGGTAATGGCGACACTTATAGCATACTTTCCAAGTCTGCTCAGAAAAAATTCCCAGCAGTGATCACTATGGACAAGCAATCTTTTGGTTACAGGAACAGGCACTCACTTCTCAACTTTCAGTGGTTGCTTCTCCCCTCCCTGCCAAAGTTCAGCCCAGGTGCACTTGACCACACCAGACAAGCAAGTATATTGGAGGTTATGACACTAACAGCGATAATACATTGAACACATACAGCATAACCCACCTATAATTAACACTATATTAAGTGAACATGAAAACATAACACAACAGCCTGGCTATATATCATTCTGAATGTGGCCTTACATTTAACACTGATCAATTAGATAACTCGAAGGCCGGAATTCCACTAGGCAATTTAATCCAGGTTTTAAGCAGTTTTTTTTTTAAAATCAGTGGCAAAGTCTGGTTTTTTGCATTCCTACTGTTACCTTATAATGCAGACTCGCATGGGGAGAAAACCCCTACCCTCCCTCCTACCCTCAGCACGACCCCCTACCCATGCAGTCAGCAACTGGGCACTGTCATACTTTGACTTCATCAGGGCAGGCAATTCAAACCCCACCCCCTATATAAGCATGTCCACAATGCAGATCATGGCAGCAGGTTTTTTTTTTCACCTTTGTTTTCTGCTAGATGGGTATATCAAAGCAGCACGAAATGGCAGAGGGGAGGGAAAAACCAGGTGGGAAAGGCTGAGAACAGAGATCGCAATAGGGAAGGGAAAGGGGGATGAGAGACAAAGTAGGCAGGCTTTTAAGAGACACCAGCTTTGTGAAATGGCAGGCATGGAGCTCAAAGTCTTTCCAGTTGTTACCTCTTTAAGTAAAATCAGACACTCTTGACTCACTCCTGCTTTGGTCTGATATTTCGTTACATTGTAATGGTATGATTCTTGTATGCTGTAAACTACCTTAGACTCTGCTCACTCTTCCCTTTCAGCCAAGCCCAATACTTAGGACATAACGGTGAGAGCCCAGGGAAAGGGGGAGGAAATCACGGTTTATCATTGGGTCAGGGGAAACTAAGGAGAATGCGCCTAAAGCATACTTCCTTCCCCCTCAAAACCTGTTTGCGTTCCCACTGCTAAATAGTGAGGATTACTTCCAAATCCAGCAATGAGAGCTCTTTAATCCATGTTTTGGGACCTTTAATCCTCAAACTGTGGGTTCTTTTGAAACTTAGGGAACAATGAGCTCTCAAAACGATTTCAAGGCTCTTTAAATCATGAATGGGAACACAGCTGTCAGACTTTAAAGCAAATAACCCAACACTGTCACCTGTCATAACCAACTTTTTGTTTTCAGCCTGTATATTTTAAGCAACTTCCTTGCTTTCTGTCCCAAACCAAGAGGAGCTACGCAGTGTTCCCACACTTATCTTCTCTGGACCTCTCCATCAAGACCGGGTCAAGTTAGTACAGTCCAGCAGCTGAAGTGGGCCAACTACACTGAAACAATGCTGTCTGCATTTACACAGCTGTTCTGCTGCAGCCCCAGCACCAAAGATAGTACAATTTTTCATCCAGCCTCTGTATTCTCCTATAGCCCCAAGGGACTCCTTTCAGTGGCACAGTTTGATGAGCCATAGGGATGAGTCCTTTGCTATACTGGAACATGGAATCAGTCACTATGTTAGCATGTTTTCATGGTCCACTTTAGTAACTGCCAGACCACCAGTGGACCTTTTAAAAATGATCCACTGGTATTCTGGGCAGCCTAGCCTTTCTACATTCCATCCTATGCAGACAGAGAGTACTAGCAGGGGTTGGGACCTCAAACAGGCCCACTGGCTGTCCAAAGCAGCAAAGGTTTACGAAGTCATACAGGAAATAGACAGTTTTTGTCCTGAATAATGTTACTGATAAACCACAGGTACTACTCTGTTCAGAGTGCTGCAGGCCTTGGGCTGTATTCACACTCCCCCAGCCCATTATCCCAGACCAGATTATTCCTATGGCAGAAGAAGGATGATTTGTCCCACGTTGGCTCCAAATGCTCTGAAAGCCAGAAACAAAAGATTCTGGCCTTCAGTGCAGTGCTCCTGGGAAGGGGCATTTTAGTGACATTTCTCATTGGTCCAATATACAACCTCCCAGTAAGCTCTAGTAAGTCCTAGTACAGTCTGCACTCTGTTCTGTGTGAACAGAGCATACCTGGGGAAGGAGGGGTCTCTCTGATCTGTTCTAAGGAGCAGACAATAGAGGTCCAGAAGTGAGCCTTGATTCAATGATGCCCATGAGCATTTGGCGGGCCACTGTGTGAGACAGGACGCTGGACTGGATGGGCTGTGGCCTGATCCAGCAGGGCCTCTCTTATGTTCTTATGTTCTTAATCATCTGGAAAATGCTAAATGCAGCACATTATCTAGCACAATGCAACCTAAAATCTGCTTGGCATTTTATTTTATTTTTGTTTGTCCCCACCACCACCCTTAATGCTTACTGATTTCCTCATCTGGCATAAAAATAAATAGTGAGTTTTGTATCCTTGAATTTTTTTAAAAAAATGCTTTTTGTAGTGGTTTGAGCATGTTCCTCCCTCCCCCACTTCATGCCTCACTGGGACAAAGTTTGAAAGCTCTTGAACTGCAAATATTTAACTGGCATCACTAAGAAATAAGTTCAAGGTTCTACCATGGGGAAGAGCTGCTTTCAGGCTAATTCCGATCTGGCTTTATAAACTTCAATGAGAGACATTAAGCAGAGTTCTAATGGTTTAATGAGCTTGAAGACGACATTTTAAAGAATTCTAAATTAGCAGAACTGAACATAATTCCCAAGCTTGCATTAATCTACAGGAAAGGTACCTGTTTTTTATATATTCCAAATGCTCAAACACTGTGACTGTTCCCATTCTCAACTCCCTCTATTAGTATTAGTTTTCTTAACAGCATAGAAGTGCAAAGAAAAAACAAAAATAAACATTAACTTGGGCAGGACAGAATCAAAGAGGATAAAGTGAAAAGGACATGAAATTCTACTAGAACGTCAATAAGCTGTTTCTACAGACTTCCCTCCCCCTTTCACCTAACCTGTCTTGCACTTTACAAAATGAGAACATTATAAAGCAAAACATTTTATGCCATTTAAAGGGAGTTTAGGAACTGCAGGAACTGCATTACTTCATATAATATTTTGACTACCAATCATATGACATTTTAATAAAAATTTCTTCAAAACAAAGCACAGTATTTCACAGTCCATTTCCATACTTATCAGCATCCCTGGACAACTAAGGGCCTATCCCTCTTCTGGGTCTGTCTGTTCTGCACTCCATATTTCACCCATGCCCTGTCTAAAGGGTAGCCATAATGGCCATTTTCCAGGTTTAGCATTGCAAAAGTGGTTAGACCAGCCCAGGGAGGCATGCAGAAGGGCACTTACCTCAATGTTCTGGTGCAGCAACGGGACCAAACTACTACTGCACCCAAATGCTTCAGAGCAGCATGGGGAAGTAGCATCAGGCAAGGGGCACTATGCCAAGTGGCACATGGCATGTTCCAGAACAGGACATCCCAGTGCACACAGCCTTTTTCTAGGACAGTAGGATGGTCACAATCTGTGTTCACAATACGTTTGCTCTTATTTAGCTGAAGGACTGAACTAATCAGACCAATTACAGACTCAACATGACAAGAATTACAGACTCAATGTAACAAGAGAAAGTGTAATGGACACTGGACCTGCAAAAGCTCTTATTTATTCATCATTCAATAAATTGTCTTTTCATACTAGATAACAAAACATTAAAAAAAACAGTCAGGTTACTATTATCAAATCTGAGTTCAGTTCAAATTATTACGCATCAATCCAAAAGTTTACAGGTATAAGCAGAATGGATAAATATGCTTTCAAAACAAGTACCTAGTCACATAGACCACTTCCACCCTATGTGAACTGTTCTGACCCACATCTCGCAGGCCACTGGACAGTCCTTATTACATGAATGGTGTCCTCCGCTGGTCCACACTAGCGTACAGGGTTCTAGATTCCTTCCTGTGCCAGGATACTGACATATACCACAAGGGCCATGTGCCCTACCAATCCCCCCTCCCCCAAATAAATTGAAAGGAAGAAGAAGGGGAAATGTGTATAAGAAAGCAACACAGACTTTTATTCACTTTTTCAGACACAAGGAAACAGAAATTCCATGGAATTCCGGAACGGTAAGAAGGCTTCTTAAATTCTTCCTCCACAATCCAGTTATCAACTGTTAAAAAGAAAGAAGAATTGCTCTCCAGAACCCTCATAAAAATAAAGGGGTTTGTTAATGATAGGTCAGTGTTGACTATCCTCTGACACAGGTGTCATCTAGCATATCACACTAGTTGTTTGGCAGGTTAAATAACACTACAAACAGTGAACGTGCCACTACAAACAGTGAACGTGCCACTAATGATGTGCACATTTGTACTGCTTGTTTAAATTATACTTTTTATTATTCAATGGAAGTGTCTATAGATTAATGGCAGATAATATGCCTTACACACGGAAAGTCCTAGGCAGTTACAAGCCTTCTCAACAGAACCAGCAGCCAGTGGAGAGGCAGTTCCCACCTGCGGTTCTACTTTACAGATGACGCGTATATCCAAATGTTATTACCCTGGAATATGTAAAGAGAGCAGGGGACTCAAGGACAGGCTCTTTTAAGGTGAATTCTGAATCTTTACCAGGATCCACACGGACCCTTTAAGGCACCATGAATAGGCCACAATGGCGCAGGATCTTCACAACTTTGCTCCAATATGCTATATTTAGTGCACCGGATGAGTGTGATATCTAAAAGAACCTGCATCCATTCCATGCAATAAGTGCCCTTTATGGCGCTTGAATGGCAAAGTTGCAAACAAGCTCTGAGAGCACTTTGTTCTGCTTGCCACTGCAGCTCTGCTACTGCTGCCACCACTTACCTTTCAACTTAGCAGCCTCATCAAACACAGGAAATGGCCTATAGGGCCATTGTCTGTGTTTAATGACCCCTCTAAGATTACAACCAGGGAATTCCTTACTTTGATCTTGACAGCAAGGGGTCTGTAGGCAGTGTGCAGACACCACATTGCTGCTTAAGGAAGGGCTACTAGCATTGTGCTAGTCTTAATTTGCAGGGGGAAACTGGTACACCAATTTAAACAGAAATGTTCATGCACAGCATTCTCCATTTGCAATCTGTGGTTTTAAAAATGCATTTTATTTCCTAATTTTGAGTAATGGAATTCTGCCCAAATAGGTGACAGGTTTTTTCCAACTGAATTCTTATCCATATAATTGAATTCTGTACAAAATATTAGTTTACTTTTTTTTCTCATGAACCCATGCTTCTACCACATGCTCCCCTACCCCAATTTGAGAATTAGCAATTTAAATGTTTGTCAGATATGCCCAAAGTAAAGGTTCTAGTGATGACAGAAATAATAAAGTTCCAAAGGAATTTAAAATATAAAAAACATAGGAACAGGTCTCATTATAGATGATGAGTCTCCCTTACATTACACCAGCATGCAGAACAGAGGCTCCTTGTACACTTGCAGGTCCAATATACCACCCAGTGTGGAAAGACCTGAGAGGACCATCTGCTAATAGTACCCCAGTATAAGAAGCAGGAATAGCTGGCTTGTACAGTTGTAGCTGCAGTTCCTGAAAGCTACAGTGGTGGTACAGTTGTTGCTACTGTTGCTGCTGCTGCTGCTAGTAGGGAGTGGGTGTAGGACTGAACCCAGGAAAACTGAACTTCGGGTTGGCTCTGCTGTCCTACAAAGAGCTGCTGCCTGCTCTAGTGGGCCTGTCACCTAAGGAAAGCCTCCTGTTTTGGGGGACCAGTTATAGGGGGAAAGGGGACATGCAAACTCCCTGGGCCCTAGATCTTATTTTATATTTTCAACTGCTTTTGAGTGAGTGTGGTTCAGGGAAATGTTGCAGCTGCTGTTGTTGTTATTACTCTTTTAACTAACTTTCTTGGTAGTGGCGGCAATATGTCTGTCTATTAGAAATGCGCCAGGGTGGGTGGGTGAGTGAAACAAACAGGAGGAGAAAATGCATGCATCCCAGTGATTACTTGAGGCACCACATTACATGTTATCACCCCCCTCTGGTACCTTCCTTCCACAAGTACCTGGTAACAAGACTTCTGATCCCTATTGCTTGATGATATTGCAGTTGAATTCCAAATCAATTTGTAACAAAATTGCACTCATTCATGATCTGATTATGGATGAGGGAGCTTACCTACTATGCATTACTAAAAGCCAAGGTAGTTTTATGGGCAAGGTAGACCTGATTCAGCTATGCTCACAAGGCTTTTCAGCACAAGATCAGCAAAAGCTGAAAGGTTGGAGGGGAGCTATATTTTAAAGTAATACCATTGATCTTATCAGAAAACCCATTCAGAGAGAGGCAGGATATGGACTATATGTAGGATTGGATCAAAAATGGCAGGCTGCCAATGTTATTTATGCATCAAGCAACATAATTCCTAGTAATCTTCCTGTGATGACCACGGCCAGCAGCTGCCAATTACTAGGCCCCAGCCGGGCATCCAACTTTCTTCAGTTCGGCCACTATAGCCACGGACTTCAAGTTCTCTTTTAAATAGCAGGTTTCTAGGCCTTTTTCTCCTTCTGAGCCGAACTCCAACACTTAGGTTACACTATTACTGTCACGTTACTACGACAACTCTTTCCCCCTCCCTTGAGTGTCTGAGACAGAAACAGGCCTCAAGCAGAGTCTTTAAAACAAATGTAAATGTAACTTTAATGGTTTACTCTTCTTAAGTCAGTTCAACTCTAACACAAGCAGTTCACTTTAACTTATTTTCTTAACTCAGGACCCTGCCTAATCCCTATCTGGATTCTCCTCAGGACCTGGATCTGTACTGGTAACTTCTACCTAAGTCTAGCCCCAGTCACAGAACAACAGCTCTGACAGGAAGGCCCTTTTTATAGTCTCTGCCAGGGTTCCATCCCTTCTGATTGGCTAGTTTCTCTGGGCTGCCCCCCTTTCTTCAATATGCTAATTGAGCTGGGCTCAGCCCCTCCTCATCTGTTCTCTAACCTTCCTGGTCAGTGCCTTTACCTTTTAGTACATTATATATTTACACATATGTAATCAAAAATACTACAACAGGTGCATTAATCAAGCCTGGGCTCCACACTTCCTGACTGAGCTGTTGTGCTGAGAATCTCGGGTTTTCCTGAAGGACTTCATTCATGCGTCAGGGTTTCCTTAGGACTGGCTTAGGATTCCTCAGCTTCCATGACAGCCAAAGGACTGTCTCAGCTGGTTTGGGACCAAAACATGTAGCTGTGAGTCAAGATTAACTATAATCAGATCATGATCAACTGCACCCACAACCCAAGGATGAGAGACCTATTTAAAAGGTGTGTCACTAGTGTTCCAACAGAATCTGATGGATTTCTGAACGCTCAAGGAGAATCCCAAGAAGACAGAGGTCGTGACCCTGCTAAGGCCCTCAGGTACTTATGGAATAATGAGATATGACAAGCCATTGACAAAACTGCTCCTGAGTGTCCTCTCTGACATTGTGGAGCCGAGTTGTTCTGAGGAACTCTGGAGGATCAAATATGCCTGGAAATGACTAGAGTCATGATACACTATTTGTCATGAAGATAAAAACACAATCACAACTACTGTGACTGATGCAAAAAAGGGTTGTTGTTGTTTTGCATCCTCCATTGCAACCTTAAGTAACTATCTGAACTGTTTATTTATTTATTTATTTATTTATTTGTTCAATTTATATGCCGCTCCTCTCCGAAGACTCAGAGCGGCTTACAACAGGTCAAAATATCAGACAGGTTAAAACAATAACAGTTAAAAGCAAAACAGTAACATCAAACACCCACTCTCAAACCCATTCCCGAAACAGGGAGGTCTTAACAAGCTTTCTAAACTCCAGGAGGGTGGGGGCATTTCTTATAGCGTGCGGGAGCTCATTCCACCAGGTGGGGGCTGCCACCGAGAAGGCTCTCCCCCTCGGGGCTGCTCTTCTGCACTGTTTCAATGATGGAACTTTCAGGAGCCCCAGTCTATGGGTCCTAATCGGTCGGAGGGACTCATGAGGCAGGAGGCGGTCTCTCAGATATACTGGTCCTAAGCCATGTTTACAGTCTTGTCCTCTCTCCCAAAAAAATCCTGTACTTCAGCCTCCCAAGTCTGCTGTAATAAATCTACAAGGCACTTTCATGATAAAATCGTTCATCATCATGTCAACTTGAATACTGCTGTCAATACAATGCCTGGCAAAGTGTCTAAGGTGCAGTCTGGTCCAGAACGCTTGAAGTCAAGAGGGCTGGCATCTGTGGTTTCACCACTGCAGCCTTTGGTAAATCCATGCTTTGGTGTGGCAGGAAGGTGACTTCAAAGTGTTTCAAAAACGCATCTTGAGAAAAGACTACGGTATGTCTTTGTGTGGAAAAAGCTGGCATTTGTGTTTGGATGAAGAGGTTGGTATCTCCTGTGGCATCAGTGTGTTCAGCATTGCAGTCTGTAACAAATTCTTTAGGTATATGAAGGGTATGCATCTCATGCTGTGTGGTATGTGTGTTCACTCCCCAAATCTATGAAGTCTGTCTGAATGGGTAGCATTTTGCCAGTCATCTGTGTGTTCTGCATTGTCATTTTATGGAAGACTTAGAGCAGTGGTTCTCAACCTTCCTAATGCCGCGACCCCTTAATGGAGTTCCTCATGCTGTGGAAACCCCCAGCCATGGGGGCGAAGCAGCTGGGAGGTGGGAGGAAAGGGCAATGGGAGACTTGTCGCAACCCCTCTGAAAGGGTAGTTTGACCCCCAAAGGGGTCCCGACCCCCAGGTTGAGAACCACTGACTTAGGGGATGTCGCATCTTGTGTGGCATCTGTGTGGTGAAAATTTCAGAGATGGCATTTACATGCTCTGGCATTGTTCCCAGAAGGTGTGCTGTGCCCTTTTCAATTCAGGCTCCTTTTCTCCACTGTGTATGGATGGGAAACCCTTCCCCCATTCAAGTCATTTTAATTATGAACACAGGACAGGCTGCAACAATGTAACAGAGGTTTTTGCCACAGTACCCTCAACCCCCGACTGACACTGAAATCTACTGCTCCCATAATGAAAATTCACATTAAGAAGCATTTTGTTAGAACATAACATTTGTGTTATGGGAGGATCTAATGTTATAAATGTTTTAGATTATGATGAGTGTGGACACATACAAGTTTTCTAGCTAACAATTTGTAAGTGGTTTGCCACTGGGGTTTTTTTCCTGGAGAAATACAGTAACTGAACATGAGACCCTCTGCTATCTAGGCTTTGCTGCTGAGCTGCACCCACTACATTTAAAAAAAAAAGCAACTCAGAATCACTTATGATTTTTGCAATTACCAAATTAATAAATGATTCAGATGCCTGATAGAGAAAAGTTAAATTAAAATTAAGAGAAAAACTTGAAATAACATAAATACACATATTTACATACATACATACATACCACCTAACACCAAAGTCTCAAGCAATGAAGCAATAAGATAAACCTTAATTAAAACTAGAAACAATAAAAATTACATAAAATTCACAAATATTATGGAAGAAAGGAACGAATGCATGAATCACCAACTTCCTGAATTGACGTATGTAAATTATAAATTACAGAATTCTATTTAATGTTTATGCAGATTAATATAGATTAATTTTGTTTTTATATTCCCAGCACCATCATTTACAATATGTGTAAATGTATATCCAGTAGAACCTTGCATATCTTGGAAAAATGGAAAATCCTATAATAATGTGCTATACAAGCAATTAAAATGAACAAGAATCATTTTTAGGGAACCCCCCCCCCCAGAGGCACAGGTACAAAGGGTGGCGGAGCAGATGAGGGTGGCTCCTGAAAGAGGCAGTGGTCCCAAGGAGGAATCTCACCTTCAGAAAAGCACCTGGAGCAAACAGAAGAAAAGCAGGATGCAGCGTATCCAAAGCCTCTAGCTCAGAACATGGAGATATGTAGAAGTCACGTCTTTGTTTTCCAGACTACTGGGGGACCCATTTTGGTGGCATATCAAAGCAGACCATTAAAATGGGTTCATACAAAGTGCACCACCAAAGCTAGGGACTTTCTTTCTTCAGAACCCACAGATGCCAGTCCCAAAACTTGTGTGACCTTCAGGGCTGGATCAAGAATGGTCTGGACCAGTGTTATGCAAATGATGCTGTTCCAGATCACATATGCTGTGATCTGGACCAGTGGATGTCACTGGTCCAGAACCCTATGATCCCAATCATGGCACACTAGTGCAAAAAGGTCCTATGAAAATGTAGAAAAGAATAGATTCTGATGCTTCATCCAACAATTACTTATCCCACATTATTTAATATTTCAGAATAAACCATGGATAATCCAGAATAAAATGTGTATGGATGTACTTTACTCCAGATTATCTGGCAACTCCATTCTCCTGGCAACTCCAAGTGATGAGCTAGGTTTCAGATCTATTACCTGGTCCACACTAATTCTGAATGCTCACATCATGCTTGCCTGGCACCAGCAACATCCATATACAGTGTGAGAATACATGCCATCCATATTAGAGTCAGAACAAGCACCAAGTAGTCAATGCATTCTAGTATGAGAGTTCTCTACAATATTCTCATGCCAGGCTTCCGATGCAAACTCCAAAAGTATACTCAGAAGTCAGCAGCAGTGTGAGAACAACACCTGTGGCACCTTGAACGGATTCACCAGTGTGCCAGAGAGAGAACACTGTGGAAAGTGGAGAATGAAGGAAGGCACTGTCAAGCCCTCATCAAGTTCTGTATGTGACTACACAGCCACTCTAACTTGAAATGTGGATATTGCCTGCCTTCCAAACACTGTACAGTTTGCTCAGATTTTATGGCTAGCTCTGGCTAAAATCTCAGTTAGGAAATAAACTCTGCAGTCAATAGGAATGCAGAAGGAGCTCTATGAAAACATACAATTAAACTATGCAAACAGAGACAGAAGGTCTGCTAACAGTTCTGCGATGGACTGATCCAGCCCGATCATTGGATCACTCCATCCACATCAGGGAGCTGTACTAAATCACCAGCCATTGCCGCAGGCTCAACCGGAGTGATCCAGCAGTCCATATGCTGGATTGCTCCTCGATGCTGCATCTGCACTCTCTTTCAGCAAGTGCAAACAGATTTGATATTATGCATATTTCACGTCATGCTGGATCAAAACCATATTTTGTTCTCCAGCAGGAGGCCTACAAATAGAGCCCAGAAGGAAAACATGACAATTGAGCCCAAAAGGAGAATCTGACAATTGCATCCATCTTCCCTTTCAAATACTGTTTTTACCAAGCTTGGATGGATGAAGTCAAATATAATTCACACAATATTCACACAATAATTCAATATTCTAAATAAGACCCTAAACATCACAACAACTCAATTCTCACACCACAGCTAGTAGAGGAACTGGAAATTGCTGAACTGAAGTTTCAACAAATGATGTTCTATCTATGTAATCCAACATAATTCAAAGCTAGTAAGGAGAGGTATGCAAAATACACTCTTAAATTAGTCAAAACAGTAATCCAGCATTGCAACATAGCCTAGTATTGAAGTGCACCCTGCAAGAGGAAGCATGACTCTTCTAAGTAATAAAAACAGAATTTTGCACACTTCTGGTGCTGCTCAACACTCTTCCATGTGTTAAAAATAGGTCAGATCAAAGCTTCAGTATTTCTGCTCTATTTAAGTGTATCCAAAGGTGCTTCAAATTAGTCACTAAAACATTGTTAGTGGCTAAATAGCACTGCACTATTTCCAGTTTGCTATAGTCACTAGAAGTATTGAAAATGCAAACATTTCAGCTGCTATAACCTCATTACTATGGAAACGCTACCAAGGACCAAGGACCTTACAAGGTCTGTTTAATGCACACATATTTAACTTCTACTTATCTTCAGTGGAAATTGTGCCAAGGTTATGATTTGATTTTTAGAAAATCAGAAGACGACACATTCTACAGAAGCTTAATCTGAGGTGACACACATGGGACATTCTTCAACAATTCCTCTCACCAAAAAACTGTGTCTCAGCTGATCTCATCACACGGTGATCAAGTTCCAAAGAACTAAATCTTAACTCCCTAAGTTCAACAGAACTTCGGAATTGCATTTTCCAGATATGTTTCTCAATACTGCACACCAAATTATTTTTAGAATTCAGAGTGTGATCATTCCGTCATAGGAAGACTCTTCTTCAAGAAACTAGCAAGATCCCAATGCGAGCACACAAACTCTTTGAAATGCCTTTAACTGGTTTTTATTGCAACTGATGTAACGGATGGAGCTATTTAACTCTGTTGCAAGTTGGAGTTCTGAGTCACCAGTTATTACAATGATCTGTTGCTACGTCAGTATTATCAATATGCACCTTGAAAAAAACCTGACCTGACAATTTGCAGAAACACTGCGTACATACCATCCAATGAGTTTCCTTTTTCTATCTGGTGATGCCTCAACAACAAAAAATCAACTTGTTGAGCAAAATGCTTAAAGCAGCAATGAAATGGCAAAAATACTGATCATCAGAGAAGTACTTAGCCTCTTGAGACTCCAAGGTGGTCTAGGTTTCTGCTGCACCTGTCAGGCAAGCTAAATACTTGTGGCACACTGAATCAAATGCTTTACTGAAGCATCCTTTCCTTTAAGCAACTTGGATCTTCTCAAAGATTTTGGCAGTGTTCTCACGTGGGTGGGATCTGAATTGCACTACAGACAGCATTCTGCAGAGGCATTGGGGACAATGGCACGGGGCTCCAAGGTGACTGCAGCAGCATTCAGACACAGCTACATTCACTGCTGGGGACTGAAAATGCCACCAGATGTCTGCCAGACTTTCAGTATTCTGCAGCAATCGCGGCTGGACTGCTGCTGACTACACTTTCAGCTCCTGGTCATCACTGTCATTTCCACAGTCAAATTAATTGATGAAGGTGGCCCAAAAGGACTTAGGTCAGGTGTCCTGAAATGATACCCTGACTGCTCTCTAGGAGCCTCATGAGGTAAAAACAGGAAGAAGCTTTTGTCTGCACAGCTTCTCCCCAGTTGCCCAGAGAACCCTTTTTTTCAGCCATGTGTCAATGAAGCCTTAGAGCAGCAGTTCTCAACCTGGGGGTCACGACCCCCTTGGGAGTTGATTTACCATTTCAGAGGGGTCGCGGAGTCTCCCACCGGCCCCGCCGCCACCGCCCGCAGGCCCCCTGCTGGCCCCCATGCCCGCTGGCCCTCTCCTCTCCTCGCTGAGCACTTGTAACTGCAAGTGCTGCCAAACACCCCGCCCCCTTGAACAACCTAATCACAAAGCAGGTGGCACCTCCCCTACAGTATAAAAGGCCAGTCAGCACTCACTCTCCATGCCTATCTTGTTCGTTTGGCGGAATGTTTGGCAGGCGAGAGTGAGTTCTGAAGAGCTCTTTTCCCTTTTAAGTGATTAAGAAAAAAATTTCTTCACCGTTCTTGGTGAGTTCTTCTTGTGATTCTCCAAGGGACCCAGGGAGCTGGCTGGATCACTGTTTTCTTCCTCCCTGCACCCCCCGGCCCTGGCCTGGCCTGGCCTGCTTATCTAGCAGCATGGAGCCACGTGAGCATCTGAGGACTGGCTTTAAAACAGAGCCGTTGACACGATGAGCTGCGGTGGCCACAGCAAAGGGCGCCTGATCTCTTTTCCATGCCAGCCGGTCAAGTTAAGCTCCCTAGCCTTTTCCAGAGCCCTGGCTGATGGCAGCAAACGCTGGATGCGTTTAGGTGGGAAGATCAAGCCAGTCGTACTGTGGAGGTTTTCTTCCCTCCATTTTCGCCTCCTGAGTAGAGAGGCCTGTGAGCCCAGCTCTCAGGTTACAGCCACAATTAGCTTCCCCCAAGCCGCACCCTTGCAGAAACATGGCTGGTCAGGGCCTGCTGGCCACTGTTTTACCCTTTCCCCATGCCCTCTTTTACCATTTCAGAGGGGTCGAGCCGTCTCCCCCCAGCCCCATCCCTCCCCCCGACATATGCCCATCAAGAAGGCCCTCTCTGTCGCTCTCCTCTCCTCACCGAGCACTCGTTTAACCACAAGTGCTGCCAAACAACCCACCCCCTTGACAACCTAATCAAAATAGGCCAGGGCATTGCTGCAGCCGATTAACAAAGCAGGTAGCATCTCCCATGTAAAAGGCCGGGCAGCACTCACTCTCCCCCAGTTGTCATCATGGTGTGGGAAGAAGAAGAGTTGGCTTTTCTTCTCTATTCACTCACCCATTTTAAAGGGATTCAAAGCGGCTGACAAGCGTCCTGTTCTCCCCACAACAGAATGCCCTGGGGGTTAGCTGGGGCTGTGAGAGGAGTGCTGTGACTAGCCCAAGGCCCCTGCAGCTTATTTGCTTGATTTTGGTGTGTTAAGTAATAACTTGTTTGAGGTGTGTGCTTGTGGAAGGGAGTAAAAGAGGGGAAAGGAGGGGGTAGTTAAGGGGGGGGTGTTTTTCAGGCTCCACCCTTCCTTTTTGTAAATTTAACATACTTAGGTTGTGGCACATAGGTGCGGGATATTTCACACATACGTGCTTTCCATTTAATGTTTTATATATGGTTAGCTTTTGATGCTATTGTGCTTTTATGCTATCATATTATTTCCTGTCAAAATGAGAAGCCACCACAACTTTCCGTTAATACTCAGTGCCTTTTGTGCTTTTACTTTTAGCTGCACCTTTGATAAAAATAGTGATGTCTTCCTGGCCCAGGACAGAGCTTTTAAATTTTAATAAAACCTTCCTCTGGTGAACTATTGGTTCATGCGCTTCATGTTCCCACTTGGCAATTTATAATCATAAAATCAAAACCTTAACATAATAAAAATATTTTAATGTACCACTGCTTGTAGATCTCATGAGCTGCAAACAAATTGAGAAGTCCTGTCACATTTGCAGGAACTTTGTGAATCCTACTGTAAGTAGTGTTTTCACTGTGGATTCCTCAGCGGCCCCACCCCTGTGACCCCAGCAGCCCCACCCCCGTAACCCCAACAGCCCCGCCCCCAAGGTAGGGGGTCCCCACAACCTGAGGATCTGCATTAAGGGGTCACGGCATTAGGAAGGTTGAGAACCACTGCTTTAGAGAGTTAGAACTTCCTGCTCCCAATATCTCAACATCTTTAAAATATACCTACCATGTTTCCCCAAAAATAAGACAGGGTCTTATATTAATTTTTGCTCCTAAAGATGCACTAGGGCTTATTTTCAAGGAAACAGGATATCGAGGATTTTCCTGCATTAAAGGTGATTGACTCACTTTCCGAAGAAAAGTAGACATTATGCAAGCAGAAATGTTTTTTTGTCTTTCTTCTCTATATATCCTGTGCACTTGCCCAAAAAGATATCTTCAACGAAGTAGGAAGTCTTAACAACTCATCCAGGGCTGAAATGGGGGACGGATTTGCATCAGCAGAGCACATGATTTACTCCTCTCACCCTGGCCAAAAAGTCCACAATGCTCCATAAGTCTGATCAAAGGGCACATTGATCTCTTGGAAGAACACGAATGCAGAGATAATACATATCTCCATATCTACCTATGTTCATGATACTTCCATATTGGTGTACATATTACCAAGCACAATGCACAAATATCACAAAAGTACATCCCTTGAGACAGCACTCAAAACCAAGGCACTAAGCATATTGTATATTGTTTACCACACTAAAAACAACAATGCCTGAAAGTGGGGAGGGGAAGTTCTTTTCCCAGCCAAAAGCCAGGGTACATAGAGGCCTTTTCACTGATCTCCTGAAGGTGAAGGTGCTTGGTGTACCTCAAGGGGAAAACTTTTCTAAAGTCTGTGCCTACCACTCAGAAGGCGCCGTCCCAGGTCCTCACCCCTCAACTATTGAAGGTGGTGGTGCAACCAGAAGGACCTTCCTTCCTGCAGATCTGAAGGAACAGCTTAATCAAATACGGGGAAAGGCATTTCTTTAGATAATTCGGGTCCAAGCCATTTAGGGCCTTGAAGGTTAAAATCAATACCTTGACTTGGGTTCAGTATCAAAAATTTGACAAAGTAGGTAGCTTACTTTACACACTTTTAAAAATCATTCAGAGTCAACAGAGTGGTGCAATGGGGAAGCGGGAAGAGGAGGGAGCAGGACAAGGTTCTTGCTGAAAGTATGTGCTTTGGTCCACAGTAGATCAATATATGATTCACTATGCTTAAGTTATTTCAGCTGGGACTTTGCCTCCCTCTGCTTTCCAACTGTTCAACAAGCCACTGAAATAAACCAGAAATGGCATGCCCAACCAAATCTAAATATTGCTCAATCACTTTTTTATGTCTGTAAGGCTGCTTCTACATCATGCACTTTGGTGCACAATGAAGCCAGTATTGGCTCAGATTGCTCAAGCAGGACCAAGACTAAAGTGATAGCAAACAGCATACACAAGGAACCGTCTGCTCCAACATGACTTAGGAACAAAAGTCCCATTTGGGGGGAGGTTTCCAGGACTCTGGTGAAATTACGCTAAGTTCCACAATCCTCTTAGGCTAGGTCATCCATTCAATGTCCTATAGAAGGAAATGCTTAGGAGACTGCTTTAAGGCTGTCTCCCCTTAGACTGGAGACTGGTCTCAAGCACAATTTTCTCTATAACGCTAAAGCTCATGTGGTTAGAATATCCTCTTGAGGAACACTCTAGCAGTCAGACACGGTGTTTCTTGGAAACAGCTGGAGTTGTTTCTAATGATACTGTAGAAGCTGCCTTAAAGTCTAAGTAAGAACACTGCTTTCATCAAGCTTCTTATACATAACCACCTCACTCATGCCCAGTAAAAAACTACATAGATTTTAAAAATATCAAAAAATAAAAAGTAAAGCTTTTGGTGCAAGCCTTTTGCCATAATTAAAATAATTCTTCTACTCCTGAAGCAATTTATTGAGAGCGAATTACATTACCTCCTCAATTTGGGTTTGTAGGCGTCACCTGTCTCATCATTTCATATAGAAAAGACATACCTATTGTTACACTAAAAGTAGAAGCTATTTATATCTAAGTTACTAAGTGCTTTTAGCATGTTCTTTCGTTTTCACAAAGGCATCCATATTTAATACAAAATCAAATATGTATTGCAGTTCCCACGCAAGTATGTATTTTATGAAAACAGGGCTTCCTTTTATGCTAATTTCAAAATGATTTATTTTTAACACATGAACTGTGATCCAACTACATGTGCAGAAGTTGATGTGTTTAGTTCTCCTCCTTGCTTAAATTAATGGTTGTCTTTTGAAGCATGAGCATGACTTTAATTAATAGACGTCATCTCTAAGCACAGAAACACAGGCTAAAGTAACTATTGTAAGGTACATAAACAGAAGGCTGAATATAAGGCAACAGCTTTACAAGTGCTGCTATGCCAACACCTGTGGAATTTTGTGAGGAAAAAATAAGGGTTTTGTTTTAATTCTCGGTTATTATTTGGATGAGTAGAAGAAAATTTTGCCACCTACCTGTCTGATGCACCTTTTTGTCCAGGCCTTTGGCTACATAAAGGAACAGTTTTTCCTTCCCACTTTCAGGTAGTGTTACTATTTTAGTATGTTCATTTTATATTTGGTTTTTAAAGTTGTAATCAGCCCTGAGACCTTCAGATATAGGTTGTGATAAAAATGAAAATAAATAAATAACATTCTAGGATTAAAAAAACAGCAAACTCTGGACTCTCAAGATACTATGAAAGATGGTGCATTGCCCATCAGCTCCAGCCAGCACTAAATTATAATCAGATGGTCTTTTGAAGGGTGTCTGATCTGCAAAAAAAATGCAAAACCATCTTGCTGCTTCTGTTTGTAGAAGATATCTGCTGTATTTCCAACACCACCCTTGCAGCCAGCTAGTTAGGACTTTAGAATGCCAATATACTGTGCAACTATTCAGGCACCCAAATAATACAACCAAGACATAAAGCAGGGGCTGTACGATCGCCAGACACACTCTAAACATTTCTACTACTGTGAACATAGAAAGTTTTAAGACAGATAATGTACTCAGAAAGCAAAATCAAACCAAAACTTCTGCTTCACTCTTTGCGGGAGGGATCCCAGACCACACATTATAATGCATTAGAGTCTCATGTTAGAGCTGAAACTGGGAGTGAAGTTACGTATCTCACTGCCTCAGTACATATTCAGGTGTAACCTAAGCAGGATGAGTAGGGAACCATTCTTCTGAGGGAGATGCAGAGTTCCACAGGAAGTGACAGTAAATTCATAAAGAACATAAGCACATAAGAAATGCCTCACTTGATCACCCCCATGGCTCATCTAATCCAGCAGCACCTGGTCCAGCACTCTGCTCTCACAGGCAACATCTGCAGATGGAGTAGTATCTACACTGGTGAGGGCCAGATCAAGTGACCAGCGGGGGATCAGGGTGGTGGTCAGTGGTCTCCACGAAAGACTGTCAACATCACAGACAGCTAATCCTAGCCTAACTTTAGAGGCTGGGAATAAAAGGTCCCAACTTCTGAAGTTACTAGTCAGGGCTGTTTAATACTGAGAGCTCAGAAGCAGCACACAATCATGGCTGTTTCCAGGAGTCTAGCTAAATGGCACTTGGCTCCTTGCTTCTGGGAGACTGGATCAGCCATGAAAAGACTGCTGCCGCTATTACTACTTGTTCATTTTATTGTTATTATCCTGGGACAATACATTTGGCAGTACACAAATAACTAATAAAATATAAATATACAAATAGGTCGCTGATTGTTAACACATATAAACTAGTTGTTCCTGATAACTGGGGTCCAAACCATTTAGGGCCTGATCAACTTTTTTAAAAATGTGATATATTTTGTTTGTTTTTTACTTCCTAGGTTGTGCCAAAAATCTTACATGAATATCATCTTTACACCTAGCATCTTTATTTAAAATCTGAAAACTAATAATCTGATTTTAATGAGTTCAGAAAACTTGCTACAAAATTCAGATAACTGGCTATATAGAGAAAACTATTTATTTATTTTTTGCCCAAGCTTCTTCCAAGCAGCACAATGACCATTTGCGAGAAATAATTGGCAAGCTGCTATCCTTTCCTTTCTAATTTTTTTTATATGCAGGTACGGATTTTGCAAATATTAACTTGTCAAATTAGAGCTGTAGGAGGCCAAGTAAACACAAGATTGAGTAACTGATTTTCACCTGAGTTCTTCCCTTTTTATTCTTATGTTCTCATAATATTCTTTATCTTACTCTCATTATTTATTTTATTGAGCTATCTGCTGTTCGTTGATACTTGTTCTTCATGTAAAGTCTAACCCTTATAAATTTTAAACTTTAGAAGCTGCTCAGTTTCAGAAAAAGAGCTTTTTATAAGCTGAGCACATAAATAAATATACTGGACTGGATCCTAACTGGCCATTCACAAACACAACAGGCACAGATGGGACCATGTTCAAACAGGATATCACACTGGCAGAAGGCAATTTTTGACCAATTCTCCTTCTCACACAGTCTGCTATACTGCATCTAGCACTGCCAAAATATGTTCAGAGCTGCAAAGGGTGAATCACTGAAAATTATCTCTTTCCTTTCAGCAAGCAGAAGTACTGTACGAAGCCTGCTCAAGTGGATTATCAATAGCTATGACTGTAGTTAATTTTCAGCTCTTTCAATGTACTGTTCCTCTAAAGCAAGGATATGTATTCCTTCAGAAACTGCTATACTCCAACTCCTCCATAGCCTTTCTAACGTCTCATATTAAAAATTGCTTGGAGACGTTTTCAGTTGTAAAACCAACCAAATATAACCTCATGTCCACATGCCAATAACTAAACATATCATGAGTTGTAATCAATTAATACCAGCTAGTCAGACTAGGGATGTGGACGGATATTCAAAAATTAAAAAATCTGGTTCAAATTTGATGAATATCGACATTCGAATTTGAATCGGATTTTCAAAAATCTGAATTTTCGAATTTGGATCAAATCCGGATTTTCTAGAATCCAATACAGATTTTTGAATGACTTGACTGAATTCGACATTGTATATTGCATCCAAATATTGGGTCTATTTGCGCTTATAATATGAGATGCAAACACGATGCAAACGAGACGCAAACACGATAAAAACGAGATGCGAACGGATTCAAAAATCAGATACGAACGTTCCCAACATTCGTATCATTTGATTCAAAACGGATTTTCAAAAATACTGATCCAGATAATCTGGATTCAAATCAGATTTTCGATAATAGATTTTCAAAAATATGGATTTTCAAATATTTGATTCAAATTGAGTGCAAAAAATGAATTCACACACATCCCTTTGTCACACATTTCTCATCCTTGCTGTAAAGAGCTTTTAGCTTCAATGATAAGGCAAGTCTCAGTGTTCCAGTCCCTGTACTGCAGCAGTTACTGAAAATTCTTTGGTTTAGCATCCAGAATGATGCACAGTGAATTGCACATCTGATGACTTCCAAGCTGCATTAGTTAAAGGTCCTGAATAATGTTAGGTTTCATTCAAACATGTATTAACTGCTGGATCAAAACTGTTAGGTCCTACACCCCATCCCATTCCACACAACCTTGCTATATTTTGTCATCCAGCATAATATTCTGCCTGGATGACACTGAGTTCTCCATTTTATTTTGTGGGTTTTGGTTTACTCAGGGCTATCTCTAGCAGGACCTGGGGACAGGCCAATGTACGGCAGAATAGGGTCTAAAGGATGGCTGAACCAGGCAAGCCATGTGTACAACCAGCTGCCGCTCCGGTTGGTGGCGTGGCATGAAGTGTCAGGTGATAGTGCCCTAGTTGGTCTATGAGCAGGGCAGGGCATTCTTCGTTCTCTTACCACAGTGTCTTGTGCAGCCAAACACTTGCAATGCCCTAAAGCTGGTCCTGGATGGCCTCATAAAAGTATTGTAAAATATTTTCAACTACCTTTTTTCTGAATACCTAATACGACTATCTTTATTTTTATAGCAGAGGTGACTAACATCAAACCTCAATATATTACTCAACTAGAATTCCCAACTTCATTTGCCATTGCTCATTCTGTAGCAGCTATTAGACAGGAAGAGGGCATGGCAGCTACCACAAGTGAGTGCAAACAGAAACCCCTTTTCTCACCATGCACTGGATTGCAGGCTTCATTTGAAGCCCAATATGGCACCAACAAATAGCTGGATCTACACGGACTTCAAGCAAACCCTGCAAACTGGAATGTAGGAGGGGGGAGTTTCATCTGCACCTGCTTATGTTGGTTTCCCTCAGCCACATATTATAAATCCAATATTGTTATTTATCATATTTGTTTAACTATCCAATAAACAATATTTTCAGAGCACCTTACAAAAACAAGAGTAAAAATACAAAAAATAGTAAATTAGAAAACACTGCATTAAAACCCACAGCCCAGCCATGTTTTCTTAACATACCTGGATGAGTAAAGTGCTTTTACTTGGCACCTAAAAATACACAACTGCACCAGGCAGCTGCCTGGGTGTCACCACTGAACAAACCCTTTCCATTATTACCACCCACGTGACTTATGGCCATCCACTTTACTTGCAGAAAAAAGCTCCTATAACAAATCTTCAGCAGCAAACAGGAATACACAAAGCAAGACACACTTTGAGCTAAACAGTATATCATATGACCTACGAATTATACACAACAAACAAGGATGCACTGTAGGAACGGTATGGTCTTCAACTGTTCACAAGGATATCAACATCTGAAGAACCACTAGGTGTCCACAAACAGAAGTGAGAGCCCTTTTCAAATTGGGCCAGCGGACCATTTCACAGAGAGTCCTAGGCTCCTATGTTTGCACATTGGAGCAGCACAGCAGAAGTCACACCCTCTACTAGAACGTTCCAGAGCAGAACAGAGCACCAAAATGGTGCAATACCTGGTTCTGCTAGTAGATCTTTTAAGAGGCTTGAGATTTCTCACTTTTCCAGGGGGGCAATAAGGTTGCCCCCCTGGAAAAGTGAGAAATCTCAAGCCTCGGCAACCCCTGTTCACAATCTCGGCTGACAGGACAGAGGTTTGGCTTTAAAACTCAAACCTCTTTCCTGTCAGCCGAGAATGTGAAGTCCAGCACTGTCCCCATGCGTGGTCTCAGCTCGCTTGGCAATGTGTGCCAGGACCCCAAACTGTGCCGCGACTTGTTTTTTCAGGTACCAAATTTGGTCCTGGTCTGGCACAGTTTGGGGCAATCTAAAACGCATGGGGATAACATGGGGATACCATAGTACCAGACCAAAAGTACATGGGGAGGTACCCTAAGATAAACAATGGACACCTTTCTTATTTGTAAAAAAAAAGAAAGCACATAGCAAAAAACCTCATAATTATCACCATCTAATTCACCTTTCCTTTCTCATATTTCTTTAAGACTTACTGATTCCAGTTCATTTGAATTTAAAAAATCTGTCAAGTAGATTTTGTCTGACAGCCTCCAGTATCAAGGCCCCAGCTGTCACTCCCAAAAGTTGCCACACAGGCTTCAGAACCAAACTGGCTGAAGGGAGAAAAAGAAACTAGTGTGGTCTCTCACAATCTCCAACAAGTTGCTCCTAAAGGCTAACGGAATCTGCTCAAAAGGCAGAACCCCTGAAGCTATAAAATCAGAATCCAAGTTTGTCAACTGTACAATTGATATAGAAAATTAGCATCCATTCACCTCATACTGTTTGACATTGTTTTTTACTTTCCACACATTTTTATATTTTCAACTAAGCTGAGTCATTAGGGCATAAGGCAGGATAAAAATGTAAATTAATAAAGAATTGCAAAAATCTATTCTTGAAGCAAATGAAGTCTGTAACTTAATTGGTGCTGGTGAAATAGCAGAAGGCATCCGCTTTAATGACAAGATGGAAAGAACAAAAGGGGAATATATGTCTTTCTAACATAATGGGAGAAGGGCAGTAATTCAATATTGCAGCACACATCTAACGTGCAAAATGGTACAAGTTATATATCTGTACAGGATATTAGAAAGAAGGCTGTCTAAAGCTCTGGACAGCTGTCCAAAATATTACAGACAGAGATAACATCCACTTAGTTTGAAAGGGTCACACCAGAAGGTGGCCCAATGACTCCATGTCCCCATACACATCACCAGTAACTGGCTCATCCCCACAAGCTTAGTCTGCAATTAAGATCACTCTGTCAGAAAAGCGGGAAATTCTCTGCAAACATAGTGTGCGACACATTCACTCCTGCTGGTGCTGTGAAGGGCAGCAGCAGTAAGATGGGCTTATTTCTCACACCAGAACCCAAAGCATTTCACCACACTTCAAAACCAGCCCACTTTGGGGGTCATTTCTGGAGTCAGGCAAAAAGTCCCATTATGGAAACTTAAGAAATTTTCATTATCCAGCTTCAGAATCAGCCCAGGACAGGACACACCATCCAAAAAAATGGTTGTTTCTCCTCACTCCTGGAAAAAAGAGACATGAGAGCTGAAAAGCTTCAAAATTGCCAAAACAGAAGCCAAGCAATAAATGTCTTGGGCTTCCATCAGGATCAGGATGAAATATATCACATCACTAAAAGGACTTTTTTTATAACCTTTTTCACCTTTGCTATGTATTCATTCTTTTGCTTTTTTTTCTTTGTTTTATATTCACTCCTTTAAAAAAACCAAAGGAGAAAGAAGCGTTTAAAAGTCTTTTTAATGTCGCAATATATTAAGTATAGCTCCTGAAAAAAGCCACAGGCCAAAACATACTGGGCATTTTTTAAAAAACCCTTTATTTATCATTTCCAAGACATTTATTGGTTGATGGTGGTGGTGGTGGGAGATATTATTTGAGGCTTTTGACTTCTCTTTTCTTCCTTATTGGGGTGCTGCTGCCTTCCCTTTTCTTATTCACCTTGCCAGAGAAAGCACTTTGGCCAGACACAATCCCCTCCACGTGCCATGGCCTATATCCCAATCTTGCCTAAACTAAAAATGAAACATCAAGGTGTTTTAATAAGCCATTCTCCAACAGCGGAAGTAACACGTAGCAAAGCCTCATTCGTGTGTACCATAACATTTATCACATTAACCCTTTTCTGATTAAAAATAATCACAGTGACAAGTGGCTCTAACGGGGTCTGTAGTGGAAATGGGGTCTTCCTGCTCTGAGCCAAATGGGTCCTTAACGGGTACTTAGTGCTTGCTAGTAGAAAAACAACCTCATTCTGGATTATATGCTGGACTAGAGGCTGTGCATCTGCATGCTACCGCAGACTATGGCAGGCACCTGGCTACCCCTGCAGTTTCCTCATTTTCTTTCCTAACCCAATTCCATCAGCAGCCACCCAACATTGTGTCTGCAGCTCCTTACCTTTCTGCATTCCATTTTCCAGGTGGCTCGCAGCAGGCCACTGCCACCAGCCAAGCATTTCTTCAGCAAGTCAGTTGGACTTCTTTCTTGGCCTAACAGGCCTCCTGAACATGTGCACGTCTACTTCCTGAAAAGGCCTGAACAAGACCATCCATACTGTATTTAAGCCCTTGCAGGACAAGGATGCATTAACATACATCCAACTGGCAAACCTGGATCCTCCAGCCCCAAAGGCATACTAGACCAACTGCTCTGCTGAAGAATCCTGTAACCAGAGGCAACAGCCCAAAGCAGACTACCTAGAAGATGGGCACAGAAATGTAGAGGTCAGATATGATTAGTGGAAGCCATGGACACAAGAGGTAAGTATAAAGAAAGAAAGGAGATCACAGATGCCACTGATGTGCCCAAGGAAAGACCAAGCAGCCAAGAATGCAATGGGATAAGGGGATCACAATGATCAACTGATTGTTCAAACCCCACCCAGTTCTGTCTGCTACTGAACAGAAGCCCTAAAACTTAAGGGGTTCAGCTCAGCAGCCCTATTTAACTCTAAGAATAACACATCCCTATTTGATTCTTCTTTGAGATCCTTACGAATTTGCATGATAATTTACCCAAGAAGTACTTCAGCTGCATTTATAATGGCTCAAGAAAAAAAAAACGTTTAGGCATCAATGCTTAAAGAGACGCTCTTTAATCCAGTTAAAGTGGCTGAAACATTTACAGAATACTATTCAAAGTAACAATGTAAAAGGTAATTCTTATTTTCCTATCATAATCCTCTTTTTCCCCGCCTTGCCTCTACCCTCACCATTGCAGAGCTTGTAAGAAAAAATAAAAATCTACATACTACAGGTACTCCAAAATGGGCCTTCTGGAGATATAAGCAAATTCTGAACTGCATGGGGGTAAGGGACAATTTCCCTGTGCATTAGAAATAACCCTCTGAAACCGCTGCTTCCAGG
Source organism: Aspidoscelis tigris stejnegeri (assembly GCA_023333525.1). Taxonomy (NCBI): domain Eukaryota; kingdom Metazoa; phylum Chordata; class Lepidosauria; order Squamata; family Teiidae; genus Aspidoscelis; species Aspidoscelis tigris. The sequence continues at coordinate 28,916,930 of JALMGA010000002.1, forward strand.
TCTCAGGACTGCAGGCACAGATCCTCACTGACAATTTTGACATCGGATGGGAGATTCCCTCCACCCTGTCACAACCTTGATGCCTCAGAGATGAGGCGGCCCTCTGTCTGGACTCTGCAATCTTGATGCTGCAGAGATGCAAACAGCTCCCCAAGTCAAGATCATGGTGATATTCGGGTATGGGGTGGATAGAAATGTAAATAAACAAATAAATAAATAAATATTGCTGCCCTGGTTGGGGGGGGGGGAAGGTATGTGAATCCTGCCCCAGTAAACATAGCACTTACAGCTAGTACATCAGTAGGCAGACATTTTTATCTCAGAACTTTCTAGGAAGTACCGCGATGAAGGTTCTAAATCTAAATTGAAGCAGCAGCTATAAATCCATCTTCTGCAATGCATACACATTGCCAAAACAGAAAAAAAAAATTCACAAAAAATGAATAGCAAAGCACACAGATTTGCATCTACTAATTTATGTTTAACTGCAAACAAGGAAACTTGATATAATTTAAACAGAAATACAGTCCATCTCTGTCCATGGTAGATAAGAATATGGCCATGTGACTTATGACCCCAGTCTGCTGTGCAACTGTTAAGAATTTACAGGTCAACTTCACGTTCCTGTTAGCCTTTCTCAGTGTTATCTTTAAACTAAAACCTGACTGGTTTCTTCCTGTAAGAAGGTAGAGAAAACTAAGGTAGAGGAAACTGTATGGCTGCATCAACATAGCTAGACATACTTTGGTTATGAAGATGGTTGCAGTTTCCATTTTCAGGATAGTCATATCAGAAAAATAGGCAGTCATAGATTTGATCCTTGGTATCTTCTGGAAGCTATGGCAAACCACTTTTATTTCCTTGTCAAGAAATTTGCATGGATGCGGTATTCCTCCCATTGTTTGTTTTACTACTTTATCTATTCATCTTTCCACAGCAAATAATTAGAACCGTTTAGGGAAAAGGAACATTTTCTGGGCTGATTCCTAATTCTTAATGGAAAACGCAAAAGGACAATATTCAGTGTAGCACTGCAGACAAGCACACAAAGATTTGCTTTACCATCTTGCCAAATAATTAAGAATTATTCTTTCCTGGTCTACACTGTTTTTGATCATACATATTTAAGAACAACAGTTTGCTACTGACCTACTAATTACTTTAATAGAGGCACTTTTTATGAGATATTGGGTTAGAATAATCATGTTTTTTCCTTCCATTCCTTTTCACTCATTCATTTTTTTTCTGCATGGATGTGCCCATGCAGAAAGACAACCCAAGTTCTGAAGACAATCAATGTTTACTTTTCACTAGTCTGGTCTATCACCCATGTAAGTAGTGGGCTGTTCTCTGCAAAGTAGGACACATGCACATCCTTATTATGATGTCTTAGCAAAAGTCCCTACCTCTGAAGTACAGCCTATTCAGAAATTTCCCAACAGTACAGTATATTAAAAATAAAATGCACAAATTCAGCCCCACAAAGACCTTTTCTGCACTTATCTGTAGTCCAGTATAGTGCAGGACCTAGCCCACTTTTGATCCTCTTTCTTCTGCACTTTGATGCAATCTAGAGGCCCATCCCCTCCTAGCATGCCACATCCACATTGGACGCTATGTGGCCTGGCTTAAGAGGTCAAAATATCATACCTCATTGTTCCAGTTTAACAAGAAAATTAAAAAGAACCTAAGAAAAGATTTCCATTAAATTCAGCCATGAAACATCAGCCTGGAACATACATAAGGCCAAGATTAGTCAACACTTACTTTGCTACTGGAAAATGGCTCTCTTGGAGACTACACCATCTCCATATTTGCAAACCCACCCCCTTTTCCAGCTACCAATAGCTACAGGCTGCCACAAAATTCCAATCAATGTTTATATTACAGAGTTCCTAATATTGTTCAGAACGGATGTTAAGAATCCAGTTTATAACTCTGGTTTTAACTACTGATCTTCAAGGCATGACTGGAATCTAACTCCCATCATCACTGACTACTAACAACACAGGTCAAGAAGTGATGGGAGGTCAGAGCTTAAGAACACCTGGAGCACAAATCTTCTCATGACTCAAGCTCAGTTATTCCAGATATGGAATAAAGAGAAATGGCAAAAGCTTAAATACAACCCTAAAGAAGATACAAGTATCCATGTCCTCTTGTCATTCCAGAATACTGAACTACCAGTTTATCAAGTGGAAAGGATGATGTCTAACTGTTTCAAATAACACTAGACTGACTCTGCAACAACATTAAGAACACAATTACAACTACTGTAATACCCAAATAGACAGTAATACAGTGTTGGTCTGCTGGGACTAGGAACAGACAGCAGCAATGGTTCACAGATCAAGATACCCCTAGGGCAGGGTGTGAGAGAATCTCCAATTGGAAGCTCCTCTCTGATCTCCTGAATCACATTTGCAGCATGGTGAAGGATGAGTCAGATGGTTCACAGGGGAATTTCCAATTTCCAATATTCTTCCTCTACCACTCTTGCAGAAGTTCTCTAGCAGCCACAAGAAGAAGATTGCAGCTCATCTTCCCTCTCAAGACATCACTAGCCACCTTGGAGCCACCCAAGACCATTCCACCAGAACCACACAACAAAGCTTTGGGCCGGTATCCCAGATGCTGGCCAGCAAGTGTACAAGGAGGTTCTCTTCCATATGCTAGTGAGGCAGGGAATCCCTCTGACCTCACCAGCATAGGGCAGGGAAGATCCCTTGTATGTTTGCTAATCCAATATACTAGCCAGGACAGAATCACCTTTTGTTATACTAAATCTGTGTAAAAACCAAGAGTGATGTAGGAAAAAAGGGATTTTTCATTTGCACCTTGGAGGAAATGCAGTAAAATACATGTAATTAATAAAATAAAAGATTCTTAAATTGAAGGAAGGGAAAGCTCTGATCATCTCTGGCCATTGGTTCATGCTGTCTGAAATCCAATCATCTTTCAAGCTGATTCCCCCATTACTGATTTTATGATCTTAGCCCTCCTCTACATGCTGGCCATTCCCTTTTCTCTCCTCTTTCTCTTTGAGAAATCCCATTTCCCCCCTCAACACTTTCTGAAACATACTGTCATTAAAGAATGAATCTATAGGATGTTGAGCTAGCTCTGATCAGTTACTGGTTACAAATGCTACCCAGATGACAGAACATGAATTTTTACAGTAGCATTTTTATTTTTTTCAATGCTCCAAAGTATATTTCATTAGGTCCAGTGGCATTTACTTCAAGAAAAGTGAGTAGGTACAGAACTGAAACCTTAGCGCTTCTTCGTTATTGTTTTAATTTGCTCTTTAAAATTACAAGAATACAGTATGGAATGGTGAATTACATCTTATTCCTCAATTCCTAACTCAGAAAGAAGTTCTATTAAATTCACCAGGAAGTCTTTTAAGTTAGCAGGGACAGGATTTCAGCCTTTAATGCCTCCAAAAGCAGGCTCCTCAGAAAAGGCTTTGGAATATAAGCAGCTATATAAGCAGCTGTAACTGCAACTCCCAGGTAATGTCTTGACAGTGATGTTCACAAGTCTGGCTTTCTTCAGTCTCCTACAGCATTTCTCCAGTTCTCTTTAGTCATAGCGGGCCAACTGCAGATTTTGCAATATGAACGCAAGGGCCCCTTTACAGGCCACTGATAAGGTCCTTAAGAAACAACCTTCTTATTGCAACAACTAACCAAATGCAAGCTTCATTTTCACATCATCATCATGATGTTTCTGTATATAATAATACTAAACAACTGACTACCTGGCTTTTTGTGTACCCCAAAATATTTTTTTTGGTTTAGAATTCCCTATGCTATCTGTGTGTCTACTTGGCTGACAACACCGTATACAATTAAAATCCTTCCCAAAAATAAGAAACTGTCAAAGGTGCATAATCTAGGAATATTTTTAAAAGTTCAAGGCAGATGTCTGATCAGGCAGTCTAACTTTTTCAAAATGCTATAACCAGTGGTTCCTCAAAACAAATACATAATCAAAAGCATGGATAGTATAGATGCTAGCCACACCATGACCATCTGTGTATCTATAAACAGATGACAGAGACCCCATTTGCAAATAATGCGTAGATATTAATATTAATAAACTCAATAAATAATTGCTATAAAGATTACTGCTTTTTTAAAAAAAATTAGTATGATCCTTTAGCATGCTAACACTTTTCTGCACTAGTTCAGTTAAAAATGGATAAGCTCTGGTCCCAGTAGAAACTGATTTGGTTCTTTCAAGGCACTTGTGCCAGTTACCTATTTTGGAAACACTGCTCTACACTGCACCAGACTTAACATCCCCTTGGAGAAACCTCATCAGTAACATTTTATGATGATGCACCACAATTAACCAATTTCTGCCCATTACATGGCATTTTATTTGGCCTGCCTTTGATGTGTGTGTGTTGAGGGGGGGAAATGTAAATATAACCAGCACACATTTCCGAGAGGCACTGCATGATTTATAAAGGCATATAGGCATATTCACCTTCAGGTGCAAAGCGCCCATTATACAGAGGCTTGGAATTTTTTGCCCAGAAGAGTTGTTGCTGCTGTTTAAGAATCAGTCAAAATGTAAGGAAATGTCAGGGTTGTTTGTTTTTTAAAAAAAACAAAGAAATTCCCCGTTTACAAACGGATTTCCTCCCCACTGCAAACTTCAGCAAAAGGGACAATCTACCCTATTACAGCGCTCTCCATATAAGGAAGCGCAACTAAACACGTCCCACATAATTTATGGGAAAAATCCTGGAAACACCTTTCAGTATTCAGCGCTTCCCGCATTTTAAAACGAATAAATAAGTCAGGGAGCCCAGCAGACTGAATACTGCAAATAGACGAGCCTGTTGGGAAAGCACAAACACAAGCCTGGCTCGCCGCCCTGTTGCAAATGCAAAAGTCAAGATGATCAAGACACACACACACACGCGGCTGACACACATAAGCCTGGTCGGCTGGACTGGCTGGCTGGCAGGCTGGCTGCAGGAAGGCAACTGGGAGGCTTGTGCGTGGAAGTGAAGGGAAGACATTCAGTGTGCGCCCTGCTATAGACTCGAGCATAGGCTATAATAAGGAGCCTGCGGCACGCAAAGTTCAGGGGTAATTTAAGCTCGAAAAAAAAAACAAAGGTCAGCCCAGTGTGGCGGGGGACCTTTCCATGCACCTGCTCAGCCGGTGTCTCCTTGTGCGTGCGCCTCTCGGTGTACTGCAAAACTGCACGACCCCGCAGAGCCACAACAGTCGCACGCGCGCGCACACGCACGCCAGGGCGGGCAGGCAGACAGCAGGCAGGCAGGGCAGGCGGCGGCTGGAAGCAGAACTGCAACCCCCGACCTTCTGCTTTCGGGTTTTCCTTCCTTTCTTTTCTCTTTCCTTCTTAAAAAACAACAAGCAAGCAAGGAAGCAGCAAACTCTTGGACAGCCTGCATTCCGACAGCTTAGAACTCGGGGGGGGGGGGGCTGGGGGGGACGGACAGGATCGCTGTGCAACCCTCTCCACCTTACGTACAGCAGCCTGAAAAATGCACACTTTCCTTTCGGAGTCCTCTGTCTGTGTGTGTGTGTGTGGCGGCAGCGTGTGGAATGCGGTTTATAATAATAATAATAATAATAATAATAATAATAATAATAATAATAATAATAATAATAATAATAAATATATAAATAATAAATATAATATATACATATATATATATAATAAATATATATAAATTCCATCCATCCGAACCCTTTGCCCTGCTCTTTGCAGGCAGGCGCTTGGGATCTTAACACAGGGATATTGCAGTTAATCACCTTTCGACGCGATCGCCGCCGTTCACCCCAAGGAAGGAGGAACAGAAAGAACGAAAAAAAGAACGAAAGAAAGAAGTGAGCCCTCTTACCTCTCTCACATTTCTTTCCAGAGGCAACAACCATCATCAGATCGTGGTGGACGGACCGACCAAGGCATTGTGGGGAATTCAGGAGAGAGAGAGACTGAGAGGAGGACCCAGATTTGAGGAGGTGGAGAGGGGAGGTTAAAAAAAAAATACCCCCAAAACAGCCACCCGAAAAAAAAAAGGTGGAAAAAGAAAAAAGAACGAAAAAGATGGGACTCGCCGCTCGGCTCCCTCACAGCGGCATGCTCGTCGCTCCTAACCTCATGCAGCTGCAATGCAAAAAAAAAAAAAGAGAGAGAGAAAGGAAAGGAAAAGATGTTGCCGACGGCTGATTCTGGGCGCTGCTGCCCGGGCTTATCTGTAATGTCTGGTTTCCGCTGCTGCTGCCGCTGCCTCCGCCGCCCGCCCCTCCCCCGTTGAGCAAACCCTACCAGGAAGCGACTGGGCGTACTTGGTGTGGAGCTTGCAAGAATGCACCGGGGGGGGGAGGAGAAATTGAGAGGGGCGGGGGGGGAATTGCATGCACAAAACTTCCACCACCCTGGGTTTTCTTGTGCGCGTGTTTGTTTTGCTTTTGACTGCTCCGCTTCCCTCCTCCCGCCCTTCTTCTTTCCTCTCTCACCCCCCCCCCCCACCAGCCACCCAGCCCCGCAAGCTGCTGCTGCTGGAAGATCCGACGCACATTGGACCGTGCAAGGTCCACGCTTTTTCTCTGCCGGCAGAGGAAGTGGGTGAAAAGTGGCGTGAAGGCGCGCGCGGCAGGAGAGCACTGGGGATCCCCTGGAAACGCTTCGCCTTGGTATCTCCCAAGTTCACAGGGTGTGTGTGGGGGGGGACATCGGAGGAAAGAGAAGAAGAGGAGGAGGAAGGAGGAAACACCTCGGAGCGTAAATTTGCCACATGCAAAACCTTCTTCCAATCGGGTGTTTGTCTGCACGGCGCTGTTTCCCACCCACCTCTCGCCGCCCGCCCTGCCTGCCTGCCTGCCCGCCCGCCCGTCTGCAACACTGGAGTCTGGACAGAAGTCTGCAAGGTGAACGGGAGGGTACAATCCATCCCGCAGACCTCGCTCAGCACTGGACGCTCCTGCTTAAAATCCGCTGGACGATATGCACTCTGTGTATCTCAGGTTGGCAGGCGCTCCTTGGTTTAGGAAGGTTCCTTATTTAGAAGCTCGGGCCGTTATTTTGCATTACCTTCTTTCATTTCCCCTTTATCTCGACGTGCTCCCCATCCCAAACGACAGTACACACGTGTCTTTAGGCTCCTCCGCTTCTTACATCGCCATCATCACTTAGAAACTTAAATGTCCAAGCAGGGTGATATTTTGCAGCTTACCCAATTAATATTCTACGTATTTATTTTTAAAAAAACTACAAAACTGTTTATACCAGCATGCATTTCTTGCTGTTCTCTGGAACATGCTGTGAATGAACGAATCGCTTGTTTTAAGTAACGTTTGAACCTTCACATAGAGGAGTTCTCTCGCCTATCCCTGCCACAGAGCAGGGCAAAATAGCAGGGCAAACCTGGGCCTTGACCTGTTCCGATGTTCACTCTCGCAGCAGCATGGCGGGTATTTCCAGGGATTTTGATGCTACAAAATACGCAGAAGTGTACCAGACCCTGTACTTGCACACTGGGCATTTTCGGCTCAATGTGCCTGATTCCACACGCACGCAGTGGCCTTTTTCAAGATGGATCCCAGCAGCAAAAGTCCAGAGAAGGTAAGTCATATCGCTATTTCAGGAAAACCCAGGTTGAGAGTTGATTTTTTCATTGAAAAATGATATTCTGGGATTTCACCCCTACGTCCTGGGACTGTGTCGGGATTGTCATGGATATGTGCGGCAATCCCAACATCGGGAATTCTGTCCAGACAATTGTAATACCTCTGAACTGTGGCCAGTTGGAAACAGGAGGACCAGGAATCTACAGTCAAATCCCAAATCACCCTTGGAAGCTTACTTGATGGCCCTGGGACAGTTAAAGCCTCAGCCTAACCTACCTCACAAGGTTGTTGCGAAGTTCAAATGAAAGATTAACGTTAACTATTTCTGGGAAGACAACAGAGGGAGTCAAGGAGAGATAAAGCTAAGATATTAAGGCGAGTTATAGGCAGGATTTGCGTGACGCGCAACCTACCTCCCCCACGGTGCATTCGGTGCTCTGGGCAAGCACATGCTAATCCCACGGCCCTGCCACCGTTGCACCACCATGCAAGAAGATTTATTTGTGTCCTCTGGACCCTGTATGAAATCTGTTATCAAACACAGGAAGCAGCCACATTAAGAGGAGCACCGCTTGTAGCACTTCGCCTTCCTCCTGTGCAGATCTTACCACAACTGAAAGACTTTGCCTGGAAAGCAAGAAAACAAATTTAAGATTGGGCGGGCCCTACATGGAGTCAAACACATCATGTGAGTCCGTCATTACAGTCTGAGCCTTGGAGTTCAATGTCAGACACAGTTCAACACAGTAAACAGAAGGGGCTTAAAAACAGCTTAGAGGTGGTAGCATCTGCACACTACTGCCTCTTAACCACACCAAAGGGCAGCTAAGCTCTCTCAGTGGGCTTTAGTGTGGATTAGAGGTGGGATGCCTTTGGAGCTGCTTTTTCATATGTGTGGCTGCAGCCGAGTTTGCCCCAGTTCACTCACTGCGCATTATGCGGCATTATCTGCAGGTAAGCCAGAAGTAGATGTAAGATAATTTTTAGCTAAACAGTGGTGGTGGCCTGGGTACCTCTCAGGCACTGTTTATCCCATACACTTGATATTTCTTTCTGCAGGAGAAAACAATATGGTGTTATTTGAATGCACATTCTACCCAGTGTAATTTTTTTTTGCATCTGTATTTGCATTGCAAATGTAGAAAATGCAAGTGTTGAATAGTCAGTGCACTATTTGTGAAAATAAAATCAAGTGCCCTAACTTAACGCATGTCTTCTGTACAAACCATGTCACATTTGTATTCCTATGGGAGCCTTTAGGGCAGGAAAAAAGAACAAAGAATTGCCACAAAGAGCACAAGTAGAGAGATACAGAATATATTGAGGCAATATTATCTCCCTCTCCCCTTTCCTAATGCAGTTTTCTAATCAATTATACTGGATGTAAGAAAACTCCTAAAAGGGCCTCTATTTAAAAGGGAAATACTGCCTCTAGTGCAGTATAAAATAGCCTCTGGCTAAATCCCTGTAGCTACTTTAGTTCTACATCAATACAAACTTGGGCCTTTTAACACTTAACTTCACTGGGATACCATGCTGCTGCAGTTAAGTTCAGGAACAGTGGTCAGTGCTTTCACCAGGGGTGCCAGCTTCATCCTGAACTTACCTAGCAGCTTTCAAAGTGTAGATGGTCCTGTCCTGGACCATCCATATCACAATTTCAAGGGCCACAATAATTTCCAGTGCCTGCCAGGCCAATTCTATGGCAACTGGGACATGATGCACAACTGCCCAGCAGTGTCATCCCACCCTCATAGAACATTTTCAACAGGAAGTTGTGCGAATGCTGTGTCTGGGAGCTTACCAGGCGCATACTAGACAGTCCCAATCAAGCTGTGGAGCAGTTTTTACTGCTCCACAGCTAAGCAGGATCAGGACACCCTCGCATGATCTGGGCAGTTCTGGGCCAGTGGCATGGCATCCCAGAGCATGTGAGACCATCCCATTCAGGTAAGTGCGAAAAGGCCTTTATATAGCTGCATTCAGTTTTTTCTGGTGCATTAAGCTTACTAAGCTTAAGCTGCATGTGCAAAGAGATGTCTTTGCTGCATCCACATGGCCTCTTTACTTGACAAGTGAACAAGTGCTTCCACTCTCATTTGGCTTTCCAACCACCCTCAACCCCAGCAAAGGTGACATATCTTTAAAGTACTCTAGAGATACTTTATTGCTGTTTGGATGTATATAGCCAAGAACCAAGCCACAAAAGCCTTGGCCCTCCTATGACCCCAGCACCCTAAGAGTGGACATATCATTCAACTATCTTTCAACGGGGACCACATCAAATTGAATGTGGGAAATTGGCTTTGTGCGCAACCCTATTCAGACCACATCACCACTTTCTGAAATAGGGCCCCCTCATCATTCCAAGAAGGTACCTCTTGCCACTCTGTCTCCATTTTGGCAGCAGAAGGTGCCTTCAAAATAACCACAGGGGGCATTTTCCAGCTCAGTCTCTCTTCAAGGAACCACCATTGTAGGGTGGTTTCTTCCTGTGCTACACAGAGGCACCTCCTCACTCTAAAACGGAGACAAGGAGGGTCCTGGGGATGGGAGTTTATCCCCCTTTCTTCCCAAATGAAGCTGCCTCCACCAGAAGTGAAGATACGGCCTCAGTCTCCAGTACCTCAGTTCAGATGACAATGCTAAAACTGGCTACTGGCAAAGCCATCCAAAGATACTGTGTGCCAACTGTTAACCTTTTAATGCAGTGAAAATCTTCCCAGAACACTTGAATCCACGCTGTTCTCACCCCGATCCCCTTGAGCTGTTTGGTGTGGGAATTTAACGGATTATTTTAAGGTAGTCAAGAATATGCACTACATTAATTCTAGTCAGTATTCTTCAGTAAAGACTTTATAGTGTTTACAAACATAGCTTCACGGCTGTCTTCCTACCTCTTTCTCACATCTGCTGTCCTTTTCCTTACTCTGACAACATTTTTCTTCACTCCTTCCCTGTGTTGTGCATTCTGTTACCCCCTACCCCCTCTGCAGCATTTCTGTCTGCATTTTAAACACAGAAAGACAAGAGCATGGCACCAAGTAGTCCTTTGTGGCTGAAAGCCAGTTCTCGACTAGGTTATCTGCTGGCCTGTTTGCTAGCATTCCGTGACCTGTCCCTGGCAGTGGAGATGTCAGCCATAACCACTGAAATGGCTTCCTTGCTGAATTTGTAGCCTACACACCTCCAACAATAAATATCAGCCATGGTAGCAACTAATGCCCTAAAAACCTACCAGCACATCATACCACCACTTCTTCCTGTCTCTCTGTGAAATACGTTGCGTGATAATGAAGGTGTCAACCCAGTGCGCGGCAGCAGCAAAAAAAGCAAATTCAATTAGGAAGGGAATAGAAAATAAGACAGCAAGTGTCATTTTGCCCCTTTATAAATCTATGGTGAGGCCACATTTGGAGCATTGTGTACAATTCTGGTCACCACACCTCAAAAAGGATATTGTGGAAGTAGAGAAGGTGCAGAGAAGGGCAACCAGAATGATTAAGGGTCTGGAACCACCTCCCTTATGAAACCAGGCTCCAACGTCTAGGCCTCTTCCGTCTGGAGAGACGGCGTTTAAGAGGGGACCTGATTGAAGTATATACAATTTTGCACGGTATAGAAAAGGTGGATAGAGAAAATTTCTTTTCTCTATCACACAACACTAGAACCAGGGGACACTCTATGAAGCTGATGGGTAGGAGAGTAAGGTCTGACAGGGGGAGGTATTTCTTCACCCAGAGGGTCATCGGTTTATGGAATGTGCTGCCGGAAGAGGTGGTGACAGCTACCAGTCTAGATGGCTTTAAGGTAGGGTTAGACAAATTAATGGATGACAGTTGTATCAATGGCTACTAGAACAAATGCCTAGGTGCATCTTTCAGGCTGAGGGGGGGAGGAACTGGGGTGCTTCTAAGGCCATCTGCTGGGACTCGAGAGCAGGAGAAGGTTTGTCCTTGTCTCTGCTTGAGATGCCCATGAGCATTTGGTGGGCCACTGTGTGCGACAGGATGCTGGACTAGATGGGCTGTGGCCTGATCCAGCAAGTCTTCTCTTATGTTCTTATAAATAACCGCTTTGAAACATTCAATGAACACAATCAAGATGTTGTATTGCATTCAGTAATTATGTTAACAAGATAAACATTCCAGCATAAAATAAATCCTTGGCTGCATAAACCATATTACATTAAGGTAATATACTAGAATACTTTGATAATACCACTTTTGATTATGGAGTTTGTCACATTCTGCAGAGAACGGGAGGGAGGGAGGGAGGGAGGGAGGAAGGAAGGAAGGACGGAAGGAAGCGGCCAGTGCAGAATCACCTGTGACTCCTGAAACATTTAGACCAAGCTATGATCTGCAGGGCTCCTTTTGGTAACCACACATCACCACATGCCAAAAGAGGACCTGGGGTACTGTGGCTGAATCGCCCGGTCCAATCCCAGTGGCCAAAACTAGTCCTGAAAATGCTTGGTTTGAAGAGGAGGAAAATCAGGCCAAGTTCACTTATTCCACCATGGTGCAGCAGAAGGACATCAGCAACAGAACTGGCTTTGAACTGGCTGACTGCCAGGGCCATTTCCAGAGCCTGGCAAAATGCCCCTGCATGAAAATTTTAAGTCTCTGGCCTTAAATTTAGTACAGGCTGGGATGCATTGCCCAAGCTGGCAGCTGTCCACCACACTCTAGGGCTGGGGAAGGCCTGCCAAACCAGAAGCAGTTCCTGCCATATACAGCATGTGGCACATCAGAGATTCAGGGTCAGAATAAAGATTGTTAAAGGTGGCTTCAGCTCTAGTATGGGTGCTTTTCCACTGTCACTAGAAGTACCCATTAAGTACCCATTAATGGGTACAAAAATGCCATTACGTACCCATTAATGGGTACTTAACGGGTACTTTTAGTGACAGTGGTAAAACACCCTATGTCTCCAGCTGCAAATTAAATACTGCACTAGTACTCCGGGTTTAGAAATGCTCCTAGTCTCACTTTTTGACTCTAGTTAATAACTGATGATATTAAAATGTACTTTTATTGCAGCAGCCTGTTTGTACAAATCTCCAGAGTGATTGTCAAAATGTATACCCTGCCAGAAGCATACTGTAATTCTGTGAAATAATTCTAAAAATGTATACACTAAAGGGTCGCAATGTCTACTTCTGGGCCTCACTGCTGGTCTGCTCTGTCTGCATTAGATATTTGGACTACCAGTAGGCATGTTTAAGCAGGTCCACTGGTGAAGCAGCAAGCCCTAAAGCATGGAAGCCTGCATAAGGCACATCTACAAGATCAGAACTTCCAAGGGACACATTTCAGCAGCACACCAAAGTAACCTGTTGACATGTATCTGCCGGTGGCTCCAGGATTATGAATGAAAATTCCTAGGCCTTTTGATTCTGCAGAGACTGGCCCCAAAGCTTTGAGACCAGTGGAAGGGCATCTGGTGCTGACAGCACTGTTAGAGACCAAGTCTTTCTTTATTTCAGATCAGTGCAGGAAGACCCGTGAGCCAGTTTGGTCTAGTAGTTAGGGAGCCAGACTCTTATCTGGGAATACTGGGTTCGATTACGCACTTCTCCACGAAACCAGCTGGGTGACCTTGGATTAGTCACAGCTCTCTTTCTGAGCTCTCACAGGTCCACTTACCTCACAGGGTGTCTGTTCTTAAGAGAAGAATAGAAAGCTTTGTCAGCTGCTCTGAGTCCCCGTAAGTGGGTGAGGAAAGTGGGAATCAAAAGCCAACTCTTCTTCTATTCCAACCACGTACCATAAATTACCTGGATGCAATGGAGAAGACAGAACTTTCTATAATGTAGACAACATAATGATAAAGGTATATTCTGTCTATTTTTTTTATGTTTTCAAAAAAGGCTATGCTTTAGTTGTTTTAATCTTCCAGGCATTAAAATCAAGTATGACTTTTTATTTATTTTTAAAATATTGTATCAACTGCCTGGAAAAAAATTATGTATTTTTAAAACCAATGAAGCAAAAAGAACAAAACACCTTTCTGCACTTGCCTGAGTTTAATCCAGATCAGTGGGTCTGGAATAACTAAGCCCACTGATCTGGACTCATGAGGGTGTGAGCAGGATCACTCCCATCTGCACTGATGGCGCTAATCCACATTAACCTGTGCCATGGCTGGCCCTGTGTCTCTGAAGATTTGGAACACCACTGAAATGCAATCCCCTGGTAGTCCTGGAATATGGAGGCATACTGTCTGTGCACCTCCTGTGTTTCAATTTAACAAGTTCACCAAAGATCTGGATTAAGGGTCTCTTAAGCCTTCTCCCATGTTGCACATTGGTGTGCAGACACTATGGTTTCACCACATATCTGGCATGATTCTATGGGATTATGCAGATGTTGCCTATGTTTATGTAAAGCTAGGCTATGTCCTGACTCTGCAATGGTTCCCCCTCCCATATAAAAATCACTCTTATCCTTCAAGACAGGGCTTTTCTTTTCCACCTACTTATGTAGCCTCTTTACTATAATTATCCAAGAACACTGCTTTGAAGGGAAATGGAAGAAAAAGAGAGAGAGAGAGATCAGGTGAAGTATTTGATTTTCCATTAAGCACTACTCTGATTCTTCCACCAAGAGAATAAAAAGCTCTTTGTCTTTCCCAATTTAGGCTTTCTCGATCTTTACTAGAAGAGTCCATAGCTGTGCTGAGGTCATCTTGGGTCAGGGAAGAATTCTTCAGATCACATATTTAGGTGAACTAGAGGATGATGGGGAACACATCACACAATATGCTGAAGATAACCTTACAGTTAATTACAGAATATCCCATTTTAACAGCATCACAACATTATTGAGGAATCTGAAAAGCAAAGCAACCATGCCACTGATCCATGAATGAGTCATGAGAAGGTAACCCACAAAGAAAATAACTGTCTATGCAAACTATAATCCTTCAGAAGCTTCTTCAGCTTGCTGTTCCAAACCATAGAAGTTTGATTCCCTCACACTCTCCTACTTCACTAAGTCATGCCTCATTCTAACACAACATGGGGCCTATTCGCACTTGGCTTTATTCTGGAATATATCCTGGAATAGGGACTTGCTGTCCATATGCTAGTGCAGGCTTCAGCTGGCCCAAAGTGAGGTCTGCTAGAGTCTGCATTAGCATGTGGACCACAGACCCCTATCCTGAGATATACTCCAGAAAAAGGCCAAGTGCGAATAGGCCCATGGCAACAGAACCATCATCTAAGAACAACATGACTGAATCTTTTGCTTTTTAAAAAAAAAAACTGGCACTGTTCCAGTCCAAAATTCCATGGACAGATATATGCATTTGTAAAAGTTAAGAGCCCCACTGTTGTGTCTCCTGCCAGCGAGATGCAGAGAACAAGCACATGTGCACCCAGGGGAGTAGCAGCAGCAACACTCAGCAATAATAGCCGTAGCAAAAGTCCAAGTCAAGGTAACTTGGGGGCTCAAGAGTTAAATGCATGGTCAAAAGAGTTCCAGGGTTGAAGTAATCAGAAGGTCAGAGCGGTCAGTAGCTAATCAAGAAGCAAGGTCATGAATCCCGGAACTGCAGGTTTATGAGCATTTGTCTGCAACAAAGCTTATCAGAATATGCTGCCCTAAATAGTCAAATCAGAGAAACACTTCCTTCGCTGCAGGTAACAGGCATGGATTCTTTCTGATCTGTGAAACTGTTCACACTCATGCCTTAGACCGGTTGGCGAAGGGCGTCACCTGGCATCTTCCGATTCTGAGCTACTGCCATCTCACTAGGCTCACTAGCTGTTTGTGTCAGGCATTCCTCATTTTGTCTGGTCAGGTAGCCTGCTTGAGCTTGGCTGGGCATCACAACTCCTCCTTTGAACATACAACCCCCATTTGCTGGAGCCAGAATGAGCAATGGCCATAGATAATAGGAGTTGCAGTCTAGCTGCATCTGGAAGCATAGGCCCCATTCCTCCCAGAGATAGGTCTTCACATATTCCCAGTACTGGACAGCACTGGTTGGCACAGGCAGAAAAACCTGGCATCACCACATGCTCGGTAGGAGCCATTTGAAATCCAGAGCATGCTGGCAAATGGGGCACCTCAAAGTAAGATTCACCAGCGCAACCTATTATTCAGACAAAGGCAGGATCTGCACAAGAAAGAGAAGAGCCTTATAGCTGTAGTGCCTCACAAATTTTGAATGGTGCACTATCTTTGTTGCACCATTTTTCATTTGGATGTGTGCTGTTTGTGTACTACCATCGTTCCCCTCATGCTATCAGTATTGTCTTTGTCCTGACAGTGATGGAAAGATCAAAGATCAATCTGGCAGTGCTGGGAACCAGTACTCGAAATGGTTCCAGCTGCAACAGTTCCAGTGGAGTGGTCCAGGTCAAGTAAGGGCAGCAGAGGCCACAGACACGCAGACATGTGGCTTGGCCAGGTGGCAATCAGTGGAGGCTATGACAATGGAGATACCTGTCCCCAGGTACCTTAACATAAAAGTGCCCTACTGGACCATATCTATTGCCCATCTAATCCTGTAGTCTGTTCACATAGTGGCCAACCAACTGCACAGCAAAACCTACCAACAGTACATAAGCTCACAGCCTTCCAGCAGTTGGTTCAGCTGTGTGCATGGAGCCACAGCCAAAGATTATATTCCACTTTTCATGTGAGGCTTACCATGCAAGTCAAAGCAGTAAAAAGGCAAACCTGGTAACAGTTAAAAAGCAGAATTAAAATATAATATAAAATGCAACTTATACTGGACTACAAGACTACAAGAAAGATAAACATCAAGGCCTGAGAACAGGAAAAACAACATGGAAGGCTTGGAGGGAATAGTAATTTCATGAAGCTATGGATGCCATTTCTTGAAGCCTCATCTGATTTGAAGTGGATTTCTCTAAAGTAATTGTGGAGTCTGAATAAATTAAGTTGTTTAACAGAGATTAGGGAATCTGCTTTTCCTGTATTATTATTGGGTTTGCTATGTAACAGTTAACTGTTTCTAATGAAGTTCATTTTTATTATATGAAGTTACAATGCTGGTGCCCAGTGAAACTCTTCTGGGAAGGTGTTCCAAAGTCTCGGGGTCACCACAGAAAGGTCCCTCTTGTTTGTGCTCTTAAAGCCCACTTTTTACAATCTTACTAAAATAAACTATTTCTGCATTTAAAAGTGACTGCTTTATTTTACTACTAAAACACAAACCAAGGCAAAAGAAATTAATATCAGGGTGGTATAATGGTTCATGTGATAAAATCCCAAAATATACATTGATTTCAAGGCTTTTCTTCATTGTGGTTAATGTTCTCAATATGACATTGCTCAAATTGATTTCCTAAGCCTGTTCTTAAAATTCTGCAAGTCACTGTTTTAATAAAGAGACAGCAGAATAATTCAGCCTTTATTTTGCATTGATTCATATAGCAAATGTATGCTTTAAGCATCTTATTAGGGGTGGAAAACATGTTTCAAAATGTTACATTTTAAAAGGGTGTTTGAAATATAAGAGTTGAAATATAAAACTGGGCACAAATTTAATTCAAACAGAGGTTGCTGGGGGTTTTCCTTCTGCTTCTATACTGCAAATTTTATTTGAAATTGGATCAAAAGGAGGTAATTTAGAAAATTGTTAACGTATGCAGGGTGGACACAGAATGACCTACCAGATGTTGCTGAAGTAAAATTCCTCCGAGTCCTAGCCAGCCTGTCTTGTTTTAAGGAATGAGAGAAGATGTACTCCCACAACTTCTGGAAAGCCATAGTTTAGCAGCTCTTGTCTTGTGTTCTTTTTGCCCTCGGTTTTATCAAGACTTGCCTTCTGCTGCAAAAAGAGCTGCTGCGTGTGTTTCTTGCCCACACCACCTGATGTTTGAGGCTGTGTGATGGCCAAGGCTGCTTGAAGGCCTAGCAGATCACCTGGACTGTCTGGGGTTGGGAACAAAAAACCTACTTTAAGCAGTAGAGGGTAAAAGGCAGTGGCTAAAGTGCAATGCCCATTGGGAGAAATTTGGAGTTGGGTGGATTTTAATTGATTTTTATGACTGTTTATTAATTGGTTTTTAAAAACATAAGAGAAGCCCTACTGGATCAGGCCACAGCCCATCTAGTCCAGCGTCCTGTCGCACACAGTGGCCCACCAAACGCACAAGCAGAGACAAGCAGGGCATCTCAAGCAGAGACAAGGACAAACCTTTTCCTGCTCTCAAATCCCAGCAAATGGCCTTAGAAGCGTCCTGCTTTCCTCCCCCCAGCCTGAAAGGTGTACCTACGCATTCATTCTAGTAGCCATTGATACATCTGTCATCCATAAATTTGTCTAACCCTACCTTAAAGCCATCTGGACTGATAGCTGTTACCATCTCTTCTGGCAGCAAATTCCATAAACCGATGACCCTCTGGGTGAAGAAATACTTCCCCTTGTTGGATCCGACTCTCCTACCCATCAGCTTCATAGAGTGCCCCCTGGTTCCAGTGTTGTGCGATAGAGAAAAGAAATTTTCTTTCCACCTTTTCTATACCATGCATAATTTAATATACTCCAACCAGGTCCCCTCTTAAACACCATCTCTCCAGACTGAAGAGACCTAGACATTGCAGCCTGGGTTCGTAAGGGAGGTGTTCCAGCCCCTTAATCATTCCGGTTGCCGTTTTCTGCACCTTTTCCAGTTCCACAATACCCTTTTTGAAGTGTGGTAACCAGAATTGTACACAATATTCCAAATGTGGCCTCACCATAGATTTATAAGGAGGCAAAATGACACTTGCTGACTTGTTTTCTATTCCTTTCCTAATTATTCCCAACACTGAATTAACTTTTTTTGCTGCTGCTGTGCACTGGGTTGACCTTCATTGAACTGTCCACCAGAATCCCAAGAATCCTTTCCTGGTGTGTTGCAGAAAGCTCAGACCCCATCAGTTTATAGAACATAATTTGGATTTTTGGACCCAATGTGCATTACTTTGCACTTGTTAAGATTAAAGCACATTTGTCACCTAGTTGCCCAATCACCCAATGCCAAGAGATCCCTCTGGAGCTCTTGGCAATCTTTTTCAGTTTTTACTACCCTAAATAATTTAGTATCATCAGCAAGCTATTTTACTATGTACCCCTTCTTCTAGATCACTAATGAATAAATTAAAAAGCATTGGTCCCAACACTGAACCTTGGGGTCCCCACTTT
Organism: Aspidoscelis tigris stejnegeri; assembly: GCA_023333525.1. Taxonomy (NCBI): domain Eukaryota; kingdom Metazoa; phylum Chordata; class Lepidosauria; order Squamata; family Teiidae; genus Aspidoscelis; species Aspidoscelis tigris. Next base: position 28,935,718 of record JALMGA010000002.1, read on the forward strand.
TTACCTCTTTCCATGCTGAGAATTGGCAGTTTATCACTACTCTCTGCTTCCTGCTCTTAAGCCAGTCACAAATCCAGGATGTCCTTTTATTCCGTGTCTGATGAGTTTCCTTAGTAGCCTTTGATGTGGGACTTTGTCAAAAGCCTTCTAAAAGTCCAGATAGACAATGTCTATTGGTTTGCCACTCTCAAAAAATTCCAACGAAGTTTGTAAGTCATGATTTCCCTATGCAGAAACCATGCTGGCTTTTGTTCAGCAATGCTTGCTCCTCCGTGTGCACACTAATTTTTTCTTTAATTTTTCTTAAAGATAAACTTTTCCAAATTAATAATGTTATGATATAGTACATTTAATTACCTCACAAACTTACCACAGTGCAGCAGCAATTTTTCCAAATTATTTGTTAAATTCACTGTTATTTTATGTTTAGTCTTAGGAGAGAGCACCTTCCTCCACTGAGATATTTCTCAAACTGACCTCTTATAGGAATGGTTAATCCTATAATGGCCTACGCTAATGGTTTCTTTGTCCCTTTATTATTCCTTGCCTGAGCAGCAAGCAGTAAATAATATTAACAAGGAAATGTGGTCTCTCAGAAATTGACCTAGAGTAACCTGAACTAGAGTAACCTGAACTAGTGACCATAGCAAGTCCCCCAAACTCTTTCCAAAAACCAGAGGACTTACCTCCCAAACTTACCACAGCACAGCAGCAATTTTTCCAGATTATTTTATCAAATTTATTTTTTCTGTTTAGTCTTAAGCGAGAGCACCTTCCTCCACTGAGATCTTTCTCAAACTTGCTTTTAGGACAGGACTACCTTTTACTTTTGTTGGATCCCCCTCTGTTTAATTGATTGTGTTACAGGAGGCAAACAGCTTTTCTGCACCTTTGCTTGTCACTAGTGTCCATTTGTAATATAATTGAGCTTCCCCATAAATCTTTTGATCTACATATCTGATCCATAGAACAAAATGTGACTCAGATAAGAAGAAGAAGAAAGGTCATTCTATAAGCAGAGCCTCAATCCTTCCACACTAGCTGTATGATTTTGATCTGCACACCATTTGGAATTTAGCTGCTTGGGAAACACAAAAGAGGGCAAATATTTTATTTTCAAAGATGGCTGGTTGATCCCTGTAAAAAGGATTCCCCTTGTGGTTTAAAAGGCAAAAAAGAAAAATAGAAAACTTCTATTTTGTTTGCAGGGTAGGGAAAGTGGGTAGGGTAAGGAAAATGTTTTTGCAGGGTAGAGAAAATGTTTAGAGTGGTATATTTGTAACTTTGAGCTCCTCTTTCTTTGTTGAAAACATCTGTAAATTAAGCAAGCATTTTCATTCAGTTTGCCACTGACTTGCTGGATTAGTAGTCAGACAAAATAAATAACTACAAACATTGCAACTAATGACTTGATTTCCTTTCTATGATGTTTTGGCTTCCCAGGAAAGTTTCCTTCCTAATCAATCCTAAATATTTTTATGTTAATTTTATTGAAACAGAATTACTTAGACATTTATTATATACTGTCAGTACAGCATGAATTCTTCAGTAAACAATAGCTACGTTCTCTTGATTGGAAAAGCATGCAAGTACATAAATAGCATTACCAAATTATAGCTGTTTCTTGTGCAATGCCAGGCTTTTTTGTCTGAAAATAAGACTCTACTGTGAGCAAATGAGGCCTAAATCTTGTAAAAAACAACAACACCCAAGTCTGATAATGAACCATTTTCTTAAAGGATATTGTCTCTCATTTTTCTAATAGAATACTGTTTAGATGACACTTGGGGTTGCCTCCAGACACCCTAATACTTCTTATTCTTTGTGCAGAAGCTTCTCATCATCCAGACAGGACAATCAATATTCTGCAGTATCTGCACAGTATGCTAGTGAAATTGTGAAGAAACTACTCACAGTTTCTGCTGCTGTGGATGATTAATCGCCCCATTTCCGGTCTTGTGACCAGCAGAAGCTAGCAGGTGCAAAGTATTAAGGATGTCTGGAGGCACCCTGGGAATCTACAAATTGGGTCTCCCACTTCCATCAACCTGCAAGGTCACTGCTTTTTTCTCTTGTTCAAGACAAAGTATTGAAGTTCTGTCAAAAGTTCTATACTAGGGATCTATACCAGGGCCAAATCCACATGAATGCAGAAGCATTTGTGCTCCTTGGCCAGACTGCTTGCTTAAGCTGAGGATCTAAGTAGTGAGTCATCCATTTCGGCTCCAAATGCAAAGTTCAAGGCCAGGAAATGAAAGTTCCCCAGTGTCAAAGTTTCCAACCACAGCCATTATGCAAAGAGTCAGAAATCTTCTGGAAAAAGGGCTGATTTCCAACCAGGAGCAAAAGCAGAACCCATCAGCACCTGCCCAATCTTCTGCACAGCAGCCAGAAGGGTGAACCAAATCCTTGGTATGGTGTGTAAAATCAGATTCCTATTCACAAATTTGATTAAATATTTCAAATTTGCAGACATCTTCAAATCAAAAGTTGGATTTTTCAAACTTCCAAAAATTGGATCAAATTAGTCTCCTGCTCTCAAAATGAACAAGTATTCTTATTTTGCTGGGGTTTGGGTCATGGAAAAGGACTTTTTTCAATGGGAAAATGTGGCAAAGAAGAAGAGTTGGCTTTTCTGCTCCACTTTTCTCACTCATTTAAGGGGACTCAATGTGGCTGGCAAAGCTTTCTATTCTTCTCCCCACAACAGAACATCCTGGGCGGTGGGGGGGTGGGGTGGCTGTGAGATCTCAGAAGAGAGTTGTGACAAGCCCAAGGTCACCCAGCTGGCTTCGTGGAGGAGGGCAGAATCAAACCCGGTATTCCCAAATAAGAGCCTGGCTCCTTAACCACTAGACCAAACTGGCTCAACAGTGAAACAAATTTTTGGATGTCTCCCACCATTTTCCTGCACTAGTAATAAGGAGCCTTGAGTATCTCTGCACAACAGCTACTCTTTAGAAGATTGAGTGTTGCCAGGCTCCACTACTTCAAGAGAAGAGTAAATTAGCTGCAGAATAGTGCCTGTTACCCCCACATTCCTCATGCAATCCCAAAGGACACCCTGTTTAATATTCCTGAAAGTTGCTGAATGATGCAAAGAAATTGATGGTCACACTCCTTCTGTCACTTCCTGGATGAAGTTAATATGCCAGGCTGACTTTTTCAGCCTGATGGCATAGTCAAAATAGTTTGTCTTCTCCACTTTGAGCTGGTGACTCACCACCAAATGAATGAATTAGCCATTTGTTAAAGGGATTACAAGAGACCATTGCAATGGGAATTCTGTGATTTAGACTAAAGGATGTGCACAAATATTCAAAACATTCAAAATTTGATCAAATTTGTTCGTATTTCAACATTTGAATTTGAATTGAATGTCTATAAATTCAAATTTAAACATTCAAACAAATTTTGAATTTTTGAAACTATTCATTTGAATTATTTGGACATTCATAAGTGTATGGGGTATGTACATCATGTGGACTTGCATGTATGCATCTTTCACATTTGTACGGATCCATATGAGCCAAAAATGGGTTGTATATGGGAAAAATACGGGATGCATATGTCTGTGTACCGATGTGCGTGGGATGCGTAACAATGCATACAGGCATGTACCGACATTTGTAAGTGCAAATGTTGCTGACATTTGTAAGTGAAAATCTGAATAGAAAATGAATAGATCTGAATTCACTTAATTCAAATCAAATTTGGGTAAATTCAAATTTTAAGCATTTGAATTGCATTCGTGCACACCCCTGATTTAGACATGTGCTACAATGACTTTTTAATGTTATATCTCCCGGAAACAATCGTAAAAAGAAGAAGAGTTCACTTTTCTACCCTGCTTTTTTCACCCATTTATTTCAAACCCGGTATTCCCAGACAAGAGTCCAGGTCCCTAACCCCTAGCCCAGTGATGGCGAACCTTTTGAGCTCGGTGTGTCAAAATTCGCAAGAAAACGTAGCTTAACTCGGGTGCTGTGTCACATCTAGAAATATCCATAATTTTGTGATATTTGTAGTTCTAGTAAAAAGTTATATTTTTGACATATGTATTTTATTAAAATCAAAAACAAATAATTCTTTACATTAGTGCCTTTTGTTGCTAAATTTTCAATTGAAAGTTGGTATTTCATACACTTCAAGAACAAGCAAGCACTACACGTCCAGGTGACAGGATGACCATGTGTGTCACCCGAAAGGGCTTGGTGTGTCACCTGTCACACACGTGTCCTAGGTTGGCCATCACCACCCTAGCCCAAGGGATTTCTCATAAGGCTGTGACCCCATGCAAATACAGTTTCCATTTCAGAACATGGTAGTGGCCAATGACATGATAATTGGGAAACTGCACCCTTTGCTGAAGAAGCTGTTACTGAAAATTGCACCTTTTGCTGGGGGGGGGAGGTTTGCTCATTGTGGGGTTCCCCTTGGCACCACAAATGCAACTGCAGTACCAAAAGACCCAGTGGTGGACACCTTTTTGGGTAAATGGTGACACAGCTAAAAATATATTAAAGGAGTCATCTTAGTTAGCTTCTGGTTTGATTCTAGCAGCAAAATGAATCTGCGTATTCACTGCTGGCAATCCTTTCGTACCAGGAAATCAAATTATTATTAATGCAATTTTAATTAGTTTCAGACACCATGGATAATTACCATCTTCAAAGCACTAGGATGGTTGATCTTCAGCAACAGTTCAACTGGCAATTAACCAAGCCTGACCAGGATAACTTCATAGGCTACTTCTGTCAGTCAGTTGTTTTGATGGTGGCTTGAGCTGTTGTCATGGTCATTTAATTAACGTATATGAGGAACTCTTTAGTTCAGCATATTTAACCAGTGTATAGCCTTTTTGTTTTAAATTTGTCAGTTGACTCAGAAATTCAGCAGGCAAAATTTTCTCATCTATTTCTAAAAGTAGGCTGCAAATGTATCATAAACTAGAAATTAAAACACACTTGAGGTTATAAGCACTCTTATCTGAAAATTAGCTTCATCGGAGCCAACACTGCTTGCTTTTGCCCAGATCATTATATTGGCCAGTGTTTAGCGTTCTTTGGTTGTGTTCCATTTACTGTTCTATACTACATCTACAAACCCCACCATTTGCTAACAAGGTTTTGCTGTCCCGCAAAGGAGTGTGGCAGGGCTATGTGCACATCCAAACTGCCCATTCATATTTAAGCTTAAATGACTGTCACAGTGTTCCGCTTTAATTAATTTACTATCCTGTCCTATACTTAAGGTTTTAGGGAAGGTTACAATAAAATCAGTATAAAAACAGGGGGGAAAAAGCAAGTTAGCTAAAATAAAGACAGTGCCTGCATTGGGTGGAGTGGGGCATCTGTTCCCAAACTGAAAGACCAGGGTAAAGAGGTGCCTCTTCACCAAATGTCTGAATATATACAATGAGGATACCTAACACACCTGGAAGAGAGATTATTCTACAATCTGGGGGTTATTCCTGAGAAGCCCCTCTCACAAGTCCCCACCCTTTGACTGCTGAAGGGGGGAGTGATCCCAATTTATTGGTGCCCATCCAGCCCATTACTGCCTCCAAGCACCTGTTAAGCACTTTGATCAACTCTCCTGATTCAAATGCTATGGAGAGATAGAGCTGAGTGTTATCTACGTATTGATGACACCTCACTCCAGAACTCCTGATGACCCTCCCAGTAGCTTGAATTAGATGTTTATTCCTAGAATCATAATGCATAGAAGTTTAAATAGTAATTTGTGTCCTTTATACAGTCTCCCTTACTGAAATGTTTCCATAGGCCTAATCATTTTATTTGTTTTGCTTTATATTCTACAGGGGAATGGGTATCAGCAGGAAAAGCTATGGGGTCATACACAGTTTTCCTTGTAGAGTATCATTAAGTATTTCTGTTTCCCATTGTGCTTCAAACCCTGCAATTACCTTTGCAAATATTGCAACACATTGGATTTTCAAGAGCTCTCTCCCGTGAGACCTTGCTCATGTAGGATCTGCCTGGCACTGACTGGAATGATGCCCTAAGAGAGTTTAAAGCATGATGGGGATCACAAAATCCCATGTACACTGAGTCACATTCCACTATAGAAAGGTAGGAAGCACTATCAGAAGCACTTTTCCTACAGCGTGGGAAGGAGGACTCTGACAGCACCTTCTATCACCTTCCCATCCTGCTGCTATCACCATGTACCTGTGGTGTTTTCCTTGAGGTGATGTGCAAGATTCTGTGTTTCCATGTGCAAGGAATCGCCAGCTTCTGCAGCTTTTAAAATAGCCCCAGGCAAAAACACTGAAGCCAGCACATGAAAGTTCACTAGCTTTGCCATTAATGTTCCCAAGGTGGAGACTGTGCAGACTGTACTCTTCCCACTTCAACAGAGTTCTTTCATACAGACCTTGCCATGGGGCCTTTCTGCACTGAAAGACCATGATCTGAACCAGTTGCTCTGGGGCAGTGAGGCCCACCGGTTTGGACTACGATGAGGCAGGGTCTGGAACAGCTCCATCCCCATAACAGTGCTGATCCAGACTGGCCTTGCACTGGTCTCAAAGCTTGCGTGGGATTTGGGGCAGGGCTCCAAGAGCTCTGAAGGGTTATACTCAGAACCCCACTTTGGTGTCCTGCTGAAATGAGTCCCCTGCGTGCTCTGAGAAAGGATGTGCTAGTATGCCAGCAGACTTGTTCAGTTAGTTCTCCTGGGTGAGTCTTGCATCTGTGTGCCAAGGAAAAGTGCACACCCTGTGGTGTGCCAAAAAAAAGGTATGCCCCCATGCCAGCAATTGCCTGGCCCATGCCTGCAACCACCTGCCCTTAAAGGTATGAGCTGCCACTGCCATCAATGCATCCAGGCATCAGTTCGGGACATACACAGCTTTTTCTGATTCAGATATTAAGGAGAAATAGATCTATGCCATTAGCATATTGGTGATATTCCATCCTTAAGCTCCTGGTGGCTCTGACAGTTCACCTATGTTAAAAAAAGAAAAGAATAAAGGCTGGTCAAATGACACCCAATCCTTCAGCTTCTTGTCTTCCAGCAAGCAAGGGATAATGCCAGACTTTAATGGAATGTCAGCATTGCCCTGCAACATGGTCTGCCAGACATGCCCAGGTGTCCTCCAGTTCTGCATGAAAAACAACTTCTGGAAACACACCATGTGCATGAAACAAAAAACAAAAGAAGGGAATGGGACAGGGAGCTCACCACCACCACCACCACCACCCAGCTGCTTCTGATACAATGCCAGATTAGTAAAGATGGTGCAAGATCTCCCACACTATTTTTACTTCAAATTAAGTAAAAATAAGGCTGTTAAGGCCACCTGGTGTTAGGGCTATCTGGCGATCTTGCCATTGTGGCAGCAACCAGTTAACATTTTGAGTCTATCTGAAAGTAGCCCAGGAAATGGTCATTCTAAAATCAGTAAAATTCTTGCTACAAGGATTATATAAACAAGAGTTTAGAATAGTAAGTTCAATTCTTCTCATCCAGCAGCAGTACACAGTTGTTAACCAGCTTAGCTTCCAGAATACAAAGGCATGGTCACCCAACGCAACTTTCTGAGATCATTTCCTGAAGTAGGAGCTGAACGAGTGCAACATGACTCCCAGCTTACAAAGGTGATGTAAGTGGGTGTCCCCATGGCAAGGATACTGCGAACATGAGTCGTCATGCAAAGCCCTAATTCGGGCTACATGAGGGACAAAAGGCAAGAAATTGAAGTAAAAAGACCCCCCTTTATAACTGTTCCCACCCCGAATTACGGGGCAAGAATGGGTTATCCTGGGGGCATGGGGACACTCCCAGGTTACAATCGCAGAATTAGGGGATGGGGTTTTGCTGCCCCTGCTGCTAATGCTGCGATCACAACTTTCTCCCCTTACTTGAGTGCTTAAGCACCCAGGTAAGGGCTTTATTTACCCCAAACATCACATCTGTTTTAATCATTTAGCGGAGCTCTGCTTGTGCGCATGTTAGCCCCTATACCCTCCTGACAGTTGCTCAGCTGACTGAGGGGCAGCTGTCAGGCAATTGTTTGGGGTAAATCAAGCCCTTACCTGGGCAATTAAATGCTCAGGCAAGGGGGTGGGTGGAGAAAACCGCGGCATCCCGATGCAGGGATTTACCGCAGTTTTCATGGGGAAGGGCATTAAGATTCTCATTAAGGCTGCCCCAAATCCACCGTGAGGCAGGGGCAGCCCCATGGGGACACAGCCTAAGAAGAGAGTGTGATCAATTGCATCAGTAGCCAATGGGATATTAAACACAATCAACAGAGTTGCATGCTTTCTGCCTCTCCTGCAAGGGCTGATCCATCAGGGTGATCAAGGCTTATTTATTCTGTTCCAGATCCAGGCCTGAATCCAGACTGAATGGGTCAAGATAACTGGTTTTCTCCAAGAGTGCCTGCAACTGCATAGCCACCACCTTTTCTATCCTTGTTTAGAAAAGGGATGTTTGTAACTAGTCAATAGCTGGAATAAACCTCAGAAAAGACTTTTTCAGGAGTGGATGAGCCATTGTCTTTTTCACAGTTTGTGGTATCACTCCATCATGGAAGGATGTGTCCATCATAGTCTGGATCCACCTACTCATCCCCCTTCCAACACTGTGCAGAGCAAAGTAAAATATGACCCTCAAACAAGTGTGTTGAAAGTACATTGTGTGTGTCTGTGTGCATGTGTCTGTATTGCCATGCAAGAAGCAGTTTTACTTGCACCATAGTTTTAAGCCCAAGATTTATTTTTATAGATTATCCAAATGGGGAAAAGACGAGGTTCTTTCTTCCAGTTGCCAAAACTGCATGGATGGGAAAACATCAGCCAAGCTGTAGCTGCTAAAATGCTCTGCTCTGCTGCACAATCATGAACGTTACAATGGTGATAGCTACATCTGCAGATTTCTTTCCCTCAAGACAGCCTGAGCCAGGGGGCTGTCCAAGAGCTAACCCCAAAATTAACTGGGGAGTGTGTGACGCTGTCTCTGTGCTATGCATGGCTGATGTTTCAGCCTCCACATCATCTGGCTGCACTGTGCAATTGTAGGCAGCCCCTGATCCTTTTGGCAGCTGAACACCCTTCTTTTTGCAGATCTGAAGTACACTTTGGGCTAATTACAATTTTCTAATTTTCTTTTTTTAAACCACGAAGGACGGTGGGACTAGCGAAAATGGAAGTCCTGAAAGTCCACTGTCAATCATGCCCCTTCCAACCTTGCAGGTCTGTAAATGTGAAATGAGTTATTCAAGAAACATTCTATAGTAACCAAGGAAACTAGCTGTGGTTAGCATATTATTGTGTTATTCTTTCTATGTACCAACTCACCCCCCCCCTTATTAAAAAAAGAAAGAAGATAGGGCAGAGTTTTACATTTTGTGTCACATCTCTAATTGTAGTTTAACTTGGCACAAATAGTTTAAAAGATGACATGGATGTCACTGTATAATGTCTATGTGCTTCAAACAAGCCAATTAACGAAGTATATCATATGACCTTGGTACTAATCTAACCACTGACATCTGCCCTGCAATAGAGACTTACACCAGTCAACTGACAAGATCAGCAAGGCTTCTTGGAAACTGTAATTTCCCCTCCCCCTCCCTTCACCCCCCCCCCCGATAGGCCTTCCTTCCTCTTCATATGTGAGCAACTGATAAACACTTGCAAAACCAAAACTGCTAGCAGCCTAGCAGGCAAAACTGACATTGCGTACCAGGTGCAAAGCTTTGTATCAGATTTTGTGAGAGGCACACCCTCCTATGTCATATAAGTGAACTAAGGTGGTGGGTGCCAAAATGAATGAAGGGGAAATGAGTCCACCCCAAAACAAAAATGTTTGGGGATATTCAGTAGTATCCGGAAGTCTTCACAAACACAAAACTTCCATACAGGAAGGAGGCTAAGGGCAACCATGCTAACAGATAACCCAGGAAAAATTGGTCACACTACTTAGTTCCTAAAGAACTTAGAATGCTGAATCCCCTGTGCACTCAGGCAGCTACCAAAGCTGCAACTGGCACTTACTGAAACAAAGCCAAGGGGTTTTATTTCTCTTCAAGCCTCTGTATAAAACTGAGGCTGTGTTCAGACCTCACAAAGAGAGCCCCTCAGAGGCATCTCAGAGAGACAGTGTTGTGGCCTTCTCTAATCCACCTTTTCTAGCACTGAATGTCTATGAGAGAGGGGAGGGGCAGAGTGGTGCATGAACCATCCCACCCCAAAGTCTTCCCTAAGCTCCCTCAGAGGAGCTTTTCTGGTGTGTCTGATCACAGTCTTAGGTATGTAAGATTATCAGAACTGTTGGGGAGACTGGACCTCTTCACAGAGTGGGCTGCTCACTATAGGCCCACAGGCTCTAATCTCTACCAGGCACCATAAAAGCTGCTGTTCAACAATACCTCTTACACCAGCGGTTCTCAACATTTCTAATGCCACAACCCCTTAATGTAGTTCCTCATGTTGTGGAGACCCCCAACCATGGGGGCAGGGCAGCTTGGGTGAGGGTGGGGCGGGAAGGCGGGAGACTCATCACAACCCCTCTGAAAGGTTAGTTCGACCCCCAAAGGGTCGCGACACACAGGTTGAGAACCGCTGTCTTACAAACTGGTGTAAGTCCTGTGGAGATTTACAGCTAGGAGAAACTTTATTTTTTAAACAGATGTCCATATATACAATATCCTTCTACTATATATCCCTTTTGGCACTCAATTTGCTTCACATATACAGATTCATGGAATCATAGAATGTACCACTGTGATGTTGAAAATGATCACAGGAATCATGTAGTCCAACCCCTTGAAAAGTATTGGAAATTAACCGTTTTTGAGAAGTTGCTGTCAAGCCTTTTCTTGAAAACATCTGAAGATGAAGTACCCAATACTATTCCATTGGTGTTCAGAACTTACCATCAAGAATTATTTTGTCATACTCAGCCAGAACCTAGAAAGCTGCTACAAGTATCAGTTATTTCCAATCTTATTAGATGTTGCTCTGGCAAACAATTCTTGATCATATTCCCTATGGCAAGCTTTTATTTATCTCAATATGAATATTCTGTCTTCCCTCCATCTTCTCTTCTCCAGACTGAACATCTCTGGTTCCTCCTTTACATACTCAGAGGGCATGTTCTCAAGACTTTGTTAGCCTCCTCTGAATCTGGTTCAGGTTGTCAGTGGCAGGATTTGCACAGCACATTTTTGGTGCTGTGAATGCTCCATAAGAGGGCAGGGCTCAAAATATCCTGCTCCTTATGGCACAGTGAGGGCACAGGATGAGTGCGGCCTCTTCATGGATGCCACACTCCTCTCACCAACATGGCATCACAGTGCTTCAAAGGAAGAGTGGAATCAAGAGCTCTCAGGGCAATCTGTCCCATACTCCACTTGCAGCCATGTTACTGCCTCAGGTGGCTTACAGTGTCCTCACTGGCCATCTCAGTAATCATATAAAGGAAATGTTTCATGTTTGATGACCACCCTACCCTCAATACAGAAATTTTAACATGTGCGAGGAACATGTGGACAGAATTCCCTCCACATTAAGAATAGAGCTACCAATGTAGCACTATTCTTAATTAAGTATGTGCACAAAGCCACATTCCCCCATTTACTTGATTCCCCAATTCAATTCAATTTCCCGCAGTGCCCAGATGGGTGATGCACCTCCAGAAGTCCTCCTTGGGACTTGGAGTAGTGTGTGAATGGGAGTGGAGGCTGTGGAGGTTGTGGCCACAGCCTCTGTGGGGGTAGAGGGGCATGGCTGGGGGGGGGGGCTGGGAGGCTGGGTTGTGGGCCTCCACTGTCATTCCCATGATTTCCAAATGGGTTAGCCTCTCCAGTTGCATGGGTTGAGCATCTAAGGAGGGCGGCATCCAGATTTCAAGGTAAGGGGTCATAGCTGTGGTGGATGTGAGGGTGGGGGTGGGGGTGGGCAGATCTGGCCACTTTGAAGCTTCTATGAAACTTTAATGAAGGCTGGATACAATTGCTTTGTGCACGAAGAGGGGCCTAGGAACATAGGTCCCTTTGTACTTGTGCATGAAGCATTAAAACTTCAAATTCGAGTACAAATTTGAATCTGGTGAACATTGTTTTCCCCCTCCCTAGTTGTTTTCATGGAAATTGACAACTTCAGCCCTTTGTCATTAGTGGCTGAGACATAGATGAGGATTACTGTGATGCTGAATGATTTGTCTTGGTTCTGAACAGGAATCATAATTTTTAGACTACTTTTATCGACTGTGAGGGCTACTCCATTTCTTCTAAGGGATTCTTGCCTATGGTAGTAGATTTAATGGTCATTTGAATTAAATTCACACTGTCCAAGATGTCAGTATTTAATCTTGCCATCTCATGTTTGACCACCTTGGTTCATAGACCATACATTCCAGATTGCTGTGCAATATTGTTTTTTTTACAGCATTGGACTTTTCTTTCATCACTTGACACATTCACTGCTGAGCATCCTTTTGACTTTGGCCCAGCTCATTCTTTCTTTCCGGAACTTCAGCTTTTCTCCAATAACATATTGGACACCTTCTGGCCTGAGGGGCACCATCTTCCAATATCATGTCTTATTTTTTATTTTTTTGTATTTTGTATACAGGGTGGGTTACAACATATAAAATGAACACATTAAATCCAATAACATATTAAACATATTAAAACCATAACAGTGCCTGAATGTGGGGAATGTAGCCTTTTGATAATATCCATGCAGTTTTCTTGGCAAGGATACTGCCGCGGTTTGCCATTTCCTCATCCAATGGATGACTTTGTGTCAGGACTCTCCACTATGACCTGACTGTGTTGGGTAACTCTGCATGACATAGTTCATAGCTTCATTGAGCTACACAAGTTTCTTCACCTTGAGAAGGCAGTGACCCATGAAGGAATCAACTCCACATACCAGGGTGGAGACTGGGAGGTCTTTAGCATGTAATAACTCCCTACAGTAAAAAGGTACATTAAGCAAACATCATTCTTTGTGGAATAATAGTGGCTGGGATATGACTATGTTTGGGTTGCAGGCTCTAGGCCATTCCAGAGAGAAAAAGAGGGAGGGAGGGAGGGAGGGAAGGAGGGAAATAAATAGGATAAGTTATAGCAGTCCTTGTGTCTCAAACTGCAGCATGAGTTGGCATGGAAGCCCATGCCTCTAGTGTCAAAATGCTGGAACAAATTCTGCAATCTCCTGGCAGACATACCTTGTTGTCTCCCTAGTCAGTGCTAAAGCCAAAAATTCTAAGTAATTACCAAAAGGTTGCAAGCAGCAATCTCATGGAGTAGCAGGGCATAATAAAAACTGTGTGGCCAAAATTAGATGCACTTAATAACTACCCTGGTGAATGCCTTTATTTTTTTCCCAGAATCCCATTTCTATTTATGGTAATGTATTTGCATAGTCATAATTCATTTGACAGCCACATTAACATCTTTATGTGCAGTCTGTTGAGTGAGACAGGTGGGGCAAGGCAAGGGTAAATACCCAGAAACTTCAGCAGCAGGACAAAGAAGGTCTGGTTTAGGCCATTACCTGTGGGGATGGCTTTCACCATCAGAAAAGAGGAAAAGGGCCTGATGTTGGGAGCTAGGGTGCAATATCCGTTGTAGGAGCCAACAGGAGCCATTGACCACCTGCACCATGACTTGCCATCCTGGATGTTCTTGGAGACCTATGTCTTTTCTTCTTCACAGCAGCTATATGTGATCCAAGGAGTGTCTGGACAGCCCAGCAGTTCTAACAACGGTTCGCAACAGTTCTAACAACTAGACTTAGCAACCAGGTTCTTATTTTTATAGCCTGTCATCACTTTATGGAGTTCATGGTAGTGCAAATGGCTGTCTTTTCATCTGCATAATTCACTCCATGAATCACTGGGCAAAGGTCTGCATTAGGGTACATCATAGCTAAGTGGAGACATGAATTCAGGTCCCTGTCAAACCCTCTAGGCACTACCTAATCTGTTTCTTTCTTTCTGGTTGTGATAACCATGCTTTCGCAGAAACACTATCCCAAGAATGGAAGGCCCAATAACACATAAAAATAAGACCCAGTAACACTAAACTCATTTTTAATTTTATAGTGGAAAGTTTTATGTAAATATTTTAAATAAATGAATACATATCTGCAAACAAAAAGCTCAGCTACAAATAGTAGACTAGATTTTTCAATGGGTATAGCAAATAATACAATGAAGAACACTGACACTGTTGAATGTCTTTAAATTTTAAATTAGAGGATTAGACTATAGTTCAAGCTATATGGGATTAATACATATATGATTTATAATAGGCCTTATTTACACATTTGAGCGTTCACTAATTCTGGAGTATTTTTGTGGATCACCAGAAACAGTGGGCTATCATTATTCTAAAATCACCATTGTCACCACCATGATCAGTGTGATGAATGTGAAAACTAGTTCTAGAGGAAGTAGAGAAGCAGAACTGCTGTCATTTGCCATGACTACAAAGCAAATCTGGTCTTTGCCTTTCATCCTCTTACTACTAGATTAATGGAACTGAAGCACAAACAAGAAATATTACAGAGGTGGAATCTGGATAAGAAGGGGAGGGCAAATATACTGTCCATTCTGTAAAATGGTGGCAAGGACTTTCCTTACCACCATTTAATGGGCAGAAGAAGCTTGCCACAGGATTGGCTATGATTCCCAGACTCTAGTCTCAATACCACAAATGATTTTGCTCCACCCTGCCTCCATGCTGCCTTAAAAGCACAGCTAATCCTTCACAGCCAAGGAGGTAGGAGGCAGGATCAGATGGTGTTTTTGAGACTCCAGTTGATCTGACTTTGTGAAATGGTGATTGCGGTATATCTTGTTACCACCTGACATGCAAAGAGGAGCACGTCACCCATGCTCTGAACTGAAGTGGAAATCCTTGTTTGAAAAGAAGACAAGGAATGAATAAGCCAGATATAAAACCTTCCATGTATCCCAAGTACCATGACTATTTCATGCTTTAACATTAGAACAGAAGTAGACAAAGGGGCATTATCCAAAAGTTCTTTTGTCCCATCTTCCATAGTCACTATCACCAGCCATATTTGCTGGTACCAGTGGGAACTGGAGTTCAATGTGATATACTTCCATGTATGTCATCTGGGAGAAGCTGGCAATTGGAAGCTTCACCTACCCAAGTCTAATGCATGGAAGGACACAATTAAGGAAGCCACAAGTGAGAGTTTTACTAAGGCCCTTTACTGAAGTACAGAGAACGGGTGGCTTCTGGGGATATTACATCTGCTAGGAAGCCAGCTTGATGTTCATGATAGCAAAAATGCAATTTGCACTGCTGGAGTGGGGCTCTGCACTCATGCCCTTCACACAATTTGCTTCACCTCCCTATGTAGACTGCCATTGATCTTACCAGTTGGGGTATATTCATTTTGCTTTTGTCTCCTAAGGAACAAAATGTGCTTTCTTTTAGAGAAAATCCTACCAGATTAGAGCACAAAGTGCTAGGAATGATACAGTAGTGAGAAGAGTTCTACAAGCTCTGTGCTCGTCTTCCTGCACATTAAGAAGAGCACTACACTGGCACCACTCTTCTTGAACAGGTAGCGTGCTGATTGCGTGCGTGCCTGCTGCTGTGGTCATGGTAACATCACAACTTGGGGACTTGCATTCCCCAGCTGTGATGTTGCAGGTCATGGTCCTTTGAATGTTGTCTTTCCCTATCTTCAAAGACTGAACAGGGACACCCAGCAGTCCTTACTTTGTTTTGCACTGTCCAAGCTTAGCATCTTTGTGGGCCATGTAATGAAGTTATCACTGGCACAGAGTACACCTGCCCCCTCCAGGCTGCAATGTGAGGTGAGAAAGAGAGACCAGGCCCAGGAAGAGTCCAACAAGTACACAAACTCTGCTTTAATACTCTAGGATGCACCTTTCACTCCACTTCCCCCCTTCCCCCTTCTTGGACAAGTATAGGACAGTAGTCACCCTGTGTTTAAGGAACTGCAGTTTAGCACACCCCTATCCATGAATTAGGGCTACCAAAGACTTTCTAAAACAAAATTACAACTTAATAGCCAACATAAAACCAAATTCCTTGCAAGGTCTCAGCATTTCTGTGAGCAAGGATATATTTTTGAGCATCCCTCACAGTTTTCACATATTACCATTTGAAAGTTGAGTTCTCTCCTTTTTTGCATTACTCCAGGGTTTTGTGGGGAGGATAAAATCTCTATATTTTTGTACTCTGTTTTGCATATATGCAAAGTTTCTCAGGCAACATTTCGGAATACAATTTTTCATTGTCTGATACGTGCTTACACCCACCGTTCCTGGAAATAAACCATTCCATAAGCATATTTTTTATAGTACTGAAGCACAAAGGGGAAGAAAGTACAATTTTGAAAGGATATTTGAATTCCAGTGACATGTGGTTCAACTATTGTTAGCTTCCTGTGGCTATTTCTCCATTATGTGGTGGAGGCAACCTTCATGAGCTCTTGAAATGACACATCTCCTTTTTTGCTCACTGATGTGTCTGGAGGAAGGTGCTAATGCCTCCAGGACCTCAGGAAGCCACCAGAATTAGAGCCCTCAACACACTTGGTTCCCATCTGCAGACTCTGCAGCTTGTCACTGCAGCCTGGCCAATAGCAGAGGAGACAGCAAACTGGCTGTAAGTTGCTAGGCTGCAAATAAAAAGCCGTGCTCCCAGGTGCCTTAAGTGTGTCAGAGGAGCTTCAGCCCAATTTGCATTAATGTGAATGGAGCCCATTTCTCCCTATCACAAAATGAGAAAGGGTGATCTGCCGAGCAATTTTGTAACTTCTGCTACCTTTTGCCCTAGGTGTGAGGTATTCAGATCACATTTTCCCATAAGTGGCCTGTGGCAGCATCATTAAATACAAAATGGCCCCCACCCCCTTTGGAAAGTTCATTTGGTATCCAAAGGAATAAAGAGGGCAGGAAAATAAGCTCTGGTTATGATGATATGCCATATTTCCTTATAATTACATCACTCACAGATGTTTGAAGCTCTGAAACATGCAAGAAAGTCTTTTCTGCAGTGGCCCCTGGGCTACAGACCTGTCTTCCAGGTAACACCAGACACCAAAAGTATATACCTTTTCACCTAGATCTTTGATTTTTAAACTTCCCTTACATTGTGTGGGTGTTTTTAAATTACGTTTAATTGTTTTAAACTGTAACTTTAATTTATATTTCTTTATTGGTTTTGCAGCAGTGGTTCAGAGAGATGAAAGATAAAGCCACAACTGGAGCCTTGCCTTTCTGCAACACACCTAACCTGCTCTGATAATTGGTTCACTGTTGTATGTCTCTTTTATTAGCTTTATTTTCAAAATAAGACAAAGAAACCTTTGGGGACTCACATTCTGCAGGCTTGCTGAAGCCCAAGAATATTAAAAGCTTTCAATATTTGTCCAATACTGTATTCTCCTAGATCCCTCTTTCTCTAGAAATCTCTCTTCAGAGTAGAGCCACCATATCCAGTTGTGTTGAGATAGCAGTTTCCAGAGACGTGGCTTAAGGAGAAATGCTGCATTATCCTAGCACAAACTTGCTTGCTTCTTTAATTCAGAAATGCTGAGTTCTCATTGAAGAGCTCCAGATACCTGACGACCTACCTTCAGCTTCTTCTGCCAGCACGACAGTAGCTGGATACCTGCCCCATCAAAAATGCTGAAACCACAAGCTGAAAAGACCACTTCCCATCATCAAAGATGAGCTGCAGATTGTCACTTGGCCCCACTTACTGCCCTTCTGCATAAGCTGAAGCTGAATCATGCCCTGCTCAGAGATGGAGAAGTAAATCCTTGACCAAAAAATAAGAAATCATCCTCACAACTGCAGGGATTTCATGGTGAGAAATAGTATTATGATTAATTATACCAGTTATTATACTGATTAGAGTTAAATAGCAGTGTGGGCTTACAGGCAACCAACAAGAGGTTCAGATACAGCCAGATATATTCCTATTCCTCTCTTTTGGCTAAGATCTGACAAACATGAGTGTGACCAAACACACATCAAAGTACATGATCATTCCTACTGTGCAGTGATGAAGGCTGTCAAAATAGCTTATTGCGCTTACATCGTTGAGGAGCTACCCAGCAGAGCCTTGCATAGTAGCGAAGGTATTATTATCAGCTTTCCCAAGAAATCCAGAAATGGATCTCTCAGAAGCCTGAAGTAATCAGCACATTGGGCACTTTGGAAGTCTAATAACTCAGCTTCGTGCTTTCACCTGATCCACAGGGTGCCCTCTTGATCCTTGTCCACCTTGGCCTATTACAGCTAGCTACAGAGTCAAGACTGGCTGGATCCAGGAAGTGGGTGAGTGCAACTTTGTGAGAGAGACAGTGGCAGCATTGACCTCAAAAGAGGCAGTGGTTCATCCACTGCTGAAAAAGCTTCTCCTGAAGCCAGAAGTGTATTCTAATTATCTCCAAGTCAGAAATATGCCTTTTAGAAGGGCAAAGGATTGAACAGGATACGAGCTTGGAAGAAACTGATTATCTCAACCCTTTTTATCCTGGGCTCAGTCCCTCTTTTTATTTTTTATTTTTTTAAGGGTAGAATCATCTGAAGAATGACAGCCTGTGAATAAGAATGAAAGGCAACATGTTTCTAATTAGTCATTTTAATCTTTTATCAGCTTTTGATATCATTGTCCACAATATTCTTCTGCATCACCTCCCTGATTAGGAATGAGGGTTTCTGTGTATCAGTGGCTCTGTTCCTCCAAACACGCTCAAAACTTGGGAGTCACTGCACTGCAGTGTGTCACATGACAATTAGGGATGTGAATGTTTAAGATGGTCAGAGGTCAAGGCTGCTTGTGACCTCCCACCAAACCTGACTGTATTTGACCAGACCCTGCTCAAATTCACCTTCACCAGCTCACCTCACTGCTGCCCCGGAACCCACCCCCACCTTAGCTTAGGAGTGAGTGAGCATTGTGCAGGGGTGTGTGAGAGAAGCAAGGTGCATTACATTTTGAGGTACGTCTGCTGCAGATACGAATAGATTTGTATCAAAATTTTACCACATTCAAATGGGATCTATTCGTACAAATACGGATTTTCAAACATTCAATTTGTTATTAATCGAATGTAAAAAATGCATTCGTGCACACTCCTACTTTTAAGTGATGGATTAACCTTTCTGGACAAAACAGCAATCAGAGCTCCATCCAGCACGCATGTGTGGAAGCTGAAACAACCAACCATGCATGCAGGGAGGTGGTCATGTGCACATCCAGAAATGCAATGACAGCAGAATTCCCTGAATTGCATGTGCCAAGAGACCTGCAAAGAGAGTGATGGGGCCAGCGGGGTCAGGATAGAAAGCAATAATCACAAGGGAGCAATACCCTGCATTATTGTTTTCTAGCGGTATATCGGGCTGCCGTCTGGAGGAGCCTAAGTTCTATTAATTTTGTTCATTACCAAAGTTCTGGCAAATGTGGTGTGCTGGCAGCAGATGCATGTGCCCTGCAACTTGACAGCCATTATTTTATTTTATGCACCGATTCTCACTAACAAGGTGATTTCTTTTTAAGGAACACTAACATTACTGAAATGGGTGTATTCTGAATCAAAGCGATGTTCACTGCCCTGTGTAATTCTCTCTCTCTCTCTCTCACACACACACAGTGTCTATGTGAGATCTAAAAGCATTAGCAGCTACTCATCCAAGCAAATCTTTTTATTCAGCAATTTAACCAAGAAAATGATGGAGGCTGCAGCTCATAGCCCACTGAAGTAAGAGACAAATTGCTAACTGAGCCACAACTTTTAACATGTCATTTCCCTGTTACTTGTGCCACTGGGACTCTTCACTAACGCTTCATATCAGACTGTATGAGTAAATGCTAATACTGCAAACAGCTAAGATGGTTTTCTTTCTCAGTACGTGATAGCTCTGACTGGGGATAAAGTAGGTAAACATAAATAGG
The DNA here is from genome assembly GCA_023333525.1 of Aspidoscelis tigris stejnegeri. NCBI lineage: Eukaryota > Metazoa > Chordata > Lepidosauria > Squamata > Teiidae > Aspidoscelis > Aspidoscelis tigris. Next base: position 28,955,678 of record JALMGA010000002.1, read on the forward strand.
TATTAGAGCTGTGAAGTAAAGAAAAAAAGATTATCTTCAATTATCTTCTTCAGTTCTCTTTGTACATATCTTACTTATTAGCTTTTGCTTTTTGCTTAAGTTCTATTAATTAATTAATGCATTAGCCAGCTTGCTAGCTTATGACATAAGAGTTATTTTCAGACCGTTCATGTTAGCTACTGAAAATGGGTACTGCAATCATTTGTATACATTTCAGGTAGGATCTGTACATTGTGCAGTGGGGGCACACTGTCTACACGACACTGTGCTTTCAACGCACATTTACTGCTGTACTCAAGCCAAACCATTTCCTCTCATGCAGATGTTGGTAGGCCTGCTGCTACTGTTGTGTCTGTTTGAGGGGACTTACTGGTCCTCTTGGCTGTGTTTGCATATTTGGAGACAAAGTATAGTTTGAGGGGCCATTATCTGGCTCTGAAACTCCTTCAGAATTAAAACTGAGGTCTGAAGTCAGGGGAAGCCTTCCTCCTCATCCGCCAAGTTGTGATGAAGTAATAGTCTGGTGCCATTTGAGGGATACTTGAGGTTTGCTCCCAACCCTGAGGCAGGATCAGTGGTGAGTTTGAAGTGGGATTCTCTGAAATGGTCCCTGGGGACTCCCTCACCATAATTCGATAGAAAGGGGCATCCATTAGCGTGTAGAAGGCACACTGTGGATATCAGAGAAACAATTGTTTCATTTACAGGTAAGGGGAAAGGGTACATTGCTAAAAGTGCCCTTCCCCTTATTATACAGAAACAAATAATTTCTGTTGTTCCACTCTAACAGCTGAGGAAAGAACATTCCTCTTCCTTGTTGGGGATAATTTCCCAGACTCTAGAAATGTCCCTGGAAATGCCTCATTGTTGGAACCTGGGAAAATGTTACCAGGCTGTGGAATGGGCCATAAGCCATTTTAGTCACTGCCATGTTTATTCAGGGTAGTGGCAGTGGTAGTCTGCATTGTATTTCCAGAAGGCTTACCCACTTTGGAAATAAAGGGCTCCGGGGAATGCATTTCACCCCCAGGAGCAGGCCTGGTGATATGCAGTCATCCCCTTCCAAAAGACCTGGGCCTCCAGATGTGCATCTGGCTTCCTGATGGTGAGAAGAGCATGCGTATCTTACCTTTTCATCTATAGTTAGCAAGGTAAATGAGCACACTGTACGCTCCTCAATCATTTTATCAGACATAAGGCTTTCATTTCCTTCTTCACTTTGATTTCATAAGTAACTATAGAAAGTTTTGAAGTAAAAATACTTTCCTTCAGCAATAATAGCATTCAGTTTGGTCATGGTATAAATTACCAGACTGTCCCATGGTGCATGATAGGACACTCCATCTGTCCTGCTGTATCTGGCTCCACAAATGGCCTCCATGTTTTGGTATACTTTCCTCAGACCCATTTTGTCTGCAAACTTAGAAGTGGTGCAGAACATGCCTGGTAATAAAAGCTCTGGTCAGCTCTGAGTGCCTGGTAATAAAAGCTCTGGTCAGCAATACCAGCCCTTAAGCAGTCTTGGTAGCCAAGCCTACTGTGGATTAGGCTATACAGCCTAGGCCAGGGGCATTTTTGCACTTCCTTTCCCATCCGCTGGAAAGCACTTGCGCTTGGAGCGCTAGTCAACTTTGGCTGACCCCCACCCCCAGGTGTTTGAATACTTATTCAATCGACTAATTACATACTGCAGGTTGAAGTGTGAATTTGCCCCAGATCATGCCTTGCCGTGTTCTGTACCAGCAGGCCTCACTGGTCCAGACCCATTGACCCGGAACAAGGCAAGAGAAGTACATAAAAGGCCCTGGGTCTCATTAATGGCAGCTGACAGTCACCGCATGTTTACGGCGGCACGTGGCGCATGGGGGAGGGCGGAAGGAGGCAAACTGTCCTGCTTCCACTATCCCCAACTTGGTGGCCGCTGGGACATCCGTCCTTTTGCCTGGCCATGTGCGGAAGCATCCTGCTTCCACATGGATCCAGGTGAAGGGATAGACTGAAGGTCCTCAATTTAATCTGTTTTTCGGTGGCAAGACCTGTTTTAGAAATGGATCTTGCTCACCAAAATGTGGAAGTGGCCACCTGGTAGGGGTCTCCAAAAGGTCACCAGTGCAGAAGAAACAAAGGTAAGTATTTTGTATGCATCCTAAATGTCTTGTTAAACCAGTTTCTGCAGCCAATGCGGAAACACCCTTTGTTAAAACATAGATCTGTAAATAGAAGTTACAGCTATATTTACTAGTGCTACTACTAGCTACTTTTGCAACAATGATTGCTACTGCTGCCTTTATATAGAATCATAGAATCATAGAATCATAGAATCATAGAATCATAGAATGGTAGAGTTGGAGGGGACCTCCTGGGTCATCGAGTCCAACCCCCTGCTCAAGGCAGGATCTCCTAAAGCATCTCAGACAGATGGCTGTCCAGTCTCTGCTTGAAGACCTCCATCGAAGGGGAACCAACCACCTCCCGTGGCAGCCTGTTCCACTGGTTGATCACTCTTACTGTTAGAAATTTTTTCCTAACATCTAAACTAAATCTTTTCCCCTGCAGTTTCACCCCATTGTTTCTAGTCCTTCCTTGAGAGAGTGAGAACAGGGCTGATCCCTCTGCCTTGTGACAACCCTTGAGGTATTTGTAGACAGCTATCATGTCTCCTCTCAACTACACCTATGTTGCTCCTTCTAATTTCTACATTTTGTAAAGGTAAACAAAAGGGCTTCTGAGAGATGATTACTTTTTCCTTACATAAAATAAGTCACTCCCTAGCATATATTATTCCTTCTTGATGCGCTTACATACTCTAGCTCAAATGCCTTTTTTAGCTAGTTGATTTATTTGACACCCCACCTTAAACAATATACTCTGCAATATTGCCCAGATTTCACAGATTTATTGAGCAAGTGGGAAAAAAGTGAAACTTTTAGAACACATAGTGCTCCTTGCATATCATACCTCAATTGAATGCCTAAACATGTGTATGACAGATAAAACCCAGGGTCTGTTTGTTATCTCGAAATAACATCTGCAAAGCCAAATACAATTAAAAAAATAAATGAACTGGTGATCTCAAGTAAAGAGTCTTACCTTCTCAAAGCGCAGAAGGTTCATTTGCATCTACAGACTGCAGCCTAGCAACAAACACACAGCATTAAATCACCACAATGTTTATGATGCCAGTTTTTATTTGCAGTGTTCAAAATATCTTTCATCTATTCCAAAGATATTTTAATATCTAATTCCATAAAGCCACGATTGCACCTGATCTTTCCCAAGTGAAATCTGCTTCATCAGACCGTCTTTCCTATTTAATTATTTATTTGTTCGTGCAGGGAATCAGCTTCAGGGTCAGCAGCCTGGAACCTATTTGGAAAAGCTTTATCTTAAAAGTGGGTATTTGATGATATAATACAGGGTGGTCTGGTCTACAGCCAAAGGCAAAAGATGCTGAGAGATGTACTTCAGCAACATCTGTGAGGCTGCTCTTAGACCACCCTGGGTAAAGCAAAACCTGAATTGGTCATGAAATAAGTTGCTGTTGAGAGTTGCTAATTCTTGTAAAACTGAATCTTGGCAATGGGTAAGTGGCAGGTTGCACTTGCTTAGTTGGCTCTCATCTTCACTTCTACTTATTGTGCGGTAGCAGGAGTAATCAGGCAGTCCAGAGGGTATGATTATCTTTGGCCATCCTGTTTTTATTCCTTCATTTCTGGAACCATAACTGAAAGTACTGAGCAACTGATGCACCCCCCCCCTCCCAGTAAATGGGTATAATAATACCATTCCACTGAGATGAAGATCACACGTAGGGGGAGCCATCCACGCTTCAAGTCCCCAACTGGACCACCAGTTCTTGAAGTGTGCATGGCCTGGCCCAGGCAGGCCAGACCAGCATGACAATGGCCATGGCAACATCCATCTTGCACCTGGATGTTGTCATGGCAGTCGGTCCATCACGCACAATTGTGCTGTTGTGGCTGCAGGCATTACTGACCTGTGCTGTCCACTCACAGCTTCACATCTGGAAAAGGGTGTAAATGTTGCTAATTGGCAGTTCAAAAGCTGCTCCAGGTCAAGCTGCAGACAAGATTTTACCTGTCCACAGCTAGCAAAGACTGGGACAGCTGGAGTGCTTTCCTGGACACTTTGGGATGGTGATGTGGCATGCAGACATGCATCCCCAGGAACGGCTGAAACCACTAATGGAGGGTAAGTGTGAACAGGTCCAAAATCTTGGTCTGAAAATTGTTCCACACCCTTCAGATCAAGATGAGTGTAGAATGCTATCACACCATACCAAGTCTTTCATATCACACTACTGAACCCTTCCTTATGCTCAGCATGAGTGCCTACAAAAAAGAACACATTAAAAGGACATTCTAAATGTATGGTTAGAGTGTTTGAAAATGGGTGGTTGGAAAAGCCAATTTTCATCTTCCTTTGCCTGATTACAGAGAGAGGTTAGTGAATAGGGATGCGCATGGATGTGTTTTTGGGCACTGAATTTGTAACAAATTGAATGTTGGAAAATTTGTATTCATATGAATAGACGCTTTCAAATGTGGTAAAATTCTGTTTGGTTCGAATTCTTACAAATATCCAATAAGAATGACTATGTATCAGATATGAAAAAATACCTATCCAATACGTGTCTGAGATACATATCTGATACATACCCCGTAAATCCTCTGTGAAAGCATCTAATTTGACCTGAATACACTTTTAATATGCTCTCAGTCTATGTTGAATGCACTCTAGATTCATTGCAGATGTGACTGATGCAGCTGCTTTCCCACCTCCCTAATTTAACGAATGTCTGAACTATTTGTACAAATGTCCAGAAACATTTGTATTCATACGAATGCCAATATATGAATATCGTAACATTCAATTTGTGTACAAATTTATTTATTTATTATTTTTATTTCTATCCCACCCTATACCCAAAGGTCTCAGGGCAGGTAACAACCTTTAAAATCCAACATCTCAAAAAACAATATACAAAGTCATACTAATTTTTTAAATTTCTTTTTTATTAATTTTAAAAGCAAATTAACATAAAAAGAAATTTAACAATATCTATCATACATGTATCTAAGATACAACTTCTTGTATCTTCTCATGATGCATTATTATATTGCTTTGTTATTCTGTATGACTTCCGCCATTTCTCCGGCTTCTCTTCGTAGTATCACTTGTTTCTTTGCTTCTTTTCCCAATCTTATTGTTTTTCAACTGCCCTCTTAGTTTTTAGTCAAAACCTGTTGTTACCTGCAATTCTTGTAGATAGTTAATAAGAGGGTGCCAATCTTCTAAGAATTTATCTGTTGTTCTGTCTTTTAACAAAGTCGTTAGTTTGTCCATTTCTGCCAAGTCCACCAATTTAAACTCATACTAATTTATGCAAATAATGAATGTTATCAATATCCATGCACCTCCCTATTAATGACTGAAGGTCAGGTACATGGCAACAGTATAGTTATGGGGGCTGTTTTTAGGACTACAGTTCAAAAGTGCTGCCTACCATTACATGAGCAGAGAAGCTCTGCATGTTGAAGCCTGACATTCATGTCACAGAGTTCCACTTCTATGTAGCAAACACACCTTCCTGTACTGTAAAATACTGACTCTGCACAGGATTGTGGTAAACCAAAGTTCAGCACTTGTGAGCCGTGCAAGGAGGCCAGGATTGTCAGGTGTTCTATCCTGCAGGCCCAGCTTCTCTACAGCAATGAAGGAAAGTGAGGGGCAGGCGAGTGCAATGGAGACTCCATTTATTGCTACTTCCTGTTTCCTAGGGCCTATACATTATTCTCCGTCATACTCACCTGACCCATACCTGACCCATACCTTTCTTTCATTGCTGTAGAGAGGTTGGATTTGCAGGACAGAGCACTTGCTTCTGAGGTGTTGCCCCTCTTCTTCGCTGGTGTTGGGGGGGGGGGCACCCAGGTTGGACCATTGACTTTATGTGTCTGGTCTCACTTCTGACCTGCCACATCTCTGCTACGACACTTTCTTTTCCCAATTACTTGTAAGCCTTGATCCTTTCTGCATTTGGCTTCACCTGGTGCCTGCCATAGCCTGAATGAGCATGCGGACAGCAGCCCCCTAACCTGAGATATATTCCAGAATGAGTCTAAGTGCAGAAAGGCCCCTAAATTTGGCCTTTTGCGATATTTTTATACATGATAAAAATGAGCCATTTTATGGAGATAAAGCTATGTCACCATATGGAAAAATGGACAGGAGTGCAACACGTTTGTTCGTACACAAAAGGCAATGTCCACAGGTACAGCTTGTCATGCAAGCAACATCTGCTGCAATTGCCTCTTCTGTACTATCATTAAAGGTGTTGCACTCCAGTTTTCTATATGGTAAACCTAGATAAAAAGGCCCCATTTCAGAAAGCAGCATGCCCACAGTCCAAAGTAGCTTACTGTGTTATTCTGTACCATAGCTGGATTATTTTTGTTTCCGCTTCCAGCTTTTACAATGCAGAATATTTTCTCACCCAAGGCAAGGATAGAGTTCCTCTTTGTACCATTTTCCCCTAAAAAGTATTACAACACTACTATACTCACAGACTTCTGCAAATATTTCTAAACACCACCATGATGAAGATCTTCTCTGTTCTGCAAATCAGCTCCATCTTTGGAATGATTTTCTAGGAATACTTTTCACATTACTTACAGGTGTTTAGCTGCTTGGTGAAAGACTTATCCCATTAAGGAATCTTGAAGCCATTCACAAAAGTAGGGATTAAAAATTAAAGTAAAAAAGAATTTAAAACATTCTAATACTTGGATAGACCAGGGACATAACCATTTGCACAAGGCAGGGGGCTGGGTAAAGAGATAGGTTTCAGCAGGTACCTGAAAGATTTAACTGTACTTGTCTAAAAAATATAAGAGGAGAGGGCCTTCCAGAACATTGGTATGCCACAGAAAAGGCCGGATTGTAGGGTATTAAAGGATGACTTTCTGTATTATGTGTAACCTGCAGTAGCACCTCATCAGACTACCTCTTCCAGGCACCAACAGGGAGGTGCTCTTTTGGTCCAAAGGAATTTACAACCCTATATGCTAAGTAGAAGACAGGGAAGACATGGTCATTATGGATTACTAGCCCCATTGGCTGAATCAATTCAGGAAGACGTTCCAAAGGGGCAATATGAACCTGAAGGCCATCTTCTAGGGAACATCAGCAGAGCAAGGTATTTATTTATGCCCAGCTTGTTGCTTCCATGAGAACAGGCTCTGGGACCAGGTAGATCTTTGGTCCAATTCAGCATAGCATTTCTTATGCACTTAAGTTCTCTCCTTCCAGTCTATTCATTTTACTTATTAGATTGATGTTTCACTTGTTATTGTCATACAATTTGCTTTTATTATACATTATGTTGAGATTGCTAGGATTTGATAGGTTATAAGTTTAATTTGTCATTATGCAGAATCATCACTAATAATATTAATGGAACTACTTTCCAAATGGGATATTGTTCCATCAAAAGAAGAGCCTCCCTTCTGCACACCTCTGTAGATTATAAGGTAGCCCTCCTCCCCTGCTAGCATGTTCTGTCCCCACCGGATGGAGCATAGACCAGAGCATGCTACTGAAATGCTCTCCTTGGGAGCTCCAAAGTCCAGAAACTGATGTTCTGATATGGAGATGGCACAGGGGATGGCATGGGACAGGCTTCTCCAATGCAGGTGGCCTTGGTCCTATGCCAGAAGCAACCTGTCCCAGCTTGGGTTGTGCCAAAGCATCCTGCTTTGTCCCAGAATTGAAAAGGTAAGTGCACTTTTCCCAGGATTGAAAAGGTAAGTTCACCTTAGTCCTTTTCTGCACTGGGCTTTGGATTGTAGCTCAGAATAGGGACCAGTACTCTTCATGCTGGTGCAGACTACAGTAGAGCCTAGGTAGGACCTGCCATAGTCAGTACCAGCATGCAGAAGGCACATCCCTGCTTCGAGATACAATCCAGAATAAGACCCAGTGCAGAAAAAGGTTTAGCTTCTATTGAACAAGCTTGACATTTGTTCTTGGTACAGCAAGAAAAAAAACATCCTTTGTGAACTCTTTGGCTGGCTATTGAACTGTACTCTGTGCATGTTTTAGCTTCAGTTTGCATGGCACTAGGATGTCATCTTGCTGTCTTTGCAAGAAACTCATGTCATCCTAGCTGTGCCCTTTCCTTCTTCCCTTAGCCCAACTCTGAAAATAATATCAATATGTTTATTTTGTTTTATTTTTACAAAGCCCAGAGGACATAGAAACTAACTTGTGAAATATCCTAAGAACACAGGGGTTTCTTCAATAAACGTATAGGCCTGCAGTGAGAAATTCCAGAGAGATATCTTTGAAAAAGAAAAAGAAAAAGAAAAAAACAAGAAAGCCAGGCATCTGTGTGTAAAAAAAATAATTTATCTGATGTGACGAATGGGAAATGCTTCTAAGTGAAAGCTGTCATAGCACCGATCACAAGTAAGGGGCACGGGGGTGGAAGGAGTTCCAGCATTCCCTTTTTCATCATTCTCACCTTAGTTGACAGTAAACTTTTAGATGTTTTATCTCTTCATCTTTGGTCATTCTGTGCAATAAACAGCAAGCACAGAGGCACTATGGCACAAATATATTTTCTTACATGTGAAGACCTAGTCACAAAATTTTATTCTGTCTTAAATTTTGCAAAAATAGTAATTATTTCAAGTCTATTTTCTTCTGAAAGCTCCTTTTGGTGCTTCAAAGCTGATTATGTTTAATTGGTATTTTTTTCTGATAATCTTTTCTACAAATGATCCCAAAGTAACCATCTTGATTCCTGTGGGAAACAGAAGAAGGGCCACAGGGGAAATGGCCCATTTGGCTACAGAAGAAGATGCCAAACTATAACTCCTAACTGTTTTGCCTGTATTAGCTCCTGGCTAGAACACAGGATATATTAAGGATCCTCAAGCTGACAGAATTCCTGTTGCATTGCTCCTTGAGTCCAGCCAATCAAAGTTGCATCCTGCAGGAATTGTAAACAGATAGAGAAGGGTTGGTGAGTTCTGTATCCACAGTCTGAACTTGAGCATTCCAGTTTATCTTACTTATTTACTTAAAACATTAATACAACAGCCTTTGTTTCAAATGTCAGGGCGACATGCACCAATTTGACCAATAAAATCTGCAATTAATAGGAGATAACAAAAGCAAGCACACTAAACAGTGAATCCATTAAGGAACAGCTTTTGTATATATATACATATTGGGCAAGTTGCAGGGAGTAATTCTTTAGTCTGGTCGCCACAATACAATCTGGCTAGCATGCTTAAGGCTAGGGCAGAAGTAATTTTAGCCATGTAATTACTAACTGTATTATATTTTTAAGATCTGACTAATACCTGTAGGGAAGCTTGGAAAAGAAATTTAGAAGATGTGGGGGTTTAAGGCTTTGACTATCTATGGTTACCTTACAAAATCCTTTCATGTGTAGCCTGTGTTACACTGAACCATGAAGATGTGCACTGTCTGCATACTTCTGTGGTTTGATCTACCACCATCTAGTATGCTGGTAAACCTCTTTAATCAGGGGTGTTTCTGCACTTACTTTCCTGTCTGCTGCACAGGAAAGGTGCAGCGGAGACTAGCCCATGTCCAATCAATCATGTACCTGGGATCGGTCACATGTCTGATCCTCCGCAGGCTGCTGCCATCTTGGATTCGGCATCTTATGTGACTGTGCGTGCATCAGCACTTTGTGCAAGTACGGTCACATCGGGGCAATCTGAGCTCCCAGCGCACTCATGCGGCAGCTCCAATGGCCACCGTTGCACCAGAAAAGGTGCAGATGTTCATCGCTGGATGCATCAGGTAAGGATTTGGTTATTGTTAGTGTGCTTGTGGTGCACAATTTCATCCACCACAGCTAGTCTGCAATTAGACAACCTCTGGGCAGGCGGGGGGATTTCTAGGTTTTAAACACGTCCCCAAAGTGAGGATGCACCTGCCCCGGTGTTGCCTAATTGCAGACTACAGGCTGAAATGCAGATTGGCCTCTGGTAGGTCACTAGTCCAGACCAGTTGGAAATTTTGGACTTTCTAGTTTCCAGTCTGGTCCAACCTTCACTATACCATGTGCTGACAGAGTGTAACAGGAGGGGAGAGCTCCTCCTTTAGACTGCATCACTGGTGTGGAAGGGAGTCTCTCAGCATGCTTATTGATCCAATATACTGACCAGAGTAGAATTGTCCTCAGTTTCTGTTAACATCTAGACAGGTTAGAGGTTCAGGTCTGCTAGGTTTCAGCAGTAGAACTCTTAGACACTGACATTTCCATCATTTTCTGAGCTGTTTGTGTGTTGTGGTGTGACATTATAACTCACCGCTTACTAGTTAATATGTATCCAAATGCCTGCGTGCTTGCTTGATTCACACTGCCTTCTGTGTCTTCGATTTAAGAAGGAATAATTTTGACAAGCAGGTGCTAGTTTCAAAACACTCTAAGGACAAAGAACTCATCACTGGGTTCTATGTAAAATAAATTTGAGAGTCATGTCTGTAAATAGTTATATGACTAAGATGGCTGTCTTCAACTAATTTTTCTGAAAGTATTCATTCATTTCATTCATTCATCTATTTATTTATGTCATTTATATCCCAACTTATTTCTGAAGAGCTGAAGGCAACACGCAGTGGTTTCCTCCCTTCCATTTTTGTCCCTGCAGTGGAGGAACAGTGTCCAGGCCAAGATCATCCTATGTGCTCTCATGGTCACAAAAGGGAGTGAACCCAAGATGTTCCGGATCCAGCTGTCGTCCTCTGGGGAAGAAATCATTAAGATTGTGCTGTAAAACTCAGAACCAACCTCTCAGTTACATTTTACCATGATATTCTATTGACGCAGAGCCTATTTGCACCAGCATTGCTGGGGAACCCCAGGAGTGTCACAGCACAAGGCATCTGCACTGCACAGAGCTACTCCTGGCCTAGAAGTGGTTTCTTGGATGCGGCATTTATACTAGTACTGGGCTGGAACAATGGTGCCACACATGCCTCTGGGTGGCATTGCTGTGGTGACATGATTGTTCTTAGCATACGTACTGGTGAGGTTTGGGATGGATTCGGTGCTCCAAAGTGTGGATGCTGGATTTATCCTCCACTTCCCTGAGATGCTGTCCCAGGGGAGTGACGGTGCAAAAAGGCCCTTATTGTAACAGAACATTGGACAGTAAATCAGACAAAGAAGTGGTTTTAAAGCACTTCAGAGGTGGGGGCTGCCACATGCTAGGGTTCCTATTCTATCTATAGGATCTTGTCCAGATGGGGGATCTATAATAATAATAATAATAATATTTATTTGTATACCGCCCTATGGCAAACCAATCCGGGCGGTTAACAACAGTAAAATGTAAAATATAACAATTAAAAACACCTTATCCCTCCCCCCCTTAAGACAGTATTAAACAATATAACATATTAAAACACAATATCAATGCGTAAAACAATAATTTAAAAACTAAAAACCCTGATGTCCCTCTATTGATCCTCAACCATCACTAAGATGGGGCCACGGGAGGAATCAGGGAATCTGGGCCGGGATGGTTAATCTGGAAAGGCCTGCCGGAAGAGATCCGTCTTGACCGCCTTTTTAAAGCTGTCTAATGATGTTATCTGACGGATCTCATCCGGCAGGTCGTTCCAGAGTTTGGGGGCGACAGCAGAGAACGCCCTCTGGGAGGTCGCCGCAAGCCTAGATTTTAGAGGCTGCAGTAAGTTCCTCCCAGAGGATCGGAGAGTGCGGGGAGGATTGTACGGGAGGAGGCGGTCCCTGAGATAGCTTGGACCCAAGCCATTTAGGGCTTTAAAGGTGATAACCAACACCTTGTACTGGGCCCGGAAGCTGATAGGCAGCCAGTGGAGGGACCTCAAAACGGGAGTGATGTGGTCCCTCCTAGATGTTCCTGAGACAAGCCTGGCTGCCATGTTTTGAACCAGCTGTAATTTCCGAGTCAAGCACAGGGGTAGCCCCATGTAGAGTGCATTACAGAAGTCAAGACGTGAGGTTACCAGCGCGTGCACAACAGTCTCGAGATCCCTTACTTCCAGAAAAGGGCGCAGCTGGCCTATCAGCCGAAGCTGATAACAGGCACTCCTGACCGTCGCATTTACCTGATTTGTCATCAGGAGCGACGAGTCAAGGAGCACCCCCAGACTGCGAACACAGTCACTGGAGGAGAGTGTGACCCCATCCAGGACTGGAGGTTGCAACCCAATTCTTGGTTTCGGGGCCGCTACCATGAGCACCTCCGTCTTGTCTGGATTCAGTTTCAGTCTGTTTTTCCTCATCCAGCCCATTACCGCCTGAAGACATTCATTGAGAGAAGAGATGCCATCGGAATTCGAGGCCGACGAACGAGACACGGAGAAATAGATTTGGGTGTCATCAGCGTACTGATAACACCCAGCACCATGACTCCGTATTATCTCACCCAGCGGCTTCATATAGATGTTAAATAACATCGGGGACAAAATAGCCCCCTGAGGAACCCCACAAGTGAGGTACCTCTTACTGGAGCTACAGTCCCCGAGCAGCACCCTCTGAGACCTGCCCGAGAGGAAGGACCGGAACCACTGCAAAGCAGTGCCCCCGATGCCTAACCCCTTCAGGCGGTCCAAGAGGATGCCGTGATCTATAGTGTCAAAAGCCGCTGAGAGGTCTAAGAGCACCAACAGGGTCACACTCCCCCTGTCAATGCTCAGACGCAGATCGTCGGTCAAGGCAACCATGGCGGTCTCAACCCCAAAGCCTGTCCTAAAGCCGGTTTGAAATGGGTCTAGATAATCGGTTTCATCCAAGACAGCTTGGAGCTGAAGGGCAACCGCCCTCTCGATCACCTTGCTCAAGAATGGCAGCAATGACACTGGCCTATAATTCCTCATATCCAGGGGGTCTAGGGAAGGTTTTTTCAGGAGCGGCCTAACCGCCGCTTCCTTTAAACAAGATGGAACATATCCTTCCCTGAAGGATGCACCGATGATATCCGTGAGGAATCTCATCAATGCATCCCCTCCCTGGACGGCCAGCCATGATGGGCAAGGGTCAAGAGGGCAAGTTGTCTTCCTCACCTTACCAAGCAGCTTGTCCACGTCATCAGTACTCACAGACTGGAACTGATCCAGTATGACTACATCGGCGGAGTCACTGGACGCCTCGCCTGTCGACTCTGTTTCAACGGTGGCATCTAAGTCGGCTCTTATCTGAGAGATAAGCATAATAACGTCTGGGCTATGGTGGGATTGCAAAATGTTTTTGTGCAAACCCACTATATCCTATTTCAGGAAGACCCGACTCTGATGGAGCCGCCATCCTGACTGTAAAGGGCAAAAAAGTCAGCATGTCCAGTGGTGGCGATTGCACACATCCAACTATTTTGCGCTTTCAAAAGGACCTGGATATGCATGCCAATATATCACACAGAGACAGTGCCAGCATTGTGCTGTCTAACCAATAAGTGACTATCCCAGAGGGGCCTAATTCACAAAAAAAGCTAGAAAGCACACTTCCTAAGTGGATTTTGGGGGCCTTTCATATGCATAATATGTGTTATGGGAACACTAACTATCACACGTTACCACTTTTGAGTCACATTTTAATACTTGTGGCTGTAACTCATGTTTTTGTTTATCCCAGTGGTAGCCTATGGATCAGAATATGAGGGCACTGAAGGAAAGCCAAAGCTCTGACTGAAACCCTCTCTTTGATACACAGCCGAGTTAGGTACATGGAGGTGAAAGGAAGGCTGCAAGAATATACCATATTGTGTTTGAATGAACTGGTGCATTGTAAGCACCACATGTTTGGGAAACTCGATACCAGATGATACCACCTTAAGTTCAGGTGAGTGTGTGTAGGGATTCAACACCAGCAGTTATGTTGCTCAATTTCTCCGTTTTCCTCCTTGCTCCATGTTGCATTCTCTCTTCTTCCCCTTCATGCCAAGTCTTACTTATCTGCTGGGCTGGATCAAACCACTGGTCGGCCCAGTTCTTCATCAGCCACTGATTATGCAGTTCTTCTAAATGCTAACTGGTGCATCAGGTCATGTATAAGGTCTTCCATGAAGTTTCCATTCATTTGTCTGCTGGGAGAACCTGTGGACTGTGAGTGGGGTGGTTCAAAGGTGTGGGTTGGTTCAAGTTGAACCAAGACATGCTTGCACACATGCTCGCTCTCACTCTACACTGCTGCTCCATGGGACCCAGCTGCTATGATGACGATGATGATGATGTAAAAACAGCAGTTACACACAGCAAATGAGATCACTATGCTGGATTTCGTATTATATCCCTAGTCGGGCACTTCCCAAGTACCTAGGGCTGCGTGATGTATCGGCGAATTATGTGAGCAGACCCCAGTAAAGTAGTTGTAGTTGGCAGATAGTTTGTCAATGCCAATGGTTTTTAGGTGTCCACTGAGATCTTTGGGCACCGCTCCCAGTGTGCCGAGGATGACTGGGACCACATTCACTGGTTTTCACCAGAGTCGCTGAAGTTCAATTCTCAGGTCTTCATATCTGGTGAGATTCTCCAACTGTTTCTCCTCAATTCTGCTGTCACCTGGAATAGCAACGTTGAAGATCCACACCTTCTGTTTCTCAACGATTGTAATATCAGGGGTGTTATGCTCCAATTTTTGGCCAGTCTGAAGCCTGAAGTCCCAAAGTAGTTTTGTCTGTTCATTTTCAACAACTTTTTCTGGCTTGTGATCCCACCAGTTCTTTGCCACTGGCAGATGATACTTTTGGCACAAGTTCCAGTAGATCTGCCTGTAATCAGTTTGTGCGATCTTCTTGCAGCAGCTGAGTATATGGTCGATTGTTTCATCCACTTCTTTGCAGAGTCGGCACTTTGGATCTTCTACTGATTTTTCAGTTCTGGCTTTGATGGCATTTGTTCTTATTGCTTGTTCTTGTGCAGCAAGAATCAGTCCTTCTGTTTCCTTTTTCAATGTTCCATTTGTAAGCCAAGACCAGGTCTTATCCATGTCCACTTTGCCTTTGATTTTCCCCAAGAACTGTCCATGCAGTGCTTTATTGCGCCAGCTGTCAGTTTGGCGTCGAATTGTAGTTTTCCAGTACTGATTTTTGGTTTGCTGCACTTTGAGAAGCTTCTGGTTGTTGACTTCAATCAAAGCTGATTCTTTGCTTTCTGTCACGTAATCTGCTAATGCATGCTTCTTTTCTTCCACTGTTTGTTTCACTTGCAAAAGTCCTCTACCACCTGCTTTCCTGGGCAAGTACAGCCTGTCGACATCACTACAAGGATGTAGTGCATGGTGGATCATCCTCAGTTTTCTGGTTTTTCTGTCTAAGTGTCCAACTCCATCTGAGTCCAGTTCACAATTCCCGCAGTGTATCTAATGACTGGTATGGCCCAGGTGTTTATGGCCTTAATGGTGTTACCACCATTCAATTTACTTTTCAAGATTTTTCTAGTCCTTTGGATGTACTCTTTACTGACCACAGATTTCACATGGCCAAGTCTAACTCTTATTGGCAACGAGAAAGATTTTTTAAAAATGTTTTAGAAAGCAAAAAAGCAACAATTTATCCCTCAAGAATACAAAACTCTCTTAAATTTTGAGGGATAATTCAAATTTCCATCTAACTGGAGGTAAATCTTTTCAAAATAAAGAATTAACATTGCTGAATAAGGACAATATGTCATCCAGCAATAATTATGTGCCTTCACATTTCCTTAAATCACATTTGTTCATTTGTTACATGACGTAAAGATGAAAATAACTCATAGTTGTCTGATTCATGGTATTATAGAATGCTAGAGTAAGCTGACCTGGACCTTCTGGGCGTGTCCCCATGCATATTTGGTCCAGTACTGAACGCGGTAATAAGGTTGCCCCCCCTGGAAAAGTGAGAAATCTCAAGCCTCTGAACTACCTCTTCCCATCTCAGCTGACAGGAAAGATGCTTCATTTCACTTCGGGAGTGAAATAACTCATAACTGTCTGATTCCTGGTATTATAGAATGCTAGAGTAAGTTGACCTGGACCTTCTGTTCTTTAGTCTCCTGTTTACAAATGTAACTGCAACATCCCTGAGTAGTAACTGTTCAACGTCTCCTTAAAATAACATAACTGGAATGAAAGACACTGAGAAGAAACTCAGTGGAAGAAGTAGTTCTCTCCTAAGACTAAACAGAAAATAACTGGGATTTTGATAAAATAATCTGGAAAAGTTGCTGCTGCACTGTGGTAAGTTTGGGAGGTAAGTCCTCTGTTTTTTGGACCGAGTTTGGGTGACTGTGCACCTAACAGTGCGTGAAATAAATATACTATGTCATAACATAGTGTATTAATTTGGAAAGTTGATTTTTCAAAAATAAAACGAAGATAGAATGCCAGCAGGGGAAGGGGAGCTTCCCAGTGTTTTTCACTGAGTGTCATATGTATGACTACCTGCTCATTGGGCAGAAGTCCTGGATCTGTACTCAGTGCAATGAGCTCCAGGCTCTCAGGGGATGTGCCTCTTCCCCCGAAGCCAAGGTAGCGGGCCTGGAGAAGGAGATAGAGAGTAACAGGACTGAGGGTGAGGCCTTCAGGGATGCAGTAGGAGCATCCTACTCCACGACAAGCAGCCCTCCAGCTGCCTCAGAGAGTGGAAGCCTCAGGCAGGGAGGACATCATGCCAAGGAAGAGGGACAGGATCCCTTAGTCGGGACCCCTTCCTTAGTGGATGTGCCTGTACCCTCTTGCACCGAGCATACTCCTCCGCAGGTAGCGTGGGGGGGAGGCTTCTTGTAGTGGGCGATTCAATTATAAGGAATAGAGAGAGCTGGGTTTGTGATGGGCATGTTGACCGCATGGTGAGTTGCCTGCCGGGTGCAAAGGTTGAAGACATCACGTGGCATCTAGGTAGTTTAGTAGATCAGGGCAGCTCTGGGTCACTCTAGGATGGATGCAGCCCTGTGATGTGAGTCTGCTCCATCTTAGAGCATGCCCTGCTACCCTGATGACTGCAGTGACATCGAAATTTGGACAGAGACCTTAAGCTTTCATAAAAGAAACTTCCTCAAAATGAAGAAACTGGTAAAAAGGAAGTTGAAAGGGAAAGTTAAATGAGTCAGCTCACTTCAAAATGCATGGAGATTGATTATTACCAGAATAACGGAGGTTCAGTTACAATGCATACCTAAAAGAAAAAAGGGACTGCCAAAGCTAAGAGAGCACTAGTGTGACTTATAAGTGCAGTACAGGAAACCATTAAAAGAAAAACTCTTTAGGAAAACAGAAAGCTTGTTGTAATGAAGAGAAGGGATGCAAATTCTGGCAGAACAAATGCAAGATGGCAATCAAGAATGTTAAGAAGGATTTTGAGGTGCACCATTCTAAAAACATCAAAAGAAGTAATAAGTTTGGCAAACTTTGCAACCTCGCTACTTATCCCTACTTCTAGATCATTTATGAATAAATTAAAAAGCACAGGGCGACTTTTTAACTTCCCTATTTTTGGAGAATAGCATATTTATTACTACTCTATGGGTGCTTCCGCACAGGCCCTTTAACACCCATTAAGCACACATTCCAATGTGCGCCTCCGCACACAGGTTGCTAAGCAGGACACTTCTGGTGAGGGGTGACCACACAGTGAGCCCGTTTTTAATGCGGATTTCGGCAGCAAAACCGGTTTGCTGCCAGAGTGTCCGCATTAGTGGGGGCAAAAAAGCACACTTCCGGTGGGTGCGTCCGCACCTATCCGGACTTAATGTGTGTTTAATCGGTGTTTCTTGCACACCACATTTCAAGTGGTTTTGCGCTGTGAATCCACATCTGTTTCGGATGCGGCCACACAGCGCAAGTGTGCTAACCCATGGCCCTCCCCCGGCTTGCCATGATTGGCTCCCCAAAGCCAAGCATGGCGAGTCGGGGGGCTTCCTACCTTTTGGCTCGCCCTCGCCCCAGAAGTGGTGGATCGCCGCTTCTGGAGCGAGGACAAGCTTCCCAAAAGCCCGCCCTAGCCCACCCTGGGGGGAGCGCGGTGGATCCCCTCCTTACCTCGTCGGCGTCACCCCGAAACTAAAAGCAGGCACCCCAGATGCAGCACGCCTGCATCCTGCACGCCCCCTGATTAGCTGGCGCGCAAGTCAGGGCAGCGTGCCTGCGCAGAATGGCTCCTGAGGGCAGGGGCTGCCAGGCGCCGCCCCGGCCACTCAGGAGGAGCGCAGGGTGCAGGCACGCTGCATCCTGCGTGCCTGCTTTCATTTTCAGAGTGACACCGACGAGGTAAGGAGGGGAACCGCCACGGTCCTCCCAGGGCGGGCTAGGGCGGGCTTTTGGGAAGCTCACCCTGGCTCCAGAAGCGGTGATCCGCCACTTCTGGGGCGAGGGCGAGCCACGGCAGAGAGGTCCCTCGGCTTGCCAGGCTTGGCTCCGGGGAGCCAATCGTGGCGGGCCGGGGGAGGGCCCTCCATCCCGGATGGGAGGCGGGTGCCTTGCGTCCGCACAGCAACCGCCTCCAGTCCGGATCTTCGCCGCGTGTCCGGAGGCATGAGCGCGGAGTAGATCCGCAGCTCCCCTGAGTAGCTGGTTTTAATAAATCCAGGTGCAAGGGATCCAGTTTTATTTGCCCCTGTGCGGAAGCACCCTATGTTTCCTGTCCTTTAGGTAGTTATCAATTCAGGACAGAAACCGTCCCCTTATCCCATGACTGATGAGGGTCTTTGTCAAAGGCCAGATAGACAATGCCAACTGGATCACCTTTATCCACATGTTTATTGACACTTCTAGAGAATTCTGGCAAGTCACCCTGAAAGGCAAAAGCATGGCAAAAAGCTGTCCTAACCCTTGCAGCACACTGTTGTTCAAACATTATATTATTGCAGAGGGTTTGTGTAAGAATCGATGATCCCCACAAGAAATGAATGTTAGATTATTGTTGCAAATGGTCTCATGCATCTCAAAGGCAGTACTTTTAAAAAGAAATATTTTTCTCATCCTGAGAAGTCTTAGAACCAGACACTCTGAAGGCAGCAGGATTCATCTGGTTTCAGGATGATTATGTCACCTGGGTTTCTGGATGGTTGCTCCAGCTTTGCTTCATGTCAAGAAAATGTGGAATTGGAATGATATTAACAGTTTCAGCTTGCAGTCTTTCCGGTAGACAAGTGTAACATTCTCCCGTTTGAGCATTTCAGTCATAGTGTATCAGCAAAGTGAAATTCTATGCTTTCCCTTTTAAGGCTTTCAGCAGAGTCCTGGCTCAGGCTTTGGAGTATGAGAGAATCTGTCTGGCAGGTTAATGTTCAACAGCTTAAGTTCTTTCACTAAATATTTCACAAATTCACATAGAGGCTGAGGGGAATGAAAAGTTAGGTCGGCTTTTGTCAGTTCCTCCCCTCCCACCCCAGTAATAATGAGTAAGTGATTTCCCGGTATTTTTGTCTGGATATTTACAGGACTAAGCAGCTCAAGACATTGGCAAATTCAAGATGGTGCTCATGCTTCTCATAATAGAAGCATGTGAATCATTCTTCAGTACTGATAACACTATGGCCTTCTCCACCAAAATGTGGTGCCAGCATGTTAGTCAGAGTGTATGCGCAGGCCACATGGCATTTATTGTCTGATAAGATCATAGAGCCAGAGAATATTTTTCAGGGTTAATTGCTATTATATTCAAGCCTGCCATGAAGTACGCTTGAAAATAATGCTATGAGATCTTACTGTTGTCATGCCTGTTGCCATCTTGGATGCAGAAATATCACATCCAGGGAAATTTCATTTTCTGTCTTTGATGTATCCAGAATTCATTCTTTTCCAGCATTCCTGAATACAGGATTGTGATACACATTATGAGGGAAGTGAAAAAAGGAAATCCCTCTTGGCCATTGTTTGCACAGGACTAGTGGTAATCCAGATAAGATCAGTACTAAGAGTGGACCTGATAAATAAGTACTACAACTAAACCAGTGCCATCTGATCTCGAACAAGGATGGGACATCCACACGTAGAACAGAACTAGGAAGATGATAGGTGTGGCATTAAGGAACATGCACTATGGTGGCGAGACTGCAAAGATCCCTTCATAATCCCTTTAAAACACAGGCTGCACTGACAGCAATTGTGCCTTCATATTGTCTGCAAAGATACCTTGCGTCCTCAGCAAAAGTGTCTTTGTGTTGCCTGTGAAAACATTTTGCCCCGGCTACCCAGATACAGTTTTTGATCGATAGTGATGGGGGTCTCTTTCATCAGGTTTGGGAAGTGTTATCACCAATGGTTTGCATCTGCAGGGCTTTGTGCATCTCTCCACAGACTGCCGCTGTCCAGCTCACCTAATGTAGATGCCTCCTGCTGTATTGGGGCCTGTGCTTTTTAATAAATTCATAAATAATGTTAAAGTAGGGGTAAGCAGTGGGATTGCAAAGTTTGCTCATGACAACAATTTATTCTGGGTAAGGAAAACTGAAAGAGATTGTGAAGAGCTCCAGAAGGACCTGTTGACACTGGAGAAATGAGCTGTTAAGTTGTCACATGAGCACAAGTGTCAAGTAAGCTTCAGTAGTAATAAGTGCAAGGTGATGCATACTGAGGCAAAAAAACAAAAACAAAAACAACACTAGCTACTCCTATAAACTGATAGGGTCTGAGTTTTCTGCCACAGAGCAAGAAAGGGACTTTGGGATCTGGTGGACAGCTGAAGGAAGATGTCAACCTACTGTGCAGCAACAGTGAAAAAGCAAATTCAGTGGTTAGGGTGATTAGGCACGTAATAGAAGATAAGCTGGCAGGCATCATAGTGTCTCTTTAGAAATTTATGGTGGGACCACATTTGGAATATTGTTTACAGTTCTGCTTACCACAGCCCAGGAAGGATAATGTGAAACTAAGCCCTTTCTGCACTTACTTCATTAGTCTGCCGCGAATTAGGGCCGGTACACTCCAGGTACAGGTGGACTATTCGCATTTGCCAGGAGGGAAGCTTACCCAAAGCATCCCTTACCAGCCAGAAATGTGAATGGTTCTCTGTTGACCAGCCCATGCTGCCACTGCTAAAGCCGTGAGTCCCACCTCCTTGCTGTCTCGATTGGCTGCCACCAGCCGCATCATACATTCTCTGAAGTGCCGGCAGGCTGATGTAGAGGAATGAGACTGATCCCGGCAAAATGTTGGAGGGGTTACATCACCGCCACCTGGATTGGTCCCTGGCCACCTTGCCACTGTGGCGCTGAACCACGGGGACCTGCACAATTGCAGCAGCGGCTGGCAATTGGACAAGGCTGCACCTGTGCAAGACACCGGCAATTGACCAGTGCCGACCACATGGCTGTGCCTGTGCAGATGATGCACTTCCCCCCATTGCATGCAGCAGCCTAGTATACATGCATATGCTCTTCACCAGAGCTGCACTAATTGCTGATTAGAGACCTAATTGTGAATTGGCCTCTGGAAAAAGTGCAGAAAAGGGCTACTGGAATGATCAGGGGCCTGAAACACTTTCCTTATAAGATTAGACTGCAATGTCTAGGCCTCTTCAACCTTGAAAGACAGTGCTAGAGTGGTGGAGTTTATAAAATCATGCCTGGTGTGGAAAAGATGGATGAAGAAAAGTTCTTTTCTCTATTATACAACATTAAAACCATAGGGCACTTTATGAAGCTGATGGGCAGAAGAATTAAGATCAAAAGGAGAAAAGTGAGTCATTGATCTATGGAATTTACTGTCAGAAGAGGTGGTGACAGCAACTAGCCTGGATAGCTTCAAGAAAGGGTTAGACAAATCCATGAGGGTTTATCAATAGCTACTAGAGTTGATGCCAAGTTCTACCTCCAGATTAGAGACACATACAGAATGTCTCTAAAGGCCATTTTCTGGGAGTTGAGAGCAGGTGACAGTTTTGCCTTTGTCTTTTACTTGAAAATGCCTAGAATCAATTGGTGGTCCACTGTGTGGGACATGGTGCTGGACCAGATGGGCTGTGGCCTGATCCAGCAGGACTCCTCTTAAGTTCTAATGTTTTTAGATTTTAGGGCCTGATGAGGTGGACAGCTGTTCATCCCACAACATTCTGCTTCAACATTCATTCATCCTGACTTATTTGAAAAGAATGTTGGGGATGGGTGGATGAGTCCAGAGTGTAGTGAATCCTCACTACATGATGGAGTGATGCCACTTTCCTTGAAGAGGTGGTAGTTCATCCATTAGTAAAAAAAATCTTCCTTGGATTGCTTTAATTAGCTACCCCCTTTCTGCACAAAGTGTTAGGGAGTGTGGTTGCCATGTAATTGCAGGCATTCTTGGATATCACTGATTTTCTAGGCCCATGGAGGCTGCAAAGCCTTTGTTGCCATGGAGTAGGCATGATTTTATGCTCCTGCCTGTGTTTGGTCTCCCTCCAAAGGGTAGGACACCACTTGTGCTCCAGCCATCTCCTGACTAGTTTCACCATCCAGAATTCCTCAGAAAACCAAGGAGAAGCTTGAGCTTCAAAGTGCCAGAGAGTACACTCAAGAGCAATCATGTCAACAGTCCATTTTGCCTCCCTGTTCCATAGGCCCACAAGAACTTAGCTGGATCACTAACTCTGACATCTGTAAATTCCCCCAGAGTGTTATAATGCTCTCAGTTGAATTACTGTCCTACCTCCTCTCAACCGTGGTCCTGGTCCACAGTCCGGCAATGCATATTTGCTTTGTTCCTCTTGTAGCTGTCCTAGCTTTCTTCATTCCCTGATTTAATTGCCATAAAATGCAAATAAATAAATACTTCAAACCTTATGAATTTCCTGCTTTGCTGCAATGTAGCAGTTTACATGTGTTCCCAATGAAAGGAAACTGCCAATTTGCAAATACATTGTGGCTTTGTGGTGGCCTAACAGGAACCTATTAAAGCCTGGAAGCTAGAAAAAGTACTCATCTCTGGACCTATCGACAAGCTCCCAGTGGTGGCTCTCCCCCTTCCCCCCTTCCCACTGGTTTTACTGGATAAATTGCCCCTGCAAAGCTCCTCTACTGCTTTTCCTTGTTTAACTTCAATTATACATGGTCTATATTACCCTGAGTCTTATGGTGCATTTTGGCTTTAGAACCAGGCATGATGGTTATAATGGCTACAATTTGCTAGTATTCACTTATGCATCACCTTTTGGTAATTTATTTTTGAAATAACAACATTTAGATTTTGAACAGTAATGGGTATTTAAATATAATGAACCTCAACATTTCTAAAATTTCCAGTTCTGAAAACTCTTGCAAATTGCAAAATAATGAATACAGAGATGGGCATTTTCAACACCAACCTCCAGAACACAGAAATGCTGATTTCTGTCAAAAAAAGAAAAGGGATGTGGACATGTGATGTTCTTCCTTGTGAATTGTGAATTCAGGGTCCACATTTATTCATTTGTGACCATCAACTTACCTTTTGCAAAAATAAAATACATGTAAGAATATTTTCTCTAATAGTTATATCCTGAGCATGTAGCTATCAAAGTAACCCCATTTGTAATGGGAACTATTTGGGGGAAACTGAATAGTGCACACTGACTGTAAAATGATTTTTAAAAAATGTTAGTACAATAATTCAACTTCTGATAAAATGCAAGCTAATATGTAATTCACCTGTATTCAAGGGAACGATCCTATGCACGTTTATTTGTAAACTACTCCAGTCAGAACTGGCCAGCCTGTGGAGGATGGAGGAGGAACTAAATAGTGCTTTGCTCTTAGTCTTTGCAGTCTGCAAACATGGGAAAATATGTTTTGAGTTAAGCCCAGTTTGCCATGGTTTACTGACACCATAAGCTAACAGAAAATTGCCACTTAACCCTTTCCTGAATCTCACTGAACACACTATGACTTAAGTTTGAGTATACCAAGAATTGAAATATATAACAGTAATGATATTAGGCTGAATCCACATGTTATCTCATCAGACTGCATAGTCCACGTGTGGTCCTCTGTAGGAGTTAGGGGATCCACACCGACAGCCCTGTGGTGCCTACTTTTATTTCAATGTTTATTAAAGTAAAATTGTGTTTAAAATGAGTTTTAAACATTGTGGTAACTGGGAACTGGCTATACCATTAAACAGATTGGAAGCGCTTTGGCAATAGTTGCAGGTAAGCAGAGGCAGGGCTCGCTCAGCTCACCAGGAGGGAGGAGGGGTGAGTCAGCAGCAGCTGTCAGCCAATTATAGGCGGCAGGTTCACTAGGGAAGGATATAAAAGGCTAGCCCAAGGGCTGCCAGAGGTTCTGTTCTCTAAGTACTTTGTCCTATGTTGTATGATCTTGTCGGGGTGGGCAGTTTGCGTGAAAGCTCATGACATACAGAGGGAGTAGAACCAGCATAGATCCAGGGTTGCTGTGCTAGGGAATTAGGCAGGTGGATCTCTTAAGAAGAAGGGATAGAGATAGGCAGGCTGGAACGTTTGATCTTATTTATTGGGAGACTTACCTGATGTTCCATTCGAAGTTGAATTTGTAAATAATAAACTTGTTCTTGTTGATTTCAAAAGAGCTTTGAGTCAAAGAGCATTTTTTACTGGAAGCCGCAACTGAAAGACAGGCCAGTTGAGGCTGTAGCAGCTTAAAGGGAAGTGAGAGTGGAAAGGAAGTTTGGCGCCACTCTTGGCAAAGCTGAGAACCACTTCCCACCTAGTTAAGAGATTTTAAAGGGAAAGTGACAAAATCGCACAGCAGGGAGCTGTTTAGCAGCCAGGCTAATGCAACATTTAACGCTACCAACTAGATAAGGACATCACACAGAGTTTAACTAAGAGAGAGAGATTTAATTATTTAATTTCTTCAAAATGTGAACTAATGCAAGCCACTCTGGCTATGGGAGGAGCATCACAAGCCCCATCATCCGTGCTGGCCTGCACTGGTCAGAATAGGTTTCTCACACTGGAAGATTCTCCCACAATCAATCATAGTGCCAGATCTCTCCAGCATTGTGCAACCGTTTGTCACAATGTACATCAAGGTAAGAGGAATTGGCATTCGGGCATCAGTGTAGTTGTGCAAAACCATAGAGCCCTTCTTTCTCCCAGCATTCCAAAAAGCTGGCCTTAATCAGTCATGTTGCAGTTCAGGGGCCAGATGTTTCATTTGCCTGAGATACCCTCTGGCCAATCCGTGGAGCTCAGCCAATTCTCCAGTTGGCTAATGCCTTACACAACTTTGCATGAAGAAGCATGATTGCATTGAACAGGGTTCTAAGCATGTTTCTTTTCACTCATAACAGGAACACAACTCAGTATACACCTGTGCCAAAAGCCAAAATGTGAATATTTTGGTAGATTTGGGGTCTGCAAGACAAACAACAAACTTCCCAAAAGAAAAAAAAGTTGTGATATATATAATTTTTTTAAAATATAACTTTCTCTCTCTCCCTCTGAACATACACACATGTACGTACGCATGCACACACGCACACACAAGTATTCATCAGAGATGGTTGCTTAGCACAAAAAAGAGGAACAAGCCTCTAGTGACACAATTTATTGCCAGATATATTTTTGAAGATGTGGCAAGCAAAATGTTTTCCACATCTCAGCTTCTGCATACTTCTTCCCCCTTCAGAAAGGAAAACTAAGTATTCTTGCAAAAGCAGTCTTTTTAAAAAAAAACAATGTCTCATTGGATAAAATTAGTTCCTGATGGTGATAGACAAAAAGCCAAAATTACTTTTTGTCTATGAAACTGATCTCTTGCTTGCTTTGGCTTACACTAGGAGAAAAGTTCACATCAAGTACAATCACCAGTTGCCTTACTATTGTTGTTAAAAAAAAACAATCCATGTGATCTCTAAATATATTATTTATATCATTAAAAATAATATTAATCTTTTGATTTTCAGGGCAGGTACTCTTTCATTATATAAACAAAGGTCCTTATGTCCAGGAGCTGAAAAAAAATATGCCAAAACTTAAAACCTGGAAGCATTTTTCTTGCTACATGTTTTATCCCTACACTAATAAACCCCATCACTTCATGCTGTTTATTGAAAGACTTTTAAAAGCTTTTCTTCTGCTCCTGTACTTACGGGTTCTAAATCTTCTAGTCACATACACTTCACAGTTTCTTTCTTCTTATATGGACAACTTTCTCTCTCTGCTTCCTTTTTTATTTTTAAACTACACACTGCAGTAATGCCCTAGCTATGCAAGATTATCTAAAAGTTGCTGCTTCTGAAAGCAATAATTTGTTCTTGTTCAAGCAAATGGTGCAGTGTTTATTTTAATGTTTATGTGTTAATTCTTTAGAGACGCCCATGGAAGACAGTGGCCCTTAATAATTTCAAAGCAGTTGTTTAGGTTTTCAGTCAGTGAGGTGAAACTAGGGGATGGCTAGGGGTAAAGCCAGAAATGCTGTGAAGTTTACTAGCTTTGTTTGAAGCCAGAATTCCACAGTTACCCCTTGGTTTGGGATGCAAGGAAGACTGAGTGCACCTCCAGTTGTCAGCTACTATTGCAACACACCAGCAGGGTGTATTGAATTCTGCAAAACCAAAAAGTCATGCTCAAGCAGTAATGAGTTTGGATGCATAGCTTAAAATGAACCTGGAATATCCTGAATCAGGCTTAGAATCAGTACCAACCTATCATTGAGTAATAGCCTGATCCACTGATCCAGATCACAGGAAAGCATGAGTTGCATCAGTGCTGTCTGTACCAACAGTATTGATCTGGATCAGTCCATGCCATGGCTGTGAAACTCGCATGAGATGGTTGCTGCAACACACAACAGTTCCTAGCCTCAGAGCCTTCTGCATGCCTCCCATGTCCTGGATCAGGACCACACTGTTCCACTGGTACATCCAATTAAATGGAGTTACCAGTTATTCAGATGAAGGCCTCCTTTAACCCAGATCATGCTCTGTCTAAAGCAGACATAATAAACCAGTGAGTGGCATGGCCTCACAGATCAGCATCTACATGAAGCCTAGAAATATACTACATGGACCCTTAATCCATATTAAAGGTCTGTGCAGAAGGCCCTCTAAACATCAAAGGTTTCTTTTCTGTAAGGAGCCTCTGCTGCATGTTGAATCCTCAGGAGAAAAAAAAAACATTTCCCACTGTGTGGACAGTAAGGAGGACTCAAGAAACACTTCATCCCCACACAGCGCATTTATAAGGCTTGTCTCTCACAGATTTGTTGGTGAGCCCTAAGGCTTGATGTCTGGGCAAAGCTCTTTTGTATTCTAAGCATTTTTGTACTACATTAAGGGTTCTAAATCAAGCAGGTGCCTACTGAAGTATACAGAATAAGCAACTCAAAGCATTTATAGAGTTTTTCTACACTGTGAACTTACTGGTTCTCCTTGAGTTGTATTTTGTCATCAAAACCCTTTTCACACTCTAAGCATTTAGAGGGTTTCTCAGTTTTGTGGACGTTCTGGTGTTCCAGTGAGGTGTGATTCTCTAGACACTTTTAAGGCTTCTCTTGTCTTTAGTGGATCTTGAGTTAG
This sequence comes from Aspidoscelis tigris stejnegeri, assembly GCA_023333525.1. Taxonomy (NCBI): domain Eukaryota; kingdom Metazoa; phylum Chordata; class Lepidosauria; order Squamata; family Teiidae; genus Aspidoscelis; species Aspidoscelis tigris. The sequence goes on from JALMGA010000002.1 coordinate 28,983,156, forward strand.
GATTTAGAAGAAATTTTTCTTTCTTTTTTATTACATATTTTTATCATTCAGAGCAGTACACAGAGCAGATCTCTAAAACTGTTATATTAGTTGACAATGGTTGCTTCAGCACTTTGCAGTTTTAGAATAGGATTAATAGTTCTGAGGCGTTTTCACACTATGGAGAAAACGCCTCAGGACGCTTCGGCCTGAACGGGCTGAATATACTTCCCCATCTGCATTGGCAGGTAAAGAATGCGTTCCAAACATGTCCTTTCCCTGCCTATGTGCGAACAGGGAAGTGTACTCAGTCCGTTTGGGCCGAAGACCTTCCTCTGGCCTCCCCCACTTGGCTGCCTTGCAGCCAGAGGTGGGGAGGCCAGTCGGGGCCCTTTCCTGGGATCCTGCTACCTGCATCAGTCAGGATCAGGCTGATGCAAGTGGCAGGACCCCCACCTAACACCCCCCAACCCACCCCAGGGTCATGCGTGCGCATGAACGGGGCTTACCTACTCCTGCCAGCCCAATTCTGGCTAGAATAGGCCAGGACGTTCTGAGCATGCTTGCGGGGTGCCCCCTCATTGGCCAGGCACCTGCACATGCTCAGGTGGCCAGTTGAGGCCAGGCAGGTGCCTAGCCAATGAGGGGCCACCTCGTGAGCATGCTCAGAGCATCCCAGCCTATTCTAACAAGAATCGGGCCAGCAGGAGAAGGTAAGCCCCATTCATGCATGTGCCTGACCCTGGGGTGAGTTGGGGGGGTGTAGGGTGAGGGTCCTGCCACTTGCATCAGCCTGATCCTGGCTGCCAATTGGGGGAGGTTGGGGGAGGCACCAAGCTGTCACAGAGGGAGAGTGTGCGGAACGCGAATGCAGCATCCCCGCGTGTTCTCCACGCGTTCAAAAACCCCTCGTGTGAAAAGGCCTCAAGATTCACTAGACCTATCTTCATTTAAGTTATTCTTTCTTACCCAAATCATATCATGGGTGAGGAAGATCAAAATAGGGCTTCTAGTTGGAATTTCTCCTGTTAGTTTGATCTACTACTACTGGTGTTAGTAGTTTGGAAGCATGTAGGCACATGAAGCTTAAGGGGATGGGATTAAAACATGGATGGAGAAAAGTCCCAGCCTCTTTCTTGTTTATCCCCCTTTTTCCCATGCACAGTCAAAGATCCAGATCTTCAAGATCCAGATCTTTGAGATGGGGTCCTCCTGGAGATCTGGGTCTTGAAGATGCCTGAAGACCCCACTGTGGACACCTTTGATTAGATCCACACAAAATTCAGATTTAAGGGCCTGAAGGACCCATTTAATCTGGATATCCCCTGCTCTCATGGGGACAGGGTCGTGCAGATGGGGCCTTCAAGGGGGTCCAGGTGGGGACAGGGCCTTCCTGATTGGTACCAATCAGGTACTAATTGGGTTCATAATGGGGTCTTAGAAAGGTTCTAAGCCCTAGTGGAAAAAGGCCCAAAGAGAGAATTACAATGGATAGAACTTCTAAGGAACACAAATATACAACTATTAAGGTTCTAGAAACACTGTGCTCTTTGGAGTCTACCCAGCATTTAAAGCCTTTTCATGTCATTTCTGTCTTATTTAAACAATTTTCATGGCATTAAACCAAGTGTGGTTGAAGAAATTTATAGTTTCCACTGATTGATCTCAAATATCTGATTTCCTGGAAACAGAAGAAACAAAAATGTGCTCATCTTCCTCCAAGGAGTATGAAGCCAGTATGAAGACAAGAGAGACACATTCATTTAGCAAAACAAGATTACATGCTAAATAATGAAAAATAATAGGGTGCTCTGAGGTTCTCAAAAGCTCTTTGCAAATGCAGATCATGTTTTGTTGGATCATGCTGATTTCCTCGGGGAGTGATTTCCCGGTGGCTGCTTAGGCAGAGGCCTACTTTGTGAATAGTCACATAGGGAAAAGGAAAGTAGCAGCTGAGTCACAGTTGCCATAGAGATGGTAACCCTTTTCAGCATAGCAATGGCAACTCACCACAGCATCTCCTCCACTTACATCAAATAATGCACCCATGCTCAGAAACACCTTCCACTATACAAATCTTGCACAGAGGGAAAAACAAAAAACGTATCGTGAAGGGCTCCAAAAGATCTCTGCATAATGAGAGAATGAGTGTCAAAATGGCAGATGTTGTTCAATGTAAACAAATGTAAACTGAGGCACATTGGAACAAAAAAAAAGTTAACTGCTTGTACACACAACTGGGATATTAGCTGGCTATGACTGATTAGAGAGTGATTGTGACGTGGTTGTGTATTGCTCAGTGAAAGTACTGACCCAGTAGGTAGAACAGGCTAACACTGTAGTAGATTAGGGCTATTAAGAAGGGGTGTTGGAAATGAAATGTCCAATATTATAATGCATCTATAGAAAGTAATGTTAGAGCTGTACTTGGAATACTGTATCCCGTTTGGTTGCCATTCTCAGAAGGGATATAGTGGGCTATGAGGTGAAGTTGGGCTGCTAGGGGTTTTCCACACTTAGCACACAGGGTAGGTCAGGGGATGCTTCCGCATGGAGCATCTGCACCACCCATGGCTCCATGTCTGCTGGACTATCCCTGACCATGTAACTGTAGAGCACTAAAGATGCTCCACAGCTATATTAGCCACATCTGGGGCACAGCTAGCATAGCCCACACCTTTCTCACTTCTTCTAGGCAAAGGGTGCATAGGGAGGGGTAGCACGGCTGCAGTCGCACCCTATATCACCCAGTCTCCATGGCAGTGGCTGGTGCGCATGGCCATTGCCATGGTGACACAATCACTGCAAGTTTAGTGGCAATCAAACATACCTGGCACTTGATGAAGTGCCAAGTAAGTTAGGGGTGGATTGGGTGTTACAGCATGAGGATGCTCAATCCATCCAGGGTGTGTCCAGACTTGTTAATACTGTGTGGCAGAATGCACAGTCAAGTTGGAGGCATCACACATGACGATTGCTGGATCATAGTGGAGACACATTATACTAACACTACTGTGAATTTGTCCCCATGTGCAGGCTTAGCTTGCAAAGCTATGTGTGCCAAACCCCCAAACCATCCCCAGACCTGTTTTTTTCCAGTACCAAATTTGGTTGTGGTTTGGACGTGGTTTGGGCGATTTGGTCCGTGGAAATCGGACCAAATCAAAAGTGCATGGGGACAACCCTCGCCAAACCTGATTTCAATTTGGACCAAAAGTGCATGGGGATGAGCACTGATTGATATTTATATCCCACCCTGTACCAAAGGTGTCAGGGTATATTGCAAGAGATAAAAACAAGACAAACAGAGTTTAAAGAAGATTAAAATCTCACATAGTTCTCAAGGGATAGTATTTCAGGCCTTTTCTGCACTTGGCCCTATTACAGATTATATCCCAGAATAGGGTCATGCTGTCCACATGATAGTGCAAATCATAGGCTTTTTTGCACTGCAACGCGTTCTGTTTGGAACACGTGCAGGCGGGAGGCTTAAGACAGTTCCGGGCGCTTTCACCATTCACACACAGGCGCACCGGAACGCATTCTGGCACGCCTGTGTGTGAATGGTAAAAGCGCCCGGAACTGTCTTGGCCGGCAAAGACTGGCCAGGGGCGGGGATTCGGCCGCAGCGCTGCCGCCCATTGGGTGAGAGCACCCAAGAGGCGGGCAGCGCTGTCAAGCAGCTGCTCCGCGCTTCGTGCCAGGTCTACGGGGCCGGATCGGGCCCAGTGGAGCTGGCACGAACGTGCCCGGGCACCCGGGTGCCCATCGGAGGGCCCGGGGCAAGGCCCCTATGGGGCAGGACGCCTTTGGAGTTCGGAGCCCCTGGCTCCGAACTCCAAAGGCTTCGCCCCGCACCCTGATCTCGCCCATCTGCGGGGCGCGAGCGCCTGGATATAGGCTCAGGCGCTCCGCAGATCAGCCGCCCACCCCCCCCAGTCCCCAAAAACCCCACCCCAACCACCCTCCGAGCCGGATCGGGCCCATCTTCGCTGTGTGGGTGCCTACATTGAGGCACCCACACTGCGAAGATGATTCCCCCCCCTCCCCCAGGGCCCCGGGAGGACGCGCGCGCGACGGAGGACTTACCTCGTCGCTGTGCAGTCTCGGACTGAGGGTGGCATTCTGGAAGCGTGCAGGACGCAGCCCCCCTAAGCCCCCTATTGGACAAGCAGTTCACGTGAACTGCTTGTCCAATAGGGGGCTTAGGTGGGCTATGTCCTGCACGCTCCCAGAATGCCACCCTCATTTTGAGACTGCACAGCGACGAGGTAAGTCCTCCGTCGCGCGCGTCCCATCCCCCGGCCCTGGGGGGGGAATCATCTTCGCGGTGAAGGTGCCTCGCTGTAGGCACCTTCACCGCAAAGATCGGCCCAATCTGGATCGGAGGGTGGTTGGGGTGGGGCGACAGGATGCCGATGCTGGTGGCTCCCCGGCTTCGGCAGCCCCATTGGGGCTGCCGAACCCGGTAAGGAGCCACGTCCCGGCGGCCGGCGGAGACAACAGACGAGACTCACCGAATCGGGGTTCCCCTGTCCCATCTGCCCGGGTCACTGACCCTGGCAGATGGGAAAGGGGACCCCCAATTCGGTGGGTCCCGTCTACCGGCTTTGCCGCGCCGGCGCGATTGCCGGCCTGGCAAGTCGGGCCTTGGGGGCGTGCCGACGGCTGTCAGGGAGAGAAGCGTGCGCGAACGCTTCTCTCCCGGAACGCGCTGGGGCGGCTCATCCGCGTCGGAACAGATGCAGAGCACTTTAAAGTGCTCTGCATCCGGAACGTGTGGAAGACAGCTCCGGACGCGAGGCGGCGCAAGCCCCGCTGGGGCAATGCGAATGCCTCGTCCGGAGCTGTCTTCCACGCGTTCGGAAAAGGCCTGTGCGAAAAGGCCTCATGATAGGTCTCAGGAAGGACCTGCCAAAGCCTGGACTAGTATGCAGACAGCAGGCTCCTATTATGGATTATAATCTGAAAAGAAGAACTCAGTTCTTTTTAGAAAAACCTGTATCCACCTCATTTTGTTTTCATGTGGACCTTACTCCCCTTGGTGAAAGCAGCTTTGATTTCAATGTTAGGTACAGAAACATAACCAAAAAAGATTGAAGAAGCATATGAATGCAATATCCAAAATAAAATATTGAAAGTTGGGGAAATGGATGGTTCCACGGAAATGTAAGCAAGCTACTAATGAGGAGCTTTATTACCTGTTTGCTAATGAACTTTGGCTTTTTGTTCAAGCAATGAATGCCATTTGGCTTTTACTGTGCCATCTTTTCTGATTCCCCAAACAGAGCTCTTTTCCTGTCGTTCAGTCCACCCTGCTTCTCATAGACTCTTTCTGTCTGGTTTTAATCAGACAGACAGCACGGAGTTTGCTGCCGAAGTTGGAAATGTTCTGCTCACTGTTCAAATGCCAAAGCTCATCTATTGTTTTTTTCATCAACTTAAGTGTGGTGAAATTTCCCCTCCCCTTATGCGTGCATTCAAACCTTTTTAGATGAGTCATCGCCCAGGTCTCCTACTAGAAATAATAATTTTTTAAAAAACATTATTTGCCATTTAAATTGCTCAGAAAAGAAGAGAACAGTTTTACAGCTCCAGACACCATTTGATGGCATTATGATTTCACAATGACAGCTATTTAGAGGTAATTATTTTATAATGCACATTAGTATACTTCAACCTGAGAGCGAGAGAGGCTTAGAGAGAGAATAAGAGAGCACAAGATCATGAGCAAACCAGGTCTTAGGTTCTGGCACTTAGACTTTGGCACATTGTCCAGAATTGTGGAAAAAAGTAGAAAGAAAGAAAGCATCAGTAATTCATGTGATCAGTAGGGTCTTCTCTTCCCCTGTATCTCAAAGATATGTTTAAAAGATTTTGAGGAAGGAACAAGATGTGTAAGAATATTTAACAAAGCAATATAGGTATAGCTGTCTTTTGGAAAACAAACACTGTGTGCTTTGAAGAAAATATTGCACAAATAAGTAGGAGCTTTCAATCTGTGCAGTTTGCAGAGGTCTTGGCCATCTACAGTGTCATCCACAGAATGAAGAAAGAACCTCTTGCCACATAACTGTAAAGGTTCTGGGAAAATGCAGGAGGAGCCATGGAAGCTCTGCCCACTGCTGCACGCTGGTTCATAGGCTTCATTTGAAGCTCATGCTAAACTAGCAAATCTTCTTTTGGTCAGATGCCAATTCACACTTAGGCCTATAGTCAGCAATTAGTGCAGCTCTGGTGTAGAGCATATGCATGCCCACTAGGCTGCACTAGAGGTGTGCTAATTGCTGCTCCACACCTTTACCAACCTTTACCCAAGGTTTGCCTGCAGCATCCGGCAGTGTGACCATTCACACATCTTCCAGCTCTCTGCATGCAGTGGGCAGGGAGCACGTCATCTGTGCAGGTGTGGCCATGTTGCCAGCACTAGTCAATTGCCAGCATCTTGTGCAAGTGCGGTCGCATTGCCCAACTGCCAGCCGCTGTTGTGATCGTACAGGTCCCCACAGTGGCAGGCTGGCCGGGGACCGATCCAGGGGAGGGTGGGGCACGTCACTGCGATCAGTTCCACTCCACCGCATTGGCCTGCCAACACATGATGGAACATGTGATGCAACTCGTGGTGGCTGACTGAGGCAGTGAGTAGGAGGCTCCTGGCTTTTGCAGTGGTGGCGCAGGCTGGTCAACAGAGAAGCATTCACAGTGTTCCTGTCTGCAACCATCGAACCTGGTGGATATCACTATGGGCCTTTTTGTACTGTGTTGTTATCAGGATCAGTTAGTTTGAACCAACGAAGCTAGCTGATTAAGATCAGGCCAGAATGTAGACTGGAGCAACACCATCTGCATAATGTCACTGGTCCAGATCAGCCCCCACACTGGCCCCAAAGCTTGCACAAGCTTCAGGGCCAGTCCTCAAGGGCTCTGAGGGCTAGGAACAATGGTTCCTAGCCTTGGGCCCCCAAATTCTTGATTGGCCATCACTGGTATACTGGTAGTTCTTGATGTTGATGGCTACTGGTAATCCAGGGGCCTATTTGCAATTGGCTTTCTATTCATTTGTTCCTATTCATTTTATTTACTTTTTTTGTTGAAGCTGTTTTTTCATTTGGTTTGTAAAGTTTTCAGTAGAAAAATATTCACTTTAAATAATATTAAATCCAGTAAAATATACTAGAAATTTATGGTTACAGCTCTTAATGCCTGATCAAATATGACAACAGAACCAAAAGCCACAGGAGTCTGGTACAACTGAAGGCTGAACCCATTTTTGTGGGGGGCCTTATTATGGATTATATTCTGAACAGGGACCTGCCATCCACATGCTAGGACAGACTATGGCAGGTCCTGAGTGGGGCCTGCTGTAGTCTACACAAGCATGCAGAAGGCAATCCCTATTTAATATTAAATATATAAATTAACAGCCTTGTTGGATGGACTAATCCAAGGCCCTGGTCACACCTATACGAGACATAATTTGAACTGAGATCATACTGGTTCTGTTCACACCTAGATCATTATTTAATTATTTATATTTCTATCCCACCCTATACCTGAAGGTCTCTGGGCAGGTAACAACCTTAAAATCCACCATATCATATAACAATATATAACAGAACAATAAAAACCATCACAACATCTAAAATCCAATATATACTTTTTTTTTAAAAAAAAATGGTGTTTATGGTGGGGGAAGCATAGCTGACATTTATCCAAAGGCCTGAGTAAAGAGGTGTGTCTTCACTTTCTTCCTGAACATGAACAGAGAAGGAGCCCGACGCACCTCAAGGGGAGACTATTTCACAGCCTGGGGGCCATTACCGAGAAGGCCCTCTCTCGGGTGCCCACCACCCTTGTTGCTGAAGGTGGTGGGACAACCAGGAGGGCCTCTTCTGCAGATCTTAGGGCACAGGCAGATCGGTATGGGAGAAGGCATTCCTTTAGATATTTGGGGCCCAAATATGTCATCCTCAGGATGTCCTCACTTTTGGCTGTGTTGCTCACCCCTTACTCTGTGTTTGACCTGAGCCTCCTCCATGAAACTCTTGGCTCTCCACCCCTTCTGCTGTGTCAAACCTATCTCCTTTCTTATTGAACTGAGGAGAGAAGGGAAAGAGCCTCATGAGCTCTGTGTGTGCCACCCTCCCCTAGACTTTGGATTAAAGGAAAGACTGGACCCCATTACAGCATGGTCACAGCATGGTTCAGCCTCCTTTAGCCCATTCCCCCCACTTACACTGGAGAAGATGGCCTAGGGTGCCAGGACAGGCTAAGTACAGTTAAAACAATCTAAGAGGGGTAGACTGGCTTGGAAAAAAAACCTGAATAAAAATAATGCGAGTAATGTGACCAGAAGATGACCTAAAGTCGTCTTAAACTAAAGGTGTGACCAAAGGCGTTTTCGCATTACAGCAAAGACACCTCGGAACACTTCGGCCCGAACGTGATCAGTTCCCCATCTGCACTGGCAGGTAAAAGACGCATTCCAAATGTTGGTGTATGAGATACCTTGTTGGTATCAAATCAGCAGACGTGTGGCCGTGCTGACAAGACAATCTCTGCTGTCCCGGAATCCTGCTGCTGGCATCTCTGGCTGTATCAGGTTTCCCTCCTGCCCTCAGCGTAAGAAGCAGACTGAAGCAGGAAATCTCTCCTAAGAGGTTTATTTACATAGTTGCTGCAATTTACAAGTTACACACGCTCTCCAACTCCTTTCTATCAGCAACCCGCAATCACAGCCATGTGCGGGCTCTTTATACACTTTCTTATCATACAATGGTGACTCACTTCCCTTGTATTGCACAAGCTGTTGCAATCCAAGTGTTGCACAGACTTACGTAATTCTTACTCAATCCAGCCTTGAACACTTTGCTGATAGTCACGCCTGTGACTCTTAGTTACCTTTGTAAGCACATCCGTGCATTTTCCTTATACGGGCTTCCCTGCCTAACAATCCCCTCCAAAAATGTATGGATGTGTGTTGGTACTGCCACATGCGTGATTGCTCTATTTACACTTTGTACTTGTTGAATTATGCCATGCCTATCAAGCATGACAGTTGTTTGTGTCTCTCACTTGGCAACGCTTTCGTGAGCACATCAGCAATATTATTTCTGGTGTCGATATACTGCAGATTTATGACTTTGTTCTGAACCAGTTCTCTTACGTTCTGATACCTCACACCAATGTACTTGGTTCTACACTTTAAGTTCTCTGCCTCTGACATAGCAATGCACGATTGTGAATCCTCATGAACTATAGTGCGTTCTTCACACTTTTCCCCCAAATCTACAAGCAATTGCCTAATCCACTGGATCTCTCCTGTAATTTCTGACAATGCTGCAAACTCAGCTTCTGTTGTGCTTAAAGCTACGCAGTTTTGCTTCCTGCTGCGCCACACTATAGGGCTTCCAGCATATCTTATCAGCAAACCTGACACTGACTTTCTGTCATGTAACTCTGAAGCAAACGAACTGTCTACATAGCAATCTAGCTCTTCCTCACTGCCTTGTATTACTAACTTTCTTTCTTTGGTTCCCTTTAAGTACCTTAGCACGTGTTTCACTTTGGTCCAATCCTGTACCTTTGGATCACTTACCTTTCTGCTAAGTACCCCAATCGCAAAAGAAATGTCTGGTCTAGTGTTACTAGCAATAAACATTAAACTACCTATGACACTCCTGAACAATTTTGGATTCTCAAACTCCTTTGATGATTCCACATTAGTTGTTCCAGGCGTCATTGGATTCTTTACAGCTTTTGCATTCTGCAAGCCACATTTCTCAATCAATCTCTCAATCTTTTTCTGTTGGTTCAGTAAACACCTACCATCCTCAGTCCATTGGACCTCAATTCCTAAATAGGTTCTGAGATTCCCTAAATCCTTGAGCTTAAACCTCTTGGATAACTCTTTCTGAACTGATACGATCTCTTTCTCTGACTTCGCTGAGACGCACAAATCATCAACATAGATCACCACGGTAACATTACCTTTTGTATACACGCACGCATCCGCAATGCTGCGTTTGTATCCCAGTTTAACCAACTCTTCATGAATGCATAGATTCCAGCAATGAGCACTTTACTTTAATCCGTATAAAGCCTTTTTCAACTTGTATACCTTACTATCTCTATCCTCATCAAACCCTTGAGGCTGTTCCATAAAAATCTCTTCATCAAGATGAGCATTTAAATAAGCAGTCTCAAAATCAAAGTGTCTCACTATTTGCCTCTTTCTAGCTGCTAAAGCTAACACCAGCCTTAAACTCTCTGGTTTTGCAGTAGGCGAGAAAGTTTTATCAAAATTTTCAAACCTCTGCTGTGAAAAGCCTTTTGCAACTAATCTAGCTTTGTATTTCTGGGTTCCATCTGGCATTTCCTTCCTTTTGAATACCCATTTGCACCCTACAACCTTACAGTCTCTAGGTCTCGGAACTACTTCAAACACTTCTTTCTCTAGCAAAGACAAGTATTCCTGATTCATTGCAGAGAACCACTTCTCCTGCTCCTCTTTAGGATAAGTCAGCAAATCCTCAAAATTCTCAGTCTCTTCTGCTATTACTGTGCAAGCTATTGCACTCTTTACCACAAACCTGTCTGGAGGTTTTCTCACTCTTTGAGTCCTCCTTGGTATAATTACCTTTGTCCTGCCTCTTTCATCTTCAGAATCATAAAATGGTAGAGTTGGAGGGGACCTCCTGGGTCATCGAGTCCAACCCCCTGCTCAAGGCAGGATCTCCTAAACCATCTCAGACAGAATAGAATCACACATCATGTCAGAACTAGTCTGTACCTGTGTGTTCTCTATGGACACCTTTTCAAACTTTTGTGTAGTGACAGGTGAGTGTAAAGTTGGATGTGTTTGTGTTTGTTCGTCTGCAGAAGTGCTAGTTTCACTGTCTGTAGATTCTTCTTGCTTTAGTGCCCCTCCATTTCCAGTATCTATGGCACTCTGCCCTAGCTTGAGAAAAACCTCCTTGTTAGCATGGAGCCTTTCCCAGCCGGAATGGTTTTCAAAGTTGGCACTCCTGGACAGTAAGATTTCTCCATGACCTGAATAAAACCTATAGCTGTTACCAGAATATCCCACAAACATCAACCTTTTCCATTTAGGGTCTCCCTTTTTCCTGAAATTTGCAGGCACATACACATTTGCATACTGCCCGAAAACTCTCAGGTATTTGAGGTTTGGTGGTCTCCCATACAACATGTGATAAGGAGTTTTCTTCACAAAAGAATTCCAAGTACGGTTAGCAACATGATTTGCAGTCAGAATTGCCTCCCCCCACAGCTGCTTTGGTGCACCTGCATCCAGCATCATACAGTCTTTTATCTGCTTTAAGACCCCTATGTGTCTCTCGGCTAAGCCATTTTCCCGGGGGACTGCTGGGTTTGTTGTATCGTGGCGGATCCCTTTCTTCCTTAACCAATTTTTCAGGTTGTTCGACAAGAATTCTCCACCCGTATCTGTAACCAAAGATCCTACTTTGTAATCAAATTGCCTCTCAACCATATTCACCCAGTCTTTGATGTGTTCAGCAGCTTCACTTTTCTCCTTCATAAGCATCACATACGGATACCGTGTGTGGCGGTCTACAATGACCATGAAGTACTGATTCTTGCCCATGGTTTTGGGTAGAGGACCAGCCAAGTCAGCGTGCACAATCTGAAAAGGTCTTTCTGTAGTGCGTTTGCTAAATTTGGCCACGGGAAAAGCCTTAAGCTTTACCTTGCTGCAAACTGAACAATCCAAGTGGTTTGAACATTAGACATTTTAAATTCTGGACACACTTCCTCCAGTTTCCCCAAACCTGTGAAGCTTGAATGTCCCATGACTCTGTGGTAGTAATGAGCACAGTCCAAGTGCAAATTGTTAGCTAGTGCACATTCTGCCTTGTCAATCATAAAATACACCTTGTTTCGCTTGATTGCCTTAGCACAAACTTGGTCATTCATGCTAATAGTACAATCATTCCCTTTGAAACATAAAGCATAGCCACTGTTTGTTAACTCAGCCACACTGATCAAACAGTTCTGCAATTTAGGAACACATAATACATTTGAAAAATCCTTTCCAAAACTTGGGATATACACAGTTCCCATTACTTTTACCTCTCTTGATGCACCATCAGCCAAAGCAACTGAATGTACATTAGAAGGCATCTTATCTTTTAGGAGCTTTTCACAATTAATCATATGAGACGATGCTCCTGAGTCTAACACCCAAATAGGGTTTACAGCCTTATGGGCTTCATAGTCATTGTTCTTTACAACAGCTACAACACCTTTTTTGCTGCTCCCAGCTCCTTTGGGCTGTTCTCTGGCTCCTGCCAACTTCCTACAGTCCTTTTGGAAATGGCCAGCCTTCCCAGAGCACCAGCACTTTCTCTCTCTGGACACAGCTGCCTTTTCCGGTTGCAACTCCTTGAAAGTCTCGGTTGGGTGAGTTTGCCTCGGTCCTGCACCTTGCCGTTGGAGCTTTGCCTCATACTGCTGACGTTGGCTTTCCTCCAAGACCCGTGCAGCCACCATCTCTGCAGTTAGCTGTGTTTCGTCAACACACTGTAGACTCCACAGAATATTTTCAAACTCATCAGCCAAACTTCCTAGCAACACATATGCTCTCTGGGCTGGGGGAAGTTCCACCCCCCTTGTTTGTACCTGGTTGAACAACTCAGCCATGATCTCCAGATGCTTCTCGGGCGATTGTCCTTTCTGCATCTTGCAGGCATACAGACTTCTACACCAAATCATTTTTGACAGAGCTGTTGTGGATTGGTGGATTTCCTTCAAAGCATCCCAGACAGCCTTTGAAGTTCTTTTCTCCCGGACGTGGTTGATTTGCGGTGGCGTGATCGTAAGCAAAATCGTAGCTCTCGCTTTTTTGTCTTCATCAGCCGTACCGGCCGTGGGCCCCCTGTCAACGACATCCCAAATTTCTTCTCTAATTAGCAACGCTTCAGTGTAAACACACCAGGCTGCGTAGTTAGTCTCGTCTAGTTTGGGAAATTTTACTGCCTCCATTATCAAGCAGTGCAGTTCTCCCACCTTCTTCTGTCAAACGTGACAAGAAACAGACAGCCGTCTCTTACTATTCAGCCTTCCGGCACTGACAGTCAGTTAATCTCTTCAGCACGCACGGAGTTAACGCTCTGGGCACGCATAACCCTTGCTAGTGTGTGAGATACCTTGTTGGTATCAAATCAGCAGACGCGCAGCCGTGCTGACAAGACAATCTCTGCTGTCCTGGAATCCTGCTGCTGGCATCTCTGGCTGTATCAGGTTTCCCTCCTGCCCTCAGCGTAAGAAGCAGACTGAAGCAGGAAATCTTTCCTAAGAGGTTTATTTACATAGTTGCTGCAATTTACAAGTTACACACGCTCTCCAACTCCTTTCGATCAGCAACCCGCAATCACAGCCGTGTGTGGGCTCTTTATACACTTTCTTATCATACAATGGTGACTCACTTCCCTTGTATTGCACAAGCTGTTGCAATCCAAGTGTTGCACAGACTTACGTAATTCTTACTCAATCCAGCCTTGAACACTTTGCTGATAGTCACACCTGTGACTCTTAGTTACCTTTGTAAGCACAGCCTCCTTTAGCCCATTCCCCCCACTTACACTGGAGAAGATTGCCTAGGGTGCCAGGACAGGCTAAGTACAGTTAAAACAATCTAAGAGGGGTAGACTGGCTTGGAAAAAAAAACTGAATAAAAATAATGCGAGTAATGCGACCAGAAGATGACCTAAAGTCGTCTTAAACTAAAGGTGTGACCAAAGGCATTTTCGCATTACAGCAAAGACACCTCGGAACACTTCAGCCCAAACGTGATCAGTTCCCCATCTGCACTGGCAGGTAAAAGACGCATTCCAAATGCATCCTTTACCTTCCTTCATGCGGATGGGGAACTGTTCTCAGCCCATTCAGGCCAAAGACCTCCTCCGGGCTGCTCCAATTGGCTCCTCTCGAGCCAGGGATGGGCAGCCCAGTGGCCTCCTTTCCCTTGGGTTCTGCTGTCTCCAGGAGCCGAGATCGTGGCTCCTAGAGCCAGGGGGACCCTGACCTAACAGCACTCAACTGACCCCAGGTTGCGTGTGCACATTTGCAGCCTTACCTGCAGGCTGCCAGGTCAATTGAGCCTGCAGGAGGCCCAGCGTGCTGTGTGCATGCTAGCAGGGCAGCCCCCCATTGGTCAGCCACCCACACATGTGTAGATGGCCTGGTGAAGCCAGGAGGCTGGCTGGCCAATGAGGAGCCACCCCGCGAGCATACACACAGCATGCTAGGCCTCTTGCAGGCAGAATTGACCTGGCAGCCTGCAGGTAAGGCCATGAACGCATGCGCATGACCCAGGGTAGGTTGGCTGGTGTTAGGTGGGGGTCCCCCTGGCTCTAAGAGCCATGATCTAGGCTCCTGGAGACAGCAGGAGCTGAGGAAAAGGAGGCTCCTGGGCTGCCCACCCCTGGCTCCAGAGCAGCCAATCGGAGCAGTCTGGGGGAGGGGCCCAGCTGTCACAGAGGGAGAGCGTGCAAACGCTCTCCCTCTGGAACAGCTGGGAATGCGCTGAATGTGCGGAGACGCTTTCAGAGCAGTTTTTTCTGTTCTGAAAATGGAATGCATGGAGACCACGCTGGGACGCTTGGGCTGGTCTGGAACGGATCTGGCTGCCCGAGGTGCAAATGCTGCATCCCTGCGTGTTCTCCACGCATTCAAAAACCCCTCGTGCAAAAAGGCCTCGGGGTCCAAAAGTGAGTGACTCCCCCAAAGTAGCCCTTTGCATGCCAGCTGGTAGGTATTTGAACTGAGATCCTCTAATTTGACTTTCTAGCCCTACTCTATATTGCTTCTCACCCTTATTCTGGCAGCTGGCCTTGGATTCTTTCAGAAGCTGTCAAAATGCTTCTTTAAAAAAAAAAAGCAGTCCAGAAGTTTATAATGGGGCCTTTTGAAGCATGACATAGCAGCACAGAAAAGATTTCACACCATCCCTTTGAAGCTTTGTCTTCAGTTCCAGTTGTGGAATAATACAGGGACATTGCAACTCATTAAATCAAACCCTTAAGCCCTTCATGACTTAACATCTGTCTCCTGGAGTCCAAACAGTTATTGTGGAAGCACTGAGAGTTGTTTTGAGCAACTTTGTATGGACAGGTGATTATTTTAGCACCTAAGTGAAAGGATTCTTTTCATACTTCTCCTTTTATGCGTACACTAATTCTTGGGGGCACACTGCCAGCAATCTCTCATTTATATGTAAAGGGTGGAGACTGAGCCAAGGAACAGAAAAAACACTCTCCAGCGGCCTGCAACAGAAGAATGTTATAAACAAAACCAAGGCAGAACTTTCTCCTCAATACTACTGTGAAAGACCAAATTAGATTCCTGCTCAGGTTCCTAGGAAAGTAAACAGTGTGGACCTACAAAGGAAACAAACAAAATCATCATTCTAAAACCCAAGAGGCCAAAAAAACAGAGCAGGGTTTGTATTTATGGATTTGATACACACCACTGTATAATTTATTTTCTGTTAATCTAGGGGTGGGGAAACATAACACACTTCAGAAGTCCATGAATGTTAAGCGTTACACATTCTTAACATATTTGCACAGTGGCCTGTCTCTGAGAAGATGTATTCATTTACTGAAGAATGAGGAGGGTGAACATTTATTTTTGGCAGCACTGCTATTAATCATCTGAGCTACTCAGGAGTTATTTGTTCTCAATAGGCATGTGTAAAATCTGCTGGCAAGTTTTCTTTGCTGTCCCTTGAGCTTCCACAAAAGATCCAGTTCATCATTCAGCAAATATCAGTGCAGGTCTGGCATTATTTTGCAATATAAGGAAGACCTGGAATATTTTTTTCAAGTGAATGTGCACCTTTAGATGAACTGCATCATGGATTTTGTAGTAGGCACTGTTATAAGTAAAAAAAAAAATCGAGTACTGGATCTGAGTAGCAACATTTTAACTCTTCTCAATTTTCCTTCTTTTTTAATATAACTGAAGTTCTGATGGCCACTCAAGTCTTATACGGGTTACTTGAGGGGACACCGAGGCTTATCCTTGAGAAATTCCCATACAGGAATTAACAGGATTTATTTTAAAGTAAACAAAACACATAAACAATTGCCAGTTTCTTTCTCAAAGCAATTGTTTAAACAGGCACTTTACAAAATGGACACTCTGAAACTCCTGCAAACTCCAAAACTCCTTTTCTCTCTTATTTCTTCGAAAGATGTAGATTCCTTTGTAACTCTTTGCATTTAACTTGATCATTCCTGCAATTTCCTTGTTATTGCCTTGATACTGCCTTGTTAAAAGAAGGAGTTAATAAGGATGGCCTAAATGCTATATTTTACTCTGAAAACACAAGCCTTTTCTTTTCCTCTTTCTGTAAACTTTCTGTATAGGGAGTTGGAATGTACCAAAACATATCCAACTATTGGGGGTGGTGGTGTTCTTACAGCTCCACCCAGCCAGGCTAATACATTTCCAAACTACACTGAGGGGTTTTCCTTTTAGAAATTCTGGCTTTAAACAGCAAATTGGGGCAGGGATAACAGAAATGATAATACTTTGCAGTGACCATGTTTTGAATTACTTCTTTTAAAATGTTAAATATTCAAGGACAGTATACAAACATATTTTATTAAATTGTCAACAGTTTTATGTACATTTTGAAATATTATTTTAATTCTGTAAGAACAGCTGCTCTGCAAGGACTTTGAGCAGCATGGTAAAAAGTCACGGCTACAGATTTTTCATGTTCCTCCCTGGGCCACTTCTAGAGCAAGGAGAGAATGGGAATGTAATGATAGGTTTATGTAAAGTCATCTGTGCCCATATCACAAGAAATTGGTGATCTATGAGGCCATGTACCAGTTCTAGCAATGGCTTATGAGGCTGGGTGGGGAGAGACACACACTGGTAATCTGGCACTTTGCCTTTTATTAGGCAGGCCCACGCTCTGATAAATTGCCAAGTACAGTTTTGGTGACATCAAAAGCAAAGTGCTAGTAGATAGTTCCTCCTCCACGTGTACACCACATGTGATTATACTCCCCCCCCATGACACATACTATTATTTTAGTATTTTAATATGCTGAATCTTTTAAATGTTTTTATGTATATTATTGGTTTTAAAATTGGTTTTAATTTGTTGTTTTGGGTGAAGAGGTATGCATTAACTGGGTGCTAAAAACCATATAGTTTTGGCATCTAGCAAACTTCTTCTGGGAGGCTATTCCAAAGTCTGGGGGCCATCTCAGAAAAGGCCCCTTGCAGATCTGAACTACAAGTGGAACTACAGTAAGGCCTTCAATTTATTATTTTAAGACATAGGCAAGTCTGTATGAGGGAGGGCACTCTTTCAGATATTTGGGGGCTAAGCCATCTTGAGTGTGGTGCCCTGCATGACTGCATGTGCACCAGTCCCGTCATTACAGTGATGCTGACACTATGTGCAACCATGTCAGGGGTGTGCAGCAGCTCCAATGACCTTGCCAGCTGGCAGAGGTGTGAATAGTCTCTGGCTGGACACTTTCAGGTAAGTTTTTGTCATGTGAGGTTAGAGTTGGTGAGTTTGTGGTGTCATGAACCACAGGTAGTTCACAATAGGTGAACATCTGGGAAGGCAGGAGACACTAGTTGGCTGTAAGTGCCTCCTGTAAGTGCAGATGCATTTGCACAGATGTTCACCTATTGTGAACTATGGGCCGAAGTGCAAATTGGCCCAAAGAGAGGTGCCAAGTAAGTGGATTGTTGGGTTGTGCACCAACTTATGACCCACCTCAAAGCAGGAGTAGCCAGAAAAGAAACAGATCTAAGAAAAAAAGGGACTTCTGAACTCCAGAAGGCTTAACCAGATCACAAATTGGGAACAATTCACTGATAGGATCCTCTGACTCTCTCTCTAACCCCCCTCCCCCATCTTCAGGGACACTTTTATATTTTTTATATTTTTATGTTTTGGGCTTACCAGGTTCTTGGTTGGCTAATTTGAATTTGTTCCCAAGCCATGACAGGACAAGAAAAAATGAGATGAGACAGTTGTCAATCACCCAAAGAAAGAAATGACACATTAGCAGTTCGACAATAGTTGTTCCTGGGCATCTGTTTTGGCCCCTGTTGAGGACTTTCTGAATACCCTTTAGAATATAGAGATACAGTGCTGATCTTTGAGGTAAGTAGGTTATGGTCAGTTGTTAACAGCCCTTCTTTACAGAGAAAGTTTACTGTAGGTCATACCAAGCAACATGAAGAAGGCAAAAGGACAAAATGGCTTCAGTCATGCTACATCTTTCCAAGGTTTAGCACCTAAGAAAACACAATGCCATCTTTGTCTTAGCTCTGACTGCTAAGGCATTTTCACACACAGGGTTTTCGAACGCATGCAAGACAGCCTCGAACGCGACATACGCATTGCCGCAGCGGGGCTTGCGTGCCGACGTGTCCAGAGCTGTCTTGCGCGCGTTCGAGATGTAGAGCACTTTAAAGTGCTCTACATCCGTTCCGGCGCAGACGAAGCGCCTGCAGCCGTTCAGGGAGAGAAGCATTTGCTCATGTTTCTCTCTCCCCGACAGCCGCGGGCTCGCCTCCCCCGCCGGCGCTGGCTGACAATCAGCTGATTGCCTGCCTTGCTGGCTGCGGGAGCCTCGGCAGCCATCTCCCCGCCCCTTGCCGGCGTTTGCCGGCTAAGGCACTTCAGAATGCTTTGAGCATTCGCACACAGGCGTGCCGGAATGCATTTACACGCATTCCTGTGCTCCTATGTGTGAATGGTCAAAGCGTCCTGAAGTGTCTTAGGCTTCCCGTCCTACACCCATTCCAAATGGAATGAGTTTAGTGCGAAAATGCCTCTAATCCCTCTCTCCTGTAGGCTCAAGACAGTGTTGCAAGCTCTGACAGGAGCCCTTTCTGCACTGGGATTTAGGCTGCCTCCAGACTTGTGGAATAAATCTGCAGTTCAAGGAAAAAACACAGCTTACCAGCTACACAGTGATGACCAGCCATCCTGACTGAAAAGCAACTCCATAGCTTCCTCCTCGGAAGCTGTGAGAGCTGAGTCGGCCCACACAGTCATGTGGGATGAGGCAGCCAATCAGAATTGAGCTGCCATTCTTGCTGTCATTCATGTCTTATTGCTGTTCTGCCCAGACTGGTGGGAAAATCTGAATCTTCTCTGAGCAGTAGTGAATGGATAATATGCCGCCATGACGATCCATCGATCGTCGTGTGTGACGCTCCAGTTGTGACTGTGCATTCCACTGTGCTGTATAAACAAGTCTGAATGTAGTCTTATTCCAGATTAAATCCTGAAATAAAGACCTACCAGCCATCTTCATGCTACAACAAACCCCACCCAGGACCTGCTGTAATCTGCCCTATTTTGGGATATAATCTGGAATAAAGCCTAGTGCAGAAAGGGCCAGTGTTACAGTGCTTCTTCTCAGCGCTTCCACCAAAAAGATGAGTGTGTTTGCTGATTTGGGAGTTATTCACTCCATTGCTTTCTAACAATAAACCATGGTCTACTGTTACATGCAAAACATAGCATGATATATACAACCTTGCATGTCAACAGGTTGAAAGTTCTATACATGTCTACTCAGAGCTGAACTGTGTTCAGTGGAGCTTATTTTTCCAGTGTATTTATCATCAACTTCAGTTGCCACCTTGATTATCCCAAGGCAAGATTCAGATACAGTGTATTATAGTTTACAACTGTTTGCTGAAAATAGGACATTGTGGTTTAAAGTAAATACTTAGACATTACTTAAGCTTACTATTATGGGTTTGAAGTAAAGTCCAGTAATGTTATGACTGGAACTACACCCATATTTCCAAAGATCTTGGACAACTTTCCTCAAATAGTTCTCTCAGTTCATGGTGGATTACACCATGTAAGTTTAACTTTTTTTCTCTGGGATATTTTACTTGTCAGAATTAAGATGTATTCATACTGCCTTAACTTTTATTATTATTTTACTCTTTAAGAAAAATGTTGCATTTATATTGGATTTATATTTGTAAGCCTCCATAAACATTCTTCAGATTTTGATAGCGACAGAGGCAGTAAATTACAAATACCACTGAGGATAACTGTAATCTTTGTTATTTCCATTAAAAGCAAAATAATACAAATTTTTAAACTCTGAGAGCCATATGGTAAAGTCAGCTCTAATTTTTGTGGAAACAGCTAACAGACAGACACAAGGGTCTGTTTTATGGCTGATTTCCTTCCCAAAGGGAAAAGACCAACTAACTCTCTTGAAGGAAACTTGTATGTCACAAAATGAATCAAATTACAATTCTAGGTTCATTGCAGAACTTCTCAAGCTCAGCTGTGGTTGGCTATGCCTACTGTTGATACCATCCAAAGTTATCATTTGTCCAAAAGAAGGTCTTGTATGGAAAATCCTGAAAAGATTCTTTACAAGAAGGATGCAGAACAGGGGTCATCCCAAAATAGTTGCTATCTGAGGCGTAGAGAGAAGATTACAGTATATCTTTCTTTTTCTATATATATATATATATAAGTGGGGTTGTGCATGAATATTCGTAACATTCTAAATTTGGCCGATTTCAGGCACATCCAAACATTTGAGATCAAATCAAATGTTGGCACATTTGAAGATCAACATCCAAATATGAATCATATGTTTTGATACATTCGTATGAAGCTTCGTATGGGATTCATATGAGCTTCGTATATGGGATCCGTATGCTATTTGTATGCATTCATATATAGGATCCGTATGCCATTTGTATGGGATCCGTATGCTATTCGAATGCATTTGTATATAGGTTCCGTATGCTATTCGAATGCATTTGTATATAGGTTCCGTATGCTATTCGAATGCATTTGTATATAGGTTCCGTATGCTATTCGAATGCATTTGTATATAGGTTCCGTATGCTATTTGAATGCATTTGTATATAGGTTCCGTATGCTATTCGAATGCATTTGTATATAGGTTCCGTATGCTATTCGAATGCATTCGTATGGGATTTGTATGGGATTGAACATTTGTATCGAATACGAATCCTACCACATTCAAAGGGAATCTATTTGAATGAATATGAATTTTCTTGCATTCAATTCGATATGAATCAAATAGAAAATATCATTCGTGCACATGCCTATAAATAAGTGTGTAATCACACAGAGGCATCCTGGGCATCCTGTTACTGGGATTTCCTCATCTGTGGAAGCAGGAACCCCCACCCCACCCCACACACATGTCAGGTATGTTTCAAAAATAAGTGGCTAAAAGCCTCCTATCTGACAGCCCTTGCTTGTTGTTGCCTTCCTTCTTCACCTTCCAGTGACCACTGCTGTCCTGGGCTTTCAGCGACTTGGTTGGTTGGTGTCCATAGTAGGCTGGAATTAGCTAGGATTCTCCATAGGTTCCCATTCCATCTATCCAAAACTGCTGCAACTTGAGTCTCATATAAGTATTAGTATTATTTATTAAACCTTATAGGAATGCAATAGAATAAAATATATTATAAAGTGAACACAAAATCAGTGGAAAGTGATGGGCAAATACTGCCTACTTTCCCTGGATGCTAGAGTAGTTCAAGAAAATATCCTACAGCTAACTCAGGCAGAATCCACCAACATTTTTTTCAACCCAAACCTTTAATTTAGGTTCTCCTCTGCATTAGATCATATTCTGGCTTATATTCCAAAATAGGGAACTGCCACCCTGTGAGTCACTCAGTCCCTTCCCAGTATGAATCAAGGAACTTCCAAGACAATGGGTCACCTGATCTTTGGGACCCTGGGAAATTCTTTCCCCACACCTTTCATCATTCATTGCCATATTAACACAGCCTTAGGATGATTCCTCACTGGCTGGTATACTGGAACCACAAGAGAACTAGGAAGCTCCCTATCATTAGTCTGCACCAACATGTGGACAGGAAGCTCCTAGGATTCAGAGGACCCTTCGCACTACTGCAAAAATTCTGTAGAACGCTTTGGCCCAAACACATCTAAGACAGTTTCTCATCCGCATTGGTAAGTAAAGGATGCGGGTCCCTGTAAACTATAATACACTGTGATCTGTGCAGGCACGGGTGCCTGGCGAATCAGAGGCCATGCCATGTACATGTGCACAGCGCAGCTGGCCCAATCATGCCAGTTGCTGCTCAGCACTGAATAGGTAAGGAGTGTGCACATGCGCACATCCGGGGGGTGGTGGTTGGGAGGTTTCGCCAGCCCAAGAAAGTCGATCTGGGCCCCTGGAGCAGGCAGAACCCTAGGGAAGGGAGGTGCCAGGGCTGCTAACCCCTGGCTCCACAGGAGCCAATGGGGGCAGCCTGGGGGAGGGGGCCAGCTGTCACAGAGGGAGAACATGTGAATGCCTTCCCTCTGGTACAGCTGGGAACGGCCTGGGACAGACCAAACGGGTGGAGAGCACTTTTTTGTGCTCTGAAACCCAAATGAGTCTATGACACATTGGGATGGCTGGGACGGGTAGGAATACAACCGCATGCCCCAGAAGAATGCCCTGTTCCAGCATGTCATAGACCTGTCCCAAAATCCCTCATGTGAAAAGGCCTCTGGTCAGTAAGGAATTGAATTCAAGCAGGTAAACAAGGCAAGTCACTGGCTCCCAATCTGCTCTAACTCAAAGGGTTGCTGTCAGGATTAGGGATGTGCACAAAGAGTCATATTATTTGTTATTTGTATGAATTCAGCCAAATTCGGACATTCGGATGTGAATCAAATTTTGCCATATTTGAATATTGACGTTCAGATTTGAATCGAATGTTTCAATACATTCGTATGAATCTTCATTACATTTGTCAACCTGGGAGGTTGGAAGGCAGCTGCCCCAGTCACATCTGCAGTAGGCCCAGAGTGGATTTGAAGTGGATTGAGAGCAGATTCAAAGTGGATTTAAGGTGAATTTGACACATTCTGAGCAGATATGCACCAGATATGTAGTGGATTTGTAGTGGATACATATGGGTTACGTATGAAATTCATATTGGATTCATACTGGACATTCGTATCAAATTCATATGAAATATTTGTATTGAATTCAAACCCTGCCACATTAGAAGGGGATCTATTTGAACGAATATGAATCGAATGCCAAAAAAAACCCTTGTGCACATCCCTAGTCAAGATGAAAATTGAAAGGGTGGCTGCATGGTGACCGGAGCTTCTTAAAAAGTAAAACAGATGAAAGCACAGTACTGCAACACAAAAGCATTGCACCCAATAAAACCAATAGTTCATTTGCAGTCCAGAGCACAAACAGTCAGCAGCACAGATGCAGAAAAGCAAAATGGCAGGCTTTTAAATATATTTTAGATTTTTCAGGGGCGTATATTTGTTCTGGGTTGAAACGAGTCAATTTTGAAAAGCTGTTTTATTACAGACTTGAAATCCTCCAAAGCCCCCAGCCTGAATTCAGAATATTTCCATTGAAAATGTTTTGCACACCACAGCTTTTTAACTACCATGGCTAATCTATCTAAAGATTGTTGGGAAAGTTGTCTCATCCTAAAAAAGAGCATTCTCAAACTGCCTTCTAGATGTTAAGGCATCTGCTGTAGAAGTTATTTAAGCTGCATTCACATGCACCTAAAAGCACTTCAGAGATGATTTAGAGGTGGAACTAGCTGACATATGTGTGCCCATACCACCTCTAAAGCACATTAAAGGCTATCAAATGGATTTCCAAAGAGCAGTAGAGATAGACTGGAAAAGGGATGAGAATAAGGTGAGAACACCAGTGCTATATGCTGCTACTTTTAAGACACAGCAGAAAGGGCAGGCGAATGCAAGTTCAGTAAAATAAATAAATGTTAATAATAGTCCCTTTTTGCACTTAGGCCCTTTTTGCACATGCAGCAAAGACCCCATTAGGAACCTGATAGGTACACAATTGGTATGGATCAATTACATACCTTCTGTACACATGACCCCTTAAGGACCCCATTAGGACCCCATTCTGGACATGTTGCCCACACAAGTGCCACTGAGGTCCAGATTTAATGGGGTCTTCAGGCCCTTAAATCTGGATTAAAGCAAGACCCCTTTAATGGTGTCTTAAATCCAGTCTTCCACTGTGAAGACCAGATCACAGAGCATGCTTCCACACGTATACCAGGGTCATGGGGTCATGGGGTGGGCCTAGAGGCTGCCATTTGCAGCAGGGAAGCTCTGGCTTTGCCCCTCAACACACACACTACATAGGGCCACATGGCCTTCATAGTGGTCTACGAAGCTAAGTGCAAGCTTCATAGCAGCTAAGTAGACAGCTATGAATCCGTGTCTCTCCGCCATGCCCACTGTAACCAGAAGTGACTCCTGACTGATGGTTATGCAAGTCAATCATGTTGCACCACCAGTGGGCTTTCCTACCTGGCTGTAATTGGGTCTAATCAGGCCTAATTGGAACTTTGGGATGGATGCTACGGCATCCGCACAGCAGTCCTATTTAGCACCCATTGCCATAGGGTGCTAGACAGTCCATGTGGATGCATGGGGTCTTCATCATGATGTGGAACTTCGAGGACCGGATTTCACAGATCTGGATCTTCTTAATCCAGTTTAAGAGAGGTGCGTGAACCAGTGGGAAGCATGGCCTCTGAGATCCTCATTAAAGTGCGGATCTATGAGGCATGGATACCTACTACACTGGCCCTTGTTCTGAATTAAGGGTCTGTTGAGAAACGGCCTGAATCAGGATAGCATTCCAGCTCCACCAGCCTCACACTCTTGATCACTAAATTATTTCTGATTTGCCAAGTCCCTTCTCCTTTTCTTTTCAGTTGTGGATAATGCACAGTAAATTTGATATTTATAGAGAAAAGAGGCTCCTCCATATGGGGAACCAACAGCAGGAACCAGTACATGAAACTTTGAAGAAACTTCTCTCTGCACTAGAGGACAATACTTTCCCACTGCCATTAAGCAATGGCATGCTGAAAATATAAGAATTCCTACT
This sequence comes from Aspidoscelis tigris stejnegeri, assembly GCA_023333525.1. Lineage (NCBI taxonomy): Eukaryota > Metazoa > Chordata > Lepidosauria > Squamata > Teiidae > Aspidoscelis > Aspidoscelis tigris. The sequence continues at coordinate 29,008,109 of JALMGA010000002.1, forward strand.
GGCATTTTGATAGAAACGGGGAAATGGGAGGGATGGGAATTTCTACGATGAAACAAAGTGCTTTGTGAAAGATTATACTTGGATAAATATTTCTGCAAAATATTCAAAATTATAAATAAAACAAAATAAATTGGATAATGCACAGTGCAAGAGATTAAGAGCAGCGAGACTGGAAGCCGTGAAAGTACTTAGCTGTGATATGAGAAGGCTAAAGTGCTAAGGGAGAGCATATTCGTCCTTCTCTTCTAATGTTCTGCTAGCACTGCAGGAAGCAAGGTTCCTGTGGCCTCTGAGCACTGCACTTTTTTCTAATGACTACAAACCAAACTGCCAAGGGTTACCAGGACATGTTGGGGGTGCGGAATAAGGAGAAATGCGATCTCCTGCCTCGCCTTAGTCTTATATCACTTTAGCTGGAGTGCTGCTGGTGCTTCAGGTTCCAATTCCTTATTCTCTGTGTGTCAAGTTATTCCAGTGAGCTAGTAGATAGTACCCTAAAGATTCATGCACTAAAAAATTAAAAGAATTATATATAATTAAGAATTATAATTATTAAAATTCAGATGGCGAGAAATTATAAACTACTTTTTTCAATTATAACAGCTATACAATCTAAAATAGTAAGAGTTGCGAGAGTAATAATGATAGAACATAAAAACATAAGAGTAGTAAATAAGAACATAAGAGTAAATTTTATAGGGATGTGCATGAATATTCATAACACTCGTTATTTGTACAAATTTGGCCCAATTTGGACACTGATGCACAAATCAAATGTTACAACATTCGCACATTGACATTCATACGGATACAAATGTTTCGGGCATTTTTACAAATTGTTTGGACATTCATTAAGCTGGGGAGGTGGGAAAGCGGGTGGCAGTCACATCTGCAACGGATCCAGACTACATTTAACATGGACTGTGAGCAGATTAAAAATGGACTGAGGCCAGATTTGACACTTTCAGAGTGCAGATCAGATACATATCTGACACAAACATGTATGTATTTGATATTCATCCAAATTCGTAAGAAAACATTTGTATCGGATAGATTCCTACCACATTCCAAGGGGATCTATTTGAATGAATACAGATTTTCTAACATTTGATTCATTATGAATTGAATGTCAAAAAACCCATTCGTGCCCATCCCTACAATAAACCTAAGACAGCAAGTAAAACAAAACCACAAATAATTAACTACAAAATACAGAACCGTAAAGCAAGCAATTTAAAGCACTGCTAAAATGAATAAAATCATTTTATCAGGTGGAATAAAATAATCAATAATGACTTTGTCTCAAAGTATCAGCTGGTTGTAATATGGATAACTTAAAAGTAATTAGACATAAATGAATGGGAAGTTATCCTAAGAAAGCAATCGCCAATGCAGTATATAAACTAACAATCTCTCAAAGAAATAAGTGCAACATAAAATTATATGAAATAAACTATTCAGGTAAATAAAATACAGGATTTCAGAAACGGGATAAATATGGCCCCATCTAGTGTTAATTCTGTTTTAACTTCTGGCTGTTTTAATCTGCTTTCAGATTAATTTTAGGTTATATTGTAAACCACTTTGGAATTTTTAAAAAGATGATGAGAGAGTAAGCTGTGTGGTAGCAAAGTTTGCTGATGACACTAAATTGTTCAGGATAGTAAAAACTGAATGTGACTGTAAAGAGCTCCAGAGGGATCTCTGAACATTGATGAGCAGACAGCCAAGTGGTGAATGCACTTCAGTCTTAGAAAGAGCAAAGTGCTGCACACTGGGGCAAAAAATTCCAATCACATCTATAAGTTGATGGGGGTGAAGGTTCTGTGACACACCAGGAAAGGTATCTTGGAGTTCTGGTGGACAGCTCAATGAAGATGTCAGCCCAAAGTGCAGCAATAGTGAAAAAAGAAAATCCAATGCTAGGTATAAATAGGAATCTCTAGTGAAGCTATATTTGTAATACTGTGTACTATTCTGGTCACCATGCCTCAGGAAAGATATTGTGGAACTGGAAAAAGGGCAGAAGTGGGCAACCAGAATGATCAAGGGCCTGGAACACCTGCCTTACGAAATCAGCTTTGAAAGGTGGCGTTTAAGAGGTGACCTGATTGAATTATATAAAAATGGACAGTATGTACAAGTAAGGGATATCTAATAGAGTAAAACTCTCAACAAACTGCAGTTCATAGAATTTGATGGGGGGAAGGCAGATTCTAAGAGCAATCCAAAGTACAAATGTATAGGTCTCCACAGTCATTAAACCTTAAAAACATTTCCTACAGAAATAACGAAAGTTGGGTTTTATATTCTGTAGGATACTACAGAAGGAAAGGAAGAGAAAACAAGAGTTTCAATTTTTCCTTTGTTAGTTTCCAAGCGTGGTTAGAGTGATGCATCAGATCTATTCCCTTCATATTCTGGAGTTAACAGCCTGCTATTCTGACATTCTTCACAATAGTATTTATCATAAGCACTTTTCTCCTTGCAAAATAAACAAAACGGTACAGGAAGGAAGAGGGTGAGGGAGAATATTCCTTTGTCCAAGACTTCTCGAAGAGAGAGTCAAAATAAAAAATGAAAGAGTAAACAGTGCTAGAAATAGACTTGTCTATGTTGTGTTTTCTTTAATGCCTTCAGTTTTCCCTGGCACTCAAATATGCCTGAAGCCGAGGATTCTGGCTCTGTTTTCTAGAGCATGGATCAGTTGCCTGGAATTCATTTTATAATCAACTGTTAAGTAGGGCAAATGAACACACTCAGAACTGAAGTTACTGTGTATGGCATTCATTTCATCTAAAGTCATACATCTCTCTGGTTAATAAAATCTTTTCCAGTGTCCCTTCCAGATTTTAAGCAAGTTTCGGCCATTTTTTCCAAGGTGTTACAACAGCTACCTAATTTTCTTTTCTACAGATAAGTGATAGGTAATAGAAGGTGTACTTGAAGGAAAGGTATTTGCCCTTAAGTCAAGACAGTGTGCTGCTAAAGGCCAGCTGCTGGGAAAATGGTAAGCAAGACAAAGTATATAGAAGTCGAAGTTTCTTACAGAAGATGGTGGCTCAGACAGCTAGATATGGTCCTCTGCAGCAGCCAAGATAGCATTTAGCCTTGAAAGAGTTGGTTTTACCTGGGAAAGAGTTCCCTTGGGTTTAGTCCCTAGGACATGCTGATTAGTAGTTTGTGAGAGCCCTGCACTGCTGCAGATATGTAAAAGTCTGACCCTCGAATAAGTGTGGGGAAAGAAGATGATATGCCTTTGGGCATTGATCAATACCATTTCTCTCCTTGTCCAGAAACTCCTAGATGGATCCAACAGAATATGATGGGTAGTCCTCCTTGCAGCAAGCCACAACGCTGCACCTATCTCTGCTCCCACCTAACACTCCCACCTAACACTGTCCCTAAGTGTTAGGCCAGGACACTCAGGGACAGATTCCCCTTTACACCTAGGCAGGTAAACGATGCATGGGAACATGTCCCTTACCTGCCTAGGTGCGAATGGGGAATCTGTCCCTGCGTGTCCCAGCTCAAAAAGGCCGACGTGTGGGCTGGAGGCTCCACCCTCCACGGCTGCCATTGGGTTGCTATCAACCTGCTGGCAGGCAGCCAGGGTCTGGCTGGTCTTCGGCCTCTGCAGGGTGCAGGTGTCTCAATTTAGGCAACTGCATCCCATGGAGGTCCCTTGGGACCCCACCACCCACCCAAGGCTGCATACCTTCCCCATACCTGCATGCATGTCTTACCTTTCGGGGTCTTGTTCCAAACTGGCAATCCCTGGGTGGGCAGGGCTTGCTGGGTTCGGAGTATGGTGTTCTGCACACCCAGGGCTTGCCAGTTCGGAATGGGACCCCAAACAGGTAAGATGTGCATGCGGGTGAATGCTCTCCCTGCTGGACAGGTCTAGGATGGCTGGGGACATCTTGGGCTGGGTGTAGAGCACAATTTCGTGCTGTACACTCTGGCCATGATTAGGCCGCCCTGGAATGGGATGGTTCCAGGCAGAAATGCCCTCCCGGCAGAGTGAATGCTCTTTCCCAGGACTGGCCTAATCACGTTACAGAGGCCCTCGTGCGAATAGGCCTCTAGAGGAACATCTGCCAGCACAGCTCAGTTCCATGTTCTAGCTAACTTCTGGAGAACAGAAGGCAAGGATTCAGAAACTCTGGAGGCACTGCATTACAGTTATTGTGATTCTATATAGTATACATGCATAGACATGAAAACAGATACACCCTAGAAGTGGGAGCTTGTCGGTCTCCAAATGCTGTAATACTGCAGCTCCCGTTATCCCAGACCTGCATGGAATTAATAGCAAGATCCACACTGCTGCATACAATGTATTGGAGACTGGTTCAGCAGGAGGCCGTAACTTCTGGGGAAAAGTCTGTTCACATTAGACCAGAAACTGAAGTGGTTCCTTGTGAGAAAATGTTAAATATATCAAACATACAAAACACTTAACATAAGGCAGACAGCTTTTCAATAGGGAGTTGAGAAGAATCTGTAATTTTCTGGATAATGCTGTTGCCTGTCTGTCTATCTAGGGGCTGTCTGTCTATCTGGATTCATCCCAAGCTTCACTAGCACTTCTCTAAGTGCTGGAAAGATATGAATCCTAGAGGCAACTGTGTCACTGTAGCAAGAGAAGCAATGGGCATTGTGGAGCATTGTTACTATGATGACCGTGTGGCCTAGCACACAACCACACCTGCACCACCTGGTCCTAAGCTCCATTCACTCAGAAGAGGTGCAAATTGAGCCATGCATAGCTGTCCCAGTCTGGCTGCTACTATAGGTATATGTAATACTCTAGGATGTGTAGCGACTCCACCAAGTGTGAACGCCCCATCCTGGGGCATACCAGAAGTTCCCCACAGATGTAGGTGTAAATAGGCTCCATCTATCTGTAATATGGAGTATGTATGCGTGCAGGAGCCTTAAATATGTAGACTGTATGGATTTCATGACGTAACAAAAAGAACATTTTTGACTTTCTCATCCCTGTCGATGTGGCTGTTGAAATGATAACTAGATATTGGCCCATTTAGGTTAGGGTTGGCTAGCAAGCAGCATTCCCCACAGTGGTTTGACTGGTTTATTTCCCAATCCTACTTGAAGATGGTAAAAAATTTAAGCTGGGACTGTTTGCGTGTAACACAGCACTGACTGTATCCCTATAGGGATACTTTATTTGAAAGTTCAGTCACATTCCCAGTCAAACATGGAAAGCACAGCAGTAAGTCATATTTCCAATTATAGATGGAGTGGAATTTTTAAATACTAACAGTACAATCCAAAGCATGTTAACTCATCTTAGTAAAGTCATCTGAGTTTAATGGAACTTACTCTCAAGTAATTGTGCCTAGGATTACAGGCTGATAATTTTATTTATAATAGACTTCTAGCTCAGGGCAGAGCTCTTGCTTTGCACGTACTGTACAATGTCCATTTCTCAGTTAAAGAATCTGAACTGCAAAGGCTGGAATTTCTAAAAGTACCTATTGAGAGATCAACTGTAGACCAATTTTCATCCCTTTCCAAAGGACACTATGATCCAGTGATCCAGAGGCCTCCCTCTTGCATGCTATGGGACTACAGGAGATCTCCCTGCCTATTAGCATGTTCTGTCCAGACAGGATGGAGAACAGATTGGGCTCAGACCCCCCAAATGGCACCCTAGTCTACCTTATGGGTAGACCTAAATATCAAGGTCCACCAATGGGCTAGGGATGTTAATCAGACAATGGAGGGGAGGGGATGGCCAACCTTTGTAGCCTGATATAACATGGGAGCCCATTTTGATGATGCTTACTTGAGTGGTGATAGTAACTCCTCCCCAGCTGTGCACCATTTATTTATTTATTTATTTATTTATTTATTTATTTATTTATTTATTTATTTATTTATTTATTTATTTATTTATTTATTTATTTTCATTTCTATCCCGCCCCATATCCAAAGGTCTCTGGGCAGGTAACAACCATTAAAACAACAGATTAAAAACAGAATATACATTAAAAGCACTTTAAAAATTCAACACATCTAAAACAATACACTCCATGTTTAAAATGATTGTATCTGTACTGGAGGAAAAATATAACCACCTCAGCCAAAGGCCAGGGCAAAGACCGCCTCCCTGTTTGTTTATTGGAAGCCCAGTTATTTTGGGTTTGATTGAAGGAAGATTTGCCAGCACAGACTGTGATCAGACACAATAAAAAGGACAGACCCAGAGCAAATTTAACAGAAAATGTACTGTGTCCCCAAGTTTCTGTTTATCTGGTGTTTCCATAAATAAGAAATATTAATTTTCAGGATGACCTCTGTTTGGGGTTCCCTATCTGCAAGGTAAGTGTGATTGCCACTATACTAGAGGCAATTGTGTCACCACAGTAATGACAACAACAGAAGTTTGTGGCACCCATTGCCAAGTGACTAGGTGATGCAGTGCACAACTTAGGCTACACCACCCACCCCCACACACCCACCACCTGGAAGAGGTGCAGACGGGTGCGTGCTGGTGTGTGTTAGCTAGCAGCCAGGATAGCTGTACAGTAGATCACATTTTAGTTCTCTACAGCTATATGGTCAGGGGATGGTCCAGCATGTGCAGAGCTGCTTCTGTGATGGAAGTGGCTCTGTGCAGTGTGTAAGCCCTGTACTGGGCATCCACGGACTTCCTCACTGATCAAAGTGTGAAAAGGCCCAATATTTGTTCCAGGATCTGAGAAAGCCCCTTTTCAAGATGGTATAAGAAACAGTTCAGAGGATGCCTTTCTTGTATTGAATGCAAAGTAGATGGCATGTGCCACTGTTGGGTGCCTCTTCCTGAAAGTGGACTTGTCTGTCATAAGACAAACAAACACATCACCATTTGACTTACATGGAATTTGATTTATCAAGGAAGCCTAAGCATGAGAGCGCTAATAGAAGCTCCTCCCCCAGCATGTGCTCACTCATGGACTTGGTTTAAAGTCCATGTGGCAATGGTAAATATATCTTTGAGCCAGCTTCAAATGAGTGTGGTATTTCATGGACTTGGCTTCTGAATCAGCAGGTATTGGTGGCAGGAGCTTTTGTCTGTATGCATTTGCTCCCACTTCCTCTGCATGCTACAATTTTCTTTGGACTTTCTGACTAATTTTGAATGAGCTGATACATCCTGATTATTGCCTAGCAATTGTGCAAGCAATCAAGAAAAAAGGGGGAATATGCTCTTTTCAAAAAATAATTGATTGCAGTAAAAGCCCCAGCAGTTCAACAATATCTGGGATTTAGGAAAGTACTGAAGCAGAATGTTTAGAGTAGTGGTAGCCAAACTGTATGGTTCTGTTGGTCCAAAACAAGTAATCATTCATCCATGGCTTGAATTTGGACGAATAGACAAGCTTGAGTGAGTGGAGAGACCTGAGACCTATTCACACGAGGGCTGTCGAAATGCATGAACGATGCCCTGGGATGGAGCATTCGCTCCTCTGGGCGGGCCCTAGGGGAACCCGGGGAAGGGACCAGACAGGCCTGCCCGTCCCTGGGTCAAATTCAGTCCAATGGTAGACAAGCCTGGGAGTGGGGTCCCAGCCTTTTCAGGCTAGGACATGCGGGGATGCTTTCCCCATTTGCACGTAGGCAGGTGGGAACACGTGGAGACACACCCCTTACCTTCCTGTGTGTGAATGGGGAAAGCATCCCTGTGTGTCGTAGCCTAAGTGCACTACAGCCATTTGGCTGTAGTGCGAAAAGGCCTCCAGTGCTTACTCACCAGAGGCATTTTCGCACCAAGGCGAAGACGCCTCGGAACACTTAGCCCCCGAATGGGTTGAAAACACTTTCCTGTTCGCACAAGGGCAGGTAAGGAATGCTTTGAGAGCAGTTCCCTTACTTGCCAGTGCGAACTGGAAAGCGTTCTCAACCCATTCAAGGGGGGGTGGAAGACCCTCCCTGGGGCTGCTCCCATTGGCTCCTATGGACCCAGTGTGGGCAGCCTGGGTGCCTTCTTTCCCTGCATTTCTGCTCACTCCTGAATCCCAGATCAGGCTCCAGAGGTGAGCAGGAATGCCAGCTAAAAGCCCTCAACCCATCCCCAGGGTCGTGCGCATGTGTGAGTGGGGTTTACCTTCTCCTGCAGGTGTCATGTTGCAGGCTGGTCAGGCAATAGGCAAACACTTGCGCAGCTACTCAGTCCCAAGGGTTCCAGGCATTCTCGAGGTCAGTTCCAGTCTGGGGTCTAGGAGTCCAGAAAGTCAGCAAGGGTCAGGCAGTCCAAAGGGTCAGCAGGTCACAAGGAGTCCAGGATTTTAAGCTCAGGTAACATGAGGCTGCTAAGACGTTGTCTGCAGCAACTTGAGGCAAGGTGAGCTTGTTCTTAAATAGAGGAGTCAGAGACAAGCCCACGGTGCAGCTGGGCTAATCGCTCTGATCTCCATCTCACCTGCTTCTACTGCCTAAGCAGGTGATGAGAGAGCCTTTGATTAGGCTCACTGCTGGTGGATTCATCACCAGAGCTGTCTGGCTGCTCACCTGGACCCAGCCTTAGCTCTTCCATGCTTGCAATGCCCTGCTGTGGCTGCTCCTCAGCCTGTGGTCGCATTGCAGGCATAACCTCCTCTTCTGATGAGGCTGAACAAAGCATGACAGCAGGCCTGATTCTGTGTGGACTAGGCCAGGCTGTTCTGAGCATGCTCGAGGGGGCGCCCCCTCATTGGCTGGGCACCCCCACATGCTCAGATGGCGGGTGCCCAGCTAATGAGAGGCCGCCCCCTCGAACATGCTTAGAATGGCCCAGCCTAGTCTACACAGAATTGGGCCTGCAGGAGAAGGTAAGCCCCATTCACATGCGTGCACGACCCTGGGGACGAGTTGGGGGCTTTTGGCTGGCATTCTTGCCCACCCCCGGAGCCCAATCTAGGGTTTGGGAGCAAGCAGGAATGCAGGTAAAAAAGGCACCCGGGCTGCCCACATTGGGTCCATAGGAGCCAATGGGAGCAGCCCGGGGGAGAGGCTGAGCTGTCGCAGAGAGAGAGCATGTGAATGCTTTCGCTCTGAGACAGTTCGGAACATGTGGAGACGGTTTCAGAGCACTTTTTAGTGCTCTGAAACTCAAACACATGGAGGGCATGTTGGGACACTTGTGGGCAGCCTGGAATGGATCCCGCCGCCCGCAAGAGCGAACGCTGCGTCCCAACGTGCTCTCCGTGCATTCAAAAACCCCTTGTGCGAAAAGGCCTCAAGATATCTAGTGCAGCAGAAGTCCAGGTTTGTGGGATGCACTGGTCAACCTTTTTCAGCATTATCCCCCTCTCAACTCTATGGACTGAGGCTGAGGTGTGATTCCTGGTGTTGGACCAGAAATCTCTGCTTTAGGAAACCATGGGCCTTTCTGCACTTGACCTTATTCTGGAATATATCGCAGAATAGGGACCTGCTAACTGCATACTAGTGCAGACTATAGTAGGCCCCAAGTGAGGCCTGCCATAGTCTGCATTATCTTGTGGCCAGCAGACCTCTATCCAGAGATATATTCCAGAATAAGGCCAAGTGCAGAAAGGACCATTTCTCCAATCTGGTGCCTTATTGAAGTTATTAGACTTCAGCTTCCATAACGAATATCGTTGATGGGCAGTGTAGACCAACAAACTTCCAGAAAGCATCAGGCTGAGGATGATTGTTCAAGGGGAATTAAGGCAACTTAAAAGGTCAAGGAACCAACTACTGAGTTGTGGAAGCAATACATTTTCTATAAGTTAACAAACAAGTTCTGTACATAAACATGCTACTGTTTTTGGTGGAATTCTTTGTCTTTGACTAAAGGAAGTATATAATTTAACTGTCAGATAGGCTGACATCTTGATAACATGCTTTTAAAACATTGGTGAAGAGGAAAAGTAAGTGTGGTCTTATTGACATCTGGAAGGATTTCAACATGGTCGAATGAGCCTGTCAGTCTACAGCATTATTTACTTTAATAGAAAATCTTAGAACAGAGAACTATTAGAAACATTATTCACATGAAAATTATCATGTCTGTCCAAAGCTAAATTATTCCTGGCCCTGAGCATGAATCGAAATATAATTGAGTTGCATTTGTCTCCACAAAAGACAAGTTTCAATAGACATCTGTAAATTCTTCTCTTTTTGTGAATCAGAATGCAAGTCACTGCAAGCCTTTATAGGGATATGACACTGAATGTCAGCAGAACTTAACTAAAGTACTTATAAAACAAGCAGAAATCCCTGATCTATTATGATCCCTTTACATTTACCTCTTACCTCACTTCACAGGCAGAGTAAGGCTGTTATTTTTACCTCAAAGTCATTATGTATAACCTATCTTGGCTGGTTAACTGGCAGACTTGCTGCGGAGCAAGAGCAATCCCAGATTGTCCTAGATCAGTGATGGCGAACCTTTTGAGCTCGGTGTGTCAAAATTCGCAAGAAAACCTAGCTTAACTTGGGTGCTGTGTCACATCTAGAAATATCCATAATTTTGTGATATTTGTAGCTCTTGTAAAAAAGTTATATTTTTGATATATGTATTTTATTAAAAAGCAAAAACAAATAATTCTTTACATTTGCTAAATCTTCAAATGAAAGTTGGTATTTCATACACTTCAAAGACAAGCAAGCACTACATTCCCAGGTGCCAGGATGACCATGTGTGTCACCCAAAAGGGCTTGATGTGTCACCTGTGACACGCGTGTCATAGGTTGGCCATCACCGTCCTAGATATTTAACAGTCGGCCTGTGAAAAATACCAGTTAGCCTAACATTGGCTGGCTGGCATGGAATGATGGGAGTTGTTGTACAGGAACAACAAAGAACCACAGTTGATTTGCAACCACTGCTATAGAAAGGTGCAACAGAGGTGCTGATCTGCTTGTTAAATTGCTGTCAACCACAAAATTGTTGAAGGCATCAGGGGAACTTCAGAAATGACAGTCTCCTTCCAGAGAGTCTTGCTTAGCTTTGATCCAGTCTTACCTTTCCATGGAACTGGAGAACAGGCAAGGGGAAGGAAAACTGGTTTCTCAGGTCAAAACTTCACCCAGAATATGGAGACATGAACTAAGTATGTGGCCAAGTTCCAGTTGAACTTCAGGAGCCTATCCAATATGTCTGGGCATGGAATTTGACTGTGCAGCCAGGATTCCATTCACAAAGACAATTTGGTGGCTGTGGAAAGACTGATTCAGAGCTCTGTCAATCTGAGAATAAGAACAAGAGAAGCCCTTTTGAATCAGGCCACAGCCTATCTAATCCAGCATCCTAGAGATGTGCATGAGTTGGTTTTTTTTTTTAATTTGATTCATATGCAGTTAAGTTCAGGGACAATGACTGGTATTTGCACTACAAGCAGCAACACCAGCCCCAACTCATCTGTGGGCTCTCACAGTGTGGACAGTCAATCCTGAAGCATCTGAACTGCCATAGCAATGGCCACGACAACTTCTGCCATGCACCCTGCCATTGCTATGGTGATAACAATGCAGTGCACATTTGCACAGCCACAGCCATGTTGACCTGCCTCCTCAAAGCTTTGCACCCAGATGGATGCAAATGCTGTTGATGGGGAGCACCCAGTTAAACTGTGGAGTTTTTACTTCTACACAGATAGGGAGGATTGGGGCACAACAGGACACTCTGGGACAGAGGTGGTGGTGTGGCCATACAGATTTTAGAGTGTTCTGAAGTCCCTGTGCCTTATAGAATGATTCTTCAGAGTTAAAAAAAAAACTCCTTAGCATTTGTTGCTGAATAGTCTTTTCCTAGGCATTTTCCTGGGTGTTTGGGTGAGATCTTGCAAGAGTGTGCGCTCACCTGAGAAGCAGCAGGCCTATCACCATCACACCACAGTGTTGATTTTGCTAGATCTGTTGGCAGCCATTGGCACCCTTGACCGTCGAATTCTACTGTCATGCCTTTCTTCCTTAGGCATAACATGAACTCCTCTTGCTTAGTTTATCTCCTTTCTATCTGGTCAATCCTTTGCAGTGAATGTCCAAGGTAACACCTCAGAGGCAGTCCTGTTACCAGTGGGGGTCCCACAGGGTTCAACCCTCAGCCCATTGCTGTTCACTCTTTATACCCGCTCACTTGGTTTATTATTAACAGACTGGGGCTACCAATACCACATGTATGCAGATGACACACAAGTCTTTAAAAGTTTTTACTCCCTTGACCCCCAAGCTTGGGATTCGGTTACGGAAATCCTTTCAAAAATTGCTAAGTGGATGTTAACATATCGTTTGAAATTAAACATAGACAAAACTGAGATTGTGATACTTCAACCAGACCGGCCAAGGTCCCCAATCTCCTGTCCAGACATCCAGCTTCAGGACCAGCTGTTGACCCCTATTTCAGCAGCAACCTTATCGACGATAAATTGTCTTTACGACCATTTATAGAGAAGACAGCAAAAGTCTGTAATTTTCATCTGTTCAACATATGGAAAATCAGGATTGATTGATACAGCCCAGATACTGGTACGAGCTTTAGTAAGCTCAAGGCTTGATTATTGTAACAATCTCCTAGCCGGCCTCCCTAAAAGCTCCCTACTTCCTCTAGTACAAAACTCGGCAGTCAGAATAGTGATGAACTTGCCTAGGTATTTCCATATTTCAGCCCCAAAAAGACCATTGCACTGGCTTTGGATTCAACCTAGGATTCTTTTTAAAGTATTAGTTTTGGCATTTAAGGCCATTAGAGGGCATACTCCAGGTTACCTAGCATCTAAATTGGCTTGGTATACCCCAGCTAGGAACCTGCGGTCAACCAATAAAGCCCTTTTGGTTTTATCTTAAACACACCTTACAACCTCCAGGCTCTGAGCTTTTCAAGACCTGGTTCCACATTTCTGCAATTGTCTACCAGACAATTGGTCAGAAAAGGCGTTAGCCAAATTTCGTTAAGAGTCTGAAGACCTTTCTTTTTAACACCTAAAGAAGTTTAATCTTTGGAATTTCCACACTTACCGCTTGAAATCCAGATTAAGGAAATCCGTTTTTGTGAAATGTGTCTCTAGCAAGATGTGTCTCAAATAGATACGGATCTAAATAAGGCCCCATGCTTCTGCACTTGCTTGGGAAGGACAGATTGCGAGGAACACATTATGCCTTTGCAGTGTGGATGCAGTGCCATAGATTTCCAGATGGATCTGGCCTCCAGGAGGCCATGCTGCCCCAGGAGCCACATGATTGAAGCATTCAGCTTTCAGTCACTGGTCCTTTCCTGCCATGTGTGGACCAATCAGCGGCGTGTCCGAGATCCAGTGCCAGCCTGGCACCGAAGCCTGCTTTTTGTGCATGGAATCGCCACATTCAGACTTGCTGTCCCTCTGCCACTGTAGCTGGGCACCTGCCCGATGCAAAGCCTGTGTGAGAAAGACTTTGTGGCTGGACTGTGCTTCTCCCGCCTCTATCAACATGGCAGCTTCCTGCCGCTGCCTCTCCCAACATGGTGAGTTCCTATCCTGCCCACACATGTTCTCTCTCCCACCCACGTGCAGAAGCGTCCTCCGGTGATGCGGATTTACAATGCAAAGACTGATTAAGAACGGATTATGGGCCTTTCTGCCCAGGCTCTAAAAACGGAATTAGAGCCAGATGTGGGAAGGATTTGGACGTGGCTTCCACAAAGGGAACGGAATTAGGGTCCCTTTGAGGATGCCACGTCTGCACGTCTGCACGCTAAACCGGTTTCTTAAACCGGTTTTGATGCCGAAATCCGACCCAGATGTAAGACCTGAAAAATTAGGTTGTACATCTGGCCTTTTCCCTCAAACCGTTCTGAAGGAAATGCTTCTGAAGCAGCAGGGAGGAAAGCCGGATTGCCGGCGCATGCCCAGCTGTCAAAGAGGAAGAGCGCATGCCACCGGCCTCCGCCATGGTGAGGCCAGCAGCCGGGTTCCCCGTGGTGGCTCCAATGGAGCCAATCGCAGAGGCTGGTGGGTGGGCCAGCTGTCAAACAGAAAGCATGCGCTCTTCGTCTTTGACAGCTGGGCAGGGCCTCTGGAGGCCAGATTGGGGTGAGTGCTGATGCGTCTTCACATGCGGGGCCTCCGAGAATCTGTCTCTGTTTGAGACAGATTCTTTTTTAAAACGTTACACCGGAAAATGGATCTTTTAGATCCATTTTTGGCAGCATGTGCGGAAAGGTCTTACCTTCTTTCAGGTCTTCCCGGAAACCGGTTTTAGCGACTCCTAGACCCCATTAGAGACGGATCTCGTGTGAGCCAGTGCAGAAGCAGACTCCTCAAAGTGTCACTAATGTGTGCTACAATGCGGAAGGCAACTTGGCAAGTTTTTTGTATCTGTCCTTAATCTGTCTTTAATGTGGTATAAGTGGCCAGTGCAGAAAGACCCTTAGTATCCTACCTTTAATTAGTAAAGGAGGATTGGAAACTTACGGTCACAGTCTAGTCTTATTTATTAGCAGATTGATTTGGATATGACATGTCCTAAGTTGTACTGTGAAGTAAAGGTAAGCTCCGCATTTTTAATTTGCTGTCTGGAGGCATCCTAAGAGTGTCTCTGCACGGTAAATACAAACATGTTTGATGATGTTTGCAAATTTAAGGCCTATTTGCACTCAGGCCTCTAGCATGCAATTAGGACAGCCCTGGTACAGACCATAAGCATTTGCAAGAGGCTGTTATGGTACAGACCATAAGCATTTGGAGAAGCGTCCCAGCCTGTATCAGAGCTGTCCTCATTGTGTCTGAGGTGTGGACACCCTTAACCCTGGGCTTACCTGAATCGTTCAGCAAGGAGACCATTCAGATTCTTTCTCCCGGGCTACTCAAGACTCTCATGCTTCCCTCACTGGCCAATGCGAATGGTCAGCCCTGTCCCCCACATGTACAGCCTTAGCACACTACAGCCTTCTGGGTGTAGTGCAAAAAGACCCTTATTCTCTATTCCTTTTCTAATTATTCCTAGCATTAAAATGTTTTTTCCCCCATTGCTGCTGCACACTGGCTTCATGCTGACTTTCCTTCAGCAATGCTTGTTCCTTTATATGTGTACTAATTTTACCTTAATAAATGTACTTAAATAAGTTATTATTTCCCCTCAAGACCTTTCTTAGCATTCCCAATTGCTGTCTTACATTGTCCCTTCCTATTCGCCTCATTTAGGAAGGCCTTCCATTTTCAGAAAGAGTTTTTTCTTGCTTTTAATACCTTCCCATACTGCACTTAGAAGCCACACTGGTGCTCTCTTGGAAGTGTCAGTGCTTCCCCCCTTTTAAGTAGGCATTAAACTGAGCCTCCATTATTGTGGTAATAAACAATCTCCAAGTATTTTGGAATGATTGGACTCTTACTTTTTCCTCTCAATTTCCTTTTTACTAGTTTATTTTTTTAGTTTTGGAAATGTTTCATTTATGACTGTATTCCATTTTTCCATCTTAGATTTTATTGGTAACTTATCTATATTTATTTGAATGTTATCACATTGTGGTCACTGTTCCATGTTGGGTTAATTACAGTTTCATTTCTACCAGATCAAGGGTGTTTGTATCCCACTCTGGGTGCATTCACACTTTGCTTCCCATCACTGGAAGACAAAGCACTAGATTAGAGATGTGCACGAATGTTTTTTTCACTTTCTATTCAAATTGAATCAAATACCCGAAAATGGCCATTACACCGTCTTACTCCTTGCTTGGAAAAGCCCAGGAAATGGCAGCAGCATGTGAATAGCATGCCTCTGCATTAATAATACTGCTATTTGTGTACTTCTATTCTTAATCCAGGGAAGTTGCTATACTTGTAAGATTTTCTCTCCGACTGTTTGGATTCCACCTAAGATATTACGAAAATATGCAGCGATCAAGACTGAATCACTGTCTCATCTGATTAACACTGGGATTAATTATTTAACCAGTTTTAGTACACTTCATCTCCATAATGATCGCCAAGGCAGACAGCGCTATAATAACTTGATGTTCCACAACAGCGAAAAGCCTTTGCCCCAAGGCCCTTGATTTGTTGTACAATGCAGATAACCATTTATCATAGTCACCTGTCCGCCAACAGTGCTCCAGTATAAGTTAAAAGATCAGAGATAAGGACCCTGCTGTCAGGGTCTCCCAGTTACTGAAAGCTCTGTCTCTGAACACATGGAAAACTTATCAATGTTTCACTTCGGAAGTGAATTGAAAAACAGACTAAAGTGTTATTTTTCTAGCAGCTTAACAGTTAATCTCCAGGTTTCAGAAGAAGAGAGACAGGTAAGATAAAAGAAATCTATGTTATCTTCCAGTTTTAATCAAGCAAGGGGGGTGGGTGAGATCTAAAATTAAAAAGAAGTTTATACAGAATTGGATTAAACTCTCCACTTTTCTGTTTGCCTAACAGAAGTCTGCAGTGTTATTTATACATTGGCCAAAGACATTGTCCATCACCCCAAAAGAGGGCACTTAATGAGTTCTTTCTTCAGCCACCCAGAGGGATCCATCTATAGTTGTCAACTGAAGACATTATATGTTCCATGTTACCTGGAAGGGGATGAAAAATACGAGGTAAGTTTCTTTCAAGGAGTGTTTTTGCACTTGGCAAGAAGGCAAAGATGGTGGGAACTCCTGAATGGTTCATCCACATTGTGCAGAGCTGTATCTTAACCAGATGTAAGTCTAGGTTTTCAGGAGTTCCTCCTACATATGTAAATGTAGAGCAATTAAAACTGCTCTACATCTATTCCATCTGCCTCCCAGCATGGCTCTATTCACAGTTCTCGGGCCTGGGGAGGGTGGCTAGTACTGTGTGACACCATCACCACAACAGCACCATGAAGGCAAGTTGGTGCCTTTGCCAGGGCTCTGCAGTCACCTCCATAATGGAGGAAATTTGCACCTTGCCAGCACTGGTGAAGTTAGGGATAGATCCGGCATCCCAAAGTGCGGACGGTAGATCTATCTCCCATCTCTAATACCCCAGGAGGTTTTCTCACTGAAGTGAAGGCTCAAAAACACCCAAGAACTACTCTTTGAGTCTTGGATCCACTGCTGGATTCAACTTCAGAGGACAGAACTCAGTTCTCCCTGTTACAACCCTGGGAGAAGTTACATTCAGGTAGAAAGAAAGAAAGAAAGAAAGAAAGAAAGAAAGAAAGAAAGAAAGAAAGAAAGAAAGAAAGAAAGAAAGAAAGAAAGAAAGAAAGAAAGAAAGAAAGAAAGAAAGAAAGAAAGAAAGAAAGAAAGAAAGAAAGAAAGAAAGAAAGAATTATCTATGGCTGTGTCCATCCAGGGTCTAAAATGCAGCTATGTAAAGATTGCCACTCATATGTGTGGCAATTGAAACATAGCCCTTTGAAAAAGGGGTGTAATCCCATGTTAAGACTATTCAGCAAAAATCAGTTCCTACTCCGGGTTTTCACTAAATGATAGAGGCTTTTCTGTTTGGATGCTTTCTCCCACAATCTTTGGCTTGGAAGTGGTGACTACATATATTCAGAGGCAAAACCAGGCCAAAATGCCCTCTGTGCAAGTGTGGGGACTAACATTTATGCGCTATTTAGTATTTCATGCTATGAAAATACCCAGATGGACACAGCACACAATTTCAAGAGCAAGCAATAAGACAGATAAGGAGCTACCCTTGCCCTTGGACAGCAAAAGGTGGCTGTAGAATCTAAACAAGGAGCATTTCTGCACTTGCTTTCCCGTCTGTTGGAAGGGAAAGGTGCATTAGAGACAAATGTGTGCTAGTGTTCATGCTTAAGAACATAAGAACATAAGAGAAGCCTTGCTGGATCAGGCCACAGCCCATCTAGTCCAGCACCCTGTCGCACACAGTGGCCCACCAAATGCTCATGGGCATCTCAAGCAGAGACAAGGACAAACCTTCCCCTGCTCTCGAGTCCCAGCAGATGGCCCTAGAAGCGCCCCATTTCCTCCCCCCCCCTCAGCCTGAAAGATGCACCTAGGCATTCGTTCTAGTAGCCATTGATACATCTGTCATCCATAAATTTGTCTAACCCTACCTTAAAGCCATCCAGACTGGTAGCTGTCTCCACCTCTTCTGGCAGCACATTCCATAGGCCGATGACCCTCTGTGTGAAGAAATACTTCCCCCTGTCAGACCTTACGCTCCTACCCATCAGCTTCATAGAGTGCTTAGGTATGCTAATACCCAATAGCCTAGCCCTAATGCAACTGGAGACTTACCTGTGTCCAGTCATGCATCCGATCCTCCACAGAGCACTGCCATTTTGATTTGGGGTGCCCTGTTCAACTACGCCTGCACCATTGTCACCGTGATAATGATACTCTGTGCATGCACAGTCATGTCAGCCGTCGTCTGAGGTGCCAGCGTGTTTGTGTGGCACCTCAGATGACCCCCCCCCCCTTGCACCAGAAACAGTGCAGATGGTCGCCACTGGATGCTCCAGGTAAGTTTGTGGTTGCTATAGGTAAATATTATTTTGTGTGTGGAGCATGATTTCATGCACCACCGCTAGTTTATAATTAGTTAACATCTGGGCAGGCAGGCGCCATGTCTCCTGCAAGTGCAGATGCACTGTCCAGGTGTTAACTAACTATAAACTAAGAGGCCAAGCGTGAAGTGGCCTCTGATCTTGCATTTTCCTTTCATTGTCTGGAGTAAGTCTATGCCAAAATGACTCATCATGGATACTGGTAAGCAGTAGCAATTAGTGCAGGAGGTACAGAGAGAAGCTCCTCTCCATTATACGGTGCCAGCAAATATTTCCTTGATCCATCCTAGATAGGTCAGATCAAAGGAAGGTTTGCTTGCACATAGTAAGTTTCAAACAAAGCCTAGACATGCAGCAGGGGGACAATTTTCCACCTGGCCTCATGCCCTACTGGCTGCTACTGCAGTTAGGTATATCTACTGATAGTGGACTGCTGCTGCAGCTGCTGCCACCTAAGGATGCAAAAATGAAAGAACAACTTTTGTTTCCTGCTTATAACTTGACTTTGTAATTAGCTACCGATTTGTCCAATATTTTTGTAACTTGAAATTGTACATTATGAACATGTGTGCATTTGCACTCATGTGAACCTTTTATTTACACAAAGCCAAGCACACGATATTGCACGCATTTGAGGGTTGCTTTGTCCCAGTGACAACGTGTTCCTCTGCATTTGTGCATATTCATTGTATATACACACACATCTCATGTACAGAAGCAGCAGTGAATCTCCTTGATCAGGCGTTGAAATCTCCACCTCCTCCCTAGAGAGAACTCGACTTCCGACTGCGATTGTAGAAGTCCCTGCTGCAGTGATACAGTACAATGATGAGGCATTCTTTGCCTTGTAAAGTGAATGTTTGCATCCGAACATAAATTTTGTTCTGGTACGATAACAACTGATGCCTCCCTGGGCAGTTAAGTGGAACATATGATTTGAACCGGATGAATTTCCAATGCGAGCTTGACGTATACAGATGTTAGCATGTCGCTCATGGGGAATACAGATTACAGATTATTCTGCTTGAGCGCAAGAATAATGAGAAACTCACTCCTGCCTGAAGCATAGCTGTTTTGCGGAAAATTTCATGAATGAAGGGAAACATGGAAGTTGTCTTGAAATCAAGCTTTTTATCTTTTTGCCCTTGGTGAGCATGAAGCCTTAATGGGTTCAGCTTACATATGCTTACTCTTTCTCCCTCTCTCTGCATTTTTATCCCTTCTGTTCAGATGCCTCTAGACAGGGTGTAAAATCCAGGATTTCC
This sequence comes from Aspidoscelis tigris stejnegeri, assembly GCA_023333525.1. Lineage (NCBI taxonomy): Eukaryota > Metazoa > Chordata > Lepidosauria > Squamata > Teiidae > Aspidoscelis > Aspidoscelis tigris. The sequence continues at coordinate 29,027,809 of JALMGA010000002.1, forward strand.
CCAGGGTTACCCCGGGGCTAATTGGGATTAATACACATGTCTATGGCAATCTCAACATAGCTCTGGGATGTTTGGGTGATATCCCACTATAATGTTATTGTGGGAAAATTCCCAAACTGGATTTTACTTACCTGTCTGGATGCTTGCTTGCACAATCTGCACATCTGTGCAAGTGCAGGACCAAACTAAACCAATAATGGCAGCCCACATGTGGGTGAGGCAGCAATTGTGCACTTCCAGGTATGAAATGCCTTGACATTCACATTGCATTATTGCATAAGTGAGCACCCATGCTGCTGCCCTGCCATTTGGGTAACACTTGATTATTTTGGAAGTGCTTTACTCCAGGATATTGTGACCTAGCCCAATAAACAAAGAACATTTCAAGGCGGCCAAAGTTTTAAAAGGCTCTTTAGAGCAGCTTACAATACATATCGCTAGAGATCCATTCCTGCTTTCAAGCTTACAATTTAGTGAAATAAAAGTGCTAATTTCACGTTGGCTAAGAGTGATCTTTAAAAAAAGAAGAAATGACTCTGACTTCCTTCTTATCAATTTCCTCTTAACAAGAGAACCTAATTACTGTGAAAAGAAGCTAGGATAGTTTGAGTCGGTTACAATTGCTCAGTGGAGCAATCGTCTACATCAAAATGGGTAAACAATAACATGAGATCACTGTAACCTGAATCTTTTCCATTAAAATTAATGAGAGTGAAAATGATTTATGACTAACGATACCAGACTTCTTGGACCAAAAAGGGTCAAATTAAACGGGGGGGGGGGGGATTCATGTGCACAGCTCTTTGCTTCTAAAGCCTTTTGCATTTTCTAATCCCCATCCTTCATTTTCTCCCAGGCTCAAAAAGAGAAGCAGTTTTCCTTATTTGTTTTGCATTTGAGATCTCAGCATACATGGCTTAAACAATTTTTCAGACATTGATTTATTTAAAACTACTCCTAGGGTGCCTTTCACGACAAAGCCCAGATAAGGAAATTTACATAAAAAACACAATAGAGAATTATAGAACCCTGTTTTAATAAATCATTTAAAATAGCAGCTTTTTAATAAAAAAAAAATCACAATGCAAACCGGCTTTCCATATAAAAGTAATCAATCCATTAGAAAAGCAATTTAGAATCAGCAGTATTATTAACATCAAACAATTAGAAACTCAGCCAAGCTTCCCAGCTAGAAGGAACACAAAACAAAGGGGTTTTCAGGATCCTTTGCAAAGCCAGGACTGAAAGAGGCCACATGTCCATTTCATATCAGAGATGTCTTCAGCAGCCCCCCACCCAAAGTGATCAGCCGCCAATTCCTGTCCCAACTGAAACATCTACAGTATGTTGCCTATGCCCTGGAGTCCATCAAAGCACCTAAAGGTCAATGCATGAGGAGTAACACACAAGCTGCTACTTTGGACATTGATAGGGCCCCTCACCATGGGGAAAGGGACCATGGTCAGCCCATCAAGATGCTGCTGCACAGTGAGACCATGGGTGTTTTTCCACTGCATCCCTTAGATCTGGATCTAAGGAATGGGTACATTTCTTAATCCGGATCTAGTAGATCCGGATTAAGGGAAGCACCCAATGTGTTTCCACAGGAGGTGCAGCACCCATTAGAAATGGGTGCTAACACCCCTGCTTTGCACCCATCTGGGGAATCCGGATCGACCCACAAGGGGTTGGTCCATTACTCCAGGTGTTTTGGGGGGCAGGGACATGCAGTCTTCGAAGCAACTTCGAAGTGATTTTGAAGTGACTTCGAAGTGACTTCGAAGTGAATGTGAAGTCAACTTCGAAGTGACTTCAAAGCCAATGTTGGGGGGGGGGTCAAAAGTGCACCCCCTCCCCCTAGCCTCCTTTGGACCCCATTGCCTGTTTCCAGTGGAAACAAGCTCCCTTTAATCTGGATTTTCTGGCAACAATCGGGTTCAAAATGGGTGCCGTAGTGGAAATGGGATCATCCGGCTCACAGCCCAAAGGTACAAAAATGGGTGCAAAAATGGGTCAATTGACAGTGGAAAAACACCCAAGGATGAAGGAGGTGTCTCCCCCCCCCCCCCAGTTGCTTCCCATGGAGCTAACCATATATGCAAAGTGTCTGGTACTTTTTTAGAGGGGCAGGGGGAACAAGTGAAATGTGGAATAGATATAGAATAAACAAAATGGGGTGGCATCCATTGGAGATCCAAAAATATCTGTATACAAAGAGATGTTCTAAATAATTATTTCCCACAGTCTAGATACCACATTTGACTCAATATTTTATAGAATTTCAGCTATAACTATGATTGCATAAGTGGTAGGCATTCGTATTTATATTTGCACCTTTAGCCATCATGGGGGCCCAGCAGCTGAGATGCTTCACCAGGCTGCCCCAAGGGTAAGTGGAGATGTAACCAGAGATTAGCTATCCTGAGGGCCTGATTAGCGTGCCTAATAGGGATGTGTTTTTTGGCATTCGTAACAAATTGAATGTTAGAATATTCGTATTCATTTGCATAGACTCGTTCTAATGTGGTAAAATTCTATTTAATGCTAATATATTTGTACAAATTAGTACAAATATTTGATATGAACAAATACATATCGGATATTTTTATTTATTTATATTTATATCCTGCCCCATACCCGAAGGTCTTAGGGCGGGTAACAGCTTTTAAAATCCAACATATCAAAAACAATAAACAAAACAAAAACAAAACCACCCATATTAAAATTTAAAACCAACACATTAAAATCAGCACAGTATCAATTAAAACAGTAGCGTGTGCAGTGGGGGGCAAACATAGCCAGCATCTAGCAAAAGGCCTCAGTGAAGAGATGCGTCTTCACCGCCTTCCTGAACCTAATCAGAGAAGGAGCTTGATGCACCTCAAGAGGGAGACTGTTCTATAGCCTAGGGGCCATAACTGAGAAGTCCCTTTCCCGGGTGCCCAGCAGTCTCATTTCTGAAGGTGATTGGACAACCAGGAGGGCCTCCCCTCCAGATCTTAGGGCATGGGCAGGTTGATATGGAAGAAGGCGTTCCTTTAGATATGAATGAATACATATCCTATGTGAATGAAAATGTATCCAGCACATATCCGAGATACGTATCTGATACATATCCCATAACAAAACCATCAAATGCCCTCAATCCATGTCGAATGCACTCTAGATCCGTTGCAGATGTGACTGGTGCAGTTGCTTTCCCACCTTCCCACTTTAAAAAACAAATGTCCAAACTATTAATACGAATGTCTGGAAACATTCGTGCTCATACAAATGTCAATGTATGAATATTGTAACATTCGATTTGTGTATGAACGTCTGAGTTCATCCAAATTTGTACGAATAATGAATGCTATGAATATTCATGCACATCCCTAAATGCTGCCACAGCCAATGTTTTAGGCTTACAGAAAGTCTGAGATGGGTTTGTTCACACATCAATCTGCCCTTCCCTCTCTCTTGAACATTCTGTGCTAGAAAAGGTGGATTAGAGAAGGCTTGGGAACACAAGGGCCACACACTGTCTCTCTGAGGTGCTCCTTATGTTAGAACAGTGTTTCCCAAACTTTTGACATATGTGTACCCCTTCTATAATTTTCGTAACGCTGAGTACCCCTCATAAAAAACATTAGGGATAAAAATTGTATTTTATAAAAATAATCAAAATCAGTGGAACTTACTAAAGCATGATAACAAGCGCCCAGAACTAACTATTAAAGAAGTAAGTTGTCTCTGTAACAAAGTGCAGTATATTCACGCCGTGTCACGCCTCACAAGACCGTTAGATAACACTGCAATTCTCCAGCGTTTAAACAGCTCCGTGGCTCAACGTCAACTGTTAATGTTCCTGCAGTTTAAAAATGGCCGAACCTGAGCTGCGTGAAGGATGCGCAGAAGTTCCTGCCATAATGAGTTGCGATACGATGTATGATAACCCCAGTTCCCATGTAAAAACTGCGATACGCACCTATTTCTTTCCTTGTTCTGTGGGTACAGCTAAGCATGGTGCAGTGGATATTCCCACATGATCCCCACCAAACTCCGGTGCAACGCGTACCCCCACCAAACTCTTCCCGTACCCCTGGGGGTACCCGTACCACACTTTGGGAAACGCTGTGTTAGAATATAGCAGAATCAGTAATGCAACTACAGTTAGAAACAATATCATTTTAATGTTAAAGATTTTTAGCTGTCAACATTCTGAAACTTAATGTAATATCCGTCTTCATGCTGAAGGCATAATTACAGGATGTGAGACATTCAGCCACAATAAAAGAAACTGCGTTGGGGTGGGGCTGAGATATAATCTTTACCTTGGTTAGTTTTTTCTAAGAATTATAGCCTGTTGCTGCCAATTATTATTTGTTTTGAAACATCCTCTGTTATTTACTTTTTCACCTCAGATATCTTTTATAAAACCCATATTTTGATTTAGTACCTAATGATGGACAGAGTATTAGGCTTCAATGCCAGGTGTGACATGGCCTTCCTCTTTTTCTGCCACCACCCAGTGTTACCCATGTCAGTGCCATTGGGGGGATTTTTTCATTTCCCATCCATAGAACATGGTCCGCAAATCACAGTAATTTTTTGGCAATGATTTTTATGCAAGCTACACAGACTACTTCTTTTCAGGACTTCTTCATTTTTGATGTGGATTTTGGTAAGTTATTTTAAAGATCCATCTCAGGCACCGTTGATTGAAAACATTAAGTTTATGTGCTGAGTTTGCTGACATTTCCCAGGTTTTGCATGCATATGTAGCCATTGGTGAAATGATAGATGCATAGAGCTATAGCTTAATGGACATGGTGATTGGAGTTAACAGCCATATTTGGCACATTCGTCAGAAGGCTGTAGAGGCTTTCACAATTCTGACATGGATATCAGCATCTGTGTCTCCAATATTGCAGATGAGATTGCCGAGTTATGTAAAGTGATCAACGTCTTCTAGCTCATGCTATTGCACTGCAATTCGGTCAGCTACATGTCCAACATCTTAGAGATGTGCATGGATGTTTTTTGACATTCAATTTGAACCTAATACCCAAAAATCTGATTCAATTCAAATCTTTTAAATTCAAATTTAACAAGATTAAATTCGTATTTACCAAATTCGAATCTATTCGTTCAAATTTTTAATTCGAATCTGCATATAAGAATGTCAAAAACATTCGTATATGCATGTACACATCTTCCCCACATCTGTACACATCCGTACATGTCTGTATGGATCCCGTAGCTATCCCTTATCCAACCCATTTTTGTCCCATACGGATCCATACAAATGTGTACGGATGTGGGAAAGATGCGGTTGTTCAAATACACATTATGTACGAACCTGTCCACATACAAATGTCCAGATAATTCAAATGAATAGATCAGAAATTTGAAATTCGATTTGAAGGTTTACATTGGAATTTTGGGACATTCTATTCAAGTTTGAATGTCAAAATTCAGCACATTTTATCAGATTTTGAATGCCTACAAATATTCGTGCACATGCCTACACCATTTATATGCATCATCTTTGTCTTGTCTGTACTTATTTGCAGCCCTACAAGACTGTGCATTCCTATCTAGCTCAGTGCTCATCTGTTGTAAACTTGCTGTTGTTTCTGCTAGAAGGGCAATATCATCTGTGAAATCTAGGTCTATAAGGTGGGATTGTTCATTGCATTGGATGCCCATGCTATAACCACCCATTGCCTTTCTCATAACAAAATTCATGGATGTAACCTGGGAGCAAGCTGAAAATCTGGCTGCTGACAAGTGTTCAACAACTTGCTCTGTTCCTTGTCTACCAGCAAGAGACCCAGAGGTATGTATGTGCCCTCTTTAAAATCTGCACTTCTGAGGCTTTGGGCTCATGAGACAGAGCAAGGTCCAGACTAAAGGGAGGACTTAATCTGGATCTCTGGTGGACCAACTTAATCAGGTCTACCAGAGGGATGAGCATGGCCTTATCAAAAATATGGGAGTACTGTGGAACACATGCCTCCATGTTCTAGGACTTCTGGGGGTGTTTTTCAGTAATGTGCCATAATGCACCACCAAAAAGCACACCACACAGGCCCCAAGGGGTGCAGCCTCAGAGCTCATGTGAGCTCTTCATCTGTGTGGCACATAGACAGCACTGATCCAAACCATACCATACCATACCATACCATACCATGATTCGATTCTGTAAACCAGGCTAATCCAAACCCACTGATTTGGATCCCCTGCAGGTAAGGACCTAAGATAAATTAAATGAATCTACCAGTGATCCAGACTAAGGTCTATGGATCTATGAGGCTGAGAAGTGTAGTACACAGACCCTGTGTCCATACTAAGGATCCATGCAGATAGGGTTGTAATTAAGGAAATGTTTGGATCACATAAAAATACTTTGTAAGCCAGTGTATCTTCTTGGACTGTATTTCAAATACAGTATTCTGGTGTTTTTTTACTGAAACTGATTTAACCACTTCACCATGTTGCTGTTGACTATTAAAGAGGACTTTTCTAAAACAATAAAGTCATTTAACAGTAAGGCTTAAGTTTTATGATCAGAATATATTTTCTACAGTAGTAAAGATCTGACACATAATGCTTCTTTACAGTATTTCATATTGCAAAAATTTGAAAGATATTGTTAGAATATTGCACTTCTCATTCCCATATTACCATAGAAGGCATAATCAGCAGACTAGGAAAACAAAGACAGGATGAGTTTTGAGTTTGCCAGACTCATTGCTGCTGGACTCTCACTCGTTCTCTTTCTTTCCGTCCAAGTGTTCAAGGACAGAATGTATAATATTTGTCTCCCCACACCCACAACTCTTTCATTCTGTCTCCAATCTGACTTTTTTGTTTTGCCTAACAGTTTGCTTCTGAAGAATAGGGCATCCTCCAAAATACTTTTTATTTTCCACTTAAAGCCAGAAGATGAGCTAAGCCAAAAAAGTGTAAGTAGGCCGCTTGCTCAGCTGGGCCCCCCGTTCCTTCCTCTGCCCATAGCATTTTCCCTCACAGAGGGCTAAGCACAGAAGCATTTATTTGAGGAACGTGTCATTTTGATTGCCTTTTATTATTTTGGCAACCAGCCTCAATGGGCTACAGCTTTCTTCTGTTCTTCTTGGGCGGACGCTGCCCCCACTCTCAGCAGCTGCCAGTTGCCTCAGTTCTGTTTACTGCATTAACAATCATCCCAGGGAAAGTTTTTTCTCACACCTCTCTCACTTCTTCCCTCCTTCTCTCACCACTGAAGGACAGGAGAGCAGCTTTAAGGGCAAGGAAGACAGGCAGAGAAGAAGTAGGACACAAAACCCCAGACAGCCTTGCCCGGGAGCAAGTTTCATATAAAACAGGATAAGGATATGTAGAAAGATCAGAGACCTTTTCATGTGAGGGGGTTTGGAACGTGTGTAGAACATGTTGGGACAGAGCATTTGCTCTTCAGGGGTAGCTGGATCCATTCCGAGCCGCCCGAGCCATCCCAACGTGTCTACACACGTTTGAGTTTCAGAGGACAAAAAAGTGCTTTGAAACCACCCCAGCACGTTCAGCCCATCCTGACGCATTCCCAGCCGTACCGGAGAGAAAGCATTCACACGCTATCCCTATGTGACAGCTGGGCCCTGCCCCCAGGCTGCCCCAATTGGTTCCCTTCGAGCCAGAAGTGGGCAACCCAGGAGCCTCCCTTCCCTGCACTCTTGCTCACTCTTGGGGCCCAGATCAGGCTCCTAGGGCCAGGGTGACCCCCACCCCCCACCCCAGGGGTGCACACACATAAACGGGGCTTACCTGTAACTAAGGCAAGGAGGCCTGCCACATTTTGCACCTCCGTGCTGGGCAGTCCCTGATTGGTCAGGGACCTGCCTGGCTTCAACTGGCCATCTGTGCAGGTGCGGGTCCCTGACCAATTAGGGAACATGTGGCGCGCAGGCGCAAAACTCGGCAGGCCTCCTCACCTTAGTTACTGTCCAGCGCCAAACAGGTAAGCCCTGTTCACGCACGCACACCCCTAGGGAGGGGGTCCCCTGGCCCTAGGAGCCCAGTCTTGGCCCCAGGAGCAAGTGAGAGTGCAGGGAAGGCATCCAACAGGCCTCCTGCCCTGGGTGTTGCCTTACCCAATGGCAGGAGGCCGGGGGAGGAGCATGCCGCCCACATCCTGGCCTTTGCAGGCTAGAACAGGCAAGAACACTTTCTCCATTCACATGGAGGGAAGCAAGAAACGCATGTAGATGTGTTCCTGCCTCCCTCCGTGTGAATGGAGAAAGCATTCCCGCGCATCTTAGCATTCTTCGCTACAGCCGTTTCGGCTGTAGTGCGAAGAGACCTCTATTTGCATCAACCCAAGCAAACTCCCTTTTTTCTTCTGAGGCTTCTCCTCCATCTCCTGATCCCCCAGATGGCCAAAAAAGCAGCTGGAGACTGGAGTATTGGGAATCAAACCTCCCCCTCCTCTTCCTCCAACTTCCTTGCCCCACACAACCTGGTAATCCTCCGAAAGAAAGTAGAAAGTGAGGAAATGGTCCTGGGCCTCCTCCACCTGCCCTTTTTCCTCTGTCACTATCACCGGCTGCCTCACAACCGTCTTTCAAGCAATTCTCTCACCAATGGAAACCAGAGGATCATGATGACCTGGGACACTCCAGGATGGAGATGCAGCCTACAGTATGTGGACAGAGTCATTTATCTGCACAACCACGTGGCTTATCCCTATTCATTCATATATGTGATTTCTTGGATGGAAGCAAAAGAGCCATCCTTAATTTCCAAGCAAACTTGTTAACTTGGATAAAATGACTTTAAACTGTCTAGTGAAGAAGAAGAATGTTAGGGCAACCACCACCACCACAACAAGCCTTAGTGTATCAGCCTGGTACTAGAGAAGCTTTGTGACCACACTAGCTGAGTGCTGGGACTGAAAGATCTGCATGTCCCTGTGTGCCACAGGAGGCAATGTTCATCCATGGTTTGGGGTGGCTGCATAGACTCCATGCTTGGCACAGAATCAACACCTGAGAGTGTTCTAGCCAGGCGTTGCTTTAATGCAGTCACTGTATGTCGGACTCCTAACTGGTAGTCTCCTACATGAAGCCAGCTAGTTTCACCTCCCTTTCTGAGCTCTCACAGCCCCACCTACCTCACAGAATATCTGTTGTGGGGACAAGAGAATGTTTGCCAGACACTTTGAGTCCCCTTAAGGGTGAGAAGTGGTAAATAAAAGCCAACTCGTTGTTTTCTTTCTCATTCATGCCACAACTGTGTGGACAACCACCAGTAGCAACAGTCTAACCCCTGTTCTGGTGCTTGGTTAAATTTTGGCAAGCTCTGGAAGATGGGCCACTTCCAGGACTCTTTTCAGAGACACATGGATATGTCCCTGCCCTGCAGCTTCATGACCAGGAAACTTTTGTTCCCTGGCCTACAAAGGAGACAGGGGTGGCAAGCCATCAAGCAGACAGCCTTTACTGCACCCTGCGCTGCCTGCACATTCCTGGCCCAGAACACTTGATCTCCACAGCTTGTGCCTATGGCATGCAAGCCGATCTTGCAAAATGTCCATATCACTCTCACTGGAATTCTGGCCAGAAGAGATATCTTGTGTCTCTCTGCCCAAGAACCACAAATAAAATATCATATTAGAAGGTGTAGGCAGTCACAGCTAGAAGGACAATTTTGTCAAATCAGTGTTTCACAGTTCCTGGACTAATACACAATTATCATTCAGCAACTGTAAATATAGAATAACTGTTTGGTCTGCTGCATGGATTGCCACTACAAACCATGCCAAGTTTTATACACTCTTATCCACATTCTTTTTGTTTCCTACCCTCCCAAAGTAAGCATCCCTGTATGTTGTGCGCTTTATTCATAGTAGAGTTGTTTCAACCCCTCAGTTATTTTGGTTGCTTTTTTTTTTCCTTTGGTAGCTTTTTCAGTTTTGCAATATCTTTATTAAAGCGTGCCAACCAGAACTAGGAACAATAATCCAAGTGCAGTTGCCTCATTGATTCATGAAGTGCTGTTTTAGTACTGACAATTTTAGTTTCAATCCCCTTTCCAGTGATTTTTAATGTGGATTTTTACTCTTTAATAGCTGCTTCTACTGGATCAGCATTTTAATTACACTCTCTACTAGGGTTGTGCACGAATACAATTTTTGGGATTCAAATATTCAAAAATTCAAATCGATTTGAATATTTAAAATGCAAAGTATTCACATTCGAATCTATTTGAATCTATTTGTGTGAATTTTTGATCCGTATTTGGAAATACGAATGTCGACAACATTGATATGTGCCCGTACGCATCCATACACATCCTGTATTTATCCCACAAGCATCCTGTTTTCATCGTGCATGGATCCATACAAATACGTACAGATGCAGGAAGGATGCATACAGGCAAGTATGCATCATGTACAGATCCACACACGTACAAATGTCTGAATAATTCGTACGAATGTTTCAAAAATTCAAAATTCATTCAAATGTTTAAATTTGAATTTATAGACATTTAATTAGAATTCTAATGTCCAAATCTGAATGAATTAAATTGAATTTTGAATGTTTTGAATATTTGTGCATATTCCTACTCTCTACCTTGACTCCAAAGTCACTTTTAAATCAGGTGTCACAGGCCTAGGCCCACGAGTATGTTCTGGTTAGATTTGTCCTTAATGTTAGACTTAAACTTGATAAGATCTGGGCCTCTTCAGCCTTGAAATGCAATTTTTGAAATATATAAAAACATGCAAGGTGTAGAAAAGGTGGATATAGAAAAAAATATTTTCTTTACTGCATAACACTAGAACCAGAGGGAACTCTATGAAGCTGATGGGCAGGAGAGTTAGGATCGACAAAGAGAAGTCATTGATCACACAGAGAGTCATTGATGTATGGAATTTACTACAAGAAGAGCTGGTGATAGGAACCAGCCCAAATAACTTTAGGAAAGGATTAGATACATTAGTAGAGGACAGGTGTGTCAATGGTTACTAGAATGGATGCCTAAATATTGCCTCCACATTGGAGAGGCTGCCAGAATGCTTCTAAAAGGCCATTTGCAGGGAGCCAAGAGCAGGTGAAGATTTTGTCTTTTTCTGCTTGAAAATGCCCAGAAGCAACTGGGAGATCACTCGTGAGACAGGAGGCTGGACTAGATGAGCTGTTCTGATCTAGCATGGCTACTCTTATGTTCTTATGAAAAGATACTCATTTCCTGTGCTTAGATACATATTTCTGGAGCTTCTGTTCAATCTGATGGAAGCCAATCATGGCAGCGAGGAGGCAGGACTTCCACTTTCGGAGGCAGTGGCGTGGACTGGTAAACAGGAGAACCATTCACATTTCTGGCCAGTAAGGGACTCTTTGGGTAAGCTTTCCTCTAGGCAAATGCAAATGGTCCATCTGTACCTGAAGTTTACTGGCCTTAGTTTATAGCAGACTAATCAGGGAAGTGCAGAAAGGCTTCTGGTGGTCAATGCCTTTGTTTAGCAGATTCAAGAGGCTCAGTTATGACAGTATCTTTGTATTTCCTTGGTAGTTGTGATCCTTTCTTATTCTTTATACCCATACAGTTGTGTCAGTTTACTGAAGAGTTTGTCTTTTATTTTGGCTTTCAGTCTTAGCTTCCAACAGCCTTATTAACTGGGGTCATTTTTTAGCAGGCATAACTCTATTTTTCTTTCTCTCAGGTAGGATAGGTGGGTGAAGCTTAAAAGATCTTGCCTACAAACCCCTTTTAGGAGGAATTTGTGTTTACCCACGGCACTATACTGTAATATATACTGATATATTACAGTATCACCAGATTGTGTTTTTCAGTCACCCTATTGTGTTTTTCAGCTGTTTTAGGCAATATAAAAAATAATGGCTAATGTTAGGCACAACTGCAACATAAACCATATTTTACATGCATGGCTCATTTTTCATACTAATTAATTATAATTATCTTGGTAAACCATGAGTGGTGATGTTCTTCCCAAAAGAAGAATTTGTACATCCAAATATCAGAAAGGCTGTAATAATTTGGCATTAATTGTCAATTTAACATGCTCTTTACACAAGAGAGCAGCCATTATGGGAAAAGCTTTGATTCCTTGTCTGAGAAATACTTCAAATCTGCATTTCAGCTGTTACTAGAACTGATGAGCTTCTTTTACCTCAGAGTTGGCAACTTTATATGATCAGTATAATTTAGGCCTGCTTACTCTGAATAGTGACAGCAGCAGACTGTAATTATGGGATGTGGAAGGTAAGGAAACCGTATGATTGAGAACCTCACTTTTGCCTGCCTAGACCAGGGTCTGATCTGGTCTTTGGTCCTCCCACTGCATTACCACTCAACCACCATGCAAAGTGTGCCCAATCTGGGGCATGGGAAAAAAGAAACCATTGACAGTCATTTGGAATCCCCATACAGAGAACTGTCTGAGTGGAAAGCCAGCCTCTTCTTCTGCACTACTGGAGGGATTGCCTGATGGCCACCTGTCCCTGGGCCACCTTTGGGTGCTGCATAGGGAACTGATCCATCATTCCATGCCCTCCCCTCAGGATGGTCACAGCTGACTTTGGGCTCACATGGCACTGCTACCCACCATGCAAAGGGTGCTCAATCTAGGGCAAGGATCATGACGCTTTGAATCCCCATCTAGGGAACAGAGGGATAGGCGAAAAAGCTTGCAGCATGGATGGACAAAGTATCAAAATCATCTGTGTCCCATGGCCTTGCACTTCAATGTCACGCTGCAGCACTCATGTGCAAAGCCAAGATCATGTACATGCTTGGCGCTTGGTGGTGGCATTCAATATATAGAAAAGAAAAGGGAAATGGGTGGGATGGATGGCAAGGACAGGGGGCTGCCCTTCCTGAGAATGAAATCCCACCCATTTAATGCCACACCAATAATGACGCTAGGGACTGGACAGAAGGATTTGGGGGGGGGACAACAGTCCAAAAGGCATGAACTCCCTGAAAAATCCTGTACCATTCCCATTGGAAAATAATAAAGTGGGCGGATTTTAGTGATTTAGTCCTCATCAAGTCCAGGAATAAAAATTTTATAGGAACAGACAGTTCCCAAAATGGTCTGGAAACTGATTTTTTTCTTGAATGGGAATGCAGCCAGTATTGCGCTATTTAGCAATATTCTGGAGTATCATACTTCTGGAATTATAGCTTGTTGCCCAGATGGCAGTGCAGCAATGCAGGGAATGTGGGGGCACTAATCCATCTCTGTGATGGTGTGACATATATGTCCAAGTATTTCATGATGCAGTGTGTTATCGCACCCCACGCACAAGCACAACCATAATCTTTGGCCTTGTTCAGCCCTACACATATGTAGTGACCACTCCCAAGATGTTTGATTGCATGAGCAGCTATCCAGACAGGTAAGTGGTCTTGCTTTTTATGGGAGTTGATTATTCTGCAATAACATTATTATGGGATATCACCCCAATATCTGGGCATTATGCTGAGATTGCCATGGATACCTGTGGCAATTCTCATTTAGCTCCAGGATAATCCCAGATTTTACATAAGAACATAAGAACATAAGAGAAGCCTTGCTGGATCAGGCCACAGCCCATCTAGTCCAGCATCCTGTCGCACACAGTGGCCCACCAAATGCTCATGGGCATCTCAAGCAGAGACAAGGACAAACCTTCTCCTGCTCTCGAGTCTGGAGGCAGCCTTAGTTTAGCATCCCTCACAGGGTTGCTTAGATGATAAAAAAGAGAGAAGGAGAATCGTGTCCATTGGCTTGAGTCCATTATGGGAAATTCCCAACTAGACAGTTTGAGATATGTGAACCATCCTTTCCAATGTTTGAATTGGACCATGACTTTGGTTGAGGTTTACCTAGGCGAAGATGAAGGTTAAACTCAAAAGGATGGGAAAGAGAGAAAGAAACTACATGCCTCAGCAAACAACACTTTATTAAAATATTATATCACAGCAGAATTGAACACCAAATGGTGAGATACTGTAAAAGAAATCCCAGCCCAAATATCAGAGTCTCAGATGATCCATAAAGACTCATAAAGCCCCAGGAAACCTATTTAAACCCCATCAACCTACACAAACTCTGAAAATGCAAAGAATATCTAAATCTCAAAAGGAAGAGAAGAACAAAGATTCAGAGTTAAAGATTCAGGTAGTTGAGGCAAGGATAAAAAGAGCGGTCATGCTGAAAATGAGCTGTTTGCATGCTTTCCATGTTTCCGTCTGTTTCCTGCCTGGCATAGCAAAAATTCTGGCAGGTTGCTTTCATTGCACCTGGAACATTGGACAACCACAATGCTATGTCAGAGCTCTTGTGGTCTATCCATTGCTTAATATGAAGTTAAAGACTGGTGGAGATCCAGCACTATTTTTATACAGGTGTCATAGATTTACTCCCTGGGTGCTTCTGCACAGGCCCTTTAACACCCATTAAGCACACATTCCAAAGTGTGCCTCCGCACACGGGTCACTGATTGGGACACTTCCGGCAAGGGGTGTCAGCACAGCGAGTCCCTATTTAATGCGGATTTCGGCGGCAAAACCGGATTGCTGCCGGAGCGTCCGCATTTGTGGGGTCTAAATAGCACACTTCCGGTGGGTGCGTCCACACCTATCCGGACTTAATGTGTGCTTAAAGGGTGTTTTCGGAACACACAGATTATGTTGTCTTGCGCTGTGAAACCGCATCCATTTAGGATGTGTCCGCACAGCGCAAGTGTACCTACCCTGGGCCCTCCCCTGGCCCGCCATGATTGGCTCCCCGGAGCCAAGCCTGGCGAGCCGGGGGACCTCACTGCCACGGCTTGCCCTCACCCCAGAAGCCCTTGCCCTCAGGAGGCGTTCTGCACAGGCGAGCTGTCTAGTCAGGGTGCTGCATCCTGGGCGCCGACCCTCAGAATCGGAGCAATGCTGACAAGGTAAGGATGAGGCGCGGGAAGATACAGAAAGGGAGAAGAGCAAAGAGTGCAAGCGAAGTTTTTTTCTAATCCATGGGGCTGAATTTTGAAAAGAAGGGAAGTGGAAAGGGAAGGTGAGGGAAAGCGCAAAAGTAGTTTTGTTCAATTCTGCATGTGTGAGGAAACACCCTTTCCTTATCTGTGTATCTGAGGTTTTTTGCAGGCACTCAGTGCCTTGCTCCAAAAAGGAGCTTTCACAGGGAACAGTCTGAAGGGGCATATGCCAGGGGCAGGGGGAGAATAAAAAGCAAGTGATTCCTGCTAAAAGTGCTTCTTCAGGGCACCAGGAGACACAGAAGCAGTGGTGAACTGCAACTAAAATGCAGGGAGACTTTATCTACTCCAGGGGCCAACTAACACCATTGCCAACCTGCGAGGGTGTTCCTGAGTGACTTGGCCAGGCTCTTTGTCAATCTGGTGGTTCACTTGTGCAGTGAGCAGGCAGCAGTTTGGATTAAAGTCACACAGATGCCCTTGAATTCCTGTGGTCCCTCTAAATCTCTTATCAGAAGGACACCACAGCTCTACAAGAATGCAAACGCTGCCATCTACTAGTGCACCATTTTTTAGGCATAACAAGAGGGACACCACAGAGGCACCTCAGAGAGATAGTGTGTGGCCCTCGTGTTTCCAAACCTTCTCTAATCCACCTTTTCTAGCACAAAAAGTTCATGAGATAAGGATGGGCAGACTGTTGTGTGAAAAAATCCATCTCTGAGCCTACTCTAAGCTGCCTCAAAGGTTTAGAATTTTTTTTCCTGTGTTTAATCAGAGACTCAGTCCCAGCTGGGGCCCCTAACTTAATGAGCAACTTGAAACAATTTGGCTGTTTAGCTGGCTTTTAAGGCCAATATTCAGAAAATAAAAATGTTAGCTAAAAATATGTTAAGGGAAGATCAAAATGTCAATAGAGGCTAGGATGTATTGCTCCTGGCACAGATCAAGGCTGTCTGCATCAGGATGGACTGTTCCATGCCACCCTTTGAGCTGGCTCTGAAGCTTGCAGTTGTTTCAGACCCAGCACAAGGGACCTCTAAATGATTTGAAGACCAGGAATCAAAGTTCTTGGCCTTCAGAGCTATGGGTGGTGGTGGCTGGGGAGCGTGTTTTTGGTCACACATCTTATTGCGCCATTGAAATGGGTTTCATGTTATGTCTCACCATGGAGGTGTCTATCCACAAGTTGGTATATCAAGATCTATAGTGACCCAGAGGAGGATGCCATTTTTGGTGCCTTAGCCCATTTTACACTCTGGCAGGTGGCGCATACTAGGAGACATCATGGCCTCCCTTAAACCACACCAGTGTGCAGAAGGGAGGCCTCTGGACTCTTCCTTATCAAGAGACAGTGTCCTGTGCAGAAAGGGCCAGAGAGACAGAGAGAACGAAGTACCACACAAGGTAATCCAAAGATGTTTACATGCTTTGCTCTGGGAAGAAGACGGAAGGCACTATTAAATGTCTACTTCACACAGTAAGTAATTTATTGAAATGCTGTGGTCTCTCGTTTCCCATTTCTCCTGAATAATACCTTCTTTAAAAAATAACTGGGCTTCTGTCATATTCCTTGTCTGAGAACATTAAAAAAATACAATATCTGTGGAGAGATCCCCAGGCACATATAAAAATGAGAAATATCATTTTAATTTCAGAGGTTTTTTTCTACCTCTTCCTTTTTGCATTTTGTGGAGATGCCATTTAATTGACATTTTAGTGTCCCCCAGTGAAGCAAAATGGCAGGGCTATTATACCTGTTTTCACCCTAAAACTATAATTCCATCCTTCCTATGCACCTAATGGATAGAATAAAATTCCACTTTAATGATGCCATCAGAGCTGAGAAGCAGAATTGATGATGCTACGGCATCTTAGCATAACATTCCTGTGCTCTACTGGGAGTGACAAGAGTGTTGCCATTTTCTGCATTTCCCTCTTGGGAAAAAGGTTGAGAGGCACAATGTTCTGCCAGTTGTGTTGCAACATTAACATGTTGCCCCAGGAGATACACATGATGACTAGTCTATTTAGGTGGCCCATCAAAACCATATAACAAAATTATATTCACAGAATTAAAGGGAAACAAAGTGTGCCACACATGGTTTACTTTCGTTGACCACTATGACAGTGCATTATTGGTAGGTATATTTTATAGCAGAGTAACTGTATTGAAAGGTAATCAGTGGGCAGAGCTCAGAATAGAATAAGGAGGGGGGTGAAACAACCCAACAGCTCAGCCAATGGAAAGAGACTAGACACAGAATGCCAGGTACAAATGGCAGTGCCAAGGACGGAAAGTGGTTCCAGTTCTTGATGTGGTTGTTTGAGCAGTTCAAGTTTGAATGCATTGTTCCTGTGAAGGGAAATATTGAGACTAGATCTGGGTTCTTAGGTTGGGGTGGTGGTGGTGGTTAACCAGGGAGAATCCTTATTATAGCAGAGTGGTGATCAGACAGTGAAACAAGTTTATTCTTTTAAAGGTCATTTTATTTTCTCTTCAGTAGTGTAATCAATAAAGCAACAGTTCTTGTTATTTTCAAAGAAGCTTGGTCTGAAGTATTTATTATAGTATACTATAAGGGGAACACAGATGAAAAGGTGCCTGTTCCTTTAAAAAGTAAAAGTGTTCAAGCTGTGCCATAGCCAATGGAAGGAGGCGTTTCTCCATCATTGTTGCTTTGGGAGAAACAGAAGAAAATGGCACCAGCTGAAGCGAGGGTGAATCAGGGTATTAAAAAGGTGTTTTTGAACAACGCTACTAAAAATAAGAAGTGAACGGTATTCAGGGTAAAAGTGCTGCATTACATGGAGCCCACCCTCGGCTGAGGCAGGAGCGCTGTCGCAACCACCTACTTTCTTTTCTCTACAACTGATTAAGATAGAAAGAAATACAGGCTTATGTGTGGACTAAGTATGTGCATGAATATTTGCAACATTAGATATTTATCCAAATTGTAACAGATTTGGATATTCGTATACAAATTGAATGTTACGGCATTCATACATTGACATACATATTTGTTTGAACATTTTTGGAACATTCATATTTTCTGAACATTCGTGAACTGGGTAGGTAGGAAAGCAGCTGGATCCAGAGTGTATTCTACATGGATTGAGAGTGGATTCAGGGCAGATTTGATGCTTTCAGAGCAGATAAGTTATGGGATACGTATTGGATATGTATGAATAGAATCCTATCACATTCAAAAGGGATCTATTCAAACAAATAATTTTTTTTAACATTTGATTTGATGCAAATTGAACGCAACCCCCCCCCCCCCGCCTTCGTGCACATCCTTAGTGTGGACATCTAGGGTGAGGCACGATGACTGCTGCTCCAAAAGATGCCTCCATGTTTTTTATGTAGGTTCTGTATAAAATGAAATGGATGAAATAAATGCTGCCTCCACTTTGGGATATACTAAAGCAATAAAAATGTTTGAATGCTGGATGGCAGCAGTACTGGATAATGCCCAAGTAGTAGATGCTGCAGAAGGTATCTCAGTAGGCTCTTTAAAATCCTTTTGCCCTTTCTGCACTGGGTCTTATTCTGGGATATAGGATAGAAAGGGCTTTGGACCTTTCTACACAGAAAGGCCTATGATCTGAATCAATTGGTCTGGAACAGCCAGGTCTCCTGATTCCAACCATGGAGAGGCACAGGTGGGATCAGCACTGTCTGCATGACAGCACTGGCTCAGACTAGCCCACGGTGCGTGTTTTATTCTTTAGGAATAAAAGAATCTAGCCTTGGAGTTTCAGAAAAATACATGTCAGAGGCACACTATGGTGTGCAACTGACATGCATCCCCTGGTAGTCCACAACATGGGAGGAGTGCAATGTACATGTCTCCGTGTTCTGGATCAGGGCTGTTGGTATGCTGATAAATATGGTCTCCCTGTTTGGCATGCTGCTTCATCTTAAATAGACATAGTGGACTAGTGGGGTGGCTGGAGAGGGGCTCATAGATCTCCTTTAATGTGCATCTATGAAGGCTAAAGGCTTACTACACAAGCCCTTAAATTGAATTAAGAGTCCATGCAAAACAGGCCTTTGTGACTTTCAGGTTTTTGTATGTAAAACTGCAGAAGCAGAATGCTTAGCTGTGGCAAACAGAGAATGTGCTGTGTACTCTGTCACCTTCTTGTCTGAACGTAACATTGGCTTTGGATCTAGTTTAGTATCTTCCAATTAATTTTTTGTAACTTTTTTTTTTAAGAGCCCTTAAGATTTTAGGGCAGACTACATACTGAGCTTGTGTAATGTCAAGAAAATCAATCATGAAAGTGCAACCAGCAGAGAAAGTGTCCCAGTCCTAACCTTTGAAAAGATGTTTTAATGTAAAAGGGCCTTGTCCACTGTCATATTGTTTTGATTAATGACTTCATATAATGAAATGGAAGAAAATTGAAAAGCTAGGACAATTAGCACCACAGAATTAAATCCGAGTACTATAACAGGAAAATCTAATCTCTACCACTGAGTTAGTTGGAGATGAGGTAATTATGGGAGCATAGTAAAACATATGTACTATCACTGCTTTCCTCACTGAATCGTTTAGTTTTGGCCGCTTTGACCAGCATTCCCCACTCCACCCGACTGAAATATTAGGTCCAGGATTATGTAAGTATTTCATAAGGTGATGCCACAGTTCTTCAGCACAAATATACCTTCTAAGTCTCAGTCTGCATGTTATGTCCTCACTTAACCCTTTCTCATAATGACTAAGATAGAAACAAAGAGGAAGTTAGCTTCTGAAAGAAAGGGAGGATGCTGAAAAAGATCTGAAAAAATGAAAAACCTTTGGAGAATCAAAAGCCTTTTCTTCACTTATCCTCACTTCAGATTATCTTGATCTGGATTAACCACAGGCAGAGGCATCTATATTAAGTGGCTGGACAGCAGCAACTGCAGTCTAAGAAGAGGCACGAAACAGACACCTAAATCCTATCCTGCATCAGTGGATATGAACTAGCAGCAACCACACCTCCCAAGCTCAATGCAGTTGGCCCATGTTTTTATTCTGTCAAATGTTGCATTCAGGTAGTGGACATGAAGTGTCTTCTCAGGCAATGTGGAGACACCTTCACTGCTGTCGCAAAGTGTCTTTCACAGGGAAAGCAAAGTCATCATTGTGGCCAATGTGGCTACTGTTCCAAAGGGACTGAGAAGGCATCTTTGTAGTCTCACCATCACAGTAAATGTTCCTTGGTGCTACGTCCATGATCTTCCTAGTGTGTATGCCCGATCCGTGGATCAGACAGTACCTAGTATGGTTGTGGTATTGATTTATCAGGTCCACCACTAATCTGGATTACTGTGCTCTTATTATGGATCTGATCTGAACTACTATTAGTCCTGTGCAGACAATGTGGACTATGAGGCTCCTTGACCTGAATTACTAAGTAAATGAGGAACCAAAAGCAGGCAGGTGTGTCTGCATTAGCAGGCAGATGGCAAGTCCTTATTCCAAGATATAATCCAGAATAAGAGTCAATGCAGAAAGAGTCAAAAGGTAATTCAACACTGGCCAGTATACTGAACTAACAAGCATACTAGAAGCTTCCCTTCTGCATGCTGATCTTTTATTTTGTCCCAAAAGTGTGTTAAATCAATTATAATCTTGAAACCTTGAAAAGTCCTATATCACTGTAACCTCAAACGATGGGCGAATCCCCACAGCAAGCTTATTTCACTTTCCCTAAACTGAAATAATAGAACCGGATGCAAACACAAATTTGTCTGTTCCCATTACATTTAACTTAATCCCGTTCGCTCCGGATTCTGAGGATCGTAAGTGGCATATGTGACTCAAGGTGGGACTCAAGTGGCTACTTTTAAAAAGCCGCTTTTCGGGGCTGCCCTGCCCTCTTCCTCCTGGCATGGACGCGCCACCCATAAGGGACCCCTTCACCGAGCCTAACTGGGTGGCTGGGTGGCTGCTGCTTGCCTGGATGGAGGAAAAATGGCAGCGGGCAGCTAGCCAACAATTCTTTCCCCTCCTCTCCCCATTGCTCAGGGCACACAGCAGCAGCGGCAACTAAAGCACCTTTACTTTATAAACATTCACATTCAGCTGCTTTCATCCCTTTCCCTTTCTAAAGTCAGAACTCCAAAGAGCTAGAATTGTGCAAAACTGCAACATTGTTATTCCAACCATCAAGGTGTGAAGTGGTTCCAGCGCTACAGTGTAGCAATCCCTGTTAGTTGGATTTTTACACTGAAATCACTGTCTTTGGAAGCAAGCTATTGGGAGAGGGAAACCCTAAACATGGATTCTCATCCCTTAAAATGGTACTGTCCACACAGTAAAAAATGTAAAGCGTTTCAAGCACATGATCCGGAGTGAGACCTGTTGAAATCAGGATTGAGATTCACCACACTTTGGGGTGGTTTAACACGGGAAAAGCGTGTTAAGCCAAACTGCCGTGCGGACTCCAAGGATTGAAAACGTTTTGAATCCGACATAAGGTTGCCGTGAAGACACGGCCCACATGTAGTAATGAATGAACTAACCTCTGCAATCTATCAAGGTCCAATTTTTGTATATATCTTGGTGACTGGATTTTTGTTGTTGTGTGGTTTCTGCATGTAGAATAATGCATATTGGTATAGGTTTATCAAAGCTTCAGTGGAGAGCATCCCCACCTGCTGAGTTGCCACCTCTCTCCTGTGTGCATACACATGATGGAGGTGAGGTATCTCCACTGATGACAATAACCTCAGAATACCTTCTACCGTTTTACTAGTAGGTCAGTCTTACCATGGGCTGCAGGTGCTGGGGACTGGCAGGGTTGAAAAAATATACATAAAAAAGGATTCCCTGTCTCTTGGACACCCAGCCATGGCCCAAAGTTTCTGTGTAAATCTAACTCAACTACACGGTATATAGATATGTTTTGTTTTATTAACTTATAATGTTATTTATATATTCATACTACTGTTGCTTTTGTATTTTTTTTTTACTATATGTCTAGTTTTTGTTACTATAACATCTAGTGCTTTTGTTATTTACATAAATGCATTCTAGGTTGCAGTTTATCTAGATCATTTTGCTTCTTGATTTGTCCTAAGCCAAAGTAGTCTTTTGATTCTTCAGCAATCGGTCATGGAAGCTGAAGACTATAAGAAAGGAACTATTTCAAACTTTGACCTTGACACAGGATTTCGAGAGCTGGGTGCCACTGCCGAACCCATCAAATATGATGCAAACATATAGGCTGCATCTCCACTCACCATGGGGGCACCTTGGCAACCATCTCACCTGTGAACTCATAGGTGCCATGTAAGAACAGATGTCTGCAGCCCTAATCCTTGGTTTCTCAACCATCTCTAACTCCTTTTACATTTGTAGAGGGGGAAACTAACATCAAAGAACCCTTAAGATCTGATCAGTAATTTTCTTTCTATTTCCAATGCAGAATGTCTTTCTGCAAAGTATACTTTGAGAAGCTGAACAACCTACTTATCCAATGTCATACGAAACTTATTCCAACAGCACATATTTGCTCTTCAGCAAGGAAAACGGATTGAGAATGATTAGCATGGCACTTTAATTTTCCTCTTTTGTTTTGGTTGATATCAAGGTCAATTCAAATGCTATTTGCTGCTCGGGCAAGATATGTTAATAACTATGTCCAGAGGTTAATGAAACTGAAAATGTTGAATAACAGTAAGGAAGGGATTCAGAGTTCTGTGGGTGTTTTTGCATTTAACTTCCATGGGATACTATTCTACGGAACTTAAGATCAGGAACAGTGGCAATTGTTCACATTGTGAGCACCTACCCTGTCCCCACCTTAACCCAGACTTACCTCAGGTGCTTTGAAGTGTCGACAGTCCCATCTACACCACTGTAGTATTAATAACCATGCACACCACTTCAGCTCCACACAGCATTCACATATGGAAGTAATGTGAATGCTGCATACAGGGGTTGACGGTTATGGCTAAGTGACAATCAGGGCATCTCTGAGCCACACTGAGATGGAGATGGCACTGTGGTTTATGTATGCTCCATTACAGAGCGTGCCAGGCTGTCCTAACTGACAAAGTGCAAACAGGTTCTGTAATTCTAATCTGAAAACAAACAAATCAAATATGAGTGTAAAGTGATTCCAATAAAAAGAGATTCCAAGGGTCCTGTTATTCTAAATGGAAACAACCTCAGACATATAATATAGATGTGAAGTAATTTAATTCAGACAAAAGGCTTCTATTCCAGGATATAATGTGGCATAAGGCCCAGTGTAGAAAGGGTCGATGGTTGAATCTGATGAAAACTGTTATCTAACCACTTCTTCTTGAACATCTCTTCAGCAAGAAGAACTTTAGTGGCTCTTTTTCAGCCTTGACACTGCCTATATTCACCATAGTTCCATTCAAATATCATGAAAACCTCATCTAACTTTGAAGGTTTTAACAGCAGCTGCTATCGTAATGCTAATTACCCTTTCTGTCCTTAATCTGTATTAAGGGTTCATCTAGAACACATCAAGGCCTCCATATCTGCAAATTAATATGGATCATGAAGGCCCTGCTATCTTAGTCCTGCTGGTCTGGCTCCATCTGCATTTGATGGGCCCTTCTCCAGATTAGGCAGCCACTATTGCTGGACTTGTGGCCTGGATCCAGGCAGAAGGCATACCTATCATGTCCTAGGGACTTCCAGGGAGGTGCTTTTCAGTGGCATGCTTTACCACATTGCCAAAAACCATGATCCATGGGAACCAAGGCTAGTAACGTTCATGTATCCTGCCCACACTGTCCCATGATCTGGATCAGTGGCCTGGACTAATCTGAATTAAATACAAGTAAATGTAGAAAAGGCCAATATTTCTATAATGCCTGAATGGGAGACTTTCTGGGAACCACAGGTATGCACACCATTTCAGGTTCAGTGTTGGAAGATTAAGTAGGATAAATATATAAGTAAATAAATGTGTGTGTTCTAGAGCAGATATGCGGTAAGAGACACTCTTTGTTCTTCAGTATACTGACGTGAAAGGGACAAGGCCTGTCTGTTTCAATCAATCCATTTCTAGATGTATATATTCTAATGCTTTGTTTCAGTCCAAGAACAGGAACATGTATTCCGTTTATATCCTGAGAGAGTGGACACAATGTGCAGTCTAAAGTAAAACAACAACATTCTGTCTGGCTCAGTAGTGAAGGCTTGAAGGTTCCATAAAATATGAATGCCAATTCTTCCTACAGCTATTAGTAGGTGAGAGTTAAAAATCCCCACAACACGCAGAACATAGAGAAACAGTGAAATAATTACTAAACTGGGGATTTAGGACTATCTAGTTTCTCTTCGCTATATTCAACACTCTAGATTGGCAATCCTTGCTGCAAAAATTGAGGAAATATTGTTGGCATGGTAATAAAAGCTTCCCTGCCTATCCCTGCCAAGATATGTCTGACCTTCCTTCTACACGCACCTGTTCTTTCAGCACAAAGACTCCCAGAGGTTGCTAATCTGGTGTGTTATTTCTAATGTGGAAAGATCTCTTCCAGGGAATAGCTTTGGATAACAGCCCCTGTTTTTATCCATCACCCTTGAACTGAGCATAGCATACACTCCTTAGGCAAGCCTTTTGTTTATTGCATTGATAGCAGGATAATATATAGTCTTAATTTATGTTCATAATGTATCTTTCCAACTTCTCCCCTGAAGATCAGTATCAGCATTTCGAGTAAGTATTGTGCTGGTGTCCAAAATTTATCGTTTCTGGGATTACAGGCTCTTTTGTATATGCTATGGCCCTGTCCCCATGCAATTGAAAGTCTGCTGGAACTCTTCTTTTGCCTCTGAGCAGCCCCATTCCACACTTTACAAGGCGCTTAGGGAGCTTAGGAAAGTGAGACACCCGCGATAAAATATGTGCACTTTAAAGAAGAGTTCCAGCGCTCTTTTGGCGATTCGCGGGTTTTGCTCGCTATATCTGCCTTGAGGACGCTCCGTGGCAAAACGGGCGGGGATTGCTTGCCTGCACACACAGCCAAAAAGCATTCACACATCTGAGAAATGCAGCAGGTTCGCTTCCTTTCCTTTGTAAAAAGAGCCAGAATTGCAACATTGTTATCAGTGATCTGTGAAAGCCTTAAAAGAGAATGAGCGAAGGATCGCGCTGCCGATGGCTGCAGCCGCTGACTTTGCCAGGGCAGAAAGCCTTTTCTAACAGAGAACTGAGTGAAAGTAAGTGCTGAAAGTGAATGAATAAGCGATCATCTGCCTTTGCTAGGGGCGGGAAGCCGTTTCAGGAGACGGAGATCTGGCTATTTTTCCTTTTAACAAGAGAGGGAGCGGGGGGGAAAAGATGCCCGGAAAGAGAAGACAGCTACCATGGGGACGGAAAGTCCGTTTAGATCACGGCTACCATGGGGACGCTTATTCCGGAAGTGGAGGGGACTTTTAAAGTCAGCTATAACAGAGTGACGGCAGAGGAAGCCGAGAAGGGCTAATAAGTCTTTTGGGGACAGGGCCTATGTTTCCTTTCCTTTCCTTTCCTTTCCTTTCCTTTCTTTTATTAAACTGCCCATTGTGGTAGTTTTGCATGCCTGTTATGATAGAGAATCCATTTGGACTTAGCAGGACCTCCAAATAAGGTGACAGAAAAGATATAGCAACTAGTGACAGAATGCACAAATGAAAATTCAAAAAGATGTCCTTTTCTACCTGTCAGTCAGTAACTCTGGGCGAGAGAATGATGCAAGGAGACATATTGTAGAAGAGAGAATGGGAAGAAGCAAGATTACCTTCAATTGATTTTTCTGAATGTTAATGCAATGTGAGATTTCCAAATCTGATGTGGTACTGTTGTTGTCCATAGTAATTTTCCTGTACATTACCTGGAACACATCTTTTTATTCTGCCCTGGTTACAATAAGAATAAAACCTATCAAACCCCTGCCTGTGGGGGAGGATTATATTTTAAATGGGTTTTTAGTATATTGGTTTTACACAAACACTGGATGGACGGACGGACGGACGGACGGACGGACGGATGGATGGATGGATGGATATAGAACAGTTGCATCCTTAGGTTGTTGACCAAAGATCTACCTCTTTTTTTTGTTTTTGTTTTTTTGTCAAATAACAGTAACTTGACAGACTCAAGTTCAGACTTACCAGCCAATTCACTTAGTTCTATTCAGAGCAGTTTATGACAAACCTCTTCAACAGAAATGGCAACAAAAAACACTCCACTCTTAACCTCTTTGTTGCTAAATCAGGGAAGGGGAGAGATAAAGTGACAAAGTCTTTCTGATCACTGTATCTTTAAAATCAGACTCTCCACATGTAAAGCAGCAAGAGGATGGGAGGGGAGAGATAACAAAAGAGTCCCTCTTCTCTGCAATTGTCAGAATCTCCCTGCTGTTAAAACATAATGTACCTCTTGTAACATTGGAACAGCTGCTGCCAGCTCTGCTCTAGCCACTACAACTGGGAGAAAAAGGATGGAAATAATGGGTGATTATTGGGTCGGGGGAATTCAAGAGAATACCCCTTCCCACCCACCCCAAAAATGTATGCATTCCCATTCACAAAAAGTGAGGATTATTTGTAAATCCCGTTGTGAGGCTACTTTTTATCCAAATATAAATAGTCCGCATTTTGGGACCTTTAATCCTCAGAAACTGCAGATTCCTCTAATCTTTTGGGAAAACTCAGCTCTGAAAATGGATTCGATTATTTACAAACTTAAATGGGAACGCAGCCAGGCAATTTTGCCTGGAGCTAGAAAAACGAGAGACAGAGACAGATATGGAATTAAGGGGGTATTTCATTAATTTACAAAGCCTTGGAGGCAGGAATGATAAGCCAAACTCAGCACCATCTTATTTTAGCTCTTACAAACAGGAAGGGGTGTCTACAGCATCTTTTCTTTAAGGTTATACCCATGCATGCCACAGCTCTGTGCCACACTTTGCAACCTTTCCTCAAAGTACAGGTGCTTGTTTAATCACTCCTGTATAAGATGAGAAAGGGATGCTTCAGTGGCTGGACTGGTGTCCTACCCCTTTTCTGAAATCCATTCAGCCAAGGCTTGTAGCTAATGGGGAGAGAATCATAGAATTGGGTTTCACAATGCCAAATGCCCGAGCATGGTTCAAGAATTGGTTATCCACCCCAATGCCACCTGTACTTGTCCAGTATGACTTGGCTCCTTCTCCCATTTCAATAAGGCCTATAGGCAGCTTCTGCCCTGTGTGCCTTAGTGTGCAATACAGGTGCCAGTTTGCTCAGTCCAGGCAGAACGAGAACAGAAAATCAGGTCTTCAATCCATCACTTCGCCTGGATGCCTGCAGAAGCAGGATGCTTCTGCACATGGCCAGGTGAAGGGGCAGATGTCCCTCCGGCCACTGTGTTGGGAAGGGCGGAAGCAGGACTGCCTGCTTTCAAAGCCCTTTCCCACGTGCCAAGCGCTGCCAGAAACATGCGGTGACTGGCAGCTCCACGCTCCAGTCCCGCGGCTCTGAGGGCGATGTCAGTGGCGCATGAGCTAGAGGACTTTTGGAATGGGCTCCATCTGTCTTCCAGAATCCATTCCCCATGTGCGTGTGCAGATGCGCGGGATCCGTCACTATTTGTGACGGATCCTCGGGAGGACGGATTGCCGGAAAATGGATCTTTTTAGATCTGTTTTTCAGTGACCAATGCAGAAACACCCCCAGAGACAGTGGGTTATGTGGAGCCATTCAAAGCCAAATGAAGAAGGGGGGAATTATAACAGTGTTGGCTCACACCATGTGGACAGATCCTCTGAGACTAGGTGCCTGAGAGACTCCTAGCTTGAAGTGGTCCAAATGGACTTCAATCTGTTCATTATTAGGCCAAGACACAATACAAGGGGCTTCACTGAATGTAGTAAGCTATGCTTTCAAGACCAGAGGCTGGAAGATAAGGCATTTAGGATGTGTTCAGACATCACTCCCTCCAGACATCTGGAGGAGGAAGTGACCACTGGCACATATCTGCTGTGGTAGCAAGAGCACTCAGTGCACCTAGTCTGTGCCTGCTGTTTTACTGGCAGGTTGCACATGATGATCTTTTTTGATCCTGATGTTGCCTCCAACAACCATGGTGTGCTGTTTGCATACCTGCTGCTGCTCTGAGCAAAGATAAACCAAACTTGTGTTCTTTGTTTCAGTGTTTTCACCTGTGATCTTCTTGGAGGAAATGGCTGGGAAAGCTGGCCTATTTTTCTCTACTCTTCAACTAAGAAAATAAAGTGCTACAGAGTGCTGTCAGAACTCTCCCCAGAGGTTCACCCTTTATTTGCATTTTTAGACTGCACAATATGCTCTAATGATGCAACAGCGTTGCACACAACGGCCAATGCACTTTTCACTGTGAACCCACAGTGCCAGGCCTACCCCACTTCTGAGACTCTCTTCTGTGTTCTGGTGTGCACTAGAGGGGCACCACTGAAATGGTCCAGGAGATCCTGGCTATTGGGGCCCTCCAACAGGCTCCAAAGCTCATATGAGTTTCAAGTGGGGTGGTTAAATGCTGGGTTTGTCCTGGAGCAGCTGTCTGAAGTGAAGACAACCTTGTTCTGAGACAGCTGGACTGCTTCAGCCAGGAACTGTTCCCCAGGTGGAGCAGGCCAGCCCTCCTAAATGCCAAAAGGGACAAAGAGTCTATTCATACAAGTGGAAGGGTGGACTTAAAAAAAAAAGAGAGAGAGAGGAAAAGTATCATCTTTATTGTCATTTTGTATATAGGCGTTCTACACATGGGGAAAACTCCTGCACACAGAAAGCCATTTCTGGTAAAGAAGTGGTTCTATGTAATGTGGATGCCCCGTGCAGGAGTGTCCAAGGAGTTCCCCTCCCAGATATGTGCAAATGTGCCCTAAGTGTCTTTGCTTCTGCTGTGTGAATTTGTTACATGTCTGGGAAAGTTTAGCTTTTGTGGTCTAACCTTTTATCCCAGCAATGTATAAATAAATCTGTTCAGACACTGTGTCAAGCAAGGACACATTGGCAAGACCCAGACGGAGAGTCCCAGTTTTGTTTTGTTTTTAGAATGGAACCCCTAAACACTATACTTAAAGAGCAAACTGAACAGTACCTTATGACCCCCATGTGTTTTGCACATGTGCGTGTTACGCTTCAGCATGGGAAAGTGTTACCAAAGAAAAAGGTTAAATCCTACAAACTTTTTTTTTGCTCGTAATTTATCTTCTACTTTTCTGTTTGCATATGTAACAAAAAGTACTTGCAAAATTGCCCTCTACTAGTGAGAGCGATGAGTTTGACAGGTATCTGGAACACAGGCCTATAGGCGTTTCCCCTCAAGCTCCTTGCCTCTATGAAGAACTTAGGGATGTTTTTATCCGGTAGGTATTTGGTTAATGCACTGTTCTTTTTATGATATTTTATTGCTCCTGCTTATAAACTACTGGAGTTGCCATTACTAAGCTGTGTGCATTAGCTTTTTGTAAATTGCCAGTGTGCAGACAGTGTGTCCTGAAATCGGCTGAGGAAATGAATAGCAGGAACTCTCTAAAATCTTCCCATCACTAATAGCATTTCTCTTGAAGGACTGGGTTTTGGCATGCAAAACACACAAAACATATCAAGATATGGCTGTTTTCTGAACCTAAAACGCTCAGTGTTAGCACAAATAATCTGTTTATGTGAATATGAATTCAATTGCAGTAACTTCTGGTCTCTCTTTTTTTTTCCTTCAAAAAAATGTTCTTGGCAAAGCTGATTCAGAAGTTCCCTTGGAAAGCATTCAGGCTCTCAAATGTGGAAAAATGTAAGGGGATTTGGAAAGGTTTTGCACTTAGGTTCCTTTTAAAAATATTTTGTGATTCTTCGAGTTCTTTCTACAGAACATTAGCAGCTTTATATTTCCTTGTTTTTTGGCTCTGAAACTCATTGATATCACAGCCACGTACAAGCAAATCTAGATTAAAGATATATATATATATTTTAGCCCTAATGCTAATACAGACAGAATTTAGATGCAGCACCGTGAGTGGGGTCTTTGCTGAGTGTTAGCAGTTCAACTACATGTAAGGCATATCATGAAAATAGCCTACGTATGTAATCCTTTTCTTCTTTCCCATTTTGCTGCTATGCTATACAAGTAAATTCCCCAAGGAATTGCTAAGACATATTGCCAGTTGGCTATTCTATGGATAAAGGAATGAAATATTCAGAACTGTAATGCCTAGGTCAGTAAAACAGGATGAAAGAAAGTAGAAATGCCCTCAAGTCAAGATCAATTGCTAGCAACTACATGATGCAGTTTTCTTGGCAACAATCCCAAAATGGTTTACTTTGGTCTTTTTTTGAGGGGGGGGGGTGTTCCTTGGGATTGAACCAGGGACCGTCTGTGTGCAAATCACACGCTCTGCTACTGAGCCATGGCCACGTGAAGTGCTTCTGTCTTCCACATCAGAAGAGTGACTCTGGAGAATATATTGTACACACTTTCCCCAAACCACACCCAACCTCATCAGCTATTATCCAAAAGAAAGAAAGAAAGAAATCCAAATTTGAGACATATTCATTCTCACACCAATTCCTACTTTTTCTATAGTACCTCTGTCTAGTTAGTTGGGGGAAAGCAGACTGTAACAGCAGACAGCTTTGGACCCAAATGGGAAATCATTTGTTTTAACAAAATGAGGAAAAGGAGAGCACTTGGTGATGTTTGTTGTGGAAGGAGGATCAATTTATTTTTAATAAGTTTCATGTTGAGTTGTCTGATAGCCAGTTCCCACATTATTCTGAAATTGTACTCAGTAGGGAGCCGAGGCTTGTCATTGTTACCTGAAGCCTAAGTATATTTTGAATGAATTATATGGGCCACAATAACAGTTTTGAAAAGCTCCCAAGATCTCCTGGCAACCAAATGTTTTTAAAAATAGATAAATCAAATCTGTGTATATGTGTGTGTGGCCCTTTCTGCACTAAAGGCCATTTTCAGATTGTTGAGAGCAGGTGAAGGTTTGATCCTTGTCTTCCGCTTGAGATGCCCAGATGGGCCACTGCTTGATAGGATGCTGGACTAGATGGGCTGTGACCCAATCCAGCAGGGCTCCTCTTACATTCTCTTATGTTATGTTCACTGGATCTTATTCTGGATTCTGTCCCAGGATCCGGGGCTGCTGTTTAATGGTGTAGACTCTGGCAGCCCCCCTCCCCATTCCTCAATATAATCTGGAATAAGGCACAGTGCGGAAAGGCCCTGTATTTCCTTTGGTCCTGAACATGGAGGGGGAACAACAACAATCTCCTCAGCAACAATCACAACAGATATTATGTGATGGAGGCATGTAGCGGTTCATGGATGCTAGTAGGGAATATTTCCTGCCAACAAATACAACATAGGGATCATGGTTGAAGCTGAGTAAGGAAGGCTGATATTGTCACTCCTCCCATGTTATCACTCCAGTGTGATGTTTCCAAAAATTAAGTATGAATACAACATCTATCAGAACGTTAAAATGAGTATACTGAAAAAGCAGAGATTAAACATCTTTATAATGTCAGGCTCTGTTTTCCTGTTTTCTGTTGTTTTCAAGTGTCTTGACAATCTCCAACTGACCTATTCTTGCTGCTAGGGGAAAATGAAAAATAAAACTTCTGAATGCATTCCGAATGAGCAGCTAGTTAATGTATGACCTTTGAAGCTGTTCTGAAGCGTGGGCTTTTTATGGTAAAGTCTGAAAGGGCACACTTCTAGACGTATTGTGTCTAAAGTGATCGTGAAGCCACAAACCAACCTCAGTAGCTTCTAGATAGTACAGAGTATGACTGTGAACCAGTTTGGTCTAGTGGGTGAGCTAGTTTGGTTTAGTGGTTAGGGAGCCGGTCTCTTAGCTGGGAATACCGGGTTTCATTCCGCCCTCCTCCATGAAGCCAGCTGGGTGACCTTATGCTGGTCATAGCTCTTTTCTGAGTCTCCCACAGCTCCACCTACCTCACAGGGTGTCTGTTATAGGGAGAAGAACAGAAGGTTTGTCAGTTGCTTTGAGTCCCCTTAAATGGGTGACAAAGGTGGAGTAGAAAAGCCAGCTCTTCACCTCCTTCATCTTCTATAGTGGGTTGGTGAGATAAAGGGCAGAGCCACTAAAAAGGAAGACATTCCCAACATCAGTAGGAAACCTGATCCCAGTGATCATAGCAGATCAAACACTTGTTAAGTGTCAAAGAATTGTGATTACTGCCCAATGACTATGTGATCAAATGTTCAGTTTTGACTTTTCTGTATACTATCTCTTAGCAATTCCAAAGACATTCCAGTAACCTCTTTGGCAGCTTCTGTACAGCGCTATGGAAAACATTCCTGGTTGATCAGGCTAGGAACAAGGAGGTATGGTGTGGAATGTGCTGGTGACATCCTGGTCTGGCCTAACTCCAAATCCAGGCAACAATCGTTCTCTGGCCTCAGAATTGTAGGGCAGAGAGAATCATTCAGTGTACCTGGAAATGGTTCCAGAAGTGGAGCATCTTCTGGAGCTCAGCAAAATATTCTCAGGATGAGGCATGGAGGCCTGACCTGGAATACAAAAGAGATCATTTTAAACTGCTCTTCCTTAGAGCACTCCCAGACACAGTTAACATACCTGCGCGTGAGCCTGACTTGGTGTCTGTGCAGCCACCATGTTTCCCAGGAAGCATAGCCACCCAGGGAACACGCTGGTTTGCAGACCTTGTGGTCTGAGAATATATCTGACACGATCCTTATAGACCATCATGATGTTGCATTCGATTCTTCTGTCTGCCCATCTTGAGCCATGTCTTCCTCTTCTTCTTGCCACCATGTTTCTCGGAAGGCAGAGCCACCAAGTACGGTACATTTGTAGTTTCTAGTGACTATGACATTTTTAAAAGTTTGAAAAACTGATTACCATAAAGAAGCATCTGCACCACCCCAGTTCCTTTACAATTCAAAGAGGTTGAGTAGAAAGGCAAAAAAAAGCAGAGTGATCATAAATGAAATATCATTGAAAAATTTGAAGTGTTGAATTTGATAAACTTGTGGCAAAGTTGTTTTGCTTTATTTCATTTTTCATAAAGCTAGTAAATGTCACTCCTGAAATCTGATAATGCCCCATGAAATATGATCACTGGGACACTGGGGAAACTAGGACGCAGTGAGAGACGTCTTTGCACCATGACGTCTCTCTCTCTCTTTTGCATTAACTGTCTTCACAAGTGCCCTTTTATTCCCCGAAGGAAGTCCCTGAAGAGTTCAAGCTGCTGTAGAGTTTCCCAAGCAAATGAGTGCATGCTAATTAATGGCATTTTATGCATTGAGCAAAGAAAGAAGAGGGTTCAAAATAAGAATCCAATGATCTGTTAAGCCTATAACTGAAATCTTGTCTTTTTTTGAATGTGCATTTTTAAATTTTAAGACAATGGCCATTTCTGCACTTGCCTAGCTGGACCAGGCCAACATGACAGGGCCAGGCTGGAGTGATTTCAGCAGCAGGAATGGCCCCACTATCCCAGAACAAGCCTTTCCACACTTGAAAGAGACTGTTCTGGGACAGCCCCTGAAATGGCTCCAAAGACTGCACAATCTTTTGAGCCAGCTTCCTTCCGAGTTCTCTGATGGTTAGGACCTAAAGTTCCTAGCCTAGGGATCCTAGAGAGACTCATTTTGGTAACCACAACACAAAGAAAGGGCAGCATCTGATGAGAAAGAAGATTGAGTGTGTGAGAGTGACAAAGATGGCAGCACTGTGGGCAACCTGACATACATGTACTAAGTGGGACATATAGCAAACTCTTCCCTAGGGTAAAGTGAATGCTCAGCTAGCTTCACCATATCCCTGGCTGAACCTCTCTGCCTTTTTGGAGCATTCAGGGATGTCCATCACTGTGTCAGACAGACCCTTGCCAGACCCCTGTCAGGTCTCTAAAGAAATAATGATTTTAAAAATTATCTCTAGGGATGGCAAAGCCTGAGGGAATCCCCCAGAAGGCCTAAAATCATGGGGCACATGATGGCATTTGATTGGAATCACTTTCTGGTTAACATGTCCTCTGATAAATATGAACAGTAACTCACAACCAAATTCTCCCTTGTTTGCCCTTCCTGTCTTCATCGTGCCTTATAGTACCTTCCTCACATGGATCACCAAGGCAGTACAAAACATTGTATGGCAGTCTTTTTAGTTTTGCAAACCATTCTTCCAATCTGAAAAACTTCAGATTCCTTTGAGGCATTCCATCTCAATTTGAAATTCAAAATTTGTTGAAATCCAACTCTTGCTTATATTAGAAATGCCACAGAAGTGTTGACAGGAAAAGGCAGAAAGTCTGGCTTATGATATATGTTCTTGATTTGCCTAAACAGTAATATGGCCACCTACAGACAGTAGTCTGATACATCACCAGCAATCAGTAATGTGGAACACCATTTGCATGGCCAGTGCTGAATACCTTGAAGTTCACATCACCACCACTGCTCACACAGAACCATCAGTTTCAGCCTCCGCCGTGCATGTGCAGTGAATGAAGGGGGGATATAGCAGGGCTACGGTGAGCCTTCCAGATATGCATGGCAACTCCACCATAATAGAATAATAATGGCGCTATATCCCCCCCCCCCATCTGGATGGAACCTATATGCCATTGCCTAGCAATTTCCAAGGAATCTCATTGGCAAAGCCTGAGTGTTCTGTTTCAGCATACCAGGTCCCCCAGGAAGGCAGAAATTTTGACAGGGTGAAGAACCGGTGGGTGGGTGGGTCCAAAAAAGGTTGCCTGCCTTGGGACCCATGCAGGCTATCATCCCTGCCTGTTTGTATTCACCTGGTGGAGCTTACTCACAAGTAGTATGAATTAATAGAAGAACAGAAGAGGAACCCTGTTGGATCAGGTTACAATCTAGCTAATCCAGTATTCTCTCTCAAGCAGAAGACAAAGGCTAGACATTTATCTGCTCTCAGCTGGTCTCTCAAACCTGGAGGCAGTGCCTAGGCATCCATTCTAGCTGCCATTGATGCACCTGGCCTCCATGAATTTGTCTAATCCTTTGTTAAATCTATCTAGTCCGGTTGCCCATCCACTCTCCTGCCAGTTTGGTCTAGTGAAGGGAGCTGGATTCTTATCTGGAAATACTGGGTTTGATTCCTTACTCCTACATGAAGTCAGTTGAATGACCTTGGGTGAGTCAAAGCTCTCCTCTGAGTTCTCACAGCCCCACCTACCTCATAGGGTGTTTGTTGTGGGCAGAAGAATAGAAAGCTTTGTCAGCTGCTTTGAGTTCCCTTAAATGGGTAAGAAAAGCGGGGTAGAAAAGCCGACTCTTCTTCTTTGAGCATTCCTTTAGACTGAAGAAGAATGGTGACATCTGAAGCAGAAAATACTAAAATATGAGATGTGTAAACCATACATTTAATTAAATCTGATAATTAATCCATAACATGATACAAAATGTGCATGGGATTTCACAGCCCAACAGTAGATCAAAATACCCTGTTAACCAAGCATGACTTTATAGCTGCAATTTGAATGAGTGTGAAAGCATCCATTGCCCCCGTGTCACTGACACAATCAATTTAAAAAGCTCTATCCCCATGCATTAACAACATTATCCAACTGGACTAATCAATGAAACCACCATCTTTGGCCCTGTTCTAGAGGAGGAGGGGAAGAACAGCAAAAGACAGATACTGTTGCTGAATGTGCATTTGGTGTATTAATCACCATCAAGTAGTCCTCTAAAGAGTAAACATAATTATCCTTCAGCTTAACTAATCAGTAATATTTTATAACATTGCTAAACAGAAACACTAAAATGCCCCTGTCAATGAAGCATTATACATAAAAATGACTGCATTCCTTTATTGTAATAACATTACCAAAAATCACAGCCTTGGTAGCATTGACATAAAGTGCTAATAGTTTAAATTAAGTACCACCATATTTATTTGCCATATTTATTTGATGTTATGATTGTATCATTGTTTTTTCCATTTCTTGTAAGCCGCCTTGGGCAAAAATTTATCTTTGGAACAGTGGTATATAAATAAAAATGGAATGGAATGTAGCCCAAAACTTCAGTTGTGAAACTTTGTATCAGTCCTGATCAGTAGGACACTGCTGATTTGTCTCAAAATAATAAATAAATAAATAAATAAATAAATAAATAAATAAATAAATAAATAAATAAATAAATAAATAAATAAATAAATAAATAGGAAGGAAGGAAGGAAAGAAGGAAGGAAGAAGAGTACTTCTGATATACCTGTTGTTTTTTAATTCAGGTACTAAAAATTTCAGACCATGTAAATATGAGAGCAGAACTAATCATTTAAATGCAATCACTCCAAACATAATTAATTTAGGGAACTATTTAAAACACCATCTGGATATGCATTCTGCTTAAATCAACAATGCACTATTAAATTGTTTTTCCTAGTTTCAATCTAGCCCCCTCCACCGTTTTAGGAAAATCGTGTTTCATATTCTGCCTGTGTATCCTCTAAGAGTTTATTTTTCATAGATCTCCAAAGTTCACGTATAAGCTACTTAATTTTGTCCTTTGGAGGAATGTACTACATCGGGATAAGGCATGTTTTCCATGCCTCTGGTTTACTCTGGAGAAATCAAGAGCCATTGTGCTCTTTCAGAAGGAGGATTTCCTCTAGTAAATTTGCCAGTTAAAAACTATTGTATGTTTTGATTGCTTTATTTGGAAATGAGCATGGTAAACTCCTTAAGTAGCATGAGCAGAAAAAATTGGAATTAAGCAGCTTGGCACATATTGATATGAAACTTGTCATGGATATTTGTAGAGAAATATGCTAAATACATTGCCTCATTTGAATAATTAGAGGCAAAGAGCTTCTAAATTTGTACAGCATTCCCTCTATTAAATTAAACTGGATAACTTTTCCAAGGTAACCTGATAGTATGCATACATAGAATATTTCAGTATTTACATGCACACTTCCAAGATCATGATCTGTTAGAAAATGCTAATTTTTAGAGAACAATACCAATGCAGCTGAACCTGAAAACAAGGCAATAGTTTCCGATAATTGGATCACTAACTATTAACTTTACTAGAAGGAGATGAATATCAAGGGGCTATGAATATACTACTAGAACTGAAAACGCTGAAGACTTGGAGGCTAGTGGCATGATTGTAGGCCTTTTTTGGTGGTGGTTAAAAAAAATCATCACCCTGCAGCATGATTAGTAGTCACCTTTCAGAACTTGATCAAGCTACATCTTTTCATCTGGGTTTTCAGTCACTAAGTTGCCCTTCCATTATGCTGTTCTTTTGTGCTCCCACTTCAGGATTATTTCATTATTTTGTTTAGTAATTTTATTGTTTAAAATTAAAGCCCGATGTTTGTTTTTTATTTCCTTTTACTTCTTTCCCATCCTGAGATCTTAGTGTAAATGGCAGGACAAAAATTCAGAAAACAAATTCTAGTCTTCCTAAGGGTCAGGCTACTTGACAGGATCCCTACAGAACCCTCACAGTACTGAAATCCAGCCAGGATGATGCAGGCTCTACTAGGCAATACTCCCTCTTGGCTGAATTATTGTGCTGTCAGGGTGCAGGGCCATATAGATTGACGTGCACTAGCTGCAGTCCTTCTGTAAAGCACTCTCTGGAGGTGTGCAAACAGCATGTGGGAATAAGCACTCCTGGCATGCTTATCCTTCTCTTCCAGTGGCCATTTCACCACCAGACTGCCCACCACTTGAGTGGACCTAACTCTTCTATTGTCCTTGTTGCTGGTGGCAGACTTGTGTTTTTGACCCCACCAAAGGGCCTAGGTGGGACATTTTGTGTGCTGAGGAGTGTCAGGGTAGGTTGAGGCTCTGGACCAGTCTATGATGTGAAAATGGCGCCATAGCTAGCTAGCACAAAGAAGCTTCATATATCTCTTTGAGACACTTTGGGGCCTTCCTCACTCTGTGGATCATGGAGCCACATTGGATTAGAAAGTCTCAGAATGCCATATTTATGACTGCATCCACACGCATGAAAAATGTATCCTAGAAGCGGCTTAGGTGGGTCTATATGAAGTAAGAAGAAAAAGAAGCAGGTGGTGGTGGAGAATTGGCTCCCCCAATCACTTACCTTTTGCATCCAGCTGGGGAGCACTCGTGCCTCTGCTGTAAAAGGAGGTCAATAGGGCTGCCGTGCAAACATGCTGGCAGCTCTGCTTCCCTCCTGACACCACTGCGACTGGGCAGAACATCAGTGTTGTCATGGCAATGGCGCTGATGCACACACAGTCATGGATGGCACCACACTCAAGATGGTGGCACCATGAAGAAGATCAGCGCCCAAATCGATCATAAGTGAGTGACCATTAGTGCAAGGCATGGGCTGAAAGTGACTAGCATACGAGTGCTAGTTAAGGTTAGGTGATCGCGCTTATTTCCCATCCAGCGGATGGGAAAGTGTGAGATTGCCCATGGGTTAGAGGTGGAATTGGAATACTAGCCTAGGACAGGTTTTTTCCTTTCTCCCTGTGGGATGCAGCCGACAGTTTCCTGATGGAGCTTAAAGCAAATCTGTGCCACATTCTTATAAAATCTTTACCGAAGGTTGCCATAGAAGAGACAATCTGTTGTGTGGAAATGTCCTAAGAAAACAAGGAATGATGCGTTTGGAAATCTGCAGGCAAAATATATTTATTACAAAAATTTATATAAAACTTATATAAAAATCCAACAACAGAACAAATAAAATAATATTTTAAAAATAAAAGCAGTTAAAATGATAGCGAATGCTAAAAATGAAGGACAACAGGATAACTGAGGGAAGTATTAACTAAAGGACTCAATTAAAACGGGCATCTACGGTATATTTTTGGAATGCAGTTTCAAAAATATTAGTGTGCATAGAATTTTACAGTGTTAAATCACACACCCACTCCTGGAAAAAACCCTTCAGGAATCATACAATACTGTACATAGTATAGCTTTAGAGATTTTAAAGAATGGTGTACAAAACAACTCCACAATCTCTAAATTTTACAATTTTTCACCTGTACTTAATAATGGTTAAAATGGCATAGAAGGAATTACAGTAATTGTGTCATTTGCCATACCTCTAGAGGGAGAGCTTTCTGTAACCAGATGCCACCACTGAGAAGGCTATCCTGTATTGCTTTCTCTTGAGCTTCAGAGAGGAATGCCACTACCAACAGAGAATGTCCTCTGCTGATCTTAACAATTGGGCAGGTATATTTGGAAAGTACACTGATTCACATACCCCATAAACTAGGTTATAAAAGCATTAGATCAGTGGTTCTCAACCTTCCTAATGCCGTGACTCTTTAATACAGTTCCTCATGCTGTGGTGACCCCCAACCTAACCCTAACCCCCAACCATAAAATTGTTTTCATTACTGTAATTTTGCTACTGTTATGAAT
Source organism: Aspidoscelis tigris stejnegeri (assembly GCA_023333525.1). Lineage (NCBI taxonomy): Eukaryota > Metazoa > Chordata > Lepidosauria > Squamata > Teiidae > Aspidoscelis > Aspidoscelis tigris. The sequence continues at coordinate 29,067,155 of JALMGA010000002.1, forward strand.
CGTAATGTAAATATCTGATACGCAGGATGTATTTTCATTCTTACAAATTGAACATAATTTAGGCATAGTACAGTGCCTGACAGAAGTTCTGTCGCTTATTCATGTTGTTGAAACCAAAGCTTATAACCTGACTTAAAATTCATCCATTGGTTTTAGAAATGACTCATATGAAAGCTGAAACCCTCCCAAATGAGGTTTTTTTAAAGAAAATAAATTTGCTTCACTGCTGAAATATTGATCATTTAATGAACACAGAAAGGTCTGATTTTGGCTAGACAAAAGTTTTGTTGCCTTGTCATATAATGCACCTAACCCTAGTTTACAGCCTCACCTGTGCTCACTAATTGATTGGATAATTAGTGGGTGTGTATAAAAAGAACTCCAGCACCCCAGACCTTCACTTGAACTGCAACTTGACCTCTGACAACATGCCAAAAATCCACCCTGCGACCAAAGCCTTGATTATCAAGAGGCTAAAGACCAGGGGCCTATTCGCTCTTGGCTTTATTCTGGAATATATCCTGGAATAGGGACTTGCTGTCCATATGCTAGTGCAGGCTTCAGCAGGCCCAAAGTGAGGTCTGCCAGAGTCTGCATTAGCATGTGGACCACAGACCCCTATCCTGAGATATACTCCAGAAAAAGGCCAAGTGTGGATAGGCCCCTGATCCACTGCAGAGGTGGCTGGCACCTTAAATGTGTCTCAGCGTCAAGTACAAAGAATTAAAAAAGATTTGAAGAGACTGGAGATTGACAAGCCCAGGTCCAGCAGACCCCACAAGACAACTGCTCAGGAGGAACGTTTGTTGGTTCAAAAATCAAAAGCCAGCCCTTCTTCCACTGCAGCAGAGCTCCAACAGGCCTGGTCACCTCAAGTCCCTGTGTCAACTAGAACAGTTTGTAGGATTCTGTCTCGAAATGGCCTCCATGGTCGAATCAGTGCCCAGGAACCAGCACTAAACAAAACGCTATTTAAAAACCGTGTGGCATTTGCCAAAGCCCCCAGCCTACTAAATGGATGGACGCTGGAAAAGTGGCAGAAGGTGGATTTCTCAGATGAATCTTCAGTTGAATTACACCACAGCTGCCACAAATACTGCAGGAGACCTACTGGAGCCTGTATGGATCCAAGATACACCCAGAAAACAGTTAAGTTTGGTGGTGGAAAGATCATGGTCTGGGGTTACATTCAGTATAGGGGTGTGCAAAACATTTGCAAGGTGGAAGGCAGTATCAGTAGCCTAAAATATCAAGAAGTATTAGCTGCCTCTTACATTCCCAATCATAAAAGGGGTCAAATTTTGCAGCAGGATGGTGGTCCATCTCATACATCCATCTCTACATCAAAGTTCCTCAAGGCAAAGAAGATCAAGGTGCTCCAGGACTGGCCAGCCCAGTCACCAGATATGAACATCATTGAGCATGTTTGGGGTAGGATGAAAGAGGAAGCTTGGAACACAAAACCAAAGAATCTTGGTGAACTCTGGGAGGCATGTAAAACTGCATTCTTTACTATTCCTGATGACTTCATCAAGAAATTGTATGAATCAGTGCTGAAACGCATGGATACAGTCCTTCAAGCTCATGGAAGTCACACAAAATATTAAATATGACTCTAATAGCACCACAACTTCATTCACCAATGTTATGAAACATATCTTTGTATTTGAAGTGAATTATTTGTTTGATTTTCACATTACTTTTTGTAGGCGACAAAACTTTTGTCTAGCCAAAATCAGACCTTTCTGTGTTCATTAAATGATCAATATTTCATCAGTGAAGCAAATTTATTTTCTTTTTAAAAACCTCATTTGGGAGGGTTTCAGCTTTCATATGAGTCATTTCTAAAACCAATGGATGAATTTTAAGTCAGGTTATAAGCTTTGGTTTCAACAACATGAATAAGCGACAGAACTTCTGTCAGGCACTGTATTTACATCAACCACAGCTGAATATAAAAGTGTCATTTTACCTCCAATACTGCTACTTTCTACACAGTAGCTGCTCTCTACTGTATTTGTATGGGGTGTATGTGATGGGGTTGGTGTCATGACATCATCACGCCAGGTACTCATATGTGGGCGTATCTGCATGTTGGATAGAGGGGTGGTGTCTTGGTTACAATGTATTTTACGGTGGTCTTAGATGACCTCTGTGAAAGAGTAGATTGACCCCCAAAGGGGTCACGACCCACAGGTTGGAACCACTGCTTTAGATCATTATGAAAAGAAGATGGATAGCCAATTGAAGCATATCTTTAAAATAGTGTTATTTTCCCTTCTTGAATACCAGATTTATTAAAACTATATTTTCTCCCATGGGACAGATTAATTTTACACTGACGTTAATTATTCATTTGTACATGATAAGAATAATTTGGATCACTCATCATTACCACTAAGTGATTTATTCGTTTCTGCTTGGTTTTCTGTACTGTACTTCATTCCTATGAATGCTTTCCTAACAGCTTTCAAATCATGAGTGTGAAGCTTGAAGTTTTTTCCCTCAAGAAAATCCTATTAAATCCCTTTGAAATTATTTGTCTTAATCCCTATTAATCATACATAGGTTCGAAAGAAGCAATTTTATAAATTGGCTGTAATCCCATTACATTTTAATACAGCAAAAATCAATCCATGGAGAAGAAACAAAAGTGTTATCTCCTAAAAGTTGCTTCTATTGATTTGAGTTTTATATTATAGCTCTAACAAGACTTCATTCTGCCTTTCTGCCTTTTAACTTATTAGAAAAAAATGGAGGCAACATCTCTTAATTATACAAGCAGATCCAGCAGTGACATTTTCTGTGCAAAAGGATAAAATGGGGCACTCCAAAAATTGGAATAAATGCATTAGTGCCGTTTATAGGCCAAATTTACACTTATCGTTTTTTTGAATGGGATAAGACGACAATCTCAGGGTCTGTTCACACTTATCTGTTAGTGAGTGGCAGTCCATTCACTGAACAGGCCTGTCTGTACTCCATTGCCATTATCCCCGTTTTTGCACAGAGCCTCAAAGATCCAGATCTTTGAGATGAGGTCCTCCCAGAGATTAGGGTCTTGAAGACACCATACATCCACAGGGACCCACTAGTACCTGAGTGGAATGGGTGCTAAGCAGGGGGTCATATGGATGCTGGGGCACCCATGCTCCATTGAGCCGGAGCCAGAAGGGACATTGGTGGAATGGCATGATTGGTCAGCGCCACCATCAATCATGCCCTCCTCCAACAGACAGAGGGTGGGGCAGAGAGGCATAGCTTTGCACCTGTTTATGCAATAGCTACGAAGCCTGCTGGGCATGTGGGTGGTGCTGGTGGATTGCAGGTAGGTGGCAGGCATGATCGGCATCACAGTGATGTCCCTGTGGCCCACCCCACTCCCAAAGCAGCCACATCAGAGGTCAGGAGCTTGCCTCTGACTCTGCTCTCCCTGTTGTGGCTGCGTTGGGGGGGGGGGAAGCATGAGCACCACCTCCCCCTTTGCCTCTGCCACTCTGGGTGGCATTGGATGGACAAGCACCACGGCCTTTGTCCCTCCGCCGCCAACTGGAGTGGCGGAGGTGAAGGGGGAGGTTGTTCTCATGCCACCGCTGCCACCCTGAGTGGTGGACATGGAAGGGGGGTGGTACTCGTGCCTCACCACCACTCCTGACACAGCCGCAATAGGGGAGCAGAGGTGGAGGGAGAGGCAAGTCCCTGCCACTGCCATCTATGATGCCACACCACCAAAGCAGTCTGAATGAAGGGGTGTTTTTACAGCCGCAACAATGGCACTCACATTGCTGGGGATGCTATCAACCACCTCACTACCTCCATTACCCTGCACCCACATTTTTTTGACTAGCTTATATTAATGCCTAAAGTTATCCAGTAGTATACCCACTTTGCCAAATCCCAACTTTTCAAAAGAGGAGTCTGGATAAAATGATCTGATGGGAATAAACCAGCTTGGAAAATGAATTGAATAAAAAATAATGCGAGTAATGCGACCAGAAGACAACCTGAAGTTGTCTTAAACTAAAGGTGTGACCAGGGCCTAACAGACTTCATTATGAAAAGTTAAGTTACTTTACCTAGGATTTTGAAAAGCAGGGCTTCTGTTCTGTGCAAACTATCATGGTGTGACTTCTTTCAAAAAATTTTATTTCCCTCTCACAAGACACCTCACCTCAGAAAGGATATTGTGGAACTGGAAAGGGCAACCAGAATGATTAAGGGGCTGGAACACCTCCCTTACGAAACCAGGCTGCAACATCTAAGAGAGGTGGCATTTAAGTGGGGACCATCTTCTCTTCCTTAGTGTGAGCAGGGGTGAGTGAGCTGATGGAAGCTGAACCATGCTGTGGTGGGTGGGGTCCAGTCTTTTCTTTTGTCCAATGCCTAGGAGAGGGTGGCACATGGAGTTCATGAAGCACCTCCCCTTTTCTCCTCAGTTTGTGTGTATGGTTCCTCTATCTAGCATTTTTACATAAATTTATTATTATTATTTTAAAAATTAATCAGAAGAAAACCACATAAAAAAGAAAGGGGCATGGAGGGGGGAAGCAGGCTTTAAAAAGAACTGCAGACACACACCCTTGCCTCCCTTGAGTGACACAACAGCATCCAATAAGAAAGGCGATAGATTTGACACAGCAAAAGGGGTGGAGAGCCAAGAGTTCCGTGGAGGAAGCACGCGTCAATCGTGGAGAAAGGCGTGAGTGACGCACCCCAAAGTGAGGATGGCCTGAGGATGACCTATTATGGTCTAGATGTGACAATGTAACCAATACGACCTCAATTTGAATTATGAATAGGACATCCTGTCTCATATAGGTGTGACCAGGACCTATGCTGATGTCCCCTCAAAGCCACACTTCCTGTAAAAGAGCAAGATTACCTGTCCAGAAGAGTTTGGGAGAATGCAGCTAGCAGCGCAGAAGTCTTGTTTATGAAGGAGAGGGACAGAACTTTTTGGGTCTAAAATCTTTTTCTACTCTAAATATCTGACTGTGTACATGTTCTCAGCCTATTAAATATCTGCTTCATTTACTCCAGGAAACCAAATAAAAGGTGCTAATTAAAATGAAACCTTTGCTTAATATTTACTTTTAATATTTCACCTCAGATTCTTGAGAGATCTTTTGATTTATTTACAATCCAAAGTGCATTTACTGCAAATTAACTTAAGACCATAAGATATATAAAAACAAGGGACAACTCCTAGAGTTGATTTTACCTGTTTACTTCATAGGGCTTGTCCTCATGGCAAGGATATTGCAAGGTGAAAGTAATTTCAGTCCCCATGCAAAGCCCTAATTCAGGCTACACAAGGAACAAAATCCTGCAAACCAAAGTAAAATAATACCCCTTCATAACCGTTCTCACCCCAAATTACAGGGCAAGAGCGGGTTATAAAGGGGGCATGGGGACACTCCCAGGTTATGATCACAGCATTAGCAGGCGAGGCTTCACTGTCCCCACCGCTAACGTTGTGATGGCAACTGTCCCCCCATACCTGGGTGCTTAATTGCCCAGGTAAGGGCTTGATTTACCCAAACAATCTCGTATGACAGATGCCCTGCACGGCTGAGCAGCTGTCAGGCTGCCAAGAGCAGGGCAGAACTCAAGTAAAAGTATTAAAACAGACATGAAAGCCACGTCTGTTTTAATCATTTGCGGAGCTCTGCTTGTGCGCATGACAGCTGCTCAGCTCTTCAGGGCAGCTGTCAGGCAAGACTGTTTGGGGCCAATCAAGCCCTTGCCTGGGTGATTAAGCACTCAGGCAAGGGGGGGAGCATGGCATCCCAATGCAGGGATTTGCCATGGTTTTCATGGGGATGGGTGGGTTCGCCTTGAACCCGCCCTGTCCTCCATTGCAATGGGGACTCCTTAATGTGAATTAGATTCGCATTGAGGGTCCCCCGAATCCACTGCAGGGCATTGGGGACTCAGCCATAGGTTAATTAGTTTCTCTGGGGCCTAAGGTCAAAGCCCATGGAGGTTTTTCTGGCAATGGTCACATAAACATTAGAAGCACCTATTTAGTAGGGGTGTGCATGAATATTTGAAGGTATTCAAAATTTTATCGAATCTGCCCAAATTTCAACATTCAAATTGAATGTCCATAAATTCAAATTGAAAGATTTGAATGAATTTTGGATCTATTCATTTGAATTATCCAGACATTCGTACGTGTACGAATGCATGATGCGTACTTGCAGATACTCGTCTTTCCCGCATCCGTATGCATTTGTACGGATCCGTACGGGACGAAAACGGGTTGCATATAGGATAACTACAGGATGCATACAGACGTGTACAGATGCATACAGGATGCATAATGATGCATACAGGCACATACAAATGTCAACATTCATAAGCGTAAATTCGAATAAAAAATTCAAACAAATAGATCAAATTTGCTTAATTCAAATTGAATTTGGTTAAATTAGAATTTTAAAGATTCAAATCAAATTGAATTTTTGGGTATTCAATTCAAATCTAATCCCAAAAATTGCATTCATACACACCCCTACTATTTAATACATTAACTGTACACATTTAATACAGAAATTTAAGTATTTCTATAACCAAGTGTTCTAAAAATTGTTATAAAAATCCACAACTCAGAAGTTATGCAGGTGATAAACAAAAACAGAAGACACTAGAGCAACATTCCAGTGAAAACTACAGAATGATATGACCATGAAAAAGGATAAAAATTTAACCTAATCATAGAAAGATTTAAAAAGAAAACCTATACAAACACCAAAAAGATTTAAAAGATTATGAAGATCATAAGTTTTATAATTGGAAAGTTTCCAGTCACTGGATGATGCTAAGGACACAAGTTCATGGAACAGGCAGGAGCTTGCTGGAGCAGGGAGATGATTCAGATATGGGCTGGGTGGCCATCATGGGAGGCCACTGCCCTGTCTGCTCAAGGTTGTGCTAATGCCTGCAGGGCGGTGCTGATTTTTCAGTCTGTACACCAGCCAGTCTTATCACACAGGCAGCCCCCCTCAGTTCGACCACAGGAGAGACTGTCATTAGGCCGTATCAAGATATAACAAAGGGGCACTTTAGATGTGCCTCAGTGAGACAGTGTGTGGCCCTTGTGTTCGCAGCCTTCTTCTAACTGACCTTTTATAGCACAGCATATTCATGAGGGGAGGGGCAGACTGGTGGTTGAACAATCTCACCTCAAAGCCTTTTATAAGATGCCTCAGAGGTGTTTTTTGCTGTGTCTGATTACAACCTTAGAGCAGAAAACTGAAGGCCCTTTCTGCAGTGGCCCTTCTTCCAGATTGTGCAGTAGTCTGCACTAGCATGAGGATAGCAGACCTCTATTTTGGGATTTAATTCGGAACAAAGCCTAGTGAAAAAAGTGCCCAATTCTTTAAATCCCTTATCTTGGGGTTGACATCTAGGTCTAAAAACTAACAAAAGGTCTTTTGAATGTCCGTATGTAGGCTTTCACAGCTGAATTCAGTCTCGTTTGTAGCAGTTCCGGGGCTGTTATTGGGCTGTTATGCCGTGTTCCAGTCCAAAAGCTCCTATGAATGAGGTCTTTTGAAAGTACTGTACAAAGTAATGGTAGTCAAAATCAACTACTCAAGAGAGATTTCTTACCTTCATTTTATTAAGGCTTGTGTCTTACAAAAGGAAAACAGAGTAGGAAAAAAAATCAGCTGATTCCAAAACCCCAAGGGACAGGAATGGAATAGACTTCCAGAATACTGTACTAGATACAGCAGAAATAAATAAAAGAAAAAGCTTATAGTAGATTCTTTGCAGATGTTTCTTTCTTACATAAAAAAAAGAAAAGTACTTTTTAGCAACATTTTTAACGTCACCTAAACCAGATTTAATCCAAATTCAATTATTTTAAAGAGGAATTTCATAAACATACAAATATGAATAATGATAATACAGTTTTTTAAAAATATATACTAAAACCAAATCTGGTTTTAAACAAGTTGCATTATAAACTTGTTCACTGGCTTCTGCAATTATTTCTCAATAGAATAGTTTTTAAAGGCTGTCATTGAATTGGGAGAGAATAGAGGAAAAGAAAAGTAATTTCCTTTTACCTGTTGGGGTGTTTTGTTGTTGTTGTTGCTTTTCATTTTTCTTTTACTTAATGTTTCCTTTTCTAGGGCAATTCTTATAGAATCCCTAGTATCATTAAATGTATTCTAATATCATTTTAAATGTATTGATGTGCTTTTTCCTGCTACTTCAGGAAGCAATGGGATGCTTTATATCAAGCCATATTATATACTCCAAATTCATACCAGAGTATTTCACTAAAATTTTTTCCATCCAATGCAGAAAATACTCCCATGCCCTTATTGCTAAGGATTTAATGAACTTGGGGTGAGAGAAGGAACAGTAACTTAAAAAAAAACTACTTCTGTGCTATGGGTTGTCTTCTATCTTTTGTAATCTGAATATTTAAGTAACTTTATCATCAATCTTTTCAATGATATTTTGTTCTCTAACTTTTATGTATGTGTTATGGAGTCAATCACTTACAGAAGTGAGTGATGTTTTCTCCTCAGGTACTGTATTAAAATGAGAAATGGGCACAGTTCTCACAATGCACAATCATCCAATTCTTTCAACTCAATTTAGTGACCCCTGCTGGTTGAAATAAATAATACTGCTTGAAAACAAAATAATACCTGCAGCTTTTGCTACCCTTAAACCATGCAGCTTTTTCTTATCACACTCATATAAGATGACTTTCTGGGAAGGGAAACAGCCACACATGAAAGGAAATTTGGTATTTTGGAAATCCCAAAGATTTGGATTGTAACACTAATGGGGCCTAATTTATTACAATGTTACCAATCTCTCCCAGTTTTGTGTTTTCTCAAATATGATCTTTTGTTTTTGTTTTGTACCTCTTCTTCTAAGTCAGGGTGCTCCAATTCAGGACCGTTCAGGAAAACTACAGGTTCCATCAGCCCAGCCAGCATAATCCTTTTGCTTAAGCACTGTCCCCTTCTTGTCTAGAAGCCTTTTCACACTTCAGCCAGATAGCTGAAGTGCACTAAGGCTGGTACACGTGGGAGATCAACCATTCACACTGGCCATGTCCCCTCCCAATGTGTAGCCCCGCATGCACCAGCCTGAAAAGACCACCACAGGGGCCAGACGGGCCAGTTCTGGGGACATCTTGGGGTTCCCCTGGCTGCCAGTGCCCCAATCAAGCTGGTGGCAGCCATTGTGGGTTCCTCCTGGGTGCCCATCCCCAGCCAGGGGTGTATGCTGCCTCCCAGCTCCCCGCCACACACTTACTTGATCAGACTCAGACTGAGCCAGTGGTCAAAAGAGGTAAGTGAAGCATGGGAAACTGGGGGGCAGTGTGCACCTCTGGGTGGGGGTGGACATCCAGGAGGCCCCCGCTGGCTGCCGCTGGCCTGACTGGGATGACGGCAGCCAGCAGGACCCCAAAAAGGCCCCAGCCCAGTCTAGTCCCACCCTCAGAATGGGGCTACCGGTGGCTGCCCAATGGTGGCTGCCTGGGGCGGGATTCCTGAGCTTTCCTGGAGGGAGAGTGTGAACGCTCTCTATGCTGGACAGCTCTGGGACGCCCGGGGCTAAGGCTGGCTTAGGTGTGGAGCACAATTTTGTGCTCCAAACCTTGGCTGCAATTAGGGCAGGTCTGGGACAGGCTAGGATGCTTCTGGGAAGAACTGGCTATCTCAGAATGCATATGATCTGTTCCAGACCTGTTCTAATTGTGCTCCAGAGGCCTGTGAGTAGGCCTTAGGGTTCATCCATTCCTCTGATCTATCCTAAGGATCTGGAAGAAAACAACAAGAAAAAGAATCGAGAGAAGATTTGCTTGGCTTAGCAGGCATGGCAGAGGAGCAAGATAAAATAACTAGGAATGTTTTGTCCCCAGAGCAATGCTATGGACTTGCATGTAGTGAAATCTCTGGCTCTAGGAAACACAGCCTGAACATAAGACTTGTCCACAAACTTCTTAGATTTTTAAAGGCTTTACTGGTTACAAACACACATAACATGAAATAATTCCTTTTCTCTCAATAGTCTTGATTAAATACCTTGCTCTCTCTTCTTTGTGGGTTTTATCTTTCCTCTTTGGACTTTGTCTTTCTTCTGTGGACTTTGTCTTTCTTCTCTGGACTTTGTCTTTGTCAAAGGAAAATGCTCTTTCCAGGTCTGACTTGGTTGCAAACTCACTACATACAAAACTGAAACTAACTGGAGGGGCAGTATAAGACCCTAGAATTTCCCACAATCCTTTTCTTTCTTAAAGCTATAAACATCTATTTCCCCTTCTAAACTAATACATAGAAAAGCCTATTATAATCTCAACTAAATATATGTCTCAAGAGCATCAAAGATGCTCTGGAGGCATGACAAGGAACATGAATAATATAATGCAAAGGTCAGAAACAGTGTGAGTAGCTGATATCTGGGTTCTAAAAATACTGGAAAGAATTTGAAAGTTTGTTTCTCTGAATATTTTTAAAAAACAGCAACAGTCATATTTGGAAAAATGGTGCTTCAGCTGGGTGGGTCAGGCAGCCAATCAATGAGCACTCAAACTCAAAGAAACAAGTCTGGACGAGGGGAGAAAGAAGTAAGATATAGGACTGGAAAGAATGCAGCATGTAAAAGTGGTAAGAGTAGCATGAGTTTGCTCTGTTTGGGGGACGTTTGGCATTGCAGCTCAAAGATGCATATCGTATACAGGTAGGAATGGTAGGAAAACAGGAGATGCTTCCATCTGATCTCCATGTGGATAAAGCCTAAGGCCATGCTCAGTTTTACTGCGGAAGCACTTCTTCTGAGTTCCTAGGTGGGAGACACCATGAAGTGACACCTCCATGTCTCTCCGCTGTTGAGCAAGGATGTATTCAGGTATTATTCTGAACCACCTCCACTGAGGATAGAAAAATTGCCCTCTTGCTGTAGAAGGCAACCACCTAGTGATGGGACAACATAATCATAGCTAGGTGTCTCCCATTTTCATAAATGGAGCCACTGTGGCAGAAGATGCTTTACTGGGTGCCTCACCTGGTAAGTGAAGACATGGCCTAACTGAAAGGTGATACTCTTGCGGGCATCCATGGCCCTTTCTGCACTTGGCCTTATTCTGGCATATATCTCAGGATAGGGGTCTGTTGTCTGCACACAAATGAAGACTCTGGCAGGCCTTGTTTGGGTCCTGCTATAGTCTGCACCGGCATGTGGACAGCAGGCCCCTATCCTGAGATATATTCCAGAAAAAGGTCAAGTACAGAAAGGGCTTATGTTTTCAATTGTACTTCTGCAAAAGAAGAAGAAGCATGGATATAATTACACCAATAGAAAAAGAGCCAGTGAGCTTTTGAGACACGTTAGTTTCATTTTGCCCAACATACAAATAGGGGCATAGCAAATAATATCAGTACCCAGACCTCATGTTAACTATGCCAACAGGAAACTAATACATACAGCATTGCACTTCCAATACTCCCATTTACTTAAAAAAAAAATACCCTGCATTTTCAATATTCTTTCTTATTTTGTTCACCATTTTACCTGATAAATTGTTCTGAAAAACCTGAATCAAAAAGCTTGATTCCTGACTTGCTGACATATTTTAGTTATTTTCAAGAAAAGCTATTATGTTTGTGTGGTTTCCCCCGCCCTTTTTAATGGAACAAAGCAGCTACCTACAGTTTTCAAATAGATGGTCTTTGTTTACATATGAAATACCAAACATCACTTTCTGAATATTTCTGTGCTGTTCAATGACACTCAAGGCAGTTTAAGCAAAAATAAAATAGATATTTTAATACAAGAGAATAAATAACTGAAGCCAAAGCATATTAGCAGCCAAGGCTCTCGATGTATTTACTGTTGCATTCATTATTTATAAGAAGTCACCGCGGTCTGCCCTTTTCCATCATCTTTGCAAAATATACCCTGTTCAATTGATTTACAGCCATGTGAATAACTGAAAGTTGTATTCCACTCTGAACTGGAAATGATATACTTGATAGGATGACTAAGCAGAGAATATGCGAGTCACCTAGAAGGTTTAGCTTAGGCACAGAGAATTGAACAGAGAGGGGAAGAGATGCACTAGCATTGCTCTGAGGGCCTTCTTGAACTTAACTCCATTCCATTGAAATGAAGTTCAGGGACTGTGGCCAGCATTCATACCATGAGCACCAGCACTTTTCCCAACTTACCCAACACTGCTCGAGGTGCGGACTCTCTGTCCCGGACCCTCTGAAATGCCTTAGGAACAGCTGTGACAACTTCTGCTGCACACCTGACTGTTGCTATGGCAATTGCAACATGGCACACAACTACACAGCTGTAACCTGCCACCCCACTCCCACGCGGTTTTTGCACATGGTGTGAACATTGTATGTTGGAGCAACTGGGAGAGCATTAGGTGTTCCTCGTCAAGATGCAGAGCAGTTTTTACAGCTCCACAGCTTTGGAGGCTCAAGGTGGTCTCGCATGCACTGGGACACTCTGGGATGGAGGCAGTGCTACCGTGTACGTATGGAGCATCCCAGACTATGAGAGGCAGTCCCAGAAAAAGCTCTCAGTAACTAAGAACAAGAGTTACCTCCTTGTCTCATGATTGGGGGCCACCGTTGATCAGGAGCCAACTTGCCTGGTGGCCAGGGGTGATGAAAACTGGCCAGTACTACTGAGGAAGCATAACTTTCAACATCTCTGATTACACAGAAATACTGCCAGCCCTGAGGACATTGATCTATCTCATGCAGATCTTGTTTAGTTAAGCAACTTTATTTCATTTTTAAAAAACTATTGGCCAATCAATTTTTTTTTCATTTTCCATTAGATCACTTTACAACTTTATGTCTATAAATGTGTCCTGATTTAACAGCAGTGGGCCACTGAGTGCAGATGCAAGCTGTTCCTAGTCTTGGGTTGACTTAAATCAGTGTTACTCATGTGTAATATGAGCAGTACAGGAGATATAGAAGTAGGATCATTCCCTCCCTCCTCTATTTCTGACTTTCTGTGCATGTCACCTACCCATCCGCCATCAACCATTCCCAGCTGCTGCTCCTGCAACAAGAACTCTGTACTGCAAATGCCTCCATAAAGACTTTTCACACTATAATCTCCCTGCAGCCAGTCTGGGCACTTTAGCAACACAAACACTTGAATGGCCTGTGAACAGATCTAGGGCCATGCTGCTAGCATGACAACGATGGGTAAAGCCAGCCTTAGTTCATCCTGACTGGTCTTCGTTCCTTTGCAGACAATTGTCTCTCACTGACCTCCTATTTTGTTTTTTGTTTTTTTAATCACCCAACTCTTGTCCTCTAGAATGAAAGCCTAAGGCCCCATCTTGTGACCAATGATGCTTCTAAGATGTGCAAATGCACACACAAGTAGAACAAATGAGGTCTGCTCACAAGCTAGGAGCTAATCCGGTGGGTTTTACTTTTTCTGGAAATTTCTAGCACTCATTGATTGGGCAGGCAGAGGATATGAGGCTGCCAGGAGTCCCTGGGAGGAGTCCAAGCTGAAGGACGAGCTGCTGGCTAATGAACAGAACTTTCTTTGTTCTAACTTGCTTGCAACTGCTGTTTTGTCACGATACTCCAGGGGCCTTTCTGTGGTGGATCTAATTTCTATATTACAGTATATTCTGGATTAGGGGCCCACCATCCTCAAGGCAGACAAAAAAATATTGAGCCCTTTACACACTATGCCTTAGTCCAGGATGTACCCCAGAATAAGGCCCCGCTGTCCATATGCTGGTACAGACTATGGCAGGTACTGTCCAGGTTCCAGACCATTGCCTGCTTGCATGATGCTAGACCTCAATAACAAGCTCTTTTGGTGTTCCAGATCAAGCTTTCCCCTCCCTTGATCTTCATCATGCTCTGCCCTGAAGGGATGAAGCATACCAGTGGTGGGCGAAGCCTTACCGAACTGCACAACTGTGCAAACCAATAGGGCCCTGAGCAGGCCCACAAGGGATCCTGTTCCAGAACAAATTTAAGCATCAGGGCAACTGTGGCAGTACTTTGCTGTTGTTTCGTGACCTTTTTGCAGCTACAGGCTGAGCAACAAGACCAAAATTCCAGGTGGTATCAGGTTGCTACAGCTCACCAAATATAAACCTACTGTTACATTGATAGGACAGGGTATCGAGAGAGTGTCTTTGGTGCAAAGAGTCAGCCAAAGCACATAAATACAGCATGATATGATTTTGTTGTTAGCTCCTATTTGTTTTACTTGCGAGCATAAGAGATCATTTAATTCAGGAGAGCATGAATTGGGCTTGTTCACTTAAAAGCCAAAGGGAGGGAGGGCAGCCTACATAATATATTGAATGAACAGAGCAAGGAATGACCTTGCAGTTATATATATAGGAAGAATTCAGAGAATTTAGAGATGATCTTGTGAATAATCCAGTTTTTAAAATTCCATTATGTTGTCTATTCTGTTCTCTAAATTAACTTGCTAAGAAATCTGGTGGATTACATAGGTCAACTCAAGTCCTGGCATTGCTGTTCTGACCAAAGGAAGATAAAATGAATGTGTTTAGATATGAGTCAAAAATCTCTAGACTGAAGCTTAGCTCCTATAAAATATAAATCACACTGGTGTGTGCCTGGCACAGAAATACAGGATGACAGAGCAGAAAAGAAAGAAAGAAAGAAAGAAAGAAAGAAAGAAAGAAAGAAAGAAAGAAAGAAAGAAAGAAAGAAAGAAAGAAAGAAAGAAAGAAAGAAAGAAAGAGCTGGAGCTATCTGCAGCCAAATTGTGCAAGTGCTGAGAGTTAAGGACTCAATTGGCAAGAAAATAAAACAGCTTTAATTAATTTGCTTTGCATCAGCAGCCACTATCCTTCAGGAAGCATCATTGAAAATATGACATAAAATATGGCACACAAATTAAAAGTGTTTGCCAGGGACAAATAAACAACCTAATGCCTCAATTTTCATGGAAGAATCCTAGAAATGTATAGTATCATTAGCTACATAAGAACATAAGAACATAAGAGAAGCCTTGCTGGATCAGGCCACAGCCCATCTAGTCCAGCATCCTGTCGCACACAGTGGCCCACCAAATGCTCATGGGCATCTCAAGCAGAGACAAGGACAAACCTTCTCCTGCTCTCGAGTCCCAGCAGATGGCCTTTGAAGCGCCCCAGTTCCCCCCCCCCCCCAGCCTGGAAGATGCATCTAGGCATTCGTTCTAGTAGCCATTGATACATCTGTCATCCATAAATTTGTCTAACCCTACCTTAAAGCCATCCAGACTGGTAGCTGTCACCACCTCTTCCGGCAGCACATTCCATAAGCCAATGACCCTCTGGGTGAAGAAATACTTCCCCCTGTCAGACCTTATTCTCCTACCCATCAGCTTCATAGAGTGCCCCCTGGTTCTAGTGTTGTGCGATAGAGAAAAGAAATTTTCTCTATCCACCCTTTCTATACCGTGCATAATTTTATATACTTCAATCAGGTCCCCTCTCAAACGCCGTCTCTCCAGACTGAAGAGGCCTAGACGTTGCAGCCTGGTTTCGTAAGGGAGGTGTTCCAGACCCTTAATCATTCTGGTTGCCCTTCTCTGCACCTTCTCTAGTTCCACAATATCCTTTTTGAGGTGTGGTGACCAGAATTGTACACAATACTCCAAATGTGGCCTCACCATAGATTTATAAAGGGGCAAAATGACACTTGCTGTCTTATTTTCTATTCCCTTCCTAATTATTCCCAGCACTGAATTTGTTTTTTTCGCTGCTGCCGCGCACTGGGTTGACACCTTCATGGAACTGTCCACCAGAACTCCGAGATCCCTTTCCTGGTGTGTTGCAGAAAGCTCAGACCCCATCAGTTTATAGACGTAATTTGGATTCTTGGCCCCAATGTGCATTACTTTGCACTTGTTAAGATTAAAGCACATTTGCCACTTGGTTGCCCACTCACCCAATGCTAAGAGATCCCTCTGGAGCTCTTGGCAATCTCTTTCAGATTTTACTACCCTAAATAATTTAGTATCATCAGCAAACTTTGCTATTTTACTATGTACCCCTTCTTCTAGATCATTGATGAATAAATTGAAAAGCATTGGTCCCAGTACTGAGCCTTGAGGGACCCCACTTTTTACTTCTTTCCACCCTGAGAATTTGCCGTTTATTACTACTCTCTGCTTTCTGCCCTTAAGCCAGTCACAAATCCAGGACAGAACTTGTCCTTTTATTCCATGGCTGATGAGTTTACTCAGTAGCCTTTGATGTGGGACTTTGTCAAAAGCCTTCTGAAAGTCCAGATAGACAATGTCTACTGGTTCACCTTTATCCACGTGTTTATTGACACTCTCAAAGAATTCCAATAAATTTGTGAGGCATGATTTACCTTTGCAGAAGCCATGCTGGCTTTTGTTCAGCAATGCTTGCTCCTCCATGTGCACACTAATTTTGTCTTTAATAATGGTTTCCATCACCTTACATGGAACTGACATTAAGCTAACTGGTCTGTAATTGCCTGGATCACCCCTGGATCCTTTTTTGAAGATTGGTGTTACATTTGCTACCCTCCAGTCCTCAGGTACGGAACCTGATGTTAGGGAAAGATTATATATTTTTGCTAGAAGTTCGGCAATTTCACATTTGAGTTCCTTAAGGACTCTTGGATGAATACCATCTGGTCCCGGTGACTTGTTCACATTTAGTTTATTAAGGCGTGCCAGGACCTCTTCCTTGGTTATTTCTGTAAAGTTTAACTCTTCAGAAAATACAGGCTCACCTACTGGCATGTGTCTTCTGTCTTCCTCCGTGAATACGGAAGCAAAAAATTCATTTAGTCTCTCTGCAATCTCCGTGTCTTCTTTAATTACCCCTTTCTCTCTTTTACCATCTAGTGGTCCAACTGCTCTCCTGGTTGGATTCCTACTTCTGATATACTTATAGAAGTTCTTGTTATTTCTTTTGATGTTTTTAGCAATGTGCTCCTCAAAATCTTTCTTAGCTTTCCTAATGGCCGTCTTGCATTCGTGTTGCCAGTGTCTATGTTCCCTCCTGTTCTCCTCATTTGGACAAGCCTTCCATTTCCTAAATGAACTCTTCTTGTTTTTAATGACTTCATCTACTGCATTTGTGAGCCACATTGGTTTCTTCTTGGACCTAGAAGTCCCCTTTCTTCTTTTAGGAATGCATTCTAGTTGCACTTCCATTATTGTGTTTTTGAGTAGTCTCCATGCATTTTGAAGTGATTTAACTCTTTTGACTTTCCCTTTCAATTTCCTTTTCACTAATTTCCTCATTTTGGGGAAGTTTCCCTTATGAAAGTTTAAGGTCTCTGTGTTGGACTTTATTAAGAACTTACTCCCTGTATTTAAGTTGAAGGTTATTGCATTGTGGTCACTGTTCCCAATTGGATCAGCTACAGTGACGTCCTTTACTAGGTCTTGAGCATTACTTAGGATCAAGTCCAGGACTGCATTTCCCCTGGTTGGTTCCATGACCATTTGCTCCATGGAACAGTCATTAAGTAGGTCTAGAAATTTTCTCTCTCTATCCTGAGTTGAACAGGAGTTCACCCAGTCTATGTGAGGATAATTGAAGTCCCCCATTATAACTACCCTATCTTTATGGGATACCTCCTTTACCTCCTTCTCCAACTGTTCATCTCCTTCAAGCGTATCGTTGGGAGGACGGTAGCATGTCCCTATTGTTAACTTCCTTTTTGGCTTGGTATTTTTACCCACACTGCTTCTGTGGAAGAGTCAGACTCACCTGGACATTCCAGTTCATAAGATTCTATCTCTTCTTTAATATACAAGGCTACACCACCTCCATGTCGCCCTTCCCTGTCTTTCCTGTACAGTTTGTAACCTGGGATGACTGTATTCCATTGGTTTTCACTGGTCCACCAGGTTTCAGTTATGCCAATAATATCAATCCTATTTTCCACAACTAAGCTTTCTAGCTCCCCTATTTTGGCTCGAAGGCTCCTGGTATTTGCATATATACATTTATATTCACTCTTCTTGTCCAAATTCTGCCGTTGAGGAACATGTGAAACTAATCCCGCACTAAGCTCTGCATTTTCTGCATATTTCCAGCACTTCTCACTTGAGGGTGCGCTCTCCCGAACCGGATGCTGCCCAGCTCCTGTCGGCTTTCCCCCAGGGATCAGTTTAAAAGCTGCTCTGCAACCTTTTTAATGTTAATCGCCAGCAGTCTGGTACATCTAAAGTGGCTTAGAGGTGATGACATGTAGAAGCTAGTATTCTCATTCCACCTGTAATCCACTTTAAAAGCCACAGAATGTCTTTTGGAAGTGCGTTGTAATGTGGATTACAACAGATGCCACCACCACCAAGCTGATTTTGAGCCACTTTTTCCTTTTATTAGATGCAGCCATTTTGTCCAGTTTTAAGTGACAGCCCTTTTTCTTTTAGTCAAAAGATGACTTTTAGATGAAACAGCATCATAAAGTATTTTATCTGAAGGAACTTCAGTCTACACAGGGCCTTTCTTCACTGGCTAGTGTTCCAGCAAGCGCATTAAGGGTCTTCCTTCCACACATTAGTGCAGAATATGGGAAAACTCTCCCACTGCTTCATCAGAACAGAACAGACCATGGGTGTTTTTCCACCACAGCCCTTAGATCCGGATCTAAGAAGATCTGGATCTAAGGAATGAGTACATTTCTTAATCCGGATCTAGTAGATCTGGATTAATGGAAGCACCCAATGTGTTTCCACGGGAGGTATAGCACCCATTAGCAATGGGTGCTAACCCCCCTTTTGTGGAAACAGCTTTGCACCCATGTGGGGAAACCGGATCGACCTCCAAGGGGTTGGTCCGTCACCCCAGGTGTCTCTCTGAAGAGGGTGCAATCTCCGAAGTCCCAGAATCGGAGTCATTTTGGAGTCATTTTGAAATCATTTCGAAATGACTCCGAAGTCCCTCTGAGGAGATCACCAAGGACTTTGGAGAGGCTCCAGAGCTGTCAGCGCGGTCCATGTGCTATTAGCACAGACCGCGCGGACTCCCCTCCGAAGTCCCTCTGAAGAGATCGGCAGAGACTTCAAAGCTGTGGGCAGAGACTTCGGAGTCTCGCCACTGGTCTCTTCAAAGAGATCAGCGCAGACTTTGGAGGTGCTCCGAAGGGACTCCGGAAAGGCTTCGAAGTCTCTGCTGAACTCTTCAGAGGGACTTCGGAGTCACTTTGGAATGATTTCGAAATGACTCCGAAATCACTCCAAAGCTGGGACTTTGGGGCTCTCCCCCATGGGTGCATCCCCTACCCCTAGCCTCCTCTAGACCCCATTGCCTGTTTCCTGTGGAAACAGGCTCCCTTTAACTCGGATTTTCTCGCAGAAGACCCCATTGTAGACCCCATTAATGGGGTCTACAGAAAATCCGGATTAAAGGGCAGGAAGTACCCATTTGATCCGGATTTCCCCCATGGCAGTGGAAACAATCGGGTCCCAAATGGGTGTCATGGTGGAAATGGGATCATCCGGCTCACACCCAAATGGGTCCTTAATGGGTGCAAAAATGGGTACTTTTTGACAGTGGAAAAACACTCAATGGTCCAGATCAAGAGCTCCTTGATCTGGATTACTGGTAGATCTTGGGCCTTTCTGTACAGGCCCTTAATCCAGAATAAAGGCCCATGTAGCTTGGATGTAAGCCTCCAGGTCTGCATATTAATGAGAATTTAGAAGGCCCCAAGCTTCCAGAGAAGGCATGTCTCCATGTTTCGGGAATACCATGAGGTGTTTTCCAGTAACATGCTGTAGCCCAGCCCCAAAAAGGACCCCATACACACAGCCCCCAAGGTTTAAAACATTCATACAGTTGTGGCTTTGAAGCTCATGTGAGCTTCTAGGTTGGACAGCCTGGACAATTTAGATCAGCACCAACACTGGATCTATATCAGTGGGCCAGACTATTCTGAACCCAGTGATCTGGATTAATAGCAGGTAAATGCAGAAAGGGCTCTTGATATTAAGATCTGACTAACAGACCCAAACAGAAGTGTGCTGAAGGTGCATGCCTCTGTGTTGCTGCTCTGGGGGACCCATTTCAGCAGGCTGCCTTATTGAGCAACCGAAATGGTTCCCCAGGAAATGAGGTCAGAACCTTTGGGCCTTCCTGAACTGGGCCTTGTCCTAGATCATATCATAGAATAGGGACCAGCAATCTGGATGATAGTGCATACTATGGCAGACCCGACCATAAAGATGTTAAGTTGGGTGTACATATGTCCTAGTTTTATTATGAAATACTGAATCAAAAAACATTTATTGAGGAAGGTATTTATTTTAGATGGCATCCTGAGCTTACTTACATATTATGCTATGCTTGGATATTTCTGAATATACCATAAATATTCCACAATATCCATGCTTTATTTCATAATTTTCAAATATCGTGAAAGAAGTAACTGACCTCTGAATATAGACTTAGAGGATATATCTTTTTGAAAACAGTCCTAATTGTATGCAAATAATTGATTCATAAAAACTTTCCCCCCAAGAAATGGAAACATATGTGAAAATAGAAAGAACTGAATTTTAAATTGATAATATGATGGATGCAGATACAGACTATGAAAACATAAAATTTGTCAGATTTATCTTTCCCAGATGTGGGGCAGAACATATGTGCCTGAACCCCTAAGAATTTGACCGTAGGAAATATGGTCTTATCACCATGTCAACTAGTAGTCAAGGAAGTATAATCAATTAGACCTTGTTTATAAACTGATAGACAGAACCTTTGCCAGCCCATTAAACATGAGCCTGCAGTCTGGGCAGGAGAGTGGCATCTGGCATGATTTATGAAAGACTTGGAAGACTAAAAGACAGTTAAGTCATATATATTTTTACCAATTACTGAGTTATCCCCTACAACCACCTATGTTTCTCTGGTTGTCCTGAGGCCTATTCATCCCACAGCCTCTAGTGAAGAAGTAGTGAACCTCCGGTGAAGAGCATCCACATGTGTTGGAAGCTGCTACAGCTTCTATGTATACCTGCCCTCACCAGATGTTCACTATTCATTGATAGGTGTGGAGCTCTACACATTAACCAACATTTACCAGACACTGACCTTAAGCATCTAGGCAGCGACCATTTGCTCTTCTTCCAGAGCTCCAGGGTCATTTGGGGTGCCACACAAGCATGCTTGCACCTTGGACGACCATAGACATGACTACAACTGCATGTGCACAGAGCATCAGCGTCAGGGCAATGGTGCTGATGCATGCACAGTTGTTGAGGGCACCACAGCGAAAAAGAGGGTGCCCAGAGGAGGACCAGGCTGCAGATCAAATAAGGTAAGCGTTTTATCAAGAGGACGAATGGCCAAAGTCGACTAGCCCTCCAAGTGCAAGCACTAGATAACATTGGTTAATTGCATTTGCTGGATGGGAAAGGAAATGCGAAAATGCCCCTGGTTCCCATATACTTTATTTGCACAAAGCTGGTGAGGGAAGTGGTATCCCTCTAAAGACCAACCACAAAGAGACTTGTGAGCCAAACACATTTTTATGTTCATGTCCTGCATGTGAACTTCTATATGTTGGCTACTTTGAGAACGGGGGTGGGGGGTGGGGGGGTGACACCACAATCCCTTTTTAGTGGAATGCAAAGACAAGGTCATTTTCACCCATCCCCATTTCTATCTGTACTAGAGATGTTCAAAGCTTGATTCATATTAAAAACTTTGGTCAAGTAGTTTGTTTTCAGAGCTGTTCACATCAAACTCAACATGAGGCTGTTCAATATCAGGAAATTCAGTCAAACTGAACTAGTGTTCCACTTGTGAACAGTTCATATTCACCCTGTTTTTCGAAAATTGATTTTTTTAACACGTTCAAAATTGAACATAAACAACTGATTGTTCAATTAAATTCCTTTCTTCCTTCTTTTTAATTTACCCTATATCCAGAGGTGGGTGACAACATTAAAAAAACAATGCACATATAAAATGAACATATTAAAACCACAACAGTGCCTGTATAGCAAGGAAGAAAAGCTGTTTCCTTATTTAGCCAAAGACCAAGGTAAAAAGGCACACAGTGGTTCTACGTTCAGCCAAAAAATTGGTGTTTGGTTTGATTTTGAACTGTGCACATTCTGAACGCAAGTTTTGTTCGTGCATGCCTCTACCTGTTAGTCCTTTTGTTAGTGGTGTTAGGAAGCCTACAATGACTTCCAAGTGGCCATTCCACCAGCTGGAATTTCATGGTCAGTGTAGCTTGAGACCTCCTTAAAGATGTGTTATAATCAGTTTTCTGTCTCAGAGACATTGCCTGTATATGTCTGGGATGATGTGACAGTTGCTTTATACTTGCCTGTATGACAAGATTATAAGGAGGAATGATGAATGTAGCTGTTGTTTACAGAAGAACAGACTAGTTTTGTTATTTGTCTGTTTCTCATACCTTCATTCCAGGTATATTTTGCACTATTTTCTGCAGTGTAAAAACTGCACTAAATAAGGCTTTGCACATTACATTTCTTTAAACATTTCCCCTTAAACAGGCATTATATATGCATACATACAACAACACTGAACTTTAAGGCGTCCATTTGTTGAACTGAAGACAGTTTCACCTGTGAGAGATAAGTATGTCTGCACTGGGTTCATTTCAATCACAGTGGCAGGTCTATCTCTATGAAATACACTACCACTAGACTCCAGTAGATCTGACTAACTGTAGCATGTAAGTAACAATAATGGTGCATTTGTGGCGCAATGAAAGCAGGGTGCACATGACACTGTTTCCCCATGATACATTTTGAGCTCTGGGTGCATGTGGCATTTGTATGGACCTGGAAGACCTACCTGTCTCCTTAGCAACATCACTGAACACAGGGAATGGCTTAAAGCTCATGTTCAATGTCACCTCGACCATGGGTATCAAGACTGTAGCCAGGAAATGAAAGTTCCTCAGCTGTGATCTTGACAACCAGAGACAGCAGATACTGATTGACAGTTATGCTGTTCTCTGCCACTGGTACTTGGGATTTTAATGTTTGATGTCCTAAATTCCTTTGAGCTACTCTGTATTATAGAGCAGGGTACTGATTTGATTAAATAAAATATTTTGCACATATTTTTACTTGTGTGTTTCTGTATGTATTGAACAAAAAGTGCTTTACAATATTCAAGTAGCAATAATCCAGTTATTAGGTTGCATCCCAACCTGGATATATTCACTAACAGCCAATTAGAATGATTTGCAGACTAAACAGAATTTTGTTTCTTATCATTTTGCCTTATTTTCCTATAACTGGCAGATTTATACATCTCTTGAATTTAAATAGGATGTTTTTGCAATATCTCAAAACAAGATTACAATCAATGAGAGATTAAAGAAAAAGCAAAAACAGACTATTGTAATATTGATAGGTGGTATATATTTCTATAGCCAACAATAGTTGTACTCTAGTTGTAACTTTGTGGCTTTTAGCTAGTATTATATCAGACTTGAGATATTGTGAATTTTTTTACATATGTATATACTTTTATTAATATATCACTGTATATTTCTACAATCCTTCAGAATAGCTCAACCAAGGCTCATCTTCCTGTTTTTCTTTAACAAAGATTTAACATTGCACATAACTGTAAATCTGCATTTTTAATATGAGCCTAAAAGAAAATAGGCAGAGTCATGGCCAAGTCTTTGGAAGCCCTGCCTGAGGAGCAGAACCTTGCCATCTCTCGGGGGGGGGGGGTGTCTAGTGGTGGCAGCCTAGACCACTCTGCTCTCTGGATGACTCACCAGCCTGGATGGGCCCTGATAATTTGGAGCTGCTTCCTTGCAGGACTGGGTCCCCCTTGCCAGCTGCTCTGTACTCCACCTGGTCTCAGCTACACCAGAGACCATAATGGACAGCTTCTTATGCCATCCCTCCTGGGGGTGGTCTAGTGGTCACCATCTTGGAGGAGGTGATTCTTTGTGGGATTGGGGCTTTTTGTCAGCTGCTCTGGACACTACTTGGCCAAAGCTGCCTCAATTGTGAGTGAGTGAGTGTTAGCTTACTTTGCAATGTGTTGTATGACGTTTTTATAATGTATTTTTATTATAATGTTTTGATTATTATTTTGCATTGTATATTTTCTGTTTGTTATAAACCACCTTGGCCAAATTTTCTTTCAGAAAGGCAATATACAAATGGAAATGGAAATGAAATGAAATTTATGGCACTCACCCATGAACATTGTCAAGGTTGACATTTGCAGTCCAGGAAAGACAAAATAAGACACTAGTTGAACTTCTTACTGTCAGACAATTGACTGGGTTGGGCATACAGAAATGAGATTTCAATCAATAGGGTTCCTCTTCCATTCAACTATGCAGTGATTCAAGACCAAATCCATTTTGTAAGTTCTGTTTTCTCCAGTATCTGCAGTCCTGGAGGTGCAATATGTTATAGTCTATTTTATATTACTCCAGACAGTTCTGTAATTTTCATGATTGCATGAAAGAATATTTGAATAGGGATTGGTTCTTGATTAACCTTGCTTTTCTGAATTATTTCTGAAATCTACCATCATTTAAATTAATGAAAAGCTACACAGCTAACTCTTATTCAAACATGTACATTGCTTGGTTGATTTCCAGTGCAACTATGGCAACTGAAGTTTTCCAGCTTTGCTTCAGGCAAACCATTTAACCAATTACTGCAAGGGCTCAGTTCTTCTAACTAGAATGCTTAATCTAGTTATCAGTTAAGGCTATAGTTCAAATCACACCTATCAGGAAGAGGTGTCCATTAAATGCAATGGGATTCTAAGTAAACATGCATAGGATTTTGCTGCAAGCCTCTGTTGGCTGTGACTTCTGGTAATTCTAAAACATTTAGAGGACACTACTCTGGAAAAACCTGTCTGAAGGTATACTAGAAAGCTGCTATCTGTGAGTCAGCACAGGCCTTGCTGATTGCATCTGGCTTGGTGTCAAAGTTCTAGAATGATTTCTGCCACAACTATGTTCATATTCAAGTAGCCTGAACACCACTTTTCTTTTTCTTGACAATGTTCCAAGCATCACATCTCCTATTCTAATCACTATCTTCCTCTATCAGGAAGAAGCTTAATACTTGGTGGAAGGAACTTCATAGATATTCCAAAATAAACCCTTTAATGGCCATTTTTATAGCTTGGGCAGCAGTTCTCCATAGGAACACTCTCCAGGAAGGATAGGGACACTGGGGGGAGGGGACTGTTAATATTTTTAATAGCTAGAAACATAGCCAGTGATCATAAATGTGAAGATTCTTTTCTGCACATGCAAACTGCCTAAACCATTTACTAGGGCTGTGCACAAATGCAATTTTCAGGATTCAATTCAATTTTAATCAATTCAAATGTTTAAAATTTGAATGTATTCACATTCAATTCAATTTGAATACATTTGAATCTATTCATGCGAATTTTCAATCTGTATTTGCAATTACGAATGCCGACAACATTCGTATGTACCTGTACGCATTCTGTACGCATCTGTATGCATCTGTACACATCCATACACATCCTGCATTTATCCCATCTGCATCCTGTTTTCATCCCATAAGTATCCATACAAGTGTATATGGATGCGGGAAAGATGCGTTCAGGCACGTATGCATTGTGTATGTATCCGTACACATACGAATGTCCAAATTATTCGTACGAATGGTTCAAAAATTCAAAATTCGTTTGAATATTATAGACATTCAATTTGAATTCAAATATCCAAATCTGAATGAATTTGATCTAATTTTGAATGTTTCGAATATTCATGCACATTCCTAGCATTTACAGGCTTTTGAGAAAATGTGGGAAAGGATGAAAAGAATGCTATACATGTACCTGATAGATGGTGTCTTGTGAACACCAGCAAATCTTGCATCCTTCCAGTGCTAAAGGATGAAAAGCATTGAACAGTCCTCATTCTTTGAGTTTTCTGCTTAAAACTGGACAGGGATTAGGGATGTCCATGAATCCAATTTTCCCCAATTTAATTTGAACGTTCGCAAATGAAAGGAAGACCCACCCCTTCCTTCCCGTCCTGTCCCACCTCACCTTCCCCCCACTCACCAGTTGCCTTTGTCACTGCTTGCCACCACCATTTGTTGTGCTCATCCAATGTTGAAGTAGGCCTTCTGGAATTGCGCAAACACCTCCCCACCCATACATTCCAGTGACTTCCAGATGGGGAAATGCACACACAGCTCCAGAAGGCCTAGTTTGGCATTGGACGAGCACAAACATGGCAGCAGAGGTATCCTCCTATCCCCCCATCCATGCACCCTTACCCCCCATTGTGTTGGGGCCACATCCTCTGCATCCTCTGCTGTCATTTTCATCTTCTTTTTTTCCCATGTTTTTCTTCTGTTCTGCCAGTATCAAATTATTTTTTTTAAGTGATCTTGCATTAGTCCTGACTGAAGTTCAAACACTGCAGCTTTTTGCTGTTATTGCCAGTTGCTGTCCATTCACTAATTTCTTATTCGTTTAGCACTGCATTCATTTGCTGAAGTACTTTCATGTAAGCCACAAGTGTATTTGAAACAGAAACCAGAGGGTTCATTCTTCCCTGGTGCTGTCCAGTTCTTTTAAACCTATTTCTCAACTAAATCTGGGATTACTATCATATTATAAGATGGGTTCAGCTTTCACTTCTTTAATGCATACTGCATTTTTATTGTGTTCTTTTGGTTTCTCCCCATAGGTCTTTCTCAAACTGAACAGTTTCATTTGTATCTGATAGGGTGTGGCCAGACACCATAGGGATAGTCCAGAGTGGGGGAAATGATAATTGAATACATGTTCTGGTCATTCCTACATCTGTATTATAATACAGACTCAGAACAGACACACTCATACCTTTGTCCCTCCACCCTCACCATATTTCCCTCCCTCTGTGGTCAGTGGCTGGATGCAGTCCCTTCCTTCAAATCTTGAATTCACAGGAGCAGGAATGTCAAATTGCAGCCTCCATATTTCCCTGCTAAAGAATCAAAACATGGATTTTCTTGTCAGCATTACAAGCCATTTGCTGTTTGTTCCTTCTTCCCCTCCAGTCTGTATCCACAGAAGCACAACCTCAATTCCCCATCTACCACACCCTAGACCTTATTTAAAGCTCGCTATCAATTTATTTTCCTTTGTAATTGCAGTTTTGTTCTTCTTTGCCATTTCAAAACAATATGCAATGGGGATGTTACTTGCTCTCAAACAGTGAAAAGAGTGGGAATGTGTGAGGGGTTTAATGTTCATATTAGTGAAGTTAGGTCATCAAATGGCCTCTGCCTCACCCCAACCCTGAGACATCCACAGTGCTATGTGTTCCACACTGAAATTGTGCGGTGCTGATGTCAAAGTTGATGGGGCTGTTGGTCATTGCTGGGGTAAGAGGACTATGCCCTCAAACATGTACAACTGAGTCATACCCAAACAACTGATAGGCTGTATTGTGTTTGCTCCAGAACTGCCAAAGCACAGTGTCAGTTTTGTGCAGAAATTCCTTTAATGAAAGGAAATGTTTTCCTTGTGCATTGACAAATGAAAATGGAAGATACGTTGTCCTTCTCCTTGCAGAGACAGGAGAGAGTGGACTGTGATGCCCAACCAACTATGGAAGAGGGTGTTGCCAAAGGCAAATGAAGCATAACTTCCACTGCATCTTCTCTTTTATTAAAAGAACAACAACAAACAGTAAAGAATCAAACAGGACAGCAAGGTGGAAAACAGGAAATATATGCCAGGTGCTGTGCCCTCTTTCCACGCCAACAGTGATGTTTTCACCCTCCTGAGAATGATGCCTACAGTGAAGTCTGCACATCAAAAACAGTATGGCTTCCAGCCAAAATAATTTTTGTGCATTCTCATTTTGAGAAATGAACCAGGGTAATGATCTGAAACATCCTCCAAACTCACTTAATCTGAATGCAGAATTGTCCGCGTTTGGCCAATTTTGCCCAGAAAAAAAAGAAAGAAAAGAAAACAGAAAGGAATTATTTTGTCAGGTCAGTCAGAACTGAAAGCGACCTAGAAAAAAGTTATTAAATGTTGTTCCTCACCATTCAGTCGGAGCAGTGTAATTCACGTTTTCTCAATGAATAGTCCTATAACATCACCGTTGGACATTCTGAAAAAGGACATTCTGACTGTGGCAGCATGTGAGGGCAGTCAGAAGCCCCCCCCCTTTGAAAACTGGTTTGTGAGCTTTCTTGGAAATCCACCCTGTACCAATGCACAACAAAGAAGAAGAGCAGGCTTTTCTAGCCCACTTTTATCACCCATTTAAGAGGACTCAAAGCAGCTGACAAAGCTTTCTATTCTTCTCCCCACAACAGAACAGCCTGTGAGGTAGATGGTGATGTGGGAGCTCAGAAGAGAGCTGTGACTAGCCCAAGGCCACCCAGCTGGCTTCATGGAGGAATGCAGAATCAAACCCAGTATTCCCAGATAAGAGTCCAGCTCCCTAACCACTAGACCAAACCAAGGAAGATTTGGTGGTGCTGTGTTTGGTGCAAAAAGAACATCAGTGGCAATGCCACTCTAAAACTTCCATAGCTGTAAAAGGAACTAAATGAAAGAAAAAATTCAGCTGTAAACAGAAGACATTATCTGATAATGTGCATGTCTGAGTTTCTGATTATGTTCTCAGCTCAGTGAGGCAGCCTTTAAAAAGTTGCTGCTGCTCCTGCCACTGTAAGAAATCAAATAGTTTTAAAATTGTGATGATTGAACCAAGAATGTGCCACCAGGGTAAACAAGGAGACTTTTTGATTAATGGGAAAGAGGTTCTACAGCTACAGAGCTTAATACTTAAAAGTGATTTAGACGAAGCTGCTGCCCCCCCCTGTCATTTATTAGTCAGTGACAAATGTTATACTGCCCCATTCTTTTGCAGCATTCTGCGCTGTCTATTTTTACCGTTTGCTGTGCTGACTGACTAAAACTACATCCAGTAACTGGAAATTCAATTTTGCCCTGAACCAGAAACTGCAAAAGGAGAAAGAGAGAAAGGAAGAGAAATGGGGAACAAAGTAGTGTTTCTTTGCTAAAAAATTCTGATATCATTCTGCTTGACTAGAGCATTGGTATTGATTGTCTGCTATCTACACAGTCTTCATATGACACAATTTATGCTTGAGAAGATTTTCCGTCTAGAAATGGCCTTGCCCTCCAGTCATCTATTTTTGCCTTTCTGGCCAGAATCATAAGGAAAACCTACTGGGCCTTGGCCCATGTTTTCAAAGACAGGAAAGTACTACCATAAGCAGTTGTTGCAATGTGCAGTATTTGTGTGTATGTGTACGTGTTTAGGAGCACCTCAGTAGTGTGTGGGACTTCTGTTCTCATCCCACTTCTAATCTACATTTTCTGGAATATCCATGCTTTATTCTGGGATATGCAAATATAATGGAATAAATAACTGAAGTCTGGGTGCAGCTACAGAATGTTCATGAGAGGGAGGAGGAACAAACTGGTGTGTGAACATTCCCACCTCAGAACCATGTGTAAGCCATCGCAGAGGTGGGTTTTTGTTTTGTTTTTTACTGCATGTGATCACAGCCAGATTGTCATAGAAGAGATGCTTCTTGATGGCCACTACGAGACAGAACATCTTTAAGGGTCCTCGTGAATACAGCCTTATTCACTTCAACAGAGATCCCGTAGGTGATTTGAATTTTCATTCCTACACAGAACAGATAAGCGGTACAACAGGCATGGTTCTTCCCTGTTGTTCAATTACTGGTTTTTGAGCAGGGAGAGAGCTTTTGTGAGCAACTTCATAGTGTTATCAGGCAATGCTGTGGTAATTTCTCATCGACTGCAATAAATGTAACTTAGAGCCATTTTCATGAGCATAAATGTACCATGCATAATGTTTTTCCTGCTCAAGTTCTGATAAGTCAGAAATATTTGTAACAAAATGCACAATGACAGGTTGGAAGAGAAGAAACTTCTGATTTAAAAATGATCAGTAGTTACAGGCACTTAACTATTGCATAGTTTACAACAGATGGGTTATAGTGATGAACTAGGAGGGGTAGGACCCACATAGTACCTTTATGAATAAAGGGGGAAGCCTTTGCTTTCGTGCAAAGCAAACGGGAAAAATGCAAATCCCTAGTTTGAAACCTAGCCTTCTTCTCAGCCTCTGTGTTTCATTCAGAAATGGAAAAGAGAGGCCACACCCAGCTGCCTAAACCAGCATACCAGTAGAGCTGATTTAACAGATCTACTAGCGGTCCTGGGGTCTCTGGAAATGAACAAGGAAGCATGCAGAAAATCATGTGCCTCCCTGTTCCATTTCAGCAGGAGATCCATTTTGGCAGCACATCAAATTGCACCACTGTAATGGATCCTCCAAGGACTCCATGATCAGGTACTTCTATTCCTGGCTGTCAGAGTCCCCATCGCAGGCTCTGAAGTTTGCAGAAACATGAGGTCTGTTCCAAAACAGAGCAGTCAAGTGTAGAGCTGTCCAGCCCCTGCATATGCAGAAATGGCCTGAATCTATAGTATGGTAACATAAGACAAATCTTGTGAAAAGCAAGGCAGAATTCTTGATTAGTAACAGCTTAGTAACACTTACTTAAGCATGTTTCAAATGTACTTGCACAAACCCTTTATTTAGAACTGACCATTGTGGTCTTCTAATAACTGTGGCAAATGTGATAAAGATGAATCAGTTGCACTGCTGAAATATTATCTAATAGTAATCACATGAATATTTTGTAGGTTGCCTGCAGAACGTTTATTAATTCAAAATTAGGCTGTAAATAAACATTTGTTAATGATGATTAATATGTACTGGTTGCTATTAAAAGCCTATATACTTGGCAGATGGTTTTTGACATGTATAATATCATTAAGTATCATCACCACCATGTTCATCTTTCTTTATAAAACTGAGATGTATAAAAACTGTGTATGTGGGGGTGAAAATGCATACAAATGCAAATGAACAGCAGTAACACATTAGGCGCAGTGCAAGGGCTGAATGCCAATTTGTACCTTGCATTTGATGTCTTTGAAATGCAGGAAATTAGGCTTTAATCTGATATGCCTGCGACCATTCCCAGGCATGGTGTGCCTTAGACAATACCGCCATGAGGAAGGGAAGCTCCTTGCTGGTCCATGTAGTGCAGAACTGCCCCATGTGTGGTCAAACTCTTGCTTGCTACCCTTTAAAGGCATCAAAAGAAAACAGAACTGCTGTTCTGTTCTAGCTGTTTGGCCTTCACGCCAGCTATGGACTCCAAATGTCTGGGAGAAGAGCCATTTGTGATACCTAATTTCTTTCTCTGTAGTTCAACACTTCATTCTTTTTGGATTCATAAGACCTATAACCAGACAAATAAAGGCTAGTTAAGTAAATCACAGAAGGTGAAGATGGGGTTGAAAGATAACAAAAATATGGGGGGGGGGAAAGATCTGTGCATGATATAAAGCCTCCTCATCTTTTATTTGTATGTGTGCTTGAGAAAGAGGAGAGTGCAAAGACTGGGTTGTAGCTCAGTGTTATTGGGGTGGGGACCCTAAAATCATGGCATCTAGTCCCATCATTTCTTAGCAAATAGAGGGGGGAAGAAATGGAAGTAGAGTCAGGTTTATTTTTCTTGAACTCAAAGATTGCTGCTGACAGTGATTGCAGCCCAGAAATTAAAATATTCTTGCTAGTTATGGCAAACCTGGGGCCTGTTCACATTTGGCTTTATTCTGGAATATATCTTGGAATATGAACCTACTGTCCCAAGTGGGGCTTGCCAGAGTCTGCAATAGCACGTGAACAACAGACACCTATCCTGAGATATTTTCCATGATATGGCCAAGCATGAACAGACTGCTGGATAGCGTATTTTTAAAAACCAGAGACATCACTCTGCCAACAAATGCTTACATGGTCTTCTCAGTAGTAACAGATGGCTATGATAGTCAGACCCTAAGGAAGCAGAGTACCAAAGAAATTACACTTTTGAACTGTGGTGCTGAAGAATAATTCAGGCTGCAAGAAGTTCAAATGAGTCAATGCTAAAAGAAATTATCCCTGACTGCTCACCGGAAAGTCTAATACTGAAACGGAAGCTCAAATACTTTGGCCACATAGTGAGAAAGACTGAAGGCAAAAGGACAAGGGGACGACAAAGGGTGAGATGGATAGCTAGTGCCATGGAAGCAAAGAAGATGAGCATGGGCAAATTCAAGGAGACAGTAAAGGACAAAAGGCCCTGGGTTGCTTAGGTCCATTGGGTCATGAAAAATAAAGATGACTTAATAACCAAACATCAACAATCCCCAAATAGTCTGATTCATAAAACTTGCTCATTGCAAGGTAGCTGCAAAACAACTTTTCCTGCTTTTTTCTGACAGTCACAAGTAGTGGTCATTTGAAGATAAAATACATCAAGGGAAGGTCACAAACGTGCAAAATAGTGAACTCCAATATCACAAATGGTAAAGTCTGGTTGTGCTTCATATGTGTAGAGCTGATGAAGCTTTGAGTGACTCCTTACTTAGTTAAAATGGAACTTTAGACTTTGGACTATCTGACTTGTAGTTTCAACTACTAGGCATTGATTATTTCCATTAATAAGAAGAATTGGGTCATTCTCGCTGACTAGGAAGCATGAACCAACAGTCTCCCCCATTTTGCTTTCACAGATTTCATAGAGGAGCAGAACAAATATGCAAAATAAGTGTTTTGCTTGTATTTTGCAAGTCACCATGATGAACCTATACAAGTATAAGATTTGCACAAAGTTTACAGGATCATGAACAATATCATATGAAGGTTGTGCAAAGCTAGTGATAAGTCTGCATGTGCTGTATTAAATGGCATATGGACATAGCTTGAAATTGCATAAATTTAGCACAAACTTCACCTTGTGGCTCTGATGAAATTCATGCTGAAGTCAGAAAGGGAAATCATAACAAAATGGGGGAAGGAATATCTACCATCTGAATATACTTTCCTTGGTATGGACTGAATCTACAGCAAAGACTCTGCTGGTTTTTAGGAATTATGGAAGGAATGTCTATGGTAGACTAGCTTGTATTGTGTTGTTTGATAACATAATGTCCCAGGAGAAGGGGGGAAACCATATTGTAAATTCCCTCTGCAATTTTCTAAATAAAACCATGCCCCAAAATAAATCTTAGACTTTAATAGGACAATTTAATGCACACTATTCTCAAAAGTGCAGTATACATAAATAACTACTAAAAAGCTGCACAAAAGATGATATAACTAGAAACACACTGTTTTACCCTCATTTTAAGGTGTTCAGACTTAAGACCTTTTTGCACTTACTTGGTGTTAATCCAGTTTAGTTGGAAAGGCATTGGATGGGATCAGACTCATCTCCACTGATGGCACTGATCCAAATCACCCAGGCCGTGCAGTCCCAAAGCTCATGTGAGCTTCAAAACCACACCCCCATACTTCTGAGCCTGTGGGAGGTGTTTTTTGGTGGCACACTGTGGCACACCATTGGAAAACAACCCCCCACACACACACACACTCACACAAATAGTCCTGGAACATGGAGATGTGCCTTCTGCAAAGCACCTATGTCCCAGATCAGGGTCAACGGTTCCTCTGGTAAACTCAGTTAAGGATTTCTTTAATCTGGATCTTGCTCTGTCTCACGCAGACAGAGTAAACCAGCTGAGAGTATGACTAGAGGCCTAGAAGTGAACTACGCAGACCCTTAATAAAGATTAAGAGTCTGTGCAGAAAGGCCTCTAATGACATTAGGAATGAATCTATTTTTATGAAGGAGTTGACAAAGATCACAAAGAAAAAAAATGAAATTGAGGATGAATGTAAATCATGCAGATTTAAAAGCTATGAAAAATACTAATTGTTCCTGCAAATATCATTCTCAAAGAAGGAATTAAGATTGCACATGCTGCACCCAATAAAGAAAAGTGGCTTTAAAGTGACATATAGTTGAAAGCATCAACTTTACTATTGCTTCTAATCCATATTAAAAGTCAGAAAATGTGCTTTCAAGAGCCTTTAGTGTGGATTAGAAGAGGGGTAGGAACACTAGTTCTCCCCACACATTGGTATTATCCTGATGCCAAGTGGAAGGAAGCTTCCCCACTCATCAAAATCATATCTGGGGGTTCCCTCGCTGGAATTTTGATAGAAGGGAAAGGGTTGTCTCCATAACCAGAATGGAATGTCCAGCATTGAATCTCATGGCAGGGGGATGTGTGTTCAAATACATAAAAGCCAATGAGGGGACTAATAAGTCAGTTCCTTGCTGCAAGGGTGAAGGAACCATTCAGATGGTGCACCCTTGGAGATTTTTGGAATCTGATGGATTTCTGATGGTTCTGGGGGAGTTTCTGGTTGATGTGGCTGGAGCTCCAGTCGGGGCTCTGGTTTCACTTTGGAATCACAAGGTGAGTTCAGCTATGTACACAATCACTCCCAAGCATCCTCAGAGCTGGAGTGGTCCAGGCACAGTAAATGTAGAAATGGTCTCAACGAATCTCAAGGCTAAGTGGATTTTGAGCCATAAGGCCTTTCTGCAGTTACCTATAAAACATACAGCGTAAGGTCTAGACCCCTTCTGGGCATCTCTCCTCCACACTTTATTGCAGACAGAGAGACAATGCATTGGCTGGGGCATAGCTCAGTCTAGTTGGCAAAAAATGACCACCTAGACCAGGACAGCAGTAGGGGATCTCCTCATAAATAAACCGGTCAAGGGAGACATGTGGAAGGAAACATGCCTCCCTCTTTCAGTTAAGCAGGGGGGATTCATTTTGGCAGTGCACCAACTAGCACCACCAGTTCCTGGCCAGCAGGAGCCTTGCAGCAAGCTTCAGAGCAGGGCCTGCCTTTGAACAACCTTCCCAGTTGTGGATGGCCTTGTTCTGGGACTGCTGGACTGCTGTTCCAATAGGAACAGTTCCAGCTGGAGTAGTCCAGTCACTGTAAATGTGGAAATGCCCATAGTCTCCCAATCTCATCAACTAATGCTTAAATTTCTGTATTTTACTGGTCATTATAAGTTTAATGCTAATGAAAGATTCACTTTCTCCATAAAATCTACACAGTGACGCTTCTACCTCCCAGCTTTGAATAACTGTATCACACTTAAGCAAGATGCAGTGCTACATTTTAGCCACATGAGAGCATAAAGATCACAGTTCTGGGATAAGCATCAGACTGTACCGTCTTCGATTTCCTTGAAGAGCCTACAGCCTGCCACAACGAATGTTAATTATAGTTTTAAATTCTGTTCAAATTACTGTCTCCTGCTGAGTAGAGAGATAACATTTTTTCAAATATTACAAACAGCCCAAAATTATTGCACACTAGTTACAATGTTGCATATAAATGACAAATACAGCTTATTAGAACTTAACATTACAGGTAAAAAACACTTTACATGTTCACAAATTTGGTGTGTTTTCCCCCTTTACTTGAAATTATGCCCCACCTTATATGGTCTCTGGGTGTTTTGATAGAAACAACAGTATGCTAACACTTTAACAAAAGCAGTTCTTAAAACCAGTTCTTGAATCCAACCAAAACCTGTGCTTGTAAAAGTAGTTGTAAAAGCCTGAAAGGGTGTGATTCTTATATATTGCTGTTATAGAGAGAACGGCTGCAAGTATGCTAGCTGTCAGTTTGCACATTTTCATGCCTATCTATTTACTCCTGCTGGAACAGGTCCATGCTGGACCGGTCCAACTGTACCAGAACAAGGCCATCCACATTTGGATGGCCTGTTCCAGGACAGGCCTCTGCTACTCTGAAGATCATACAAGCTGCAGAGCTTTCTGTTAGGGCTCTAATGGAGTCCCGGGTGGGGGGGATATTTCAGGAGTGCAGTTTGGTGCACAGCTAAAATGCCCCCTCCTGTTAAACGTGTCCCCTGTTCACCTTCCAGAGCCCATAGGATTGCCAGTAGATGTACCAGCAGACTGCCTAGACCCAGTTAAAATCCATCCAATGTATCCATCCATACTTGTAGGGAGCAGGGCTTCTTCTGTTTTGCCCCAGAGTGCAAAATGAGAATATCAGCCAATGCAGAAAAGTTGTTAGTTGCCGAATTTTATTGGTTCTTGAATACTTAACTGAGGTCAAATTGGTAAGTGCAGCTAGAGGAGCAATCCCATAATCCATATTGGATGTGAATTCTCATCCTATAATCTTCCTATTTTGGGTTAAATTTTGCTCAGATTGAGCAGTCTGGGCCAAAATTGGAGTGGCAATCTGTAGTGAGCATTATGGGCCATTTACATTGTGGAAGCGACTTTTGGGTCCAGTCTACCCTCAGGAAATCTTGGAAAACTGCTATGATGCAGTCTCCTTTTGGGGCAGGCTCTAGGACCATTTTGATGTTAGAAGTGTTCCAGTGCCTGCTTCACGGATGCAGCATTCTAAGAGGGCAACTAGTCTTTGATGATATTCTAAGACCTTAGCTCTGTAAACATGGGAGAAAATACCTGAGGGAATGCATTTCTTTCGTCACAGCTTCATTGTAGTCTGACTCCATTGCCTCTGAGTCATACGTATAGCAAGCAGTGTCTGCACCTTGGCAGGCACAGCAACAATGTGAATTGGCTGGTTTCACTGCAGCAAAGGGCCCCATCAGTGTGCAAGGTAGCAACCAGAGACGGTTTGGTTTTTTTTGTACACTGGCATTAAGATGCCTTTGACTTGCCATTATCTTGCCATGAAATAGAGATGTGGCCAAAGTCTGATTCTGAGAGG
Organism: Aspidoscelis tigris stejnegeri; assembly: GCA_023333525.1. Taxonomy (NCBI): domain Eukaryota; kingdom Metazoa; phylum Chordata; class Lepidosauria; order Squamata; family Teiidae; genus Aspidoscelis; species Aspidoscelis tigris. The sequence continues at coordinate 29,103,886 of JALMGA010000002.1, forward strand.
AATATACATTGTGATTAGTTGTAAGTGATAGGCCTCTTCTCCATGAGTTTGTTTCATACCACTGCAGATGGAGTGCTATCATAACATCCAAAGTTAGTAAAATCCTTCATTTCATGGAGGATGGGTGTATCCATGGCTCTACTAGAATGGATGCCTAGGTATCATATTTGGGTTGGAAGGACAGGCAGGATACCTCTAAAGGCCATTTGTAGGGATTTAAGAGCAGGGAAAGGTTTTGCCCCTTATCTCCTGCTTGAGACACTGCCCTGGCCAGTCAGGAGGTACGCAGGATGCAGGTGGGGAGCCTCCTAAGACCTTGCGCCCAGAATCGGGGTGATGGCGAAGAGGTAAGGAGGGGATCGCTCACACTCTCCACAGGGTGGGCTGGGGGGGGGGTTGGAGAAGCTCCCCCTGGCTCCAGAAGTGGTGATCTGCCACTTCTGGGGTGAGGACGAGCCGTGAAATCGGGGTCCCCAAGCTCGCCATGCTTGGCTCTGGTGGAGCCAATCATGGTGGGCCAGGGGAAGGACTCTGGAGCACAGATTTGGGGTGGGCGCTGTGCTCAAATCCAGATCTAAATCGTCCTTCCGCCAAATGTGCGGACGGAAGGGGTGGTGGTAGATCCGTATCTATTAGATATGGATCTACCTCCTGAAATCCGGATCTACACTGCATCCGGATTTAGTAAATCCAGATCTACTCTAACACGGATTTGCTAAATCCGGAAGTAGTAGATCCGGATTTCCAGTGGTAAGTGTGGAAGCACCCTATGTGTGCACCAGCCCATGAGTTCGAATCCCCATAAGGGAAAGTAGAACTCCAATTACAGGCTATGGGCACCTGATGAGCAGCAACTACTATGAAACCGATCATGTCCTGCCTTAGCCAGTGGCCTTGTAATAATAATAATAATAATAATAATAATAATAATAATAATAATAATAATAATAATAATAATAATAATAATAATAATAATAATAATAATAATAATAATAATAATAATAATAATAATAATAATAATAATAATAATGTTTATTTAAATTGCCCTTTCCACCAAAGGGTGGTACAGAGATACAATTTAAAATTAAAACAAAATCCAGGTTACAAAATAAATAATAGCCCACCAACACAACCTCCCCCATTCCCAGGACATATCCCATCCAAAACCATCTACCAATGGGTAAGACTAAACAGCAACCACAAATTTCCAGTCCTCCTTCACTAAATAAAGGCCGAATACTAATTGTTTGAAGGAGTAAACTGTTTCAGATATTTTTTTAAAAAAACAGAATTAGAAATAGTGGCTGTTCTCACCCTCTGCCTGTGAGGAAGCCACTTCTACTTCTGGTATTCCCTGTGCAATTCAGAATCCTGGCTGCGTTCAAGCATTGCTTACTTATTCTGCTGAATTTGGATATTTCAGAAGATTCATATATAGCAGAATAAGTAAGCAACCCCTGGCATTTTTAGGATTCTAAATTGTGAAGGATACATCTGTGAGTGGATGCACTGATTTGATTTTCAGATTTGGACCACCAAGACATGCTGCATTCCCTAACAGGGCAATAGTTACAGGAATGGAAAATAGTTGTTTGACCCATGGTCAGAAACATAATATAGAAACAAGAATAACAACACAAGAATAATATTTTAAAAGTAATTATAAAATATAAAATGACACAAATGAGAATCATTTAAATAATCAGTTTAAAGTTGGAAACTTTGGGCATTTTTGCACTGAGAAAAAGGGAAAGTCTGAGTATACCCCAGTATGGGGCATTCATACTATACAGAGACAGTTCAATCCTGGAAGCATTTTTACAAAGTCATTGCAAAGTGCAGACACCCGACCTGTCCCCATCTTCACTCCCCTGAGACAATTTTGCAGAGAAGTGAAGGTGTAAATTCCTGCTTTGTCTAAATTATTCCTTCATCATCTCCTTACTTGTCATTTTAGCTATGACAGAAAAAAAAAATGCCACATATGAGCTGAAAAGATTAAAGTGACTCTATATCACATGATCTTGTAATGAGTAATGGGAGTTTTTAAGGATCTTCCACATAACACTGCTGAAAATAATGTGTTATGTCTGGTGAAGAGAAAAGCTCCCTATTGAGATGGAGACACAAGAGAAGAAAAATAACTAGTAGCAATAACAAATTTTCCTCTGAAATCTCCAACAAATTTTCTCCTGCAGATTGGAAGTGTACCAATTTCATTCTGTTGGGCTACGGAGCCCTCTTGAGAATCGTTTTTCTGGCTTGAAGGTAATTTGAAAGCAATAAATGGACTGAAGACAGACCACAGGTTTCAAGTTTATCTAGTAAGGTTTGTGCCCAAGATGATTGAAATTGGTCTGTACACAATAGAGGTATCAATCCTGAAGGAAAATAGTAACACTTAAGCCAGTAATTAAATATATGTCATCGTGCTGTAGTTTCAGCCTCATCTTTAGCCTCAAAATAGCAATAGATACGCATTTGGCCATTTGAAAGTGTTCTAAAAAAATTAATCTGAATAGCCACCAACACATTAAAACTGGATCTGCAAATGGTGTTCTATGAAGAATGGTTGAAGGATGTAGGAACGTTTAGCCTGCAGAAGAGAAGACTGAGAGAAGGCATGATCACTGTCTTCAAGTACGTGAAGGGCTGTCACAGTGGAGAGGGATTGTCCCTATTCTCACTTGCACAAGATGGGGGGACTAGAAAGAACCGTATGAAACTTCAAGGGAGTCAATACAGATTAGATATTAGTAAAACTTCTTGACACAGTAAGGGCAATCAGTCAGTGGAATAGGATGCCACAGAAGGTAGTGAGCTCTCCTTCATTGGAGGTCTTCAAGCAGAGGCTGGGCATACATCTGTCTGGGATGGTTTAGGAAATCTGGCATTGAGCAGGGGTTGTACTCGATGAGCCTGTAGTTCTCTTCCAACTCTATAATTCTGTGATTCTCTATATAGCTGCTTCCATAAATCCTTTTACAACAGAATGCTTAACTGAGTCTTAGGCCCTTTGGCACTTGGCCTTATTCTAGAATATACCTCAGGACTGGGGTTTGGATGATTTTGCAGGTCATCTCTGTTGGCTCCCTTCCCTTCTTCTTCTTTTTAATTGTTCCTGTTAGAACATGAGTTTTGCACAATGCCTAAAAAAAATCACCCATTTGATTCTTCTAAGCTACCTGCTTTCAGAATGCAGAAACATTTTAAGGATTATTAATCACCTGTTGCTGCAGATCCATATTTTGATGAATGAGCATAGGACTAGGAAATGACTATTCAATGTCTTAAAGCACAGAAAACAATAAATTAGCAGGTGAAACCTGGGGTTGTTTCAGAGATCAATTTACTTATCCTTTCTGTTGGTGGCATGATTTCCACTGAGATTACACCCTGCATGTCTCTATGTGCAGAATACAAACTCATCCAATGACAAATATCACAGGGAATCCTTAATGACATTCACATGCTCTTTCTTCCTTTTAGATAGTTCTCCGTGGGAAAAATATGCATGGATTTGATTTGCTAATCACAGAAGACATGAGCAGTTGAAGTATTCAGAATTGGACACAATATTCCAAATGTACCCTCATCGTAGATTAATAAAGAGGCACGGTGACGCTTACAGACACGTTTTCTATTCTCTTCCTACTAATCCCCAGCATTGAATTTACACACTGGGTTGACACTTTCGTTGAGCTGTCCTGACTCCCTTTCCTAGTTCATCCCAAAAAGCTCAGACCCCATTAGGTTATAGGTGTAATTGAGAGTTTTTCCCCCAGGATGCATCACCAAGTTGATGCCAACCAGGATGAATCACCACCAGTTGTTGCCAAGTGTCCCAATGTCACGATGTCCTTTTAGAGATGACAGGTCAGCCTCAGGGCTGAGCTGTCAGCCCCAATGATAAGGGGCCACCATGCAGTGAAAATGGCCCCAGAAGTGGGCATCTGCTGGTGCAACAGTCAGGCTGCTTTTGCACTTGGCTTCCCAACCGCAGGATGGGAAAAGTGCATTAATGACTAATGCACTTGGGAACGCTAGTACACATTAGACTAGTGAGCCCATTTGGTCTAGTGGTTAGGGACTCTTATCTGGGAAACCGGGTTCGATTCCACCCTCCCCCATGAAGCCAGCTGGGTGACCTTGGGCTAGTCACAGCTCTCTTCTGCGCTCTCACAGCCCCACCTTTTCTATTCTTCTGTTGTCGGGAGAAGAATAGAAGAGCTTGGTCAGCAACTTTGAGTCTCCTTAAATGAGTGAGAAAAGTGGCGTAGAAAAGCCAACTCTTCTTCTTCTTCTTCTAATCCCCATGTGCCTGGGTCTGGGCATGTGGCCAATCACCAGCAGGCTGCTGCCATCTTGACTACATGTGTGCTGTCACCATTGCCACAGTGACAATGACACTGTGCATGCGCAGTCACGTTTCGGGTCAGCACCTCAGGTGACCCCTTGCAATGGAAATTGGTGTGAATGGACACAGGTTGGACAGTGCGGGTAAGTAATTGGATGGGACTGGTTAGGGTTAGTATGTGTATGGCGCACGATAATTGATGATAGGTTAACATCTTGGCTGGCAGGAGGTATTTCTAAGTTGTAAATGCCTCCTGCAAGTGGCGATGCACCTGCCCAGATGTTAACCTATGGGGCCAGTCATGAATTGGCCTCCACATATTTCAGGCTCTGTAGGGTGCAGAGCATGCTAAGTGATGGGGATACCACCAGAGTGTGTGTGTTTTTTAATTCTCTGATTAAGGATGCCCTGCAGGACACTCCAGCACTCTTTTCAGAATGATCTTAGGCATTTGACTACCATGCCAAGGCTTCCTAAGGGAACCCATGGGTGCAAATGAATCCTGCACTGTAATGAAACAATCTTCTGGTTGCCTTTGTGTTGTCCTATTTCCTAGGTTTAGATGTAACCTCTCAGTTAATGCCAGAAAATTGTGGCAAGGAAGGTAATTGTTAATAATGAACGAGATGCTGACTACTGGTGCTTTAGAACAAGAAATGCTGTCATTCTGTGTTTTCTAATGTAGATCTAATACAAAGAGTTGAGCCATTCTCCATTTATCAAAAGAAATCACCCAAATCCAACGATCTTTCTCTTATTTGTGCATATATCTAAGCATGTAGATAGTTGAGACGTATTTTATAGCCTATGGCAAACACTTTTAGCAGTGTGGTTGTGCTGTGCAGAGAGATTACATCATTGCAGTCAATACAGGCATGATTTATGTGGTTCATGATACAGATGCCAATATTTATATGTAACAGTTATTTCAACCATACTGGCCTGGCCATAATCTAACACCTAAAGTAAATAAACTGAGCTCTTTGACACACTTCTGTTTCTGAGCTGCAACCAAGTTTTTTTTTAATTTAAAACTTTAAATAGATTCATTCTGGGCAATATTAATTAAAACAGACATTTATTTATTTATTTATTGTAAGGGGTCTAGGTCAAAGGGCAGGATCTGCATGACATATTTATGGTACCATGGAGAAACCAAAAAGAGCAGGAAACTGCATAATCTCAAACACATGGGACCACTGTCACCCCATAGAAAGGTGGAAAGTGTTGGCAGTTTTTCACACACAGCACGAAAAACCACTCTAATGGCATTTTCCACTGTTCTTCCTCCCCATTTGCCTGAAGCAGCTATCTACCCTCCCCTATATTTGAAGGCATAGAAAATGGCTGACTTCCAGCGTAACTTCCTATGACTTCCCAAGTGTGCCCACGCAGAAACCTCAATATTAACACAGCCAGAAGCAGAGTAGGGTGTGCAAAGAGAATGCTTCCTACTACAGGCTTCGCAAAAATTTTTTTTAAAAAAATCTGTGGTGGCTTACAGAAGGCTCAGAGCTGGGACTGTTCACACAGCAGTCTGTTCCTCCCCTGTCTCATTCTGTGCTTGAAAAGGTGGATTAGGGAAGGCTTAACAAGTGCAAAGTAATGCACATTGGGGCCAAGAATCCACATTACGTCTATAAACTGATGGGGTCTGAGCTTTCTGCAACACACCAGAAAAGGGATCTTGGAGTTCTGGTGGATGGTTCCATGAAGGTGTCAACCCAGTGCGCGGCAGCAGCGAAAAAAGCAAATTCAATGCTGGGAATAATTAGGAAGGGAATAGAAAATAAGACAGCAAGTGTCATTTTGCCCCTTTATAAATCTATGGTGAGGCCACATTTGGAGTATTGTGTACAATTCTGGTCACCACATCTCAAAAAGGATATTGTGGAACTAGAAAAGGTGCAGAGAAGGACAACCAGAATGATTAAGGGTCTGGAACACCTCCCTTACGAAACCAGGCTGCAATGTCTAGGCCTCTTCAGTCTGGAGAGACGGCGTTTGAGAGGGGACCTGATTGAAGTATATAAAATTATGCACGGTATAGAAACGATGGATAGAGAAAATTTCTTTTCTCTATCGCACAACACTAGAACCAGAGGGCACTCTATGAAGCTGATGGGTAGGAGAATAAGGTCTGACAGGGGGAAGTATTTCTTCACCCAGAGGGTCATCGGCTTATGGAATGTGCTGCTGGAAGAGGTGGTGACAGCTACCAGTCTGGATGGCTTTAAGGTAGGGTTAGACAAATTCATGGATGACAGATGTATCAATGGCTACTAGAACGAATGCCTAGGTGCATCCTTCAGGCTGAGGGGGGGGAGGAGGAACTGGGGCGCTTCTAAGGCCATCTGCTGGGACTCGAGAGCAGGAGAAGGTTTGTCCTTGTCTCTGCTTGAGATGCCCATGAGCATTTGGTGGGCCACTGTGTGCGACAGGATGCTGGACTAGATGGGCTGTGGCCTGATCCAGCAAGGCTTCTCTTATGTTCTTATGCTTGGGAACATGAGGGCCACATACTGCCCCTCTGGGGTGATTTGAAGGTGCCCCTTTTGTTTATGTCCGAACGCAATCTTAGCTAGACTCTTGGGCCAGGGTTCCTTCCTATTTGGCTGTTTACTGAGTTTGGTATTTACTTTTTAGTGTACTCTATGCATATTTTTACTCTTTAACATATTGAGACCAATATTCCAGGGGCAGCTATTGCCTAACTGAAACCTGTTTGCATATCTATTTACTTCTAATACGTTTAAAGCTCATATAAAATACAGTTTATCATTCCACATTGCTTTGGCTGCATCCCCACAGTTGTAGTGAGGGATAGCCCTGAAAACCTTGCTGCTGCTGTAGAGAGCCGCAAATGCAGTAGGTACTGTATTTTCTGGCATATAAGACTACTTTTTAACCCAGGAAAATCTTCTCAAAAGTCAGGGGTCATCTTATACGCCGGGTGTCGTCTTCTTATACGGTGAGTATATCCCAAACTCTATATTTTAACTGGAAAGTTGGGGGTCGTCTTATACGCCCAGTCGTCTTATATGCCGGAAAAACGGTATGTTTCTAGCAAGGCTGCTTTGGCATTGGACTAGAAATGGCCTTTGAAGTCAGCCATTTTCCCTCCAATGTAAAAGTGGCCCAGTGAAACCTGGGCTGCTGAGTTGCAGCTTTCCTCCTGTCCATCCACATACGGAAGAGTAGAGGACTTAGATGCTGACAATGCTCCAAGATGCATGTCAAGTAAGCTTACTCCTGAGCTGGTGAGTACAACTCAAAAGTTGTAGGTGCTGATAATTGGCTGTGTCTCCATGGGTTATGGAAGATGCTTTGGAGAGGCATCCAAACTGATCCATCTCCATAGCAACTTCAACTGAACAGTCTGACAGTGTTTGGAGGGATCTTATGCACATTTTATTCCCGAATAGATGTCTGCCATCTACATGGTGGTAAATACAGACAGGCCCTACTTGGGGCCTGCTGTATTCTGCACTAGCATGCAGACAGCAGGCACCTATTTCAGAATATAATCCAGAATAAGGCCCAGTGCAGAAAGGGCCTAAGTTCAGACAGGCATATGAGCCTGTGCAGGGCCCAAGAAAAGCACCTCTGGTAATGATCTCTGCAATTGCCACAAGGTGCCTACTGCCACCAAAGATGGAAAAGGCAGCAGCAGGCACCTTCTTCATCTGGTGAGGGTGCCGTGTGTTGAAAAACCAGACTTGTCTGATTTCCCAGAGTTTGCGGAGTAAGACTCTGCAGTGATCCCAAAAATTTACCATTCAAAAGACTAGTGAAAATAAAAGCTAACTTTACTTAAAACGCAGCAGGAATAACATAGTACAGACTGATCTGTTCTCAGCTATCTCGATAATAATAAACCAAGAGACTAAACAAACTGACAGAAGGCTAAGCTCTACCCCCTTTTGTCAGTTTAGGTGGACTTGTCTGTCTCTCTCATACACGCATGAAATGCTGTATTTCCAACACCTTTGAGGGGTAAGTGGAGATAGGGCCCCAGACAAGATATTCCAGTGTCCAAACACCATCTTTGCTGTCATTGTCCTTCAGCAGCTGTAATCAACTTAAAAATTGCTGCATATCATTTAGTATTGGTATAATAGGTTGGTTATCTGTCTGTTTTATTTTCAGTGATCCATATCAATCCCAAAGAAGCAGGACCTTTGTAAAATGCTACTTCCTTTTACGGATTTTCAGGACAGAGTGACCAATGTTTAATAATTTGCATCTCACAGTGACATTTACTGGAACTGTATTCAGATTAAAGGATCTTTTGTTCTGAAAACACAGCTTGTAAAGGCACTAATGATGGAAACATTAAAATTTGTAGGCTTTAAAAAAAATAAAAGTGCCTTCCCTCTAACAATAGGAACTCCCATATGCAAATAATTCACAGGTAAATTATTATTAAGAATAGTGTGAATGCATGGAAAATAAACCCAATTTCTAAGCCTCACCACTGTGTTGAAAAGTTTCTAGAACAGGGAAGGCTAAAACAATAGACCCGTTCTGTTTGCGCTGGCTTTATTGGTTATATAGTTTGGCACATCCCCTTTAGCCACAGCAAATAGGCATCTACAAAGAAATTCTCAATATAATAGGAGCCTAAGTTGAAACCTCTAGTATAGTTTTGGGGAAATTTTTTAACAGAGGCCTATTTTTAGGGCTTAAATATAGTATAAAAATATGACTATTTCAGGCTCCAACATCAGTAAATAAGTCCTGGAAAGATTCCAGACTGAGTGAACTTTCAGACACAACTAAAAATCAGGCATACATTTGAAACAGAGTTTGCTTCTGGGTGGCACAGAGGACAAGCACTGTGTTAGAGAGATGTTAGACCATCTCTCCTTACTACCAGAATAAAGAAAGTGCTGAATTTCCTGCACTTTCTAGGGAAAAGTGGCTGGTCCAGACATGTTTTTTGGAGGGCATGTACCAGCACAGCATTGACCGGATCAGAAATGATGGTGTACAGCACTAAATTGTTATAAAGCCCCACTTTTCAGGAAGCTGAAGTGAGGAGATGCTGGCATTTCTGGAAAAAAAGGAGTCCTTTGAAGAGTACTGATAGGGCCTTCTCTATATTACATAAGAACATAAGAGGAGTCCTGCTGGATTGGGCCACAACCCACTTAGTCCAGCATCCTGTTATGCACAGTGGCCCATCAATTGCTTCTGGGTGTTCTCGAGCAGAAGACAAAAGCAAAACCTTCACCTGCTCTCAAATTTCTGCAAATGGACTTTAGAGGCATCTTGCCTGTCTCTCCAGGTCAGAGGCAATACCTAGACATCCATTCTTGTAACCATTGATACACTTGATCTTCCATGAATTTATATAATCTTTTGGTAAAATTATCCAGGCTGGTTGCTGTCCCATTTCTTCTGGTAGTAAATTCCATAGACTGATGACGACCCTCTGGGTGAAAAAAATACTTCCCCTTGTCAGTCCTAACTCTCCTGCCCATCAGCTTCATAGAGTGCCCCCTGTTTCAAGTGTTGTGTGACAGTAACCCTATGATGAATAGAAGAATTCTACTGCTCTATTTACATTTATTTGGTTTTCTTACTTAAAGTGCTTAGCATGATACATAAATTCAATATGTGTAGTTCTGTATAAATCATATAACCATGTAAATAGAGTTTTTAATTAAATTTGAATTCATTTTTATGAGCACTAAATCTGAAGATATGCAATTTACACTTTACTATCATATCACTGAACAGTTCAGTCAGTGACACATTTATTTTCTTGGAATCATGCAAGATTCACTGTTATATGCAGTGAATGCCTTTTTTCTCCAACATCCTTAGTAGAATATAGGTTTTGGATTGCCCTTTCTTTTAAGATCTGTCAGGAACCATCACTATGGCTGCGTCCTCATGCAGGAATTTTAGTCCTGAAACCGTCCCTTTTAGACTGTTTTTGGGGACTATTTTTAATCCGGATTGAGTGCCCATCAATTAATCCAAATATAGCCGTCCCCATGCAGCTTTTTAGGCAGGATAGTCCTCATAAAACCCGGGAATAAGGAATTGCATGGGACCCTGAGTGCTGAATTCAGGTTCGATTTGGATTAATTACAGCGGTCATGGGGACACTCATTCCCGAATTCGGATAGAATTTGAATTAAAATAGCCATGGGGACGCAGCCTATGTGTTTTTCTTTTTCTGATTAAGAAAACAAAGGCACTTTGAATGCCAAAAGGCCTGTCTTTAATTTATATACCTTTAAAGACAAACTCAGACTGTGTTTATCCATGTAGCAAAAAAAGGGGGGGCACAAATGGACTTTAGAGGTGGTTTAGTGTGTCTGTTTTATATTTCTGTTTTTAACTGCAGTAACACATCCTAAGATCTTTAGGTATAGGGTGGGATAAAAAATGCAAAAGAATAAATAAATAATATTGTATGATACTTGTCACGACGCCCAGCGATCCAGTTAGTGCCTGCCCTCTCTAGGAGTAGCTTGGCCCTGTTAGGATGCTGAGTTCGTGCAACGGCCAAGTGAATACTACAGTGTGGACACAAAACACTGGTAGCAAGCATTTCAACAGTAAACTAAAACAAGTTTATTATTATACACAAGCAATACTAGAAGGAAAATAAGGTTCAGGTATTTGTTAGTTTAACTCAGGTTTAACTCAGTAAGTCTCTTAAGGCTAGGAGCTACCCCTTTCTCTAAAGGAAAATAGTTCCCCTTTTAAAAGATAAACCTCTCCACATTCCTCCCCCTCTGTCTTGCTCTGCCACAGCTCAAGCCAAGCCAGTGTACCAGAACGTGGCTCCAGATGATCACAAGGCCCAGTCCGTCCTTGCTTGTCCGATCATCCAGCCTGGTCAGTTGCTATTGAAGTCTTCCTTCAAGATCTTCCAGCCAAAAGACCCCTGGTCAGCTACTGGTTCCAGCTCCCTCAGGATTCAGCTCTCTTCTCCTTTCAGCTCTTGTACCAGCATGAAGACCCAGTCTGCTGTCTTCTGTGTTCATTTATACCCATATCCCTGACTCTGATTGGCTGTAACCTCCTGGGGAAAACTGCTGCCATAAAATGCTGCTGGAAACTCCTGATTGGTGGGAACTCCTGCTCTAGCCCCTCCAGCACTCAGATCCCCGGACAGCTTTTCCCTCCAGAAAGCAGCTTCAACCAATCATTGCAGCAGGGCCCGCACAGGATTTCCCACCCTATTTGCAGCCTCTGCCCAGGTCTTGCAACAAGCTGTTTGCAACAAGGCTGGCTATTGCAGCTTTGCAAGAAGCCTGCAAAGCCCGAAAGCAAAACAGTTTGCAGCCTGTACCCTGAAACCTTCACAATACTCAATTTCTCATTCCATCTCTAATCCACTTTTTCTAACCTAGGAGGTTCATTAGAGAGGGGAGGGCAGTGCATTGCTGCCTTAAGGGGAGTGGGAAGGACAAGGGCACATGGCTAAGACAGCCCCTGGCAGCCCTCAGAGCTTTTCTGTGGGTGGGATGCCACCTGCACATGCTGAATTCCCAATGACCATGGTCACACCTTTACTTTAAGCTTTCTTCAGTCCATCTTCAGCTCTGACTGCTCACACCTTTTCATTTCCACCCGTTTTATTTGTGGACTTTCCATTCAGAAAAGTCCAAATGGAACTGGGATTTAGGTCAGCACTGTGGTGCTACAACAGAAACATGTTGCCCACTATGCCAACCTCAGTGGCTGAAGATAAAGTGGGAAAAGTGTGAATTATGGTAGTGAAATGCAGAAAAGAAGCCAACAACAACAACAACAAAAAAGCTTGAGATAAAGTCACTTTTCAAGAAATCATTGAATTCTATAGAGGTTGTCGTGCCAAATGTTGAACAAGAGTGTGGAAAGTTGGGGAAATGCTACCATTTCCAGATAACAACATGAGCCAAGAAAATCCTGTGTATTTCAGATTGGTTGAAAAGCAAGTGTTCTATTATATTGTCTCATGATGTGTTTCAAAAATTGTCTATAACGAGAATGTTAAAAAGTGTGCAAAATAAAGCCTTACCAAGGTAATTCAAAATTAATGATCTTTCTAAAGAATCTCTCCACGATATTATACTCTTCTACAAGCTAACCAGTTTTCCTTGACCTCAGCATGAGACCTGTCTGTTATATAAGCTGCTTTTTTAGAGCAACAGCTACAAACTGAAGGATTTATTTATTTTCCTCACAGCATAGAGCCCTTGGCATTGAAGATAAAGAAGCATATCACCAAGACAGATGTGTTCAGTTCAGCTCCTTCTCCATGTAGCTGTTGAACTGGTTTTTTTTTTGTAGCCCATAAAATGAAGTTCAGAAGAAACAATAAGCCATTGATATTCACGTTGGGAGTTCAAAAGAATTAAACCATAGGGTTGATTTCTTATTTCTTTTGCAATTGCTGATGAATATTGTATAACAATTTCATTCAAAAGGTTAACTTACCACCACAGCTTTAAAAATGGTTAATTTGTAACTAGAAGTATTTGCTCTAAAACTGGTATTCTAAATCTAATATTTGCAAAAATGTCTTTAAAGAGTAAGTGAATGCACTTTACCTCAGCTCTTCGTATGCAATAAGGATTCTGGACATGCAGTAACTATAGCTACTCCTGCCAATCACTTGTAAGCTTTAGTTCATACATTTCTCTTCCATATTTGCAAATCCATTACAATTCTATCTTCATGGTCTCAGCAACCTGGTCACTACTTTTACAGTTTCACAACCTAGAAAGAATTACAGCTAAAAACAGGTTCATTCAATATAATACAAAACATGGTGGAAGAACATTTTGATCTGCTATAAAACTAGAGAGATGAAGGCCTTCAGGCAGTCTCACAATCCTCAGGGAGGGCTAGAAAAATGGCATTATTTCAAAATAAATTAGGCAAGCGAAATGCAAAATCCCCAGTGTGGCAAGGGTGGTTGCTGCAAACCTGACAATGAACATTCATCAGTAAAGTGCTACAGCAGTTCCTGGTCATGACGCCAATTGGATGCAGCAGCAAAAGGTGCCATATATGCAGTGAGAACTGCCATTGGCACACACCATGGGTGGACAGTGGGCTGAAACTAACAGGATGATATTTAATAGGATCAAATGCAAAGTCCTACATTTTAGTAAGAAAAATGATAAAAATGAATACAAAAGAAGAGTTGGCTTTTCTACCCCACTTTTCTCATCCATTTAAGGGGACTCAAAGTGGCTGACAAAGCTTTCTGTTCTTCTCCCCACTACAGAACACCCAGGGATGTAGGTGGGGGCTATGAGAGCTCAGAAGGGAGCTGTGACTAGCCCAGAGTCACCCAGCTGGCTTCATGGTGGAGGGTGGAATTGAACCTGGTATTTCAGATAAGTATTCAGCTCCTTAACCACTAGACCAAACTGGCTTACCAGAATGGGAGGAATCTGGCTGAGGAGTAGCACAAGTGAAAAGAATCTGGGTGTACTGGTTGATCACAGGATGAACATAAGTCAGCAATGTGATGCAGCTGCAAAAAAGCATGGCAAACACCATCCTAGGAGGAGGAGAATAGAGTCTTTCCCTCACGTACACCATGGTTCCACCTCCATATCCTCACTGGTTATAGGCAAGGAAGAGGGTGAAGAAAAAGGAAGGTGGTAGAAGACAGAAGGAAGGATGAAGCACTGGGAATTTTTTTTAAAAAAACCCCAGGGTGGTTTGTCTCTTAGTTCTTCTGTCACGTGCTAATTCCAAAGCAAGCCCAAGGGAAAGGACAGACCATGACAAAATGCAATGGAAAATAGACATTTTAAAGTCTAGAAGAAATTCATGTCAAATGGAAACCTGTAACTAATGTATCAAATCCCTGAGGGAAAAAAACCCATGCATTGAATCACATTTGAAAGAAACAGTAATGCAAAAGTTCATGTCATGTAATGAGGAAGAATGTAAGGAAGAGATGAAGTAGAGGGAAGATTTGTGAGAAACACAAAGTATGTAGAAAGAAAGGGGAGGTTAATGGACAGAAATAAAGGCTGTTATTAGTCAAGGAAGGTATCCTTGAGATGATAAAGGCAGAGGGAAAAGGAGAGAGAGGCTGTGACCGGGGCTGGGCCTAAAATGTGTTGTCACTATGGTTCCACAACACTACAATCCTGTATTTATCAACAGGTGATTGCAACTCATATGTCATCAGAACTCTTAAACCTGCAAGGACTAGAGATGAGCACAAACTAAAACCATGTGTTCAATTTGCCACTAATTTGATTTGATGCCCTTCCCCCCATTTAAGAAGCCCCTTTGAAGGACAAAAGAACAGAAAACATGAATTTGGACTAGTTCACATTCACAAGTGAACTTCAGTTTGATTGAATTTTTGGATATTTGAACAACCTAGTGTTTAGTCTGATGTGGCCATTCGCAAACTAGCTGGTCCGCTGCAGATTGTGAACCACCCAAACCTGAAGGAAGTTCACGCTTCCTATCCCATGTGGGGGATGGGAATAGTGAACTGTGAACTTCCACTGACAAGTATTAGCATTCACTGTCAAACCAACACCAACACCATGATCCCAGATGCTCACCTGAGTCCAGACGCATGTACAGGTGCTGTTCTTCTCTTCAGAGGCCAGCACTAGTACATGTGCACTGGCACTATCACCAGAGGCCTTTTTGCACTACAGCTGAAAGGCTGTAGTGCAGTAAGGCTAGGACACTTGGGGACAGATTCCCCATTCACACCTAGGCCCCTCTGCAGCTTCTGTTGGCAGTATGACAAATGACAAAATTATGAATCATTCTTTGGCAGCCTGAATATTGTTATTAGGGTGCTGTGAAACCTCGATAAAGAGGTTTCACCCTTAGAATGTCCTGACTGAAGGTAATCCTGAACTCAGGCCTTTCCACACTTGTTCCCTTCCCAGCCTTCAAAGTGAATGGGTCAAGGTGAGATGGGAGGGCCTGCAGCATAGAGAAAAGCCCTTGAATGCATAGGTGATCCTGCTTCTGCATCCTGTTTGTTTTCTACCAGCCAGGAAGAGAAAAATGCCAGCAAAATAAACAGGCAATAAAAGATAGAAAACAGGAGCAGAAAGGTTGAATTATACCCTTTATGAGAACTTTGTTTGGTGAAGCCACCCAAAACTGAAGCAGAAGTGTAAAGTTATAGTCGGATGGACGCAGTAAAAATGAATGATGTTTCTATCCAAGATTTCAGTAGTGTTAGGTTTCTGCTCAGACAGGTTTTTATTTTTCTGATTCATGCGCAGATCAGAAATGTGAACAAATTTATTTTCATTCATTCAATCTGGGTTAAGGATGTAACCTGTGTGCCCCTACAGAGTCCATTTGCAGCATTTTGTTTGCCATTGCATTTGTTGGCAAGGTGAAACTTGATTGAGGAGGAAAAGAAAGGCCCATCTAAGGCCCTTTCTCCACTGGAACGTATTCCAGACTATACTTCAGAATAGAAACCTGCCACCCACTTGCTAGTGCAGACTATGGCAAGCTCTGAGTGGGGCCTGCTGTGGTCTACATCAGCATGTCCCTTTCCCAGGATACGATCCAGAGTAAGATGCAGTGCATAAAGGGTCTAAATGTCCTGACTCATAGCAGATATTAACATTGTATTGGCCTTTGTCGTATGCAGTATCAAATGTGGATTCCACCTCTCCTAAGAGGATGGAAGCTAAATGGTAAAGCCAAATTATGGGCTGTAAGCAGTCTCAGGTGTTCAGAGAAGGAACAGTATATAGAAGAAGCAGAAATGTACTTTTACAAGAAAAGCCATCAAATAAAGCTCTTAAAAATGGAGAGGGGAGAAAATGAAAGAAACAGAGCCATTTGTGTACTTTTCATTGTTGTGCACAAAAACCTTTAGGTTTAGTGCAGAGCTGTAAAGGATGAAACTTTGAATCTAGCAGAAAAAGAGAACACAGACTAGCAAGAAGCCACCAGATCTGGACAGAGGTTTTGCCCTTCGTTGTGTGGCAAACATTGTTTGAACAAAAGCTCATCTTACAGGATATACACATTTAAAAAAAGGAGGGGAGCCTTTGCACCTGAGGATACTTAATAATTTACATTTGTTGGAAACAAAGTAATTAAGAAATTGGGCTAGTCCCAGAAATTACTTCCAATTCTTAACTAGTCAGGAACTACAGGTGCTAGAATTATCAGCCTGCCCATCAGAGGATAAAGTTTTTCATTTGGACTTTTGGCTTTGCTATCTTGCAAAGAAAAAAAAAGAAAAAAAAGTAGGCCATGAGCTTAGAAAGCAAATCGCACAAACCAAAAATTGTTAATTTCCTTAGAACACAAGATGAGGTGAAACTTGTGATGGACACGTGGGATTTCATCTCAGTTTCCTTTCCCCGTCTTTCCAGGCTAGCTTTCCCTTAAATAGATACACCCATAGGTGTGGTGCAGCAGTTGAGAACTAGAATTGCAGCTGCTGGAAGAATAAAGGAAGCAAACAAAAGCTAATTCCATTTCTCGGACTGGTTTTGATTGAGTAACATAAGAGCCACAAAAGGAAGTTGAAACTTTGAAGTGCTTTTCTGGGTAAATGCAAAAATAGACATGCTTGGCCAAAAAAAGAGGGTAGAGTGGAAAGCATGCCCTAATAATATTTTTATTTCTTCATTTTTTACCAGTTCTCAAAACAGAACCATGCCTCCCTTAGACTCAAAGCATGGGTTTAACTGGAGAGCCCTTTTTTTCTCAGCAAGGTCGGCAGTAAATACAAATTATTTTAAAATATACCAGCCCTAAGCTACAGGAAAGTAAAGTGCCAAATATCCCATCTCCCATATTGCTGTTTTTGCTCTTCCTACTGATCCAAGTGAGAGGACATGCTAGCAGGGACCATTTTGCTGATGCATCTGCACCCATGCCATTAGAGTACAAGTGCTGTGTTCCATTTAAGACTGTGATCACATACAATAACACATCAGAAGCACCTCAAAGGCAGTAAGGCGTGAATCTCTTGTCCTCATCTCATCTCATCTCTGTCTCTCCTTTTCTAGCCTAGAGTATTCATGAGAGGGGCAACATGGATGATCCCAGTTCAGAACTGTTAGGAAAATCTCTTAAGCTGTTTTTGATGTGGCTCAGATTTTTGCTTTTTAATTGGATGTGATCTCAGCCTATGACCTTTTCTGCACTGGGCCTTACTCCAGATTATATCCCGGTATAGGGATCTCCTTTCTGCATGCTAGGAGATGGCCGGCCCCATGTCTGCCTCTTGACTCCATAACCTGTTATACACACTTCTTAGCTGATTTTGTACCACTCCACAATCGAAGGCTAGTAAGTAGTGCTACTAAGGTAGTGCTTTTAGGAGGTAAATTTTAGGCCTTGTGAAAGGGCAGCAAACTGTAAATTATTTTTTGTACTACTGCAATTGGCTACCAGAAAGAAGGAAGAGAACTTGCCAGTAATTCCTGCCTCACAGTTTATCTGTACTTGTGCCTTTTGCATCCTGATTTGGTTGTGGGAGAATGCGAGTTTGCAATTCCACTTCAGGAAGAAAAATGCTTCAAGTTGGCTGTGCCACAACATGTTATCAGCAGTCTAGTTACACCCTTGAACAAAGTTAAGTCTTGTGCAAAATGTGACATCTCCATCATTATTTCCATCACTATAACCCCAAACTCTGGGGTTTGTCCATGATTAAAGTCAGTCAAATGGATATCATTCATTGAGGGCCTTCAACTGTAGCAGCTGTTTTAGTAATTCAAATTGCAACTTCCTGAAGCACAAGAAGTCCTGGAATCTTTTTTTTAAGACATCCTGATATTATTATCAGCATTAGCATTTTTACCCCATCCGATACCTAAGCTTTAGTGGCTAATTATAGATTGTACATTGAATATATTAGCTGATACCATGTACCTTTCAGAATCCTGTACCCTGAATGCTATGTCAAACAAAGGCAGGACTCTGCAAAGCTATATGATTGGTATGCTATTGGCAATTAGGCTAGAAATACAGAATTAAGTTAATGAAACACGAGATTTCTGTATTAGGTCATATCAAAAAACAAAAAAAAAACGGTGAAAATCTGCATCTGCATAGAAATGGTCAGTTAAAGAAATAATACATTTCTCCCTGGAGGTATAGCTGATGATGAATTCTGTGAAGAAAGCCAGGCACCAGAGAACAGAAGCTATCTCGTATCTCAGAGCAGTAAATGTCTACAGTAAATTTCTGGAGAGATCTTTACCTGGAATTAACAAGTTCTGATTGTTCCCATTTGATTAGATCTTTATCTGCAGCTTTTGCCAACTGAATATACTCCAAACAGACAAACTTTATCAAGTTAATATTAAATATTTCCAGGCCATCTTCAGTACTCCGCATAAAAATATAACATGCAAATATAAAAAGACAAGGAAAACATGGGAAATAATTATAGCCTGACTAGGGCCATGTCTCTGCAGCCCTTATGGGAGGCACCCACTACCATGCCATCAGGTGCTACCATATGTCCAGTTCCAATGTGGTTGACTAATCTTCCATGTTTCCCTTAACCCCCAATTTTCCAATATGGCAACCATGTGTATTGACCAGTTATATGAATGACTCTGCACCACCCAAGAGGTGAGGTACCCACAAGACCATGTACCAGATGTGAATGTCTCCTGCCCTTTCTTTGAAAAGGGTGAGCTTTCCTTAGACCAAAGTAAACCACTCCAAAACCATCCTCTTTAGAGCCGATCTGTTTTCTTGCACAGACAACCCAGATGACAAGAAAGGCCAACATACATTTCATGCATTTGTAGTTAAAACTCCATGCTGGCTGAATGCTAAGTTGGTTCCACCTAGCCCTACCTGCAGCTTCACTTGGATGGAACCCAAGAGGGCACAATTAAGCATAGATGTTTGAATTTGGCGAAATCATTTACATCAGTCAGTCCTGGAAGTGATTGGAGTGTGGGTCGTTTTTTTCTAGGTCTGCTCTTTTCAGGCATGCCCATGATTGATATATCAGATGTTGATAAAATACACTCTTGGCCTCTGGCACCACTTAGCCTATCAAATTAGTGCTGCAATATCATTATAATGGGTTCAAAAAGTACCAAATCATATCACTGAACATAAGGTAGTTCTATAACGGTATTTATTTGAGAAACCTTTAGCCCAAGTTTACCTACCAAGGCTACTAAGGAAGCATACCAATAAATAAATAAAATTTATACATTTAGTCCTCTGTGCATTTAGTGAAGGCGTACAGGGTAGGGAAGATCTGTGGGCATTGACCTGTATGTAATAATGTTATTATCACGCCTTATGTACATTCACTGAACATCTGAAGCACATAAAACTGACCTCATATAAAAAACAAACAATGGATACAAACACAAGGACTATCATGGAAAAGATAGTGAATACTGCTTGAAGAGAATGAGTAGCTAAAAACAGCAGTGATAACACTTGGCACACTTTTTTGTAGATAGAATGTCCTAAATACATTGGCAAAGCCTCTGGATTGTAGACACTGATATACTGTAACCTCTGAAGAACTTCTTAAGAACTCAAGCAATGAGCTGTTTTCCTAGGACAACATAGTCCTACTGACATCCTTAGATACACAAAGGGCCAGGCTGCTTTGACCATTAAAAAAACTATTTGGAACTAAATTAACCCAGAAGCCATATTCTATAGTAATTGAAGTTTCTACATATTTTTTTTAAAAAAACTGCATAAGATCATTGCAAAATTCCAGCCTGAAAGTTTAAATCAGCTGTGGCAAAATCATTTCATTCAAGAGAAGGGTGTTCTTGACAACCAGCCAAAGCTTATGAGAAATATCACTAGTCTATCCCCTAGAAGAGTAGGCCTGAGCTAACTTTCCCCTGATCTTGAGTGAGTTGAAAGTCCATTATCATAGCAGTGATGCACAAATTAGGATGGCTATCAAACCAGAGTTGATCAAAACACAGATACCATACACAGGTGCCTAAGATCAAGATTCCATTCAAACTGCTCAGGGACCTGGATGTCCACACACCCATGGGTCCAGGGACCCAAGACACCTAAATCTAACTGAAGCAACTTACCATTAATTCATTTATCAACCTAGTGCTAATAACTCTGAAGCTACTTCTGTCAGGGAATTCACCTCCTCCTCTATGAAGAGGCATGGGGGGGGGAGGTGACTAAGTAGGCTAAATTCCAACCAGAATTACGTTGGTAGACATTGAAAATGGCTAACTTCTGTAACCATTTCTGGTCTGTTGCAGAGAATCTTCAAGCAACTCTCCCCTTGATTCCACCACCAATACCACTTGAGGGAACTTACTGGTCCCCTCAAGAGTCATTTCCTGTGTCTGATACCCCCTCCCCCACCTACCATTGAGATCAAAGCTGTGGACATTGCTGCCAATGTTGATGGTGGGGGGAGACTGCCTCCTCCTCCTCCTCCCTCCTTGTATCAAGATCAGAGCTTCTTTTGACTGAGGGCAGGAAAGACCGTGTTCCAACTCCTTGAACACAGGATATAGCCCATGGGCCATACCTTGTGTCAGAATCAAAGGTGGGGATTCCCCTCTTCCAGATATCATGAGCAAAGCATGGTATCCCTGGCTTAGATTTGACAGACAGGATAGGGGTGCAGACACCACACTACTGCATTAAGTGCAACCAACATACCACTATTCTTAGCGCAGAGGGAGGGAGCTGGATGACTTAAAGTGCTCCAACCTCTCACTGTGCAGATCATGCCAGAGTTTCAAATGGCTGAACACTACAGTGCCTTGTTCAGGGTCGTAGAGAGAAAGTATGTCTTCTCTTCCCAGAGTTGACTTAAGGGGAGAAAAGGGATGGGACCTGATATCTGTATCAGAGGTGATAGGGGTTTCTAGCCATGAAGCTTGGACAACCCTCCTTCAGACATGGTAGTCCACCTTACTTAACTACAAGTCCAGGAGTCCAGATCAAGGGTTCCATTGTGTTCCATTGTGTCCCATGAATTATGACTGTGTGGTCATTCCCATCAGTCCAAAAGCTTCATTTAACTTCATTTGTAGCAAGCAGTGGCCCCATTAAAGAGATGCCTTATTTTGATCATCAACATCTCCCTAAAGTGATCTCCCATTAAAAAGTAAAAGATGGGGTTTATTACACTGTTCAGAAAGGCAACAGGCCTTGTAAGAATGTACACCACATTGATATGTTCTTGTGCACATGAAGAAAGATTCCAAAATGGCGCCCGGGAGGCAATCCGAACATTTCTCATTATATGATAGGGAGTGAAAAGCAGAGAAAAGATGCACACGGCCATGATGACTAAGGTGAGAGGCTTTTCAAGAGGCAGATTACCATTAAGCTCCAAGTTGCGGCTTTTCAGGAGGGCATGCGTCTTCCTATAAAAACAGCACATGATGCAGAGGGGAATTACGAATCCAGCTATTGTCAGGCACATACTGTATATGAAGCTTTGAACTGCGTCTCCTGAACTTGCATAATCCATACACCGATGACTCTGAATTTTAATGAAGATGAACATGGGTGACAATATCAGTATAACTACAACCCAAATAACAATAGAGAAAAAAATGGCCATACTTCTTCTTTGCAGAAAATGGTTTCTGAAGGGATACTTCATCAGCAGGTATCTGTCAAAGCTGATAAAGGTAAGGAAGAGGATGCTTGTGTATAAGTTACAGTACAAGAGAAACCTGTTGACTTGGCACCAGGCAATGCTATAGGACCATGTTCCTTCAGAGTAACTGGACACCAACAATGGAAGTGTGCACAGAAATGCAAAATCTGATAGTGTTAGATTGAACAGGTAGATATTGCCAGTTCTCCATGTTTTCAGACAAAAGATATAACCAAAAACAACAATGCTGTTGCCAATGATGCCAAAGATGAATTCAAAAGCATATGCGGTAGAAAGGTAATACTTTTCCAAAGATTTAGATGTCACAAAGCATTCTCTGGTGTTATTCGCATTCTGGAAATGCAAAAGAAGAGTCAGTAATAATGAAAACATTGAAAATAAAATATTTACTTCTACTACACACATTTGGCACAAAATGCAATGTTCAGTGTCAAATTTCTACAGCTTTAATCATATCAAATATTATATAAGTCTCTGGTAAATACTTGAGCTACCCAGTGGGAACATTTTTCAGAAAAAAATAAGTCTTCTTCCTTTTACTAGTTGATCAGGTTGCAAAAACATAACTTGGCAGATAATGTTTCTGTTTCGGATACGTCATCCAAGAGAAGGGGCAGTCTTCTTAAAGGGAAGTGTGTAATGAGATAACTTTTTGATGACTAATCAAAACTAGTTTATCTGAGAAACAGCATTTTGAAAATCTACATGTCTTTCTAGCCAACCTCAAGGAAGGGCAGCTTAGTAGTTGTATTCACAGACTACAAAGGAAAGCATCTCTGTGGTGAGAGTGGGCCGGGCAGCACATCATACCACTGCTGTCTGTCCTCAGATGCTTGAGAACTGCGGAAAGAAACTTCTATAACAGTGATGGCGAACCTTTTGAGCTCGGTGTGTCAAAATTCGCAAGAAAACCTAGCTTAACTCGGGTGCTGTTTCACATCTAGAAATATCCATAATTTTGTGATATTTGTAGCTCTAGTAAAAAAATTATATTTTTGATATATGTATTTTATTAAAAGCAAAAACAAATAATTATTTACATTAGTGACTTTTGTTGCTAAATCTTCAATTGAAAGTTGGTATTTCATACACTTCAAGAACAAGCAAGCACTACATGTCCAGGTGCCAGGGTGACCATGTGTGTCACCCAAAAGGGCTTGGCGTGTCACCTGTGACACACGTGTCATAGGTTGGCCATCACCGTTCTATAACTTCACACTTTCCTTCAAGTATAATTTAACACTGGACAGCAAAAGGCCCCAGGACAGTGGTCAAATCGTCCATGTTCTTACAATTATGCTGAGTAGGGCCAACAATTAAGCCAGGGTGCATAGGACAGCAACCGAAATTCTAAGATCACTTTTAGCCACAAAGTGTTTTGGTTTTCAAAAATAAAAATTTGTTTATTTGTTACATTTCCTGCCCCCCAGGACTGTCGCAGAGTGGATAACAAAAGTGAATTAAATTTGGGAATGGACAGTTAACGGAATATCTTGTAACTAGGCCTCACACGTTCTTGGGCCAGGTGGAGGCAACTCAACTGCTCTGGAAGGTGACCTCACCAAGTGAAAACCAAGAAGATGAGAAAACCAAGAAGATGAGAAAACTTGGCTATTCCTAGTATTACAAGAGATCATCTTCACTTAGCCAGCACAAATTTACTAATTCAAAGCTGAAGAAGATTTGTTCAAAATCTGAATATATAAATTCATATCCGAATGCCATAATAATGCAGAGGTAGGAATCTGTGTGCCATCCTTTCTTGTCTGGCAATGTAGACCACTATCACTGATCAACATTATCCTGGCTGATGCTAATGGTTAGAAATGCAACAACATTCAGCCTATTGCTAAATTTTTCATGCTGAATGAGTCTACGTTGCTCACAAAGGCAGTTTTCACACTGGGCCAGTGGGCCAGAAGCCCACAGGAAATATAGTGCCCACATCTGCTATGCCTCCTGGAGAACAGCCTGTGAACACAATGCCAACAACTAGCCCAATTCCTCGTGTGACAATGGAGCCAGGCAGTGGACAAAGGATAGTCAACATTTAAAGTGCCCCCCAAGGGTTCTGGGAATAGACTGCTTTTGAGCTTTTGTGTATGGATCAAATCAGTTGTGTACAATAAGCAAACATGGACTAGAATCTGTGCGTATAATGGAATTTCCCACAATGTGAGTCTTATTCTGGCTTGGCCTAGATCTGGGCCAAGATCAGAGAATGGCAGGTGGCAAGCCCCAGGGGCTATACATTCTGCCACAGTCTGTCCCAACCCAGTTCCAGAGGCCAGGAATGAATGTTCCTGGCCTCGAACACTGCCAGCTGGGAATACGTTCACCACATGCCTAGAAACAGCCCATTTCCAGGGCCATTTCTGGTCTCCCTTTAGAGTGCTACTGGGTGCTATTTTGGCACCAGACAATGAGCCAGCAAACGGCATCATGTGGCCAAAGCATTCCTCAGAAGGCCATGTTTTCCAGGGGCCAGTCCGGCTAGTGAAAATGCCATTCCTTGGACATAGGAATGACATAGTCCTAAAGGCTTGTGCAAAACTCACCAATTCACTGAGTTTTGCTAAATAGGCCATAGTGAAGATGTGAAATCTGTGAATAAATTTAGTGATTTATTCAGTGCATTTCTACTGGCACTCCTCTTATGCATTTCTCATCTGTACAACTCACACAGCAAAAAACAAACTGTGACGGTTCAGAACTTTGCATTCCAATCGATCACTGGCAATATTTGAAGACTTACCTTCACATGTAAAGTGAAAGCTTCTGTGCCTTCATTCAAAGTTTCAGAGTGGGTTTGGAGTGGAATTGGAGGTGTAACTGGCGGTAGCAGGGATTCAAAGAGAATTCAAAGCACATCTGAAGTGGCTCCATCAGCACAAATGTGACGTTCTGTCCCATTCACTTTGATGCAAAGGGAACGGGGTGGGGCGGAACTGTGCACATCCCTAAACCAAGGTAATTTTGCCTTAGCCAACTTCATGTCTACCCTTTTTAATGTTCTTTTATCGTTACTGCTGTAGCAGAAATTATTAACAATAGATAATACTGCGATAGGCAAAATAATGGAAATAAGAACCTACAAATTGTATTCAACCTCAACTAAAATAGCCTTTTAAAAATCCACTTCTGAAAAATAGCTATCTATTGACAATGGCAAAGTTTGTCATAAACAGGAAGCCTTTGGCATTTGCAATTTGCTCATCTGTGTGAGTCTCATTTATCCATGAATGATGTAAAATGAGGCAAGGGCTCAGGCATCCATAAATTTTGACAGCAGATTGTCTGCTAGAGGCAAGGATTAAAAGCCAGTGTACCTATTTGCAGATTTGCCATTCTCAAGGATTTTCTGGAAGAGAGCCCTTGTGAATGTCAGGGATTCCCTATACAGTCTATCAAAAGCACTATTGGAAAGAGATATGTGATTCAAACCATAAGCTTAAGCATCACTGACAGTCGCCTCCACACTGCAGTTCGAATCAGTGGCACTTAGCTACACAGAGATTGTCAGGGATTCTTGAAATCTAACTATCACTCCTACGTAAGTGATGCAGCCAGATCTGCAGCTTGCTTTAATTGATCACATCATGTGATCTATTCATTCTACAATCTATCCGAGCATTACATTATTTTTAATGCAAAATGGATTACATTGCCTTAAAACTGCTTTAACTTTCAGGAAAATTTTCAACAAACTTAATCTTTTTTTGGGAACAATATTTCTGCACTTATTACTGAGGCTTGATTGAATATTGCTGTTTTTGTTTTTCCAAAGTGGTGTTTTGTTTTGTTTTTGCTTTTAAGTTAGCCACCGAAAATGACTTATAATTCTACAGATAAAAATGCATATTAAAATAAATATAAAACAGATCCAATTTTAACATTTATTGTGGAACTAGAATTTTACAACTTTCCTTATGAATACAGGATAAGCTGTACAATTGCTTTATACATAAGAGCTAAAAATTTAAAAGCAAACTACAGAAATCTTTATAACATAACATTGAGCTCAAACTTGTTGAAAGGCAGGGTTATTCCCTTTGCTAAATTTGCTAAATGCTGCTTATTTATCCTCTCAGTTGCAGTTACAAAATATACCCACACACCCAAGTTACTTATGACTTACCATTCTCCTGAATGGCTATATTATCCTCTTCTTCCTAAGCACGTCGTTTTAGCCAGGACCAGAGAAGCTCTGTTGAATGAATGTGCAGCTTAACTCAGCTTCTATCTGTCTGATTTACATATTGTGCAGAAAGTGGTTAATGATTCAAGGATGCTGGAAATTTGGTTGAGGTAGGCGTGTCTGGTGCGAGTTCCACTTGAATAGAAGGTGTTGCAAAATGTACTTCATGAGTCAAAAGTAAAAACATTATTCCTTCTAATAAGCTACTGAAGTCTCGTGTTGATTTGCCCGAGGGAAACCAAAGAGGTGCTTCTAAAAGACCCATAAAGTCAGATTTAGCAGACAAATGTATTAAGATAATTTTGAAATGCGCCCATTACAAGCAAAAAAGAATTAGTTTGCCGGCAGTGTCATAGGGGTTACAGCATCAGAACATGCCATGGTTTAAAGAGCTGAATAAAAGCATATTTAAAACCCATTTCAGTCAACAGGTAAATCCAGTAATTTTGTTTATTTAGATTGCAGATAAAGTACTGATATGACTCATTTGATTATTTAATTACCTTTTGCATTTGTTTAAAAAGCTGTTGTTGCCATTTTTCCAATGGCTAGGATGACATACTTTTTATCTTCCTGGTTGGTAGGTATGACAGCTCATAGAACAGGTATGCATTCTTTAAGCAAGATTTTAAAAATCCTATTTGCACCACCAGCAATAATAACATTGCAGTTTAATCTACTAAGTCTTTGATTTGTTTCTTAATAATTCTCTGCCCTTTGAAATTACTACAGAAACTGACATTGCTTAGATATCTGTGGCTCCTTCTTAGATGCTGTTGAGTTGGGGTCAGGTCCTTTTGGTGATTCTGAGGACACATTTATGCAGTTTCTTTGGGCAAAGATGCATAAATGGTTTGCCATTATCTCTTTTTCTGGAAGATGCTGGGAATCAAACCTGTGACCTTCTGCTCTCCAGAGGATCATAAGTGTTCTACCATTGGGCTTCAGATACTCCTTTTGCCTGAGTTCACTAGAGGCTCAGTTGCAGAAGCAACAACTGATGGGCAAAAAGCAAAACAGAGACTTCTGTGTCAGAAATGAACCTATATTACTTTCTGGGTTTCTGTTCTTACTGGAATCAGCTAGGACAACTA
This sequence comes from Aspidoscelis tigris stejnegeri, assembly GCA_023333525.1. Classification (NCBI taxonomy): domain Eukaryota; kingdom Metazoa; phylum Chordata; class Lepidosauria; order Squamata; family Teiidae; genus Aspidoscelis; species Aspidoscelis tigris. The sequence goes on from JALMGA010000002.1 coordinate 29,131,128, forward strand.
ATGGACAAGGATGATGGAAAGGGTGATCCAAGATTCTGGAAAGTACCACCCCTTTCATTGTTCACAGCTGTGGTCAGCACATATATGATATGACCAGGAAGTATCTCTGCTGAAGTATTTTTTGTGCTGCAAATGCAGTTTAGGAGGGGGGCTCTGTGTTTCTCTTGACTGAGAATAATTAAGATATAGTAAATTTGTTTTATAACACTTTCAAGAACCATTGTGCCCACGGTGTGGGACTAGGGCTTGGGTCAAGTGTTAAATCCTCATTTAGCTGCAGTAGCTCTCAATCTAGCCTATTTCTCAGGGTTGTGTGTATAAAATGAGGGGGGGAGGAGAATGTTTGCTTCCTTGAGATCCACAGAGGCTATAAATGCCATGCATAATTGGTATAAACAAATATTAAAGGCACTTTGTGTACATTAACTAGATGTAATCCTTGCAAGAACCCTGTAAAGTAAGTCAGAATATCTATCACCATTTTGCAGACTCGGAGGCTTTCCTAGGCTTTCTTAATGAGTTCCATGAGGTGCTGAGTTTAAATGTGGGGTCTAATTCTGTTCTATATCTGTAGCTCTTGTGAAAAACCTAATGCCATTTTGCAGGTAACTGAATTTAACCACCCAGCAGGAAGGAAGGAGTTTCCATCATTTCTCACCATGAATGCATAGGCGAAGATGCCATCTCTGCCTTGTATGTTTCATCAGCTGTGACCCATCCTGGGATCTTTGGGTGATGGTCGGGATATAAATACTCAAATACATAATCAATGTACTATGCACATCAGCTTAGCAAACAGATTGTGCTTCTGAGTCCTAAATGCTTCCAGATATTAAATTTTGTGCTTAATCGGTGTTCTTATGAAGTTTTAGATATGAGATAGCCAAGGTTAACCACTTTTTAAGTTCTATTGATTTACACACAAACTTAATTCATCCTCTGAAATCACTGAAACTTAAAAGTGCTTAACTGTAGCTGGAAGATTATGAAATGGACTCATTAGGGCTCAATTTCACATAAACACACACAAAAAACTTTGTTCATGTTGCTAATGGAAATTTCCTATCTCATAACAACTAACAATCCACTATGGCATATAATAAGATAATTTTGATTTTGTTTGATAATCTACTATTACTCTTGTGCATAAATCCGTCTACAGTAAACATGCAAAGGGAAAGACACATACATCCACAATACTAACCAACAGTTTCCATTTAAGAAACTGAATTTTTACAGCAAAACATAGAAACAAAGAAAAACTGTATCTTCTGAAGGCTATAATAGTCACATACTAGTTCATGCTGCCATGTGGACCAGTGATTATGATATCAGTTCACATTTACCTCTTTGAATGAGATTATGATCACCTGGGCTAAGGCTACTCCCAAATCTTCTTGAGCCATCAAGAAGAACTAGGCAAGTTTCTCTTAACGCTTCATATACCTTAAGATATTCACTTAATCCTCACCTTTAATGTATCATGTGCCCACACTATTTCCCATTAGACAATAAAATAAAATAAATGAATGAATAAATTAGTTACACAATCAAAACAGATGCCTAAGCTACTCCCCAGATGCTCAGGGGGTGAGGTCTTCAAACAATCAAGGACCCAGGAGTCTGGAAAGCGAGATGCACTCATTCTTGACCAGCCCTGAGCCACAAACACTTGACTTAAACATCCTACCATTTGGAATATTCCAAGGCATCTGTATTCATCCAAACATAGACTTCCTTTTGAGGACCACATATGGCATTTCTGCTCCCCCAAGGGGAGTTCAAACAGCATGCTCACTACTGTGTGTGGAGGTTGCTTGTGCAGAAACATTCTAGGAGTTGTGTGAGGTGCACAGCATATACCCAAAAGGCAAATGCTTTGGATGCTCCTGCAGCAGCTCAGAGCCTCCAACCCAGTTTTTGCTCCTTATGCGCAGCATGTAGATGAGGCAGTGGTGTTTACTGATATAAAATTGGAATAAGAAACAAAAAGTACTTAGCGGGTTGTTAGATAATCTAGATAACAGGTCCATTTGGAATGTGTTAGTTGCCACACAGGAATGAGGCCGTCCCTGGGAGGCACATTCTTGTGGGAAATAACATAAGAACATAAGAGAAGCCCTGCTGGATCAGGCCACAGCCCATCTAGTCCAGCATCCTGTCGTACACAGTGGCCCGCCAAATGCTCATGGGCATCTCAAGCAGAGACAAGGACAAACCTTTTCCTGCTCTTGAATCCCAGCAAACGGTCTTAGAAGTGCCCCGGTCCCCCCCCCCCCCCAGCCTGAAAGATGCACCTAAGCACCTTAAAGCCATCTAGACTGCTCTGGCCACACAAGCCTTTTGCTTAGCGTCCTCCCTAGTGTGAAAATTGCACCAGGAAGTGTTCCATGTGGAGCTGGGTGCCATTTTGCTGAGCTCGGGAAATGGTTCCAGAGGTGGACCATTTTCTGTTGTACTACCCAAAGCATCTGGCCTGCAACTTTGGGTGCTGGGGAATTTTCTATCCAGCCAGGAGAGGGCACGATGTGAAGCTTCAACAGTGCTAATATCTCTTAGCACACACTGTTACTTCTGGACTTGGGCCAAGACCAGGCTTGACTTGGGCCAAGATCTGTATCTTCACCATGTGGAAGCTCCCATAGGGCCTTGTCTGTTTTTAGTGTTTATGATATTTGCAGCTACAATTATGAAGGAAAATTAAGCTCAGTCTTGTTCCAGAGCAGTGTTTCCCAAACATCAGTCACTCTTGTACATTGTGATACTTTCATCAACTTCAGTCATTTGTCAGATTCACAATTTTTGCTATATCTGTGTATCTCCTATTTTTACTTAATGTTTAAATTGACTCATTTTTTAAAACTTATATATTTTTTAAAAGTTCATCTCCAGGCCACCTAAAATCTTCTTGTGCAGAATTAAACCATTTCAGAGTAATAATATCTTGAGTAATCTTGTTCCAGAGAAAGGAACTACAGTATTTTGCTTGCTTCCCTTTCTGGTTGTTTTCAACAGCCAATAATATCATTTGCTACACAGGCCAAATGCACCCACCCTTCTCCATGTGATTAGAAGGTATGTTGTTTATGCTGTTGTCTTAGAAAGAGACTTCCTTGTTTATTTTGAAAAAGTTTTTCATCTTCCCTGAAACAGAACTGGATCACAAGAAATAAGTCTAGAAACATATGCAGCAAGGAAAAGGAGCATTCAGAATTGGAGTATTTTCAACTTTGTTATTTCCCAAAAAGTTCTGTGTTTCTGCAAATATATGCTGTTACGTAATGTGGAGATTTTGTCCATATTATGAGTAAAGAAAACTGTGTTTTAAAGGTCTGATCTGCAAATTGCCCCAGGTTAATTTTCCAATAGTGCTGATGAGGAGGAGAAACAAATGGGAAATAGAAAGCAGCTGCATAGGACACATCAATAGTCAAGTCCAATTTGGTGCAGTTCTTTATTTGTTTGGTTTTTTAAAAGTCCAGACATGAGAAATGAAAAAAAAATCCTCTTGATAGTAAAATTCTTTAAAGGGAAAAAACTCTTGTGTGCAAAACAAATAAAAATTCATGAATGTTTTTGAATTGCAGAAGCAACAGTGGAAACAGTTCTGAGACTATAGTTCCCTACAACTTCCCCTCTACCCCCAAATCCCCAGAGGAGTCCTTAAGCAGGACCCAAGATCACACAGATGGGCCTGAACCTCAATTTAAATGGAGCCAGAGAAACTCTAAGAAGAGCATGGGGTTAAAGCATGCAAAACTGAAACAAACAGCAATAGAAGAATTGCCATCTTAACTTCATCATATATTTAAGGACCTTTTTGCACCTGCCAGCTTAAGTAATTCTATGTGCTCACTAGTTAGGTACGTCTGCATCACTCACCACTGGAGGCTCCATGGAGTGATCCAGTCCACAGCTTGGCATGTGGGTGCCACTGCACAATTGTAGCTGCGCAGTCACACACAGCTGCTGGATCCCCATGACAAATATCCAGCCTCACACTGGATGCTGCTTTAGATGTTTTCTTACTCTGGGCAGCCCTTGGCTGACTGTTCACACTACAGACACTGCTGGCCAGATACAGGACTAATAGTGTGAATGGTTGCCATTGTACTGAATCCTTACCAGCCTGGTATGGTACTGTTATACTATACCAGGCTGGCAGGTGCAAATCCATCCTAAATGCCTAACAGACGTTCATAACAAACAGAAAAGGAAAAACTCACAATCATAACAAAGCCCCTTCCCGCCCACTGGTTTCCATAGTCTATTTTTCTATTAGGTAGTCAGTAAGTAGGTATTCAAACGTCCATCCTTCATCAACTTCATCCTAAATGCCTAACAAACATTCATAGCAAACAGAAAAGGAAAAACTCACAATCATAATAAAGCCCCTTCCCACCCATTGGTTTCCATAGTCTATTTTTCTATTAGATGGTAAGTATTTTCTGATATTCAAAAGTCCATCCTTCATCAACGGTGGATGATTATTGCCCTCAAATACGGAATGTAGTTTTCTCCAAAGTTCATGCACCAGCTGGTGCAGTCATTTTCCCTGGTACAGAAACTGCTGTTCTCTAAAAGCATCATATTTATATATGTCAAGTATATTGCTATACCATTTCTCCATACTCCATTTTGACTTATCTTTCTGCCTCGCTGCTATGACAAGCAGTGGCACCCATAAAAACTGATGGATAATAAAGCTGTCTTCCTCCAGGCCAGGTTGTCCCCTATAACCTAAATGTCTAATTTTGTTAACTTTCTACACAGATTCTGACTTGTTCAATAAGATCTGACTGGGAGGCAGTCTTTGGCCTTCCTGAACTTTATTCTTCAGATGATCAAAACACTGTTTCATAAAATCAAAGGAAGGCTTCTAATAGGAGCCTCACAAAACTCACCAATTACCTTTGCATTATTACTTCATTTATTTTAGCCATCCAAGATCAATAACCGGTTTTAGGTCTATTGTTATGGATGACCTGCAGAAGAGTTTAATGATACCTCAGTATCAAAAGAAGAAAAATTACTTTGCTGGAAGCCTCTCTGCTGAACTGATGTGTACTATCTAATTAGAAGCAAGGCCTCACTAAAAGCCATACAGCATTGCTTGTTAATGACCTTAATTTTGCTATAATTGAGGATTGCTGTTGGCCAGGGATTGATTTGTTTCATAAAGTGGCATTTCAATCTGTACGAGTATTCTTCAGAGGAAAACAAATCATTCACTGAATGTAGGTGTATGTTTACTCAGATGATGAAGAGATGGCCACACTTTATATGGGATCTTTGAGCATTTGTTTTTACATAAAACACTGAGCTTCAATTCTCTGCATCACAGGTAAATATGTGCTGCTGAACTAAATGTGTACAGATTACATTTCTTATTCCTACTTTTCAGTTTTATACGTACAAAGGCTGTGATCCAGAAAGGTGTAAGCTATTTTGTTTCCTGAAGCAGAGAAAAACACTGAACCATCCCCCAGTTCTATGTGCTCAAGATCATTTGGCTGCAAATTGAGAACTGTTCCAGGTCAATAATCTCTACCGCACTGGTGGACAGGAAGCTATGAGCTCTGTCCTGTAACAGAGGAGAAGTACTAAGGGACTAACAAGGGAAAGCATAAGGTCATTATCACTCAACACCTCAGCATCTTCTTTCCAGGCTATAGGGTCCCTGAAGGACTAACCCTGGAGGAATTTACTTGCATGCAACAGTGGTCCAGGGGATGACAGTTCCCATATTGTGCACTAAGGTAAAAAATGTAGCCATTTGGTTTTTATCTATCTTAGCTAAGAGCAGCAGTGACACATGAGGTTGACTCAGGCAAGTTCCACATATGTTCTATGGCTCACACTGCAGGGACCAGTTCTGGGGCATTTTCGCAGTTCCCTTTTCATCCGCTGGACAGGAAAGGAGCACAATGACCTAACATTAACTAGAGCTCGCACTTGTGAATGCTAGGTAAGAACAGCTTAAACCCCATGCAGTCAGTCACTCAACAGAGACTGATCGCTGAGCCAGTTCTCTTCTGGGTGCCACCATTTTGGTTGTGGCACCTTCCATGACTGCAAGTGTGTTAGTGGCATCACCATGCTGATCCTGATGCTCTGCTGCAGGCACAGTGGCATCTATGATCGTCTGAGGTGACAGCATGCTTGCATGGCACCTCAGAGGACCTTGGAGCACTGGAAGAGGTGTGAATGGCTACTTCCCGGACACTCCAAATAAACTCCAAGTGAACTTCTGGGAAGGCAAGGGGCTGTAGTGCAAATAGGCCTCTGGGCTGGAATGGCTCAGAGCCTATGGATAGCCTAGGAATAGCCTGTCTCTAAGATGGCCAACTCTATACTGGGCACACTTTGGATTCCTCTGGAAAGAGACTCATTTTAGAGTTGCCAAGCTCCAAAATGAGCTGTAGACCACTTGCGCTACTATCACCTGCATGGGAGTAGTAGAAGTACAGTTGGACCTCTGTATCTGTGGGGGATACATTCCAGGTCCTACCATGGTTACTTAAAAAACAAAGATATTTCAAACACAGAGAATTGCACTCAATTTTCCATAATTCCTGTGAAATCCCATGAGATTTCACAGGAATCATGAGAAATCTTACATGATTTCATACGATTTTCTGATTGCCTCAGACCTCCAATAAACTTCAGGTAGGTCAGGGGCAGAGGAAGACGATGGTCCAGTCAGCATGGAGAAGTGAAACTGCAGTCCCCAGATCAGCAGATATGGAAATCTTAATGTAATGCTGGACTGTTCTGTATTTGCAGAACTTTTCCTGCTTTGAAAACAGCACTCCTGGGTATGAATTTCACTCCAGAAGCAAGCCAGGTTTGGGTGACATGTATTCAGTGCATGCCAAAGGGAGGTATGACACTATTTTAGCATGCAGTATTGAGCAAATTCTAAACATACAAATCCCTGCTAGCACAGGCTAAGACGGCCACGTAGATTCTTCTCCAGTTTCACCTAGAGAAATCCATATTTTAGAGCAATCCACTCTAAAGACTGATTTGGTCCCATAGATCTGAGATACACATTGCTTCACAATTTTCTGTCTTGCTACTGCTGTACCAGCCATGCTTGGTTCTAGGCCGAAGACAGGCCCAACTACATATCAGTACACTGCCATCCCATTCCACCAGTCTTACGTAAGTCATGGATGCCCCACACTTACTCAGGAAGCAGTTCTGCTCAGGCTTGACAGGGGGCATACAGAAGCCCAGCAACCACAGGATCACAATAGGCCACACCATGATATCATCACAAGGGTGTATGCGACCCATTGCATATAGCAGCCAACCAGCCAAGTGGATGTCCCTGCTCATGCATCTGACAGCATCTGACCTCTAGAGATATAACTGGCTCCTATTAGAAGAGACCATGCATTGTAGTCATGCTGAATGTTTCTTGCGGTTAAATAATGATATTTATTTGTTATAATAAAGGTACTTACGGTAATTGACCATAACATTTTCCTTATGTATACATATGCACAAAGCATAATAAAAATTACTTCCTATCCCAATTTCCTGATTAAAAAAGAAAAGGAAAAAGTGAGCTTCATGTGTTTGTTGTTTTTATTGTTTCGTTATGGTTTGAGAGGTTGAGATTAAATAGAATGTGCAACATAAGCAAATAGAACAGCATTTTCCAACAAAATGCCAATACATCCATGCCCTCTTCTCCATAATTTATAGGGAGATTTTAAAACTTTAGACTGCTTATATGACCATGTAAGGCTCATGCTTCAAACTCAGAATGACAAGCTCCACTCTCATATATCAATAATAGGAGCTCAGAAGTGACTTTGAGTTGACAGCATGTGGACACCTGTGTTCCGATCTCATATTAAAGGTCAGGGAATGCGTTTTGGAAGTACATTTTCAGGTTTTTAATATGAATTAAGGGGCTTTTTGCAATTGCTCATAGACTGGTCCAAGAATCAGTCTTCAGGCCTCTCTTCTACATTCTGGTACACTCTGAGGAAGGCCACACAGGATGGAACATAGACTAGATCCAGGACATCCAAAATGATGTCCTCATCTGGGCTGAATTCACACATCAGCCCATAGTATAGAATTAGTCAACCTCTGGGCAGAGGCATCTGCAGTGTTTATAACCTAGAAATGCCCCTTGCCTGCCCAGAGGTTGACTAATTGCATGCTAGCTGTGGAGGACACAATCGTGCTCCACAAGCATGCTAACCTTCCTCAGGGACTTACCAGAAGTGTCCAGTGGTGACCATTTGCACCTCTGTTGGATGGGGAAGTCATCAGAGTTGCCACACAAGCACACTGGGAGCTCCAATGACCTCCTGACACAACTGTAACTGTGCAGAGCATCAGTGTCATCATAGCAGTGGCACTGATGCACGCACTGTCGTGGTGGGCACCATACTCAAAATGGCAGCACCCAGACAAGGGTCTCGAGCACCGGTGTGCAGAAGTGGCCGCCGCAAAGAGTCCCAGATCTGGCCTCCAGTGCAGAAGGTAATTCTTATATGTGTTCTGTATGTGTACTTATTGTGTTCCTAATGGGGTTTCCGTGGCCAGTGCAGAAACACCCGACGTTAGATCACCAACATAAATTCTCTGGAAGTTCCAAAGGCCAGGGGCTTGCATTCATGGCCTTCAGAGCTTTCAAAAGCCTCCTGTTGCTGGTTCAAAAGCTGGCATTCAGAAGGCCTGGAGTGGAAGAGACCATACTAATGTGGACAACCTTGTTCTAGTCCTGGAGGAATCTGTCCCAGCTTGGCATGGAATGTACCAGACTACTTAAACCTGACCACAAGATGTAAGTGCAGAAATAGCCCAAGGTGGCACTAGTATGTAGACCCTACCACTTCTAAGCTGCTTTTGAGAGACTTTTTTTTAATTGTGTATAAACCTTTCCTTTTTCAAAGTTCCTCCCTCCATCTCTTGGTGTCTAGGGGAAAGTACAATGGGCACCAGTGGTAAAATATTTACCTTTAAAAGTGAAAATAAACATAAATGTTGTATTGCAAATGTTGCCCTTAGTCGCTTACCTCAAGTTAATTCTGAAAGTTGAATGGTAGAACCAAGTTTAAACTTTGTGTTTAAACTTTTGCAAGTACTCTCACATTCGGAAAGAGAAGATAAATCCTCTGTTTGGCCATTTGGTCACAATGGACTCAAGAATCCTTGTGTGCACCATGTTGGAGTGGAAGTTAAGTCTTCATGGGTTGTATCCCTCTTATAGCTTTCAACATGGCTTATGTCTCCACTTGTCAAATCAGATGCCTTGTAACATGTCTTCTGTCACCACATATCTACTTGTGGTGGCAACAGGTGCCTTACCCTAGCATGCTGCCCCATTTCCATGTGTGATCACCAACCAAGGTCCCATTTTGGGTGGACTCAATTTCCTGCCCTCAGTGGAAAAACATCAGGACACCACTTGGATTGATAATTCTATTTTTAAAAATAGAGACAAGGGGTGTTTTCCACTGTCAATTGTACCCATTTTTGCACCCATTTTTGTACCTTTTGGCTGTGAGCCGGATGATCCCATTTCCACTACGGCACGCATTTTGAACCTGATTGTTTCCACTGCCGTGGGGGAAATCCAAATCTTTTTGGCCTTTAATCCAGATTTTCTGTAGACCCCATTAATCCAGATCTAAGGGCTGCAGTGGAAAAACACCCAAGGAGGCATTATTCCGAGTGATGATAGTGGCATCTTGAAGAAGCAGGTTCTTCAAATGGAGACCTTATTCAAGTAGTGATATGGCCACAGACACAAAGTTGCTTATGGCTGAAGGTTTAATCCAGCTTCAGTCCACTCTGAAAATCTGTTTTCTTCCAGTGTTAAATAACTCAGAAAATTCCTCTTTGGAATAGATAATGTGGAAAGAAAATTACTGGTCACGTTGTTGATGTGTTCTCTCACTATAAAGGTGGACTGAAGCTGAATTAAACAGATGTGACCACAGTGTATGTGAGTAGATAGTGGGAGAACACAAATCAATAATTCTGTTTTTTTCTACTCCTTACTTCCTATTTCTACTGTTGGTCAAATGACTACCATACTATTTGTGTCCCTCTTGAAGAAGATTATTTTCACTTTTTGTCTGTTAAAAGAGGGGAGAGAACAGGCATTGAAAGCTCCCTATATCCCAAACAGATACCTCCAAAATCCCTGCACCTGCCACCAAAAAACAGATCTAAGAAGACCTGTTTTTCAGTGAGCAGTCCTCCGGAGGATCCATCCCAAATGGGAATGGGTCCAGGGAGGCCCCGCGCATCTGCACACATGAGAGGAGGCCTGATTGGGTGGGCAGATCACCTGGGTGCTGCAAGGAAGCCACAGCACCCATTCCAAAGGGCATCTGGCCTCGCATGCCGCCAACACCAGCCCCGGAACCATGGAACTGGAGCAGTGAGCTGCCAGTCACCATGTGGTTCTGGCGGCACGTGGCATGCAGGAGAGGGCAGAAGGAGGCAAACCAGCCTGCTTCCATCCTTTCCAAGATGGCAGCCACCAGCACATTCGGCCCTCGTCTCTCCATGTGCAGAAGAATCCTGCTTCCAACTGGCCAGATGGAAGACCTAATTTTTGAGGTTTTCCTGGAGGCCAGATCTTTTGGTTAAGAATGGGTCTTGCACGTCAAAATACGGAAGCGGCCATCGCGAAGAACCCTGGATCCGACCTTCAGTGTGGAAGGTAAATGTGGTATGTATGTGTTGTTAATGTGTGTCTATATGTATTCTTAGTGCATGTGCGGAAGCACCCTGTGAACAAAACTGAAGAATCTGCAATATGGACTTACTTTCCGGTTGTTTGCCTGAAAATGAACACAAAATGGAATTAAAGCCAGAAAGCAGTGTTTACCATTACTGGCAAACTGAAATGGGGTGGGTTTAAGGGTAGTGTCTATCTGTTGTTGCAACTCTTTTGTGAATAATGCAAATAAGTGGTCTTTGAGCAAAGCTGCAATGAAAACAAAAATAAGCAGGAGGCAAGCAGCTGTTGAATATGCGATTGGTCTAGCTGTTCTGCAGGCTGTTTAGATGAATTATGGGTTGCAGCTGTCATGGTTAGCCTAGAAGGCATTCTTACATTTCTCCTAACTGGGTAATAAGGAAAGCAGGAAATGTGAAATAGAACCAGGATACGTAGAATTAAGTTAATGGCTTCAAACTGCTAAGTAATCATGCTGTGTAATATATAAATGCATTAAGCACAGATATGAATAATAAAGACCTGAGCACTGAACTAAACAACAACAACATCCTAATCTGTTTATCTAGAGAACAGAGCCTTTTAAACCTGCTAATAAAACTAATCTCAGTATTCCATATAGTGATCCAAAGGGAGGGAGGGAGAAAGAAAAAGGAAACAGGTGCATATCCTAATAAACAAAGTATATTTTGCTCCCCTCGATAAAATGATGTGATAGTCTGTGCTTTAACACTCTGCAGGATCTTCTCTTCAGACATTATTCATCATTTTAGAAACTTTCATTAAAAAAGTCATAGGATACAGGTAACATTCCTTCTCTGCTAATTCCACCCTCAGAATATTTCAATGTTTGTGTTCCTAATTCTGCAGAAGATTTACATTTGCTTGGACTAAAATATTTAGAAGCTTATTGGGAGAACGGGATTTTTCTGTGTAGGTGTGTGAATTAGACAATATCCATAAAGAGATCAAGATATTAAACAGATATTCTGATCTGCATTAGGAAAACATCACAGCATTTAAGGTGGTTTTTCTCAAGACAAGTAAGCAGATAATGTCACCATTAATGGATCGAACCTTAGAGATAGTATCTGATAAACTGAAATTGAGGCAGAAAGTCTTGATACAGGTCATCTCAGTGGTGGAAAGCTTTGATTCTACCACAGTATTATAAAAACTGCTCTAGATGTGTGTTTTTAACAATGTTCCTGCATACACACAACATTTTAAAGGACTACTAGTTTAACTGGTAAGAGATTGAAGCTGATCCCAGGAGAGGGGAAAACCATTCAATTTAATACAAAGGTTTTTCTAACTAAAATTTAAAAAGATACACAAGAAAGAACTTTATTAGAAAGCAAGGAGCAAAGATATAAAGGAATTTCAGTATTCAGTGAATTAGTCAAATGGCATAGTCAAGTTTGCACAATAAGAAGTCTATTTAAAATTTAGAAACAAGTATAATTTCAGACAGAAAAGCTGGCTTTGCAAATATTTATTTAACCTGTCTCAGGTACAACTAAGGAAGAAACCTGTGTACAGTGTACAGTATACCATGATCCAATTCAAATACACTGAGAAGCCACAGTTTCCCACTATTTCAATGAAACATTACAAACTTTTCCTTTCATGGTTTTTTACCCCAAGCTTGCTGTGCATTTAAAACAAATATTGCCTTTCTATTAACAACAACAATAAAGTGCCCACTATGTTCACACATGGGGGACCTATATTCATTTAAGCAATTTAGAGGGAGAATGAAATTTAATGTATTTTAATTGGTTTTTTTATCCTGTATGATAATAGTTAACAGATTTCAAACAATAAAAGTTAAAGAAAATATAAACATAAGTGAGAATAAATGTATGATTTCAAAACAAAATTACTCACAGGAAATGTAAGTCTATAAGGCAAAAAGCAGTGATAAGGCAAAAAATAAGGAAACAACAATCTTAATAATAATTACACTTTCAAATTCGGAAAAACAGATATTATACTATTATTTAAAGAGGAAGATAGAAAATGGTCCTTAGGCCTCCTATTCCCTTTCTAATCACCCTTAGCGTACAATGAGCATGGCATACTGTTTGTGTTTCCATCTCATCACTTTTTATAATTAGGAATGCTAATTCTCTTTCAGTAACTTTACATTAGGCTATGTGCATTGTAAAAATGAGCTCGGACTGTGTCGTCATTATGCAACAAAGGCACCTTAAGTGAAGTCCATTTCCATTACTCCCAATGGAAAGCAGATGCCCTGAGGGTCTGATTAAGGTTCCTTTACTGCATGAATGTGACACAGCTTCAGATGATCCTGACTGTCAACATAAAACATATGGTGGCAGAAATTTACACCTGTAGAGTATAAAAGTTCCAAAGTCCAAAGATAATTGCTTCTGTGATGACTGCCTTTGTTTTTCATCCACATGTACCAGGAGGAATCATAGATTTTTTTCATGCACAATGTATCTTGGAAATATGAAAATCAATATATTGAGTCAGAACTCTGATAAGACGGGGACTTTGTGGGTAGGAAGAATCAAGGTCAAGTACTGGGGAATTTTGCCTGCTTTACATGGAGGCTGTGGTTACGCCTTTAGTTTAATCCTTCTTCAGTCTATCTTCCAGCCCTATTGGTTACACCTTTAAAGGCTAAGCCAATCTATTTCCAGAAGCAACTATGAGGCAGCTCAGAGAAGGCTTCCAGGCAGGATTATTCAAAAGCAGGTCTGTCCCCACTCCTCTCCTAAACATTCAGTGCTATAAAAGGTGCTAGAGAAGGCTTGGGGACATGAAGGCCACACACGATTGTCTCTGGGGCACCTCTAAAGTGCCTTTATTATGTCTATAGATGCATCCCCTCTTATCTGCACAAAGTATATGTGGCCACCCTACTTGGTACTAGCTGTGCCTCAGTAGTTGCATCAGGGGAGAAGAAAACAGAAGCCTCACTTCTGTCACTGGATTCACCTCTGACCCACAGCCAGATCCATATATGTGGGGGTTCACAAATTTTGTGGTGAATGAATAAGGGACTGGAGTTAATTACATTGGTTGATTAAAAATTTTGAGGGGGGCAAAGAAAGTTGGTGGGGCTGTCCTTCTGTCATCCACCCCAGCTATCAGTCTGATTCATCTGCAGAAAAGTTCTGGTACACAAACTTGGGGCATTTATTGCTGCCCTTTTTGCCAAGAAAGGGTTTCATTATCCCCTCTTTGTGACAGAGTATGGCTCTTTTAAAGGAGGCCTTAGTTTACTTACCAGCATTGCCCAGGTATCAGAGCACCCATAAGGAAGCAGGAGGCTTTGTAATTACACTGCTTAGAAGGGGGGGGACCTTGTAAAGGGATAAATGGATGAGAGATAATGTTTTGACTCCTTCAGTATTGTTTGGAGGGCAGACCTGGCTTTCCACGTGATGTGATACAACTTAGAGAGCAACAAAAAGACAACCAGCACTGTAACAATGAAGGGAAGCGTAGCCTCAGTGGAGAAGCAGCAGAAAGTTTTTGGCTGGCTTCATCTCAGTGGAGATTTGAATGGGTCAGTATTCGAGAATGGAGGCCCTGTGCCATTAGAGGTGTTCCTGTGATGCTCCTGCAAGTCAAACCTGTTACAATATTCCTGATAACACCTTCCAAAATTAATTTGGATCTAATTTCTTCACAGTGAGGAGGAGGAGTACATATCAGATTTCTCTGACATGCCCAATGAAGGCAAAATAAGAACAGTTCAATATAATTTAAGTTGGCCGGCTCAGGCTGGTTACTACTCTGAAGCATTCTTATCATTCTTCTTGTTTTTGCAAACACACTAGCTTTGTTCATTCCTTACAGCCCTCAACAAATTTCCTTCCTCTCCCAGTGGTTAAACTGGAATGTAGGTAGGTATTTTAAGAAATCCAGCCATCTTCATGAAATAGAAACACATAATATAGAAATGCATGGCAGCCCCCACAATTGTAAGGCCATGCTGTAAATCAGTTGTTCTCAACCTGGGGGTCGGGACCCCTTTGGGGTGTCGAACTACTCTTTCAGAGGGGTCGTGACGAATCTCCCACTGCCCTTCCCTCCCACCTCCCAGCTGCTCTGCCCTCGTAACTGGGGGTCTCCACAACATGAGGAACTCCATTAAGGGGTCACAGCATTAGGAAGGTTGAGAACCACTGCTGTAAGTGAACAGTCACTTGGGATCATTAGAATGTGCAAGACCTGAGTAGCAGTGCCTATAGTTAGTCTGAGCTGATTCTTCAGTGACAACCATGAATGCCACCTTGAATGCAATATAACAAAGACCGATATGGCAGCCAAAGAAAGGCCAACAGTCAATCTTTTTTATAGAAATTGCTCCCTGAAATTAGGGTTGCTGCATGGAATCCAGTTCAACATTCCTCTGTCTTAATGTAATCACTCAATAGCAATGTTTGCTTCTCCACTTGTCACAACTGGTTTGCACACTTTGTTTAAATCCTGCACCACACAAGCAAATCTTCCTTTGACCCAGTCCACTTTCACAACACCTGGTTCTGCAGCTCCCACATCCTGAAAAGAGAATCTCCACAGATAGCACCTCCTGGAATTTCCTCTAAAATGTCAACCCAGTAAATGTTTTATTAGTAGGCCAATAATGAGAACAGTAAATAAAAGAATGTGCTTCAGGGGAGAGAGAGCAGAAGGGCCTCTTAAGCTTCCTCATCCATTCCAGTAAAATTTTATTCTTCTTGTTTTCTTGTCCCTTCTTGTATTATGTCTTTTAGGCTATTTCTGCGCTTACTTTCAGTGGACTGGATCAGAGAGCATCCTGCACTGATTCATTCCAAGGAATCTCTCACAGGTGCAGATGGATCTGTTCCTGGTCTGTATCAAGGCCATCTGCATTGGGGTGGCTATTCCAGCTTAGCATCCACACCAGCTCTAAAGCTTCCATCTCAGAACCCCTGGAGACCCATTTCAGCAGTATGCCTTGTTCAACAGCTTACTGGTAGACTGGACCAAGCAGCCATTTGGGCCATCTAACTCAGACCAGAGGCCTTTGTGCACTTGCTCTTATTCCAGATTATATCCTGGAATAGGGACCAGCCATCCACATGGTAGTGCAAACTATGGCAACCCCAGGCATGGCCTGCCTTAGTCTGCAATACCACGTAGATGGCATGCCGCTATTCCGGGATATAATCTGGAATAAGGCCCACTGCAGAAAGGTCCTATGTTCTGTCCTGTGCAGGAAAAGGAGCCTCCTTTAAACTAGGTATGTGCAAAATTCAGTTCGCATTTGCAAATTTGATTGAATACAAGTTCGCACACATTTGCATCAAATTTAAAATCCAGTTTTCAAATATACAAAAATGGAATTGAAACAAACCAACTTGAACATGTTCATTTTTTTTTCAATGGAGACAGGGTCTTTTTTCTTTGTAAAAAAAGTTCAAAAACGAATGCAATAATCCATTATATTTTCAATTTAACAATTCAAAAACAAAACAAATTATCAGATGTTCAGTTTGACAGTGATCTATTAATTGTGCTTGAAAAATTCTGCTTTGCTACCTTCTATTGCCTAAACTCATATTCAGCATCACTATTGTTTTTTGTTTGCATGTTTTCTAAAACAATCTTAATTCTAAAAAGTAAAACTGTGATAGTCAAATAAATGCCTGCCCATTTAGGATTCAAATGGTAATTCTGGTTCTGGTTCAAAGCAGTGATTACGGGTCTCCCTTCGACCATGCTGGTGCAGTGTAGGGATGCACCTGAAAAAAAAATTCACATTTGTTTCACTGCCAAACTGATCTACAAAAAAAGAAAAGAAAAATGTAACCATGTAAGAAATCAATGGGCTTCTCCTTTATGAATACCCATGCAGCAGCATTTCTCCACTCTCTCATTAACTGTTATGGAGACTTTGTTTTATTGGATTTTTGTCCACCCTTCATTAAGTCCTACAGCTGTAGACAGTGTACACCAATTATATCACAATAATGAACAAAATCATTACAACTTCTTTAATAATCAAGCAATGGAAAATATATGGGCCACTAAGTATAACTGGACTTCAGCTCATGTTAGGTACAGCTAACACACTCAAGAAATGGTGGAAGCTATTGTCCAACAGTGTCTGAGGAGTGCTTCATTCCTCCCCAAAAATCTGTTTCTTCTTGACTAGATACTTGATGCTACAGACTACTTGAAGGCTCAGGCTGGCCATCCATGCAAATGCCCTATGGTCCAAAATGCTACTGAGATCTGATGGGTCGTGTGCTTTGACCCATCTGTAAAATCATGTTGTTGTTTGTGCTTATTACCTATATGAGGCTGCATCTCCATTGTGAGACCCAAATGCCTTTGATTGCCTCTAACAGTGGCCAGACTCCATGACTTCCTTTACTAATGTCTCTGGGAGGAGGCACAAATGTCCTAGGGACCCAAGAAAGGTGATTAAGGTTCATTGTTCAAGGAATGGCTCCAAGGCTGTTACCCTGCATACTGATAAGGCCCAATTGCCTCACTGCAGCTTATGGAAATGGGTTGTGGTGATTCAGACAAGACTTGTGTACAGAGGCTGATTTTGGCCCAGTTCACCCTGATCAGATGAAAATGGAGCTGGAGGGGTGCCTTAGCTGACCCTGATCAAGCCATTGGGAAGGCACTACGAGACATACGTTGATTATGTCAACATGTGTAACAGATCCCAGAATAGCAGCACCATGACAATTCACACTTTTGCACCAATATCAGGATGCTCAGATGAGTATTCAGCACTCATTTGGAAACCAGAAAAAAGGTATTTCATGATGGAGCAAAGGCATCTTCCAGCTGCCTGAACCACAGTATATGAATGCCACCTACAGAAGAACAAGAAGAGAAGAGTTGGCTTTTCTACCCCACTTTTCTCACCCATCTAAGGGGACTCACAACAGAACACCCTGTGAGGTAGGTAGGGCTGTGAGACCTCAGAAGGGAGCTGTGACTAGCCCAAGTTCACCCAGCTGGCTTCATGGAGGAGTGCTGAATCAAATCCTGTATGCCCAGATAAGAGTCCAGCTCCCTAACCACTAGACCAGACTGGCTCCCAGAAGTCCTAACAAGACTCACATTGCACTGAGGAATGGCGTGCCACGAAGAATAGGGCATGGAGGCAGATTGTCATAAGCCTGGTTTCACATACTGTTATTGTAATATGTTCATTTTATGTTTGCCTTTTATTGCTGTATCTTGCCCTGAGACCAGATATAGAGCAGAATAATAATGCAAATACATGCATGCATGCATGCATACGTATGTACGTACATATGTACGTACGTTGCGGTCCAATTGCCATGTATGAACTTATGAGTGCGCAGTCTTAATTGGTTAAGGTAAATGAACAGAGTAGGTAAAAGCTTTGCATGTGCTTTACAATGCATGCACAGCTTGTTCTAGCACAAAAGAAATATTGATCTGTCACCTTTGTTTCCAGCCTTTTCTTCAAAGAGCAACAGATGGCATCAATGCAGGTTTGTTTTCCCAGTAAAATCCTTGAAAGGTTGATAGGTTTGTCATATTGTGTTGGTCTTGACTAACTAATAAGCTTTATGGATCTATAGAGATTATACCAGTGGCTCTCCACCTTTACTGGAAGAACCTTTACAGGTGTAATCAATCATGGTTCATGTTTGACTTAAAGCAAATGTAAAAGCATCTTTACAGACAATAAGACCTGATCTTGTTATGAATTTTGTTTGATTTAGATAAAAGCATTCATATGTAATCCACATCCCAGCTACACATTTCCAACAGACTGCAACGCTCTTGTATTTTTTAATTGCACTCTTGGGCCTCAAAGTAATGCAGCATGTTGTACAAGCTAAATACTACTGATCAGGCATCTCACTCCTACTAAAAAGTTTGATGGACCTTGTCCAAAGGAGCTATTTGCCAGCATTTTAGTTTATTTTCAAACTGAAAAGAATAGCTTTATGCAAAGCACTTGATAATATTGTAGGGTTCTTATCTAGCTTATGGCACAGCCTATATGTAACTGTGTTCCTGCCCAAGGATTTAAATACCCTTTTGTGTCAGCATATTCATACTTCCTCAGAGGATGTTTTCTGGACCAAAGAGAATAATACCCAGGGCAAAGTATAATACCCAGGCAAAGTATGAAGCCCCCAAAGTCACCTGGGGGAGGTAGGGCACTCTGATTTGAAATCAGTCCTATCCCACTGATTTGGCCTGCAATGGCTGTCCAGCTGCTACAAGCTAAACTACGGAGGATGCTCACCTCTGTGTGAAATAGCCAGCTGTCATGGCAGACTGGGAAATCAGCTGTTCCATACAGGTTCCCACTGGCCATTTTAATCCGTATTTAAACCAGGGTTTTCAAACTCATCAGCAAGGTTTGGTTATTTGCATTCCCGCTGTTAGTTTATAATGTGGACTCACAGGGGAGAAACCCCCTCCCCTCCCTCCTCCCCTCAGCAGAACCCCCTACCCACGCAGTCAGCAATTAGGCCCCTCTTACCCTGACTTCATTGGGATGGGCAATTCAAACCCCAACCCCTGTCCCTGATTCAGAACATTTTATTTTATTTATATTTATTTATATTTATATCCTGCCCCATACCCAAGGGTCTCTGGACAGTTTACAATATTTAAAAAGAAACATATCAAGAACTATATCAATCCTAAAACCAGTACAAAATTTAAAAATACAGCATTAAAAAATACAAAAACAGCAGTGTTTACAATGGGTGAAGCGTGGGGGGCATTTAACCAAAGGCCTGAGTGAAGAGGTACATCTTCGCCGCCTTCGTAAACAAAAACAGAGAAGGAGCCTGACGCACCTCAAGGGGGAGACCATTCCACAGCCTGGGGGCCACTACCAAGAAGGCCCTCTCCCAGGTGCCCACACGCCTAGCTGCTAAAGGCAGTGGGATAACCAGAAGGGCCTCCCCTGCAGATCTTAAGACGCAGGCATGTCGATATGGGAGAAGGCGCATCTTGAGATATCTGGGGGCCAAGTCATTTAGGGCCTTATAAGTCAGAGTTAGCACTTTGAATTGGGCCCGGTAGTGAATTGGCAGCCAGTGCAATTCTTTTAGAACCGGCGTGATATGTGTCCAGCTACCTGTACTGGTCAGCACTCTAGCGGCTGCATTTTGGACCAGCTGCAACTTCCGAACCATCTTCAAGGGCAGCCCCATGTAGAGTGCATTACAATAGTTCAATCTGGAGGTTACCAGAGCATGGATAACTGTGGCCAGGTCATATCTGTCCAAAAAAGGTTTCAGTTGATGCACTAACATGGCAGCAGTTTTTGTTCTCCACTTCTCCCCGCACCTTAGCACAGCCTCTTTCTCATATTAAGATTAAAGATCACCTTCCCTTCTGTTTTGTGCCAGATTAGTACATCAGAGCAGCTCAAAATGGCAGGGAGGAGGGAAGAAAGGAGGGACAAAGTATGCAGGCTTTTACACAAGAGCCGACACTTCAGGACAGAAGCCGCCGATTTGTTACACTGTTCACTTGTTACAATGTTACAATCTGCAGGCTCTGTTAATTCTTTACCTCTCCCCTCCCTTTCAGGCAGCCTGATGGTGGAGATCCAGTGGAGAGACGGCTAGGCACAGGAAATCAGGACTTATCATTGGATCAGGGGAAACTGAAGAGAATACCCCTAAAGCATGGTTCCCTTCCAAAAAAAAACCCCGCTTGCATTCCCATTGCTAAATAGTAAGGATTATTTCTAAATCCAGCAGTGAGACCTCTTTTGATCCAAATATAGATAAACCATGTTTTGGGACTCTTAACCCTCAGAAACTGTGGATTCTTTTAAAACTTTGGGAACCTGAGAAAAAACTCTTTCAAAGCTCTTTAAATTTTGAGGGGGAATGCACACCTCCAAATGAATTCAGAGAATGACAGTGTAAATGGTTTCCTGGGGCAGCAGGTGAGTGCCAGTAGTAAATTCAAGACAAAAAAACATGTATAAGATTGGTTGATTTGTTGTGCCTGATAATCAGAACATTTTGGAGGCACGTTTGCCACCTAGAGCAAAACATAACCCAAAGCCCACACTTAACACCAAGGTGAAGGGAGAATATTTATTGCCAGCAACAGAGGACACTCAAGACTCAGGTCCAAAGCAAGTGCTAAAGCAACAATCTTTTATACTGATCTTTTTTGTATTATTTCTATTACAACAAAATTCTGAACTACAGGCTTCTATTGGCTACTTTCTGGTCATACGACAGTTTCCATCATTACATGTTCATAATGACCCAAAACATAGGTCTTCATACATTGCATGTTCATGCTAATTACTTTTTATGTATCTGAGGGCTGGGTTTAAGCCTCTATTACCTGACCTCTTCTCATTTATGATTTTCCATGTTAACATGAGCTTCTGTCTCTTATATACTCCTTGTTCCTGTTTTTTGTGGTTTTCTAGCTTATTTCTGTAGACATCTGTCTAGCTATGTGGTAACTGTGGTCAGGTATCTTTGCAATTTCCTAACTTCCTCGTAGATGACTTAGTCACATCTAACTTGTAAACCTGTGAAAGCAGCACACAGAAAGGCAGCAATATAAAATTTATTTCATTAGCTACATCCTTCCAGCAGTTGCAGCAAGCAAAGTTTCAAAAGTGGGATGCAAGATTATTTATGTCTTAGCCCTTTTATGCACATCATCTTATAGCATTTATTTTATTTCTCAGGGACACCTTTTAATTTCTTCAACAACCACACACTTCATAACAGCTTGTGTGCCAACTGACTGCACTTAGAGGATTTTCTTTGTTAAACTGAATAATGGAAAACGGGGGTGGGGAAAAGCTATTTGTTAGTTTAGAAAGAAGACAAATAGCCCTGGTGCATTTACTTTCTGATCACAAAGTCTTTTCTTTTTCTTCTCTTTGAAGATATTGACCTTTAAAGTAAAAATGAACATTCATTAGGAATGTGTATGAAATAGTTTTGCATTTTCTTTTCACTCTTGGAAGAAAACAAAAATCTTAAAATGTTAAGAGTAGCCTGGTCAGAGTTCCCCATGGATAGCTGCTATTGAGAAACATATGGGGTGCACTTCCACCAGCCTTTTGGTCCAGCCTGAATCCAGCTCGAGGGTCCAACATCCTGACACTTTGATGGGATTCCCCATTTCTGTGTACTATGTGCAATAATCCAGGGAATCCCTATTTGGATTTTAACAGGACTCACTGCGGAATCCTGTTAAAATCCAAATATTTATTAATGGGAACGCTGCCCATGTCAATCTCCTCCACCACCACACCCTTCCTCTGTCTTTCCTTGTCTCCCCCGGTGCTTTCCTTTCCTCCACATGCTTTTTCTCCACCTGTTGGAGAACAGTGGGGGAAGGCAAGCAGCTGGATGATGATAAAAGACAGAGGAACAGGGCAGGGGAGAAATGGCTAGAGACGGTGACCCAATGCTGTTGGGACGGCTGCAAGGAGTGCTCAGTGCTGGTCAAAAAAATCCAGATTAAAATCTGGATTTTTTTGACCAGTGGAAATGTAGCCATGTGTCATGTGAGGTCTAATATAGTCCAAAGTAAAGTGCTTCTAGAAGGAAAATATTTCATCCCCAGCTATAGATGATACTCTGCACTTAGATGTTGCAGGAGCAAGGATTCTTCAATTCATGTACTCATCTGCTTCCTCATGTTCAGCTGTGGCAAGTCTGTGTGTTCTTGGATAAAGGCAAGTTCTCATGAGTTCTTACATAGGTCTCCTAAACACATGGGGAGGATTACTCTGGAGTGAAAGTCCTTAAAACTACTATTTTTTTTAAACCTGGAGTAAAAGTTATAATGTTCAGCAGCTGCAGCAGATAATCTTTAAACTTGACTGCCAAACTGAAGGTTGCTGCACATTCCATACACATTTTAACATTGTCTGGATGCGCCCATAATGGACACTACCCACTGTGTAACCCACAAATGGCTCAGTTATTCCATAGACTTCCTGGAACAGCACAACAGATAGTAGTGGCTTGTAGATCAGAACCCAAGTGTACTTTAGTCTCTAGAATATCAAAGCAGAGTTTGGGGAGAGATTAAAGTGGGGCTTCCAATGAAAGCCAGCCTACTCTCACATCACCCTATGGACTGCTTCTGTATAAGCATAAATGAAGGAGAAACCAGAAACTTTAAACTATTTGTATGAATTATAGAAATGATGGGAGAAATCATGTAAAAGTATTTTCTCAAGTTTTGCACAAACTGAAAGGAAACAATCTGATCTGGCACGATCTGAAGTTTTCTGAAACAATTAGACAGACCATAGACTGCTCAGTGCTTGAAGGGGAGATTTCTCAGAAACTACCCATAACAATCCACAATGGATAAACATGTTTTCTTTGAAAAGCAAAGACAGACCTCTTCAAAAGTCTGAGAAAAGAGGATTATTAGCATTTCTCTGTCACTCGAGATTACAGGTCCAGGAATAATAGGCTTAAATTACAACAAGGTAGATTCCAGCTGAATATCAGAAAAGTGAACTTCCTTATTATAAGAGCAGTTCAACTGTGGACTGGATTACCTGGGGAAGTAGCAACATCTGTTTTTGTATGCATTCAAATTGAAGTTGGATAGACAGCTCTTGGAGATGTTTTAATTTAGATTCATGTAAAGCAACTTGGACCCAGTGGTAGGGATGTGCACAAATTATCAGTGCATTCGGAGTCTAGACGAATATGTCTAGATTCCGAGATTCATGGACAGATCGAATAGGGCCCTGTTCAAAGGGCTCTATCCGTCCATGAATCGGATAATCCCAGCATCTGTAGAGGCTTTGACAGAAGCTTCTAAGGATAATGGATTACCCTAGAGCCTCCCCACCCCCCTCAGGCCATTCTACATCAAACCTCCCCCCCAGGGCCCACATACCTGCTCTGGCAGCACTCCAGGCCTCTTCTAGGGCCTTCTGGAAGCGTGAGCAGGCAGCCTATATTTACCCCTCGGAACCCTTTCGTGGTTCCAGCAGGCCCCAGAAATGGCCTGCACCACCACAGAAGGCCTGTATTTACCCCTTGGAACCCTTTCGCCAGTTCCAGCAGGGCCCTTGAGCAGCAGAGAAGGTGGCAGTGCAGAGAAGGCGTCACAGAGGTAAGGTAAATGGGAGGGGGTGGGAAAGGACAGGTGGAGAAGGGGTAGGAAAGGACGGGTGGGGGGAGAGGGTGGGAAAGGACAGATAGGGGGATTCGTTCTGGGCACAGATATTCTATAGAATATCCATGCCTGGATCCAAATACCGGGGGGTGGTATTCATCTGAAGCCAAATTTTTCCACATTCTATTCACCTCGAATAGAATCTGGAAAAATGGTTCCATGAACACCCCTACCCAGTGCGCTAATAAGGACCTTCCAATTTTAGAAATGGACAAAAGTCAATTCTAAATGTGATTTGAAAGAGGGAGAGATTACTTTTAAAAATCCTATTTTATCTTTAAACATGAGCTGCCTGGAGAGTTTATTTCTTATCTTTATTTTTGAAAAACGACAGCAAAATCTTTGTAATGTTTCAAACAATGATCATTGCCACAAAGTGCAGGTTATCCTACACTATGCTGACGACACTGGGCTGAACTAGCCGTAGATATGTCAAAGACTATCTGTGTTTTGGACAGTCTGTCCAGGCCCATGGCTGAGAACTTTTGTTGCTGGACTTCAGAAGTTGCAGCGAAGCCCTTTTTAGCAGCATGTTGACCTGGCAGGGCTTCCTATGCACCATCCACCCCAGGTACTAGAACAGGGGGCTGTGCATAGCCCACTGTTACAGGTTACTGATAGTGGTCAACTGATGGACCAGTTCCACAAGGTCTACCAGCAGACCAGACTGGGTTTTGGCACCCTATGCTGATCTCTTGCTCCATCCAGTTCAGACAGAAGGTACTAGCAGGGGGCTTGTTGTGATATAATTCCATGTAACTATACACATGTACCAGAAGTCTGGAATCTGGACCAGATGGTGCCAGAGATCAGCAGGCCATAACCCCTTTTGAGGTAAAAGAAAGCATGGAATGAGAATGCACACTGTCATCATGGTCCACATACCCCTTGCTGGATACGTTAGCTCCGGTTTTTGACAATGCCTATTTTGTTGCATAAAACCCTTTTTGTAAAAAAGTTGCTTTGTACCACAACTTAATTTTGTCAGCCAACCGTATGCTGTGACAATTCCCAGAGAGGCAGTTATGTACTACCATGGACTTCTGGCTGTTCCTCCACTGGCTGGAAAGCCTTTATCATTATGAAACACAACCTTTGAAGCAACTTTGGGACTGGTCACCACAACAGAAGGAAAGAGGCTGTGGGATCATGATGCTGATGTCATGAACCTAGGAATTCACAACCCAAGTCAGTAGTTATATTTCTACCACTCCTCCATGTTTTCTTCACACTTAGCTTCAGTCAGCTGCTTTTGTGTGAAGAACAGAGTAGTGATCTTACTTTTCTCAGCTTTGTTACCAGTAGTTCCTTGATATTCTCAAAGCAGAAGGCAAAGGCAAAATCTTCACCTGCTCTCAACTCCCTGTAAATGGTCTTAGAGGCACCCTGCCTGTCTCTCTATCTTGGAGGCAGTACCTATACATCCATTCTAGGAGTTATTGATACACTTGCCCTCCAATTTATCTAACCCTTCCTTAAAGCTATTTAGGCTGATTACCATCACCATCTCTTTCCTCTGTGTGTGTGTGCACAAAGCCAATTTCCCATATTTGATTCAGTAATATGGACCATTGGGAGAAATTATGGAGAAAGGATATGAAATTTACTATGTTACTGTGTTAAAAGAAAACATATTTAAGATGATGTACAGATGGTACCTAACCCCATATAAACTGTCTAAGATTTATCTTGCCATGCCTAATAAGTGTTGGAAATGTGGGACCAATGTGGGAACATTTTACCACATGTGGTGGACCTGCAGAGTAGCAAGAAAATATTGGATAAAAATCCATCTAGCAATGGGAAATATATTAACAATTGTGATTCCGTTTAAACCTAATTTTTTTCTATTAGGAATAATAGACAGCAATTTAGACCACTTGAATACGTTGATTATATATATGGTTACTGCTGCAAAAAAAGGGAAAGCACCAGAAATACCTTCAATAGATAATTGGCTAGTTAAACTGTCCGAATTTGCTGAGTTGGACAAACTGACAAATCTCTTAAAAGAAAGAACAACAGAAAAATATTTAAAAGTCTGGAGACCCTACATTGAATTTCTACAAGAAGAAGGATTAACAGCGGCAGGTTTTGATTAACTCTTCTTCTTTTCAAGGAACGGATGAATTGGAAGACACTAGAACAACCAGATAAGATCCTGGAAAAATGGAGGAAGTCACTAGTTGTGAAAAATGGACGATTATACGTCAATTGGGAATAAAGGGGTGACAATGAACCCTGAAGTTTTAGTATATTGTAGTATCAAAAATAAATAAAAATTAACTGAAAAAAAATCAAATGTGGGAAAATTCGGCTTCGACCAAATCTCAGCTTCATATTTGTGCACAAATATTCAGACAAATAGTTGTGCATGAAATGAAGCAAATCTACCCCTCCCTTCTCCCCCCCCCACTCACCTGTCCTTGTCACCACAATCACCACCTCTGAATGCCATTGTTCTAGGCATACACAGCTCTCCATCCGGAAAGTGCCAAAAATAGTCCCAGGGGCACTTGGTAAGGACATGGTAAGGGGGCACTTGGTAGGGGCATGGAAGGTGGCAGTGGCATCCCTGGGGCCTGTTTTAGCACTTTCCAGAGATTGAAAGAGGCCATCTGGTTCTGCAGCATGCATAGAACGAGAAGGTCTAGGACGAAGACGCAGATGCAGCACAAGGTAAGTGGGGCGAGGGGAGACTGGGGGGAGGTCTGGGGGCATCCAGTATCCACCAAAGCTTTGACCAAAGCTTTGACTAATACTGGATAATCCAATTTGTGGAAAAATTTGATTAGTCCATAAATCTCTGAATTACTACCTATTTGTCCAAATGTGCCAGATATTCATGCATATCCCTACTTTCCTACCCATAAGCTTCATAAAGTGTCACCTGGGTCTAGTGTTGAATGATAAAGATTTTTTCTCTATCCTCTTTTCCCACACTGTGCATGATTTTATATATATATACTTCTTTTTTTAATTTTTTTATTATTTTGCAAATGTACATATACAAATACAAACATTCAAAACAATACAGAATACAAACAAAATATGACAACCAATACTAAAACAAAACAAAAAACCCTTACACTTACTATATGCATCAAGTCTCATTTACCTCAGACTTATAAGAAACTTATTTATTATTTCCTTCAAGTTGTTATTTACTTCCGGTTTGGCAATATAAGTCTTTCCAACTATCTTCAATTTTATATATATACTTCAATCAGGTCCCCTCTTAAATGCTATTTTTCAAGGCTGGTGTGGCCTATATGTCATAGTCTGATTTCCTACAGAAGTTATTCCATTCCTTTGATCATTCTGCTTGCCCTTTTCTGCTCTTTTTCCAGTTTCAAAATTTCCCTTCTGAGGCATGGTAACCAGAATTGTACACAATATTCTAAATGACACCTCACCCTAGATTTATAGAGACACACTATGGTGCTTGCTAACTTATTTTCTGTTCTCTTCCTAATTATTGAAGCATTCAATAAAGCGTCTCCCACCCCTGCAATTGTATTTGTGACATCAGAAAGCACTTTATGGTGATCATGCTATCCCATTAGTGGACATGTCAACTGTCTGAGCTGCCATTTTATCAAAGCATGTTTTCACTGCCCTCAGTGGAAGCATCACAGAATGCCACTCCAAAGAACACCCCGTTGTTCCAAAGTGAATATGAGGCATTCTCCCAGAGAGTTATCACAACACCTCTTCAGTGTCCCCAGATGCCACTATCTCAATTTTCAAATAGAGACACAGCCAAATATTCCTACAGTGGGAGGTAGCTATGCTGGATGAGCCCTCCACTTTAGAATAAAGCTCTTTATTTGGTTTTTATCTTTTGAACATCTTAAAGTAATAACAAAGGCAGACTGAAAATCACAGGAAATCTTTAATGAAGGAAGAATACAAATACAATAACATAAATGCAGCAACAGTGTTATCAATATACAAGTCAAAACAATCTTGGGAGAAAAAGAACTTTAAAGATTTGGAGATTCCAACAATTCAAAAAGAGATGTTTAAAATCCAATATTGAAACCTTATTTCTTATTGGTATAAAATCATCTGATTTATTTTAGTCTATAATGGTTTCTATGAACCGCGAAAACAATAGGCACTCTTGTGTCTTTTGTTGTTAACTTTTGATATCAAAGTATATTCTCACATTTTCAAAAAGCAGTCTTCTATAGGAAAAAAATTGTCAGATCTGAGCAATTTCTTGATTCAAATGCCATATTTAGCATTAATTCTATAAATCTTTTTGAATATTGACCACAAAGGAGTTGAATACAGTAGCCTTGCTCTAAATCCGTGTTATCTGTCATATTTTATACATATTTTGCTAATTGTGTCCATAATCAAATATATTATTGGACAAGAATTAAGTAGTTCTCTAGTAAGTTCTCCTCTTCAAATATTATGTTACTGAAAGAAGAGAAGCCACTAGATTTTTCTTGAAAACTGTTGCACATAATATATAGATGTATAATAAAATTATATGTTTATTTTCTGAAATTATGCATTTGTAAAATGTTTTGACACATTTTGCTGCTCTATTGTGGAGGAGTAAATAATAAATCTGAATGCACACAGGTCTAAAAAAGAAGAAAAAGAAAACTCTTGCATATATTAAAGCTTCAAGTTCAGTTGATTTCTGGATGCTGTTTGTTAAAACTTTAATAAGGCAACCTTCAAAGACAAAATCAAGGACAAAACAGAGACAGTGATTTATGAGGGACAAGAAAATAGGGTTTGTCCTTGGAAAGCAGGAGAAGTTAAGACTTAAGCTCATGTATTAACAAAATACACAAATATACAGTATATCACTAATAACTTTGTTCCATTTTCTTAAATTTTACTCTAGGCACATTTGTAAAATAAAACCTTTTTATGTTTTTAGTGTCTTAGCTGTTCTCACAGCTTAGGAAGTATTGCTCTAGATTTATAACAGAAATACACTACTCTTATTTAGAAATCTACTTTTGATCAAGACTGCATTCATATGTAGCTCAAATGCACCCTAGGAAGTCTGGTTTCGTCTCGAATCCACCCTTTCTACCCTAGAATTTTCACGAACAGAGGTGCAGATTGGTATGTGAACAATCCCACTTGCAATCCATACCTATAAGTTTTGTATGCATGTGTGTGTTTTCTGTGTGTTAACACAGCCTAGGAAGTTCATGAGAGTGGAGATGGACAGACTAGATGTGAACAACCTCAATTATGAATCATCTCTAAGCTATATCTCAGCTGCCCCAGAGGTGCTTTAAAAAAGCCTACATGGGAATGCAGTTTACTAATGTATTACCTATGGTGAATGCAAATGTTTTCCCCATCAACATCTATTTGACCTTTTTAAAAAACTGGACGTATGGAAACTGGTCCTAGAATATCTGAAGAAGCATCTTCTCCCACATAGATTTCCCCATATATTAAGATCACAAGGTGAAGCCTTCTTTTAGTTCCATTACTCTCAAAGGCTGTGGCTAGAGATGTGCCAGACTGTAACAGTTCAAAGTGTTGGTTATTGAACTTAACAACACCAATGTTTAAATGAAGTGTTCAGTGTCAAAGCAAACACGCATCACATTTGTTGAACTGTTGAAAGCCTGTGCCTTTAAAAGCATAAAAGACTGTTCTGCTTTAGAGAGAGAAAAAAGCACAAAGCCACCTTGATAAAAATGGCCTACTTGTTGAAATGCAGTTGCAAACATGGTGTAACCACTATACAAATTTTCTTCTTCAGGGGAATGTCTTGCTATAACCAAGAAGAAAAGAAAAACCAAGTCTGTCTTAATACAAGCAGCCTAGATGCAAAACCCTCCTACACCCATGGTCTAGTTTGCAACTCTGTCTGGAAGGAATTTCCCTGTAAGAAGCAATATCTTTCAGGAGAACAGATGTTGGATTTTCACAACACTGGGTGTTTTTCCACTGTCACTAGAAGTACCCATTAAGTACCCATTGGCTGCTGCTGTAGATGCTGGCAAACTGAAGTAAATTATTATCTTCACAACCTCCTATTCATGAGTCTCAAGTTATCATGACGAAAGACCTAATCAACAATTAGTGCACAAATGTCAGCAACATTCGTATCTGAGGCTGCTTCTGCACTTGGCCTTATTCTGGGATATATCTCAGGACAGGGGTCTCTTGTCCACATGCTAATACAGGCTATGACAAGTCTCACTAAGACCTGCTGTAGTCTGCAATAACATGCAGATAAGAGACCCTGATCCTGAGATATATTCCAGAATAAGGCCAAGTGCGGAAAGGGCCACATGTTCGAATTTGTGCACATCCTGTTTTCATCCCACATTATAAGTGCAAATGCACATTATATTTGTATGCAATATTTGTGGATCTTTTCATTTGAATATCCAAAATTCTTTCCACTGTCGATATTCATCGGATTCGAATCAGATTTTTGAATTTTTGAATATCCATGCTCATCCGTAGTTTACCAGTCCTAGTTCACGGTAGCTTAATCAGGTAAGTGCAGGAAGGCCTCCTGTAGTGAGAGAATTGAGTCCTCTGAACCCAATAGCTGTTGGGTTCAATAGCTTGAAAGAATTTCCTTCTTCAGGAGACCTTCATATTGAGTTCCTTTGTTTTCCTAAACAACAACCAAGAGACAAAATAGTCCTCTAAACCTAAAGAAGGGGTTCCAAAGCCATCCATACCATCACCACCATCATTAGTGGTGACAGATTAAATGATGACATGAGATGCACTTACTCCAGACCAGTATCCTGTTCAACTCAAGTAAGTTAAAGGAAAAGGTAGGTTCTTTAGTAAAGCACTCTGGGTCATATCATGGGGCGGGGGGGTTGTCTTTGTGTTCTTATCTTGTTGCTTGTGAGTGTGGGCAATAATAGGTGGCCAGGCACATTATATTTTCTCAGGTTTTTCTTTCCAGCCTTTTCCCCATGGGAAAAAGAGCAAACTTCAATGACAGGATGACCTTGTCATTGTGCTCAACATTGAGCTAGAACCTGTAAAATTGGCATGGAGATCCTGGGGACAGTGAGAAGGTCCCCGAAGAATGGCATGGCATATGGAGGCTGCTTTGAATTTTTACTTCTTGTTGTCTTTTAATTCTATCACCTATTCCATGGGAAGAAGTTGAAAATTTTCTCCAAAAAACCAAGGCTGCTGATATCCCAAAGACTTGTCTGGGAGCCTCCTAGAGGTCTACCAAATCCACACACCAAGTTTTGGGAACCCCAGCTCAAACTCTGGGGAACTTTGGCCCCTTGCTCTCCTGCAGCAAACAATCTGTTGAACATCTAAACATCTTTTAGCTGTTTGAAGTTCAACTGGCACTTGTTGGCAGCTTGTGTGGTTTGGTTTGGTTTAGTTTAAACCGGGAAATAAAAGTTGTGCACATCTCCACTTGCAGTACCAAGAATTTGGAACAGCCTCTCAGTAGAGGTTCACCAGGCACCAACACTATATAGTTTTTGGCACCCTAATTAAAACATACCTTTTCATGTCGGCCTTTGGCAGTTAACTTCACCATAGTCCTGCCATGGTAAGAAGGGCTGTGTTTTATACTATTATTTTAATTATGTTTTAACTCTTATAAACATTATTTTTTTACTGTTGTAACCTGCTCTGGGACCTCTGGGTAAAGGGCAGTATATAAATACTGTAAATAAACAGAGATGAGGCTATGTATATACATCTCTCTCCACCACCATAACCCACCCTTAGATCTCTGAGTATATAGGGCAGGACTGAAATACAAATGAATACCTGTTACCATAATGTAGGCTTTAATTCCAAATTCTTGCTTTTCTTCCTTTTAAGCAAGTATATTGTCCTTTGTGATGCCTTCAGCTTTGAACTCAGATGGAGGTTGTTTTGTTTTCTGTGAACTTCCAAGCTACATATGAACATAATCTGCCCCTTGATGATCACTACCCTCATTGCAAGAATAACAAACTATCCAGAAAGCATTCTTCAAGGAGACACAAAAATGTCTTAGAAGCTACAGAAAATTTATAGCACTAGTGTGTTACCGGACAGTAAAAATCATATGACTGTCAGTTTATAAATCTTATCAAGCAATGATAATTTAAGCTATATGGCACATGGCAAAGGATGCCAATTCATGGAAGCAAGATGTAGTGGCTTGCACTTTCATAATTGCTTCCTTCCTAAAATCGAGGAAAGAAGAATTGTTTTGAGGGTATCTCTAGCTCAGCACTTCAGCTCATGACCTCCAGGTGCTTCAGGAAAGGTCAGAAATAGGAGCACCTTAACCATTCTTAGCTATTTGCCCTCAATATTTGATAAGCAGATGGATATTATTTCTGAGTATGGAGGCTTTTTCCTTATTTGTCAGCTCCTGGGCTACAGTAGTAGAACCTTTGGCTGAAATGATGAAAGTATACATCTATTATTTGGCTTAGAGTGCAGTAAAAGACTGAGCGCGCTGTCCATCAAAGTGAGGGCACTGAGGCTGTGTCCATAAATGGGCCCCCAATATTATTATTGTTGTTGTTGTTGTTATCCAGATCTCAGACAATTTTACTGGACCTTTTATGCATTCATTTCTTCTATTTCTCTCTGGCTGCATCCAGGCAGGATTAAAACCAGGCAGACAGGTTTTACAATTCTCTGCACTACCTGCGCATTGTAACCCAGTACTCTGGAGTGAAAAAAAAAAGTGCTTATATGGACATTCACTGTACATTTTCCTGGGTATTTGGGCAAACTGCATGAGAACTTGTGAAAACTCACCTTCACCTGAGTTGCAGCAGATCTATAAGACAGGAAGAAGATAAGCGTGTCAGTGGAAGAATCCTTGCTGCGGCAATGGAGTATTAGGGTATGTGGGAACAAACATTGTTTCCCTGCAGAAGGACTTTACTTTGAAGTAAATATAAAGTCCATATTTTTAACGTGCTGTTTGGAGGCACCCTCACTTTCTCTCAAATATGGTACAATTAGAACAGCTGGCAGTTTCATTCTTTAGCAGGAGCAGACTTGTGAAAGTTCTTGCTGCTTCAGGAGTAGAGTGCTTGCAAGCAAGCACTTCATCCCTATAGAGGGAGTGTGCTGTTTGCATATTCCCCCTACCAGTAAAAAACATCGAAGTTGGGAAACTTCCATCCACTGGCTTTGATATTTCCTCACCAGATTGTTTGAGGGGGCACAGGAAATGACTCTGGAAATCAGCCATTTTGTGTGTTTCCCAGAACAGGGCTGAAAGGAGTAGAGATGTGCCTGAATAGTCGTAACATTCAAATTTCATATGAATTTACCTGAATTCGGACATTCAAATTCAAATCAACCATTGGCACATTTGAAGACTGACATCTGAATTTGAATCAAATGTTTTGATACATTTGTATGAAGCTTTGTATGGAGCTTCATATGGGATTCGTATGGGATTGAACATTCGTATTGAATATGAATCCCACCACATTGAAAGGGGATCTGTTCCAATGAATATGAATTTTCTTGCATTCAATTCAATACAAATTGAATGCAAAAAATAAATTTTGTGTACATCCCTAGAAAGGAGTGTTTCAAGGCAGGACCCACACCTTTGGCTGCACAGTGGTGGGACAAAAGAGTGAGAGAAAATACTATGGGAGTGTTTTCTCACACCATTGGCAGCACTTACAACAGGATGCATTTTGATTAATATAAGGATTGCCACTGTATCATTCAATGCCAGCCAGATCCTGCATTTCTCTCTTTCCTAATCATTCTATGTTAACTCCCCCAATCATTCTCGTTAGGATGTTTAAAGAGATAATAGAGAACTTGAAGTTAAAAGATTGCTTGGCTGTTATTAGAATAGACTCATACACTGGGTGGATTATTGGTCCATGCCCATTGGAAGTTGAAACCTTCTTCTGTCAACCATTGGATATTCTCTGTTAACAAGCAGTATATTATTGTGATTGATTGGTAGAACATACTGCCTATGTCCTCAAGACAGATGGGCAATGTATCATAAGAGTGTGGATTATATGCTTTGCAGCTGCATGAAAACCCTGAACACTACACATTACACATAATGTTACAGACTTGCACTGTCAGCAGCAGTGAAGCATCAGTAAAATCAAGTAAGAAAAATGAGGCAAGCTCTATGTTTCAAATTTAGCACAGATGTTCTTGCTAATTATTTACATAGAGAAGTCAGCCCAAGGTAACAATTACCTGTAATTTTAAATGCAGGAACATTTGCTTTAAAAGCACCCTCCTGCGGTCAGAACCAAAATTTCCCTGCTCTTCGGGACATGTGGCAAAATAACTGAAGATAATACACATTTACAGTGTCCTGCTGTCTTACATTGCTCACATCATAAATGCAGGGTGAGTCAGAGGACTTACTTATATTTGTATCCCAAATTTTGTGGTTCAGTTCATGTCAGAAATGGCAGTTTGGTTTAACAAATAGCCAGAATTGGAGGAGGAGCAGGAGCTTGGCTCATATATAAACTAGCAGAATCTGGATCAATGCAGTTTGCTTAACCATCCCCAAAGTAGTTCTGCGACTGAGGACCTTCTCTCACCGTAAGGATAGGGATGCTCAGGTACACTCTGGCATGGAGCGTGTACACACTATGGAGCTGCTTCTGTCTCAGAGTGGTCCTAAATGTGCTCATACCGCCCCATCTTTGATAGCTGTGGAGCAGTAAAAAGTGTTCCACAGCTATAATTAGGAGCACCTATGCTGCAGCCCCAGATGCAGCCTTTGCACTTCTGTGCAAAAGTTGTGTGGAGATGGGGTTCCTGTGGCTGCACAGATGTGTGCCGCATTGCCTGATCACTGTAGCACAGTAACTGGGTGCACATGGCCATTGCTGCACTAAGGCGGACGCTGCCAGAGAACAATGTTTGCACTTACTATGCTGCAGGATAAATTTCAGGTAGGTTTGGGATAGGGCCAGTTTTCCCTGATCTTAATTGTCCCTGATCTTAACTTAATGTCCTAGGGATGTTAAGTGTGAAAAGGCCCTGAGTTCCTTTCCAAATCCAAGCTTCATCTTGGAATTCAGAAATCTGAGCCATGGAGAATTGTACCCTCTGGGCAAGTCTGAGCACCCAAAATAGGTTTTTGGTAGGACAAGGTCACTATCAGCCTAAATAGAGGGAGTAAGACTACAATAACCACCCTTGCTAGCTCTGAATAAAAGAACGGTTGCCCCCCACCCAAAGGTACAGCAGAAAGAATATAAAGAATCCTGTTAAATGAACAATTTGACAAATTGAAGATATTCTGTATTATACGGAGTTTGAATATGAAAACTGCGAAAATACATTGCTACAATTAGGGATGCGCATTAATGTGGTTTTTGGCATTTGATTCATAAAGAATTGAAGGTTAGAAAATTTGAATTTGTATGGATAAAGAATGTGGTAATGTGGTAAAATTCTATTCAGTATGAATGTATTTATACAAATTCATATGAATATCTGATATGAATAAGTATATCCGTATACTTATCTGACACGCATTCGAGATACATATCCAATATATATTCCGTAACAAATCTGACCTGAATCCACTTTTAATATGCTCTCAATCCATGTCAAATGCACTCTAGATCCATTGCAGATTTGACTGGCACAGCTGCTCTCCCACCTCCTCAGTTTAACGAATGCCTGAACTATTTATTACAAATATCCAGAAATATTTGTATTCGCATGAATGCCAATGTACGAATATTGTAACATTCAATTAGTGTATGATTGTACAAATTTGTATGAATGTTATGAATATCCATGCACATCCCTAGTTACATTGGCTGAAATTGCAAATAGTAATAATACCAAAGTTAAAGAACTACAGTTGAAATTTTTAGGTCATTGGTTTAAAACATTATGCCAGCTATCTACATTTATCTAAAATGTACTCTTGAACCACTGGTACAGACGTGTCAATGAAGGGATTATGTGGTAGGAATATATAAAGATACAGATTTTTTTGAATGCAATTCATAAAGCGAGGCCAAATTCTAGGAAAACAAATAGCAAGGTCTAGAGAAGGAGGTGTTCAACAAACAATGAAACAAAAGGATTTTAGTAAAGATAAGTATTTATTCAAAAATATTGTTGGAGAACCGCCCATGCAGTAACAGCACAAGGGTGGAAGGATGCAACAAAATGCCATCTTGAGCAATGGTATTATATGTGGGAGAAGAGGAATGTATGGGGTGCACAGTCATAAAGTAATCTGGTGTAAGGACTGGGAACTTCTGATTCATCATACACAAAATCTGGTGGGCAGTAATGAGGTCAAAAGATCTTTATGGCTCATATCTCATATTCAAAATAATCATTACTAATTGTCCATTGCTGGAAGGGAATGTGAAGGAGGGAAAGAAGAAAGGGGATAAGGCATTAAATATAATATCAATAATTCTGATCGTAAGAACTGCCTTTTAAGCCCTTTCTACATTGGGCCTTATTCTGGATTATATCCCGGAACAGGGGCCTGCCCTCTGCATGCTGGTGCAAACAAGGGCAGGTTCTACCCGGGGTCTCCTGTCATGTGCACTAGCATGTGTTCAGCAGGTCCTTATTCTGGGATATAATCCAGAAAAATGTCCAGTGCAGAAAAGGCCTTATTAATGTTGCATGTATGGACTATATTTGAATCAGTCTGTGTATGGGTGTGGGTGTGCAGGCATACATACATCCGCTTTTATTTTTCAGTTCCTTTTCCCCAAACCAATCTGCCAATTAACAGAACAATTTCTCCTAGCAAAACAAACATTTGAAATAGCAACCACCCAATAGCATGGCCAGATGCCAACACTTCCAAGAAACTCAATAAGGAAAGGTGAAGAATGTCACTTTTTGTCTTGTGACTTAACGATCACCACATTCTGAATCAGTCCATACTGAATCAGGTTCAGCTTATTTCACACCCAGCACTGGCTATTACTGTCTTCTCATTATTAGTATCTGGGTGATTGAGGACTGAACCAAACTGTAGGAATAGGCAAGTCACTGACTAGAAAGTCTTGTAAGCCTTTCTTATACAAGAACCATTTTTGCTAGATGGAACACTCTGGCAAACTCAGCCTAAAGTCAGAGAAACTGAGGCAGGATGTGCACATGCCCATTATCCCAAGCTATGCAGGTTGACCTTGAGCTAGATCAAGTTATCTAGCCCAAGATCAGAGTGGTGGCTGCAGGCCCATAGCTAGGGGGAGGGGGCAGAGGGGACAGCCTCCCCAATTTTGTTTATCCCCTCAAAAATTTAAATCCATGTACAGAAAAAAAATTGTGGCATATTATTCATACACAATTGACACACACACACCTGATAGGCCTGGGTAGCTGGTGGGATAGGCCAAGAGCTGTCTTCATGGTTGTGGTCTAGCCCAACTTCAGAGGCTCAGAATGAAAGTTGCCAACTTCTGAAGGTGCCCAGAAATACTGCACTTTCACGGCTTCCAGGAGACTGGCCCTGGGCTACTTGAGCTCTGCAAACCAGCATAGTCCACACACAAACTCTGGGTTGGATTATCAGCAGGAAACGCTTGGGGAACTCCTTCAGAAATGATCTCTCATTGGAATAGGCTCTCGTGTCATTTTTTTCCCCACAGCCTGCTCCAACATCAGGTACTGTGTACTGCCTAACTCAGAATTTCCCACAGATAGGTTGCACTGAATTTCGAAGAAACATGTATAGGATTACTTAGTTCATCAGTGACAGCAGTCCTGCCTATTGCTCAACAGATTACATTCCTTTGATTTCAATGGAACTTAAGCAGCCAAAATACATTAGCATGCAAATACTGTCCCTTTTCACAGAGTGTCCCATTCATCCTTGAATATGAAGCTGGCTGATTATTTTGATTAAATTTGGTGCTTATTTTTCAAAGACTCTGCTTCTATTGTAAATACATCATTTGAGGAAAGTACGTGAATATGGCAGCCGACAAACCGTCTTATCTAAGCAGCTGTAAACTAAGCACTTTCATGCTTTGTATACTCAGTGCATTGATGTCAATATTAGGAAGGGGATTCTATCATAAGATTCACTCTTAGCTCAAAAGCCCCTGGCAACGCCTCAGACATTTTCCATGAAGGTTTCTGTGTTCAGTAAGGCAGATTTTCCTGTGAAATACAGAAAGAGGAGATAACGAAAGGGGAAAGCACGATAGATGAAGAGTTACCGTTGACTCCGAAAGAGAATCTTTCCTATTATTCTACAAAGTTGGAGGCTTTTTTAAAAAGAAAGAGGAGGAGGGAAGGAGGGAGGGAGGGAGAAAAGGAGGCAGTGTTAGAAGGTGAGAGGTTAATGGATATGAATGGATCTGACTGGGGTGGCTGTAATGGATATTTACTTGAATAAGGAATGAAATGATGCAAATAACTCTTTTGTAGTGTTCACACCAGTGGCGGTTCGTCATAGCGTTCGGAGGGGCGCGCGGACACCCACGCCCCACGTGGGGGAAAGAAATTACATTAACTTACTATGATGCTCTGTATAACCAATCCCAGGCTTGCAGGCTTCAATACCGTGTCTCTGTTGGTTCAGGGCACACTTTTTTTAACCTTGGCTGGGCGCAGCCTGAGAGCGTCGCCTTGAGTAAGCTGATTGGTGGAACAAAGTCATGCTCCACCCACCCAGTTTCCTTCTTTGCACGCTTGGGTTGCTGCAGCCGCCATTTCCTTACTGGCTACTGGAACGAGTAGGAAGGTATGAGTGCTCTGTCTGCTCTGTTTCCCTAGCTCCCCAAATCCCCCGGGCAACCATGGGCCCCCTCAATTCCCTTCCCCTTGCGTCGACTGCCCCGGGGGCGTCGGGTCCCCTTGCTTGTTCCCTTCCCCCACCATTCCCAATTCCTACCCAGCTCAAGTGGTCCAAAATTAACTCCTTTTCAGTGTAGAACCCAACCAGCATTAACACCAGTAGTTCCTTGGCTTCGCTGCTGCTGCTGCTGCGCCACCGCCACCGCCGGAGGAATGAACTCGCTCACGGTCCCGCATCAAAAAGAAAAAAAACCGCCTGAGGCTGGCTGGCCCTGCGCCTACACACAGGGCTGCGAGCGAGTTCATTCCTCCGGCGGCGGCGCAGCAGCAGCAGCGAAGCCAGGGAACTGGTGTTAACGCCGTTTGGGTTCCCCAGTCAGCGCTGCCGCCGCCGGAGGAATGAACTCGCTCGCAGCCCTGTGTGTAGGCGCAGGGCCAGCCAGCCTCAGGCGGTTTTTCTTCTTTTTGATGCGGGACCGTGAGCGAGTTCATTCCTCCGGCAGCGGCGCAGCAGCAGCAGCGAAGCCAGGGAACTGGTGTTAACGCCGTTTGGGTTCCCCAGCCAGCGCCGCCGCCGGAGGAATGAACTCGCTCACGGTCCGGCATCAAAAAGAAGAAAAAACGCCTGAGGCTGGCTGGCCCTGTGCCTACACACAGGGCTGCGAGCGAGCAGGGAACTGGTGATTTTCCCCATTCCCCCCCCCCTTTCCCTTTCCTCCTGCCTAAAGAGAAGAAGAGTTGGCTTTTCTACCCTGCTTTTCTCACCCATTTAAGGGGACTCAAAGCAGCTGACAAACCTTCTGGTCTTCTCCCCAAAACAGAACACTCTGTGAGGCAGGTGGGGCAGTGAGAGCTCAGAAGAGAGCTGTGACTAGCCCAAGGTCACCCAGCTGGCTTTGTGGGGGGGAGTGTGGAATCCAACCTGGTATTCCCAGATAAGAGTCTGGCTCCCTAACCACTCGACCAAACTGCCTCAAGCCATGTTCTCTCCCTCTCCTGCCTCTTTCACAGCCCCACTAACCTCACAGGGTGTCTGTTGTGGGGAGAAGAACAGAAGCTTTGTCAGACATTTGAGTCCCCTTAAATGGGTGAGAAAACCAGGGTAGAAAAGCCAATTCTTCTTCTTCCTCCTGCTTTCCCGCTTTCTCTCTCTCTTTCCTGCTTTCTCTTTCTGTCTTTCCTGCTTGCTTCTCTCTCTTTCCTTCTTTCTGCCCTTCTCTTTCCCTTTGTTTTTCTCTTTTTCCTTCCTTCCTTCCTCCTCTGCCTCTTTCACAGCCCCACTAACCTCACAGGGTGTCTGTTGTGGGGAGAAGAATAGAAGCTTTGTCAGATGCTTTGAGTCCCCCTAAATGGGTGAGAAAACCGGGGTAGAAAAGCCAGTTCTTCTTCCTCCTCCTCCTCCTCTCCTGCTTCCTTCTCTCTTTCCCTTCCTTTGTTTTTCTCTTTTTTCCTTCCCTCCTTCCTTCCATCTATTCTGTCTCTAAAGGTGCTTTTCTGACACAGGTGCGTTTTTTGAAAGCCTGTTCTGAGCTGTCTTTTCTGTGATTCTGTGATAGATTATAACACTGTAATTAATTAGAATTTTTTTTTGCTGGTCTGGATATTAAGAGCATTTCTTTCTTCTGCCGTAAGATGTGCTTTGGCACCCAAACTTCAAAAATCTGCAGGAATTGTTACAACAGGCCAGAGTGTGGAATTGCTCCCTTTTTGCACAACAAAATCCCATGATGGAGAACTAAAAAGTATGGGAATTGTAGTCTGAAAAAAGAACTTAGCCAGGGAACAGTGGGCATACTTGAATCAGGGTTACAGGTGGTAGAAATGGCAACTCTGTGCTCTCTAGGCAGTTTGCTGTACCACTGAGCTACAGACTGCCCCTGCAGTTTTCTTGGCAGGGATACACTCATGGTTTGCCACTGCATATGTCCAGGTAGAGGCTGGAGATCAAACCAGCAGCTCTTCTTCTTCTTTGACGTTGAACTACATGGTGTCTAATTTTGGCTGTCATGTAACATCTTTATTAACTCAGAAGTGCCTCAAAGAGAGTATCATATGGTCTTCTTGTGTGACCAGCATGTTCATGAGAGGAGAAGGGGCAAACTCAAGTGTAAGGGAGTTGATTTTTTATGGACATATGACCACAGTCAGTGATTGGAAGGTACTGCCTGATTCTTCTAAGCCTAGGAAAGCCTTGAGAATTAAGAAATTATAGTCTCTTTGAGATTAAAAACAACTTTCTGCTCTTGTAACAAACTCTTCTCCATAAGTCTCATAGTCAACAATCAGCATAATGTGGTGTGCTTATGCCCTGCAAAGTCCTTTTCTAGCTTCTTTGAAATGCAGTAACTAAAACGTCTGGTCAGTCATCGCTAAGCAATCTCCAAAATGTCACAGACAACATAGGTTCCACTCTGCCAAAAATAGTGCTTGAGAGGAAGCCTACTATATGAATCTCGAGCTGCGTTCACACTTATGTTTTAATCTAGCTTTAGTGCACTTTCAGAGTGAGATAATACATAAGCAAAGTCTCAAGCTGTTTTCTTTCTGCATCGTCTAACCTGGAAAAGCCATCTTTGGATTAGATAAAGAGGATAGAAAATGATTATTCACTTTGCTGATAAGGGTCTTGAGTCTGCAGAATAAAGAGATACTCAGACTACCTAGAAGCAAAACCAGAATATCTGGAGAATAGATGCTGTCAAGGCTATTTTTGGAGCTGTAGCAATGAGAACATGCTCCTCCAAATGCATCATTTGGAGTTTTTTTCACTCAGCGGGTCTATGGAATTTGCTGCCAGAAGAGTTGGTAACAGCATCCAGACTGGATGGCTTGTTGTTAGACAAATTCATAGATAACAGGTGTATCAATGGCTACTTGAATGGATGCCTAGGTACATCTTTCGGGTGAAGGTTTCATCTTTGTCTTCTGCTTGAGATGCCCAGAAGCACTGTGTGAGACATGATGCTGGACTAGATGGGCTATGGTCTGATCCAGCAGGGTTCCTCTTATGTTCTTATTGCTGTTTTGTGATTCTTTCACTACCAATTTTTCTGCTGCAAATCCTATGGCACTTAGAGTGTGGACATGCATGCAGAAAAAGCAGGTTTATATTGTTATTGATTCCATGAGTTCAATTCTATGCATAAATTATTTTCTTTATCTGGTTCTGTATCTTTCTGGCCCTGGACCCCTCCCATGTGACCTTGGCCCCACCCACATGACATCAGCAGGCCCCGCCCACATGACATCAGCAGGCCCTGCCCACGTGACATCAGCAGGCCCCACCCATGTGACCTCACCCCCCCATGACCCTTCCCCACCTTGCCTGTGAACACCCAGATCTGAAGTCCACCAGCCGCCACTGGTTCACACACAATAAATTATTCATTATTATTTGTACAGGTTTGTATTTCTAGTTTTCTTACTTCCTTTTATATATTCTTCAGCCTCTAATTCTGATTTGAAGCTTTACAAATCATGCTTGGATTGAAGGGGGCAACATTCGTAACCTCATTCACGTGCAACTAGAGGGCTAGGGGAATCCCTACCCACCCCCATCTCACGTCTCCCTCAGCTGTCCCCTGCCTTGTCCACTCCTCTGGCTGCCGATCCCTCCCTCACCCTTCCACTCACCTTCTGCTGCTGCTACCGCCACGCCCCATCTCAGAGCTCAAAGCTTGAATTGAAGGGGGAGAATGTGCTTCATGCACACCCCTAGTATACTGCTAGGCTGAGTCCCCAAAATACTTATTTGCATCTCTAGTCTCCCTCTACTGACACTGTATTCAAGCGGACTTTAAAAGTGCCCTGCACTTCCGGAATAAGTGTCCGCATGAGGCTTAGCAAAACACGCATTAAAAATGCACCTTCCATCCCCACAGAAGCGTGTTTTCTTTCCCCGCATCTTTTTCTCCCCGCCCCCTCTCTTGTTCAAAGGAAAAATAGCCAGATCTCCGTTCCCTGAAATGGCTTCCCGTGCCGGCAAAAGGAGTGATCGCTCGCTCATTCACTCTCAGCACTTACTTTCACTCTGTTCTCTGTACGAAATGGCTTGGCTGCAGCCATCGGCCGCGCGATCATGCTCTCATTTACTCTTAACACTTTCACAGATCACCCATTTCACACCTGATAACAATGTTGCAATTCTCCGCAATTTTGGCTCTTTGAAAGTTCTGATCTTTACAAAGGAAAGGAAGGGAACCTGCAGCATTTCTGGGAGATGTGTGAATGCCTTATGGCTGTGTGTGCAGGCAGCAATCCCCGCCCCTTTTGCCACGGAGCGTCCCCAAGGTAAATGTTGCAAGGAAAACCTGTGACTTCCAGAAAGAGCGCTGAAACTCTTCTTTAAAGGGCACGTATTTTGTTGCAGGTTTTCCTGCTTTTGTAGCGCTGGAAGCTCGTTAAAAACCCTGGCATGGGGGTGCTCAGAGGCAAAAGAAGATTTTTAGCAGACTTTAAATTGCTTGGGGACAGGCCCCCAGTAAACTACTGGCAGACTATTTTTTTTTCCAGATCCAGTGGTGCAGCAGGACACAGAACCATTTTGGTGAAGTATCTGACCCCACAGCCTAGTCTAATGCAGACTGGCAGCAGTACCAGGGGAGGGGCCTCTAATATTCTGGAGATCCTTATCTTTGGCTCTCCTGTCCAGGCCCAATAGGATCTGTAATCCAGCATCATCTTGAAGGGTACAGTTGGAGCACTCTGGTCTAGCTAGTGTGATTAATCCTTTCCTGTGATCAGAAGCGCACATCACTGGAACATATAGCCATTGCTGAATGTATGGCTATAGGTTTCACAACAAAGTAGAAAATATTTTCACTTCTCTGTTTTATTTTCTTTCTGAGTATAGCAGGAACAACAGTGACTCACCCAACCAGCTGCTTCTGAGTGATGAGGGGCTGAGAGGGCAGGACCCAGTCTACCCATGGATCAGCTGTGATGTGGAGGGGTGGCTCATCCACTAATGTGAATCACTACTGCAGCAGCTTTCAAAGCATTGTAACTGAATGTTTCTGAGATTGCATTAAATGAGGAAAGTCATATCTTAGAGCCTTTCTGCATTGGGTGGTGGACCAGGTCACAGTTCACCTTTGGACCTCTTTTGTCTGCACCATGAACCATAGAGGCTGTACCCCCTCAAAAAGGCCCAGCATGCTGCAATAATGTATAACATGTCAGTGGGACAAGTCATGCTACTGAAATGCCCTCCCCCCCCCTTTCACAAGCTCTAAAGGCCAAAAT
The DNA here is from genome assembly GCA_023333525.1 of Aspidoscelis tigris stejnegeri. Taxonomy (NCBI): domain Eukaryota; kingdom Metazoa; phylum Chordata; class Lepidosauria; order Squamata; family Teiidae; genus Aspidoscelis; species Aspidoscelis tigris. Next base: position 29,174,998 of record JALMGA010000002.1, read on the forward strand.
ATTTGTCCCTGGCCTTTGGAACCCCCCTCCCCCAATGCCAGAATGAGTGTGTACCAAAGGCACAAGCTTCAGAGTTGGCCTGGGTCTTGGTGTGGAACAGACTGTCCCATGTGGATGGCCTTGTTCTGGACCAAGATCAATCATTCCCAAGTATTTCAGTTCATAGGCACACAAATGAATTCTTTAACTTCACAATCCTTTTCCTCCTACCCCTTCTGGCTCTATCCCTGGCCTAGAAGGTGTGGACCTTTGCTTGGATCTATCCCCTGAGAGAACTAGACAGTTTAACCCGCCTTCCCCCCAGAACCCCAAAGCATGGACAAATCTCTCTTCTGGCAGGCAGGTTTTATACCCCCCCACCAGACATAACTCGACGCCTGATTGGTTGAGTGCTCTCTTCCTCCTCCTGTTATGCTAATAAGGGAGGTTTCGCCCCCTCCTTACCTGCTCAGGCTGTCTGTTTAAACTTTGTTGCTTATTATGCAATGAATGCGCCTTCACTACACTTTTTAAATTGCATCACCCAGCACTGAAATTTAGTGTGGGCACCACAATTATATATACAGAACCAAGAATTTCTGGATTTTCATATCATATGTATATTTCTTACTTATGTCTTTTCTGTACTTACTGCAAAAATAATAAAAAATACCAACAGTGCAAAACCAATGTCATACTGTAAAACAAAAGTTATAGAAGAGAACAGGGATGTACACAAAGCCAATTTCCCACATTCAATTTGATGCAAATGTGGGATTATCCAGCTTTGGCCAAATTCAGATTTGTGCATGAATATTCAAACAAATATTTGTGAACGAACCTCTGGGAAACCCCCAGTCCTACCTTCCTGCACCCCACCCACTCACCAGCCACTAGCAGCAGCCGCTCACCACTCGGAGCCTGCCTGAAATAGCCCTGGATGGAGAGCCCTGTGCTCAAACCCAGAAGTGCCATTTTGGCTTCCGAAGAGTGCAGCCTCCATATGGATAAGGGAGTGGAACAGGGGGTGCTGTTCACAATGGTAAAACTGCATGGAGGTGCCTGTGGAAGTCATTATGCAGTCAACCAGGAATTGGTCATGATTCAGTGGTACCAAGCAACAAGAAGTTTGAAATGCAATACTTTTGCAATATGACCATTAGAAGTGTATCACTCTGGCCATTTATCCTCATGGTAGTCCTCATTGATGACTTCCGGACGACTGGAAGGTCCCAACCTGAAAGTCACTCAGCTTTCAAATTTTAGCTTATGCCTTTGGAACACACTCACTTCTGTTTTTGTGGCAATTGCTGCCTTCTGCTCTCAAAGTCAGCATCTTTTTCTGTTGTTTATCCAGAAAAGGGGGAAAGATATGTGACCTCTTCTAGCAGTGTCTTCCTGTGAGCTTTAGTTGGAGCCCAGGGAATTCAGGGGAGTTAGCTACATATATCTAAAGTTAGAGTGATGAATGGGTTTATTTTTAAGGGAAAACTTTTGTTTTACCATTTGTTTTTTTAAAAAGTCCACACTTCTCTCAAAGTGTAAATAGTCCTTGCTTGGAAATCTGAAAGCTGTCATCTTCATAGCAGGGTATCTTCTAACCTTCCTGCACTTAAGAGGAAAGGTCAGTTAAGGAGTTTTCAGAAAACATAAGCAACCCAGGAGAATTTCTTTGGGATATAAAATTATGCATGGTATAGAAAATGTCAACAGAGAGAGAAAAAGTCTTCTCTCTGTCTCACAACACTAGAACTAGGGGGCACTCTGTGAAGGTGATGGGTAAGAGAGTCAGTTGAGACAAGAGGAAGCATTTCTTCTTGTAGAGGATCATCAGTCTAAGGAACTTGTTGCCAGAGAATGTGGAAACACCAGCCAGCCTAGTTGGCTTTACGAAAGGATTAGATAAATTCATGGACAATAAATGACTACTAAAGTGTATGCCTCTACTCTGGGGAGACAGGCAGAGTGCCTTTAGGACCATTTGCTGGGATTCAAGAGCATGTGAAGGTTTTGCCCTTGCCTTCTGCTTGAGATGCCCATGGTTAATTGGTGGGCCACTGTGTGGGGCAGGATGCTGGACTAGATGGCCTGTGGCCTGATCCAGCACAGCTCTTCTTATGTTCTTATGGGAGAGTGTCCCAGGGAAGTGAAGATGGGGAATAAATCCAGCATCCGCACTTTGGGACAATGGATCTATCCTTAACTTCACTAATGCTTCCCTAAGCACTGTGAGGTGCAAACTGCCTCCATTACAAACACAATTACAGAGCCATGGTAGTGGCACTAATGTGCCAGTATGGCACCATTACCATGGTGAATTGGGCGATGCAGCATTAACTGTGCCTGCACTACCCCTCCACAGGATCCATTTGAACCTCTTCTACAAGGAGAAAGTCTGAACATAGCCACACCTGGAGGCAGGTAGGACAGCTCTACATCTACATGCCTGGATCCACATCTGGCTAATATAGGCAGGCACATTTGGGCTTAGTTTCTTTTTTGCAAAGAGAGGAGAACAACTGAGTGACAGTCCCCATAATGAACAGAACCTCACTTCAAGAAAACTTTTCAAGTTTCTTGTTTACCCCTTATTGATGAATCACAGCCCAGATGTATCTCCTTACACAAAAGGAAGCAGGTAAACCCTATAAGCCGCACTGTTTCCGCCCAGAAAATCCAGGTAGAGTTAGATCATGTGAACAAAACTTGCACCAAAATTTTCTTTAACCTTTTATGTTCTATAATGGCAATGTTTCTTTGCCATCTGTGTCAGAACTGTTTTTGTTCTGTTATAATTTTTTCTTTATTAGAATAAGAAAAAATAAGTAATTTGAATGAATTAGCTATGTGATTTATGAGGAGACATAACAGGCAGTAAAAGCAAGAACTTCTACCGTAAAGGGAATAATTTTAGGCAAACAATAAACTTCCATCAATAAAATTCTATCAAACAAAGGCTATAAGGGATACCACTTGAAGTTTCAAATCCTAGTTTGTCTTGGGTTGCTTGACTGTTTCACCACCATTGCTCTCATTTTGCTGAGTCACACTTGCTTTGTAAGCCATCTACATTACTATGGCTACATTTCCTGCTCTGACGACTCATGGCACCTCTTGGGCCTGGCTGCTTGTTACAGCCCCAGAGGTAGGAAGTGGGTGTCCACCCACCCACCATCTCCTGCACTCACAAATTTTGAAACCAGGGAACTTTCAGCATGGGCCTATTTTAGAATGCACAGAAAATGCCCTGGAAGTCGGTTATTTTCTGTGCATCATGAAATAAGACTGTGGGGAACACAGGACAAGAAGGTTATCATGCCAGCCCCATCAATTTGTGAGCAGCAGAAGCCCCTGAGAAGGGTGAGCAATCTCAGAGTCATTGAGCAATTCTGCACTGGCTGGTATACCAGACCAGCAAGTGTACTAGGAGCCTCCCAGGGACTCTCTTCTGCACTGGGCCTTATTTTAGATTAAATCTGAGAACAGATACCTGTAATCTGCATGCTGGTGCAGACTACAGCAGGCCCTGGGTAGGATCTGCTGTGGTCTGCACCAGTATGTGGATGGCTGGTCTTGGTTCTGAGATATAATCTGGGATAAGGCCCAGTGCAGAAAGGGCCTTAGACCGCATGAGTATGTGGAAGGAAGCCTCCCAGTATGCTTGCTCGTCTGGTATACTGGCCAATGCAGAACTGTCCATTCTTCTCCTCTATGGAAGGTACTGAGGCAGGTTGTATATCTGGAGAGACATTCAGTATGCAGACAGTGAGGATGAATCCTACATTTCAGCCCTTGACAGAAAATTCTTGAGGATCACAGCAGTTCATTTGAACTGAGATCACACACACACAAAAGGAAATATCTGGCTATGTTCAGACATAACAAAAGGGGCACCTCAGAGATGCCTCAGAGAGATAGTGTGTGACCCTCATGTTCCCAAGCCACGTCTAGTCCACCTTTTCTAGCACAGAATGTTCATGAGAGAGGGAAGGTCAGACTGATGTGTGAACAATCCCACCTTGAAACTATCTATAAGCTGCCTCAGAGATATTTTGTTTTGTTGTGCCTTATCACAGCCTTTGTTTCTTTCCTTTTTCTCCTTTCCTTTTCCTTTTTCCTTTTCTTTACATAAAATGCAACCCTGCTCTGAAGTAGTTATGCAGTTTGCGGGCTTGCTCTGAAGCATTCTTTGAAAACCAAGGGTCATTCACACACATTGAATTACAACTCTCACTCATGGGGAAAGCAGTGCTTTCCCCCAAAATCCTGCTTTGCAGCATCTTATTGTCTGCTGCACAACTTCTCCCTCTCACACAAACGATGGGAAGCATTTACTTCCTCTGGAAAAACAGTATAGTAAAAGGTTGGTAATAAAATATGGGCAAAGAGGCTATACAAAATACTGATGTTACTGCACATAGATCCAGATTGATGAGCGTCCTTTCCCAAATTTTGCAAGCTACTCCAGCATGCAGTGCTGTATGCAAATGATCCCCATCACTCCATGACTGCAGCAAGATTCTCACATGGGGCACTTAATGTGGTGGAAAATTCTGACTTTGACCAGGACAGTTACAAGAGGAATTGTTTATTATAATCCTGGACAGGCAGGGGAGGCGGCTGTATATTGCAGTCATGGCCAAGATATTCCCAACTTTGATAAGAACATAAGAGGACCCCTGCTGGATTGGGCCACAGCCCATCTAGTTCAGCACTTGTCCTGCACAGTGGTGCAACAATTGCTTCTGGGTATTCTCGGGCAGAAGACAAAGGCAAAACCTTCACCTTTAGAGGCATTCTGCCTTTCTTTCCAACCTGGAGGCAGTACCTTAGGCAGCCATTCTAGTAGCCATTAATACACCTGTCCTACAGGAATTTGTCTACCCTTTCTTAAAACTATCTGGGCTGGATGGATGTCAAATCCATATCTCCCACAGCCACTATCTGAGATTGGCTTTGGAGATAAGAGAGGAACCAATGCCAAGCATTGTCTCCAACTCCGTAGCCTTTCCAGGAGGATACCATAGTAAATGGTATCAAAAGTTGCTGAGAGGTCCAGGAGAACCAACAGGGTGGCATTCCCCTTGTCTCTCTCCCAGAGTAGGTCATCAACCAGGGTGACCAAGACGGTTTCTGTGCCATGACCAGGTCTGAAGCCACACTGAAATGGGTCTAGATAGTCAGCTTCTTCCAAACATGCCTACAGTTAGAGTAGTGACAGCCCTCTCTAGAACCTAGGAAAGGTATGTTAGCCACTGGGCAATAGTTGTTCAGATATTCTGGATCCAGGGAGGGCTTCTTCAGGAGGGGGCATACCACAGCCTGTTTCAGAGCTAGTGGAACCACCCCATCCCTCAGAGAGGCATTCACTACTCCCTGGATAGTTTTTATCAGCCAGGAGGGGCAGGGATCCAGAGAGCACATCGTTGGCCGCACCCCCACAAGTAGCTTGCCCACATCCTCAGGCCACAATAATTGAAACTGATCCAAGCAAACTGGACTAGACAGTTCTCTGGACACCTCATCTGGACTATGCCCAACTGTGACATCTAATCCCCTACGAATCTGAGCAACTTTGTCCTCAAAGTGCTTTGCAAATTTGTCATAGCAGATATTACTTGGCCCTGGCTCATGCTTTTTCTAGCTCAGTTTTATAAGGCCATTTACTACTCTAAAGAGCTCTGCTGGACAGCTACTCGAGGACGCAATGGTGGCAGAGAAAAATCTCTTTTTTGCCGCCGTTACCACCACATGGTAGGCACTATACTATGCTCTGACCCATGTTCAGTCAAACTTGCTGCCAGATTTATGCCACCTGCACTCTAGCCGTCAACTTTCCTGTTTCATAGCCCATAGCTCCATGGAATACCAAGGAGCTTTACGGGCTCTACAAGCATGCCAAAGGCACTTGGGAGCAATCATGTCAATAGCCCTGCTCATCTCTTGGTTCCAGAGATGGCAACATGGTAGACCAAGAGCATGCCATCCTTGCAGATACTGAAGTCTTCCCGAACATGGTACATTCAACATGCCATAAAAGTACTATGAAGACTATGGATGTGCACGAATATTCAAAAATTCAAATATTTTATTCAAATCCAATGAATGTCGACATACGAACTTGTATCGGATTTTCGAAAATCCAAATTTGCACATTCAGACTCGAATACAGATCTTCAAAAATCCAATCCCCCTCCCAACCTGCTGCCACCACCACCACTTTACCTCAAATGCACAAATAGGTCTTTTGAAGTTACACATACACCTACCACTTGCAGGAATCACTGTGGTTCCCAGATGTGGGAGTTGTGCACACAACTCTGGAAGGCCTATTTGCACCTACGATGCACACACAAATGACAGCAATGGCCTAGTCCCAGTCCCAGTGCCAGTCCCAGTCCCAGCCTCCAATCCCCAACCTTTTATCTTTGGTCACGCAGCCACCACCATTGACGGTCCACTCCCGTCATCCCATCCCCCCTTACCTTTGGCCACATGGCTGCCACATGTGCCTCTTAAGCACAAATGGGCCTTCCAGAGTTGCACATGCCGTTCCCACGTCCAGGAATCACAGCGATTCACCCGTGAATTTGAAAATTCAAATTCAAGTTCAAGTTTCGAAAGCGCCGAATATTCATGCACATCCCTATTACCTTTGATAGACTCCTATTATGTGTAGCTCTTTAGAAGTTTGGAGATTTGTTCAAGAGGTGGTCAGATAGGGTTTCTCCTCCTTCTCCCACCCTGCTCCTTCTCTTCTTGCAAAAGCCCTCAATTGAAATTTGTCCTTCCAGTGGGTCCTTTCCAGTTCTCTTCTAAGGGTGGGGAATTATGTAGTTGCACTTTCCAGAACTGTTGTACCTACTAATACTCCTTTAAAAATGGGAGGGGAGGATTGGTGAATATTAATACTTCTTGCATTCTACTAAAACCAGCCCTCCTATGAAGGATACATCAGCATTCCAATGTGCTTCATAAACACCAAACCATATTCAAGTGTCATAGTTGGTGCTTAATTTAGTCCCATTTTAAGAATCTATCTACACTCCCCACTCAAGGAAGTATGTATTATGTATCATACTGTGCCTGCAGTACAGCTTATGTTGTTATAAAAACAATGCTGAGTTACAGCCAAAAAAACACTAATCTTTTTCCTAATGACTTTGGCTTCTGTACAGAGTTTAGCAACTTTATATGAAGTCTCTTTGTCTGAGGCTGCAGCTGCACATGAGGATGACGCTGAACAGGTGGCAACATTTCTTACATTATGCTTTCATGCAGCGCAATTATGCTTCCAGAATGCCTAGGGAGGTGTTCAGTGTATCCCACAGTCAAACTTCTAAAAGGAGATTTGAGGATGAGGTGAAATGCAATTCCAGCGTCCTCAACAGCAGGCACAGTGGAGAAACATATTCAGGCATCACTGATAGATATGCAACAATAGGCTGAAAATTGGCATGCAGTGATTATTAGAACTCAGACAAAGGCATGAGCAGTTTCCATGGTCTTCATCATCAAAATGCTGTGTGTGGCAGTAAGGCATGGTAGAGCATGAGACTGTAGAAATTGCCTCATTTATCTGGAGGCATTTTAAAAATATTTTGGAAATGAAGGTAAGTTTGGCCAACTTTATGGTAGATGCACAAAATGATAGTAATGCTAGAGGCACCAGAACTTTTGTTAGACATGCCTAGGGATTACAGTCACAGTGACTTGAACTGGCATCAGGTTTCTCCAGTGACACAACAAAGTGATAACTGACTGGTATGGAAAGGTGTTGCAGAAATGGCAGCCCAAACAGGTAGCTTGTGAGGCAGTAATGGGAACTGTGCAGAGAAATAGCACAGTGCGTTGGGTGGAGTTTGTGGCCACCATCTTTCTGTTCACCCTTCAATGAAACATAGTCAGACAAGGCTGGGCGCCCTCTTACTTTCAAGGCAATCCAAGTTATTCGGATATTATTTATTTATTTGCACATTTGTGTTCTACCTGTTTCTGAAAACTCAAGGCAGCCCACCCCACCCTAACACAACTGAAAGTAATGAGGAACAATATAAATGAGAACCAGAGAAAAATACTACAGGATAAATTCATGCGGGATCCTGCTGACATTCCATTGCCCACTAGATGGCATAAGTGTAGCAGACAATCCTCTATTGTCCATAAACTCAAGTGTGTTCTTGAAAAAGTAGAGCTGCTGCTTACTGTTTGAAGAAACTGCTTTTAATAGCATTAAAAAGAACATGTTTTCCTGACAGCCATTCTGGTCCTACATGTGAAAATCTATGTTGATTCATTAACAGGATGTAGCTATATGTCAGTGGTAGAGCAAACTGCCTGGAAAGCAGAATTGCTGGTTTGACCCCTGACCTCTCCACTGAAGAAGGCAATGGTAAACTACTCCTGTATCTCTGCCAAGAAAACTGCATAGAGGTACCCTTGCACTCGGCCAGGAGTCAGCCCTGCTCTATTCCAGAATATCAAAATTTAGTGGAATAAGTAACTGATGTCTGTCTGAGTCAGAAATGCAGGGTTCAAACCCCATTCTGTCATGAAAGCTCAGTGGGTTAATCTAGAACAATTGCTGGGGGACACTGGCGCCTTCACTTCCCTGGGAAATCATTGCAGGGAAGAGAAGATGGGGATAGATTGGGCTGCTGTACTTTGCAATGCCTGATTTATCCCACAGTTACCCAGTGCTTCTTCACTAGGTGCCGGGTAAGCGCAATTGCTTCTAGGGGCAATTGTCTTGCTGTGACAACAGCAGCAACAGACACACACACCAACTGCTGCCAGAGCATTCAGGTGAACAGGCGTGCAACTGCAGCTGTGTCACCTGGTCCTTTGCACCATTCCCCTGGGAGAGGTGCAAACAGTGCATGGGGGCTGTTCTAGCTGTGTCGCAGACATGGCTAGTATATTTGTGGTGCACCTTTTTGCTGTGCTCCATTGGTGTTCAGGTTGGGGGACAGTCTGGCACATGCAGAGATGTTTCCAGGATGGAAGCATCTCAGTGCAGTTGGGTATGGCCCATGCTGGAGCACACTCAAACTTCCCAGTTTCACTAAGTGGGAAAAGGCCCTGTACCTCCCTATCTCACAGGATTCCTGTAGGTATAAAATGGTGATGATCAGAGTAATATATGCCAGTCTGAACTCTTTGAAAGAGCAGTGAGAATGTGGCAATAGCATACAAGAACAACAGGTCGGGGGGGGGGGGGGAGAATCATTTTTAATGGTTTTTAACCTATGATTCAGTGCTACGTGATCTGCCTTGGAACCTCCAGGTGAAATGCGGGATACAAAGTCATTTCTTAGTTTTACTGCCATCTTCTTTTAATTTCTAGAATATTATTCAGTTTGGCTGTATGTAAGGAAATCGGAACTCTCAGTTTAAAGTGTTGAGTGCCGCACAAAAGGCAAGCAACAGTGCTGAGACGGATCTCATTTTCCTTTCTCTCTGCATGTGATACCACCACCATTTGACTTCACTGTGGAAAACCTAGGAACTGCCCGAACGTTAACTTCTGCCCAATTCAGAGCATTTTTTATGGTCTTGCCACCCTCCCCTCCCTCCTACTACCACTATATGGACAACAGTGGCACTTTTAGCTTACTTCACATGCTCAGTTCTTAGTCCATGTCGGCGTGGGGTAAGAAGAGTATGACCCCGTCCTCCAAGGGGTCCCCTTGGTGCCCTCCCCACCCCCATCTATACAGAGGCTGTCCAAGTTAGCACATCACCTGCTTTTAGCACTGTTTAGCAGAAAAAACATCTACAAGTGCTTGGTTATTTCCTAACCATTATAGTTATTATTTATTTTAATGGGCTTCTGTCAGGAATAAAGCCTTGTTGATTGGCAATATTGGGAGGAGGGCAGAATGGAACAGTCATAGATTCACCTACACAACAGGTTTTCAAACACAAAATGGTTGGTTATCTGCTGGAGATTATTTAGGAGTTTCCTGCACTAAGCTGGGGTTAGAATGGATTGTTTCTAATGACCCTACCAGTCCCTGTATTCTATGATTCTGTGAATGCCACCTGCAATTGAAATTATGAAATGTAACATTAGGGAATAAACTTAGCATCTAATATATATGGACAAGGACTCATTCTCATGCCGTCGGCATCTGAAATTAGTGAAAGGAATTTGCAATATGCTTGCTGAGAGACAGATAATTGTAATTGGTTGTGAACAGAATCGTAAGTTTCTTCTTTTGCCTTGATTTCCAATGGCATCTAATTTTAAATCATCTGCATTTAGGTCACTGGAAAAAAACAGCTCATGCGGGAGCCAAGGGCAACACTGATTGTGCGCAGCATGATGTAAAACCATTTGGTACATTAAAATAGTGTGTTTACTCATAACGCCATTTTATTTAAATTGTTTATATTGAAAGAAAGGCAAAAAAATAGAAAAGATTAGGTTTTGGGAAATGTGGAATGCACAGGTACAGAATCACACCCAAAGAGAGAGACTTTTAACACTTTTGCTACTCTGCCTCACACATTTTCTTCTGGTATGCTGGAACATATGCTGTGACATTGCATCTGAATGTCTAAACTCAAATGTTTTTAAATCCAATTCAAATTTGAATATCGATATTCATCGGATTCAAATCGGATTTTTGAATTTTTGAATATTCATGCACATCCCTAGATTGAAGTGAATAAGAGGAAGCTCCTTAAAGTGCAGCAAACCAAGAACCAGTACAGAAACACTGTACTTCAATACCGGACACATAGTTAGTGCAACAAGGTACTGCATGGACAGTTCTTGGAGAAGACTGAAGACAAAGTGGTCAAGGAAAAGACCTGGTTGTGGCAGACCAACGGAACAGCGAAGAAGGAAATAGAGGGACTAATTTTCGCTGCACAAGAACAAGCCATCAGAACGATTGCCATCAAAGCTAGAATTACGAAATCAGCGGAAGACTCAAAGTGTAGACTCTGTAAAGAAGCTGATGAAATGGTCAACCACATTCTGAGCTACTGCAAAAAGATCACACAGATGGACTATAACCAGAGGCACAACATAGTGGTGCAAATGATACACTGGAACTTGTGCCAGAACTACCATCTGCCAGTGGCAAAGAACTGGTGGGACCATAAACCAAAAACGGTGGTCAAAAACGAACAAGTCAAACTACTGTGGGACTTCTGAATTCCAACTAATTGAACACTGGAGCATAACACACCAGACATCACAATCATGGAGAAAGACAAAGTGTTTACCATTGACATTGCTATTCCAGGCAACAGAAGAATTGATTAAAAACAGAAAAACTTACCAAATACAAAGACCTGAAAATAGAACTGCAGCAACTCTGGCATAAACCAGCAAAGGTGGTCCCAGTGGTTCTTGGCATATTGGGGGCAGTGCCAAAAGATCTTAGTGGGCACTTGAGAAGCATTGGCATCAACAAAATATCCAACTACCAGCTGCAGCAAGCCACTTTGCTGGGATCTGTTCGTTATCATTCACCGATACATCACTCAGTCCTAGGTACTTGGGAAGGGCCCGACAAGTAATAACAATGATCAAAACCAGCATAAATATCTTGTTTGCTGTGTGTTACTGTTGTTTTATGTTAATAATAATAAATAATAATATATAAAATAATAATTTAAAATGCCAGCTCATTAACTAAAGCCACTACAAGGTTTGGCAGCAGTTTAGCAGTTATGCGTACCTCTGTGTCACTGCAAGCACACCCGGTAAGGTGGTGAAGCACTCGTCAGCCTGGCTCGGTGATTGGGGCAGGGGTGTGGAATAATGATCATGGAAAGAGACTCGTGGGACAATGAAGGCCATTTGACCCCCTCGTTGTTTCAGTTTTATCATTTATTACCAAAAAATCTCAACAGCTGTGATCCCCAATGCACAGGACAGGAACAGTAAGCACAGGATGTGACCCTCCCCCCATGAGCCCAGCATCAGTCTCCTCCCCAAATAGTCCAGGACCATCTCCATGTGCAGACTCTGCTCCCAAGCTGATGTGGACTCAGCTACCAAACCATGCTGAGAACAGTTTTACCCTTGATCAAATTTGATCCGGATTTGGGCGATTTGGCCCACAGAAAGTCCCATGAGGGAGCTTTGCATGGGGACAGCCCTTCCTGAATCTGATTTCTATTCAGACCAAAACCTGCATGGGGACAGAGCCTTAGAAAAGCAACAAAAGGAAATTCCAACTGAATCCGACTAGTGGTCATTTAGACCAAAGGTCTGTTCCCATGCAGAGCACCCAGTACCACCCCCAGATTGTGGCAGACAGAGTCTTCCAACTCTGAGTCATCCCCCCACCCAAAGCAGCAGACAGACTGCTTAGATGAGAGTGGGATTTTCCGCCCTCAGAGCACCCTGTCCTATCAATGTTACCAGGGGTTGACCCAATGCTACTATCAATGGCTAAAGATTTGGCTGATTCTGTACATCCCTGTGAAGACATGGTTGTTGGCAGCAAATAAAATCATAGAATCATAGAGTTGGAAGGGACTTCTAGGGTCATCGAGTCCAACCCCCTGCTCAATGCAGGATTTCCATAACCATTCCAGACAGAACTAGGTCCAGCCTCTGCTTGAACACCACCAAGTGAAGGCAGTATTTCGGATTAAAATCCCACTTGCTCTCTTCTCCAGAAAGCTGAAAATCACTTGAAACAGCAGGTAACTTTAAACAGCAAGTCTATTCCTTCCCACATGATGCAGGATATATTTTTGTCTTTTAAGGGTTGAAAAAATATTTTAGTTAACTATTTCCTAACTTTTTATCTTTATACAAAGTAGGTAGCTGTTTTTAATTGTTTACAGGCTCAAATTGGTGAACTCTGCCACATATCACATTCATGTGAGTTCAGCAGTGACTTATCTATCATAAAAGAAGCAAGTGAGGTTCATACATATCAAAGCACTTACTGGTTCTGGAGGCCTGTCTGGTGAGTCGCTGTTTAGGCTTTCTTTCTCCCCAACAATTGATAAAAAACAGAAAAACACTCAGGTGGTGGCCACTCCTCAAGGAGCAGCATGGTGTTTATGAGTGAGGAAGGGATACCTAGCTTTTGTACATTATTTTTGTATATAAAATGAAGTGTTTTGCACATGAATATAGCAGAATCTGGCAATAAAGATTCTGCTGAAAACACTGCACAGGACATGGAGAAACCATAATGATCTTTTATGAGAAATGTGAATATAAACACCAAGTGTGTCACATGGCCTTAGTTCTTGAGTCCCATGAAATGGGTTGAGAAGGAAAAAAAATAATTTGACAGATTTGCACACTATTATCACGAACTGTAGTTGTTCAGAACCAGAAAAAAAGATGTTACAAATGCCATTCTGTGGCACGCCACCCTACTCACACCTGGCCATTGTGCTGTCGCTGGACTTGTCACATTTTCACAGCTAGGGGATTTGGTCAGAACTGTTCTCCATTAAGTTATAGCAATTCAGCTCCTCATACCAGTACAACAGAGAGTGACTCAGACACTTGTTCACAGTGTTGATTTATATGTAAAAGCAAAATGTTATTTTATTCCTAGCTTGACTCATACAGTGTTGGAACACCAATGCAATTTCCCACAGAGTTTGCAGGTCTGTTCCAGAAGTTAGAGCTGCAGATGCAATTACCTCTTTCCTGTCCTATAGGACATACTGGCGTATAACACTTATAATTTGGCAAGGAAATTTTAGGATTTTTTTTTAAAAAAAGTATTCCAGGGTGCTTTTAGGATTTTTTTTTTTTGAGGGGGGAGTGAAGGAGAAGGAGGAGTTGTTTTTATATCCCACTTTTCTCATTCTTAAGGAGGCTCAAAGCCACTGACAAAGCTCCTGTTCTTCTCCCAACAACAGATACCTTGTGAGGTAGGTGAGGCTGTAAGTGATAAAAAGAGAGCTGAGACTAGCCCAGGGCCACCCAGCTGGATTCATGTAGGAGTGTGGGATTAAACTGGGAGACTATCAGTAAGACCAAATTTATTTGCAAGACCAAATTTATATGGCAAAAAATACAGTATGAAAAATTTTAATGCCCTAAAATGTCTTGAGCTTCTTAAAACAGCTCTCAGCAGTGGCCATTTATTTTATTATTTATTTGCATTTGTATCCCATCCTCTTAGGGTGCGTTCCCACCTACTACAAATCCAGATTATTCTGGTCTGCTGCCGGGCTAGATGGTGCCTGGTGCCCTCCCTCATGGTCTCACAAGCAGACTGGACCAAACACTCTGGACTTCGGAAGTGTTTTCTCATCCATACTTCTCGTAGTTCTGCTTCCACTTGCATGATAACATGCTCTAATGGTATACTGTGCAGTGAAATTTCTTTTTTTCATGCTAAGTAAAACACAGAGTAACAGTAGCATACTGTGCCATGACTATGGAGTATCGGTAGTCCAGTCTGATGGGACAATCAGCAATGCACATTTAATTTATAGTTTAGGACCTGTCTGGACACACCCAAAATCACAGGTGATCCTGCTGTGGAAAAGGGAGAATGCTTTCTTTGGACATCAAAATTCTGGCTAGGGATTCCTTCACTGTAACTTGTCAGGCAGGGGCACCTGTGCAGGGATTGCCTTAGGCACAGCTAACGGTCCCCAGCTGGATTCTCTAAGCATATCCAATTTTATTTACTCTAGAGGTTTGCATGAGTTTAAAAATTGTGGTTAACTCTGAATCAAACCACATACCACTTGGTTAAGTTCTAGGCAAATGTTCTTTTCAAACAGAAAAAAATGATCAAAATTCAAATTTGAACCTGTTTAAATACACCAAAAATAGTCCTTTAAAAAGTGCAAAAGGCTTCTGAACTAGAACTTTTTGAACTTGAATAGGGTGGTTCAACTGGTCTTTAGAACATCTCTTAGTTCGGTTTGATTTTGAACTTTCTCTTCAAACAAACAAGATGTTCAGTTCATATTCAAACATTTTGAACACCCCCCTGTTCTATTCAAACCAGTGACACGTATCTCTGCTGTAGAAATCCAGAAACAATGGCACCGTGTTTGCAAATGTAAGGTGTTCTAATGAGTGAAGATTGTACACAAAAATACAATGAAATTTTAGAAGCATACAATTTAGAGTCACATGAAATACCTGTGAAGATTAACCTTCTATGTTGCATAGCAGAGAAGATACGATGCTTAGAACCAAGTGAAGACAGAGTTATATTTAAAAACTGAAGCAGAATGGGAAATAGCAAAATAGCAAACAGGGAAGAAAGAACCCAACTGCAGCTTATTGTGAATCTCCTTTTCACCCACATGAACCAGTTGAGTAGAGGCAAAGTTCACTGCATACTGAGCTCACCTCTGCCATATGATCTGCTGCTGACACAAGTGATTTGTTTTAGAAAAAGGTGATTGGAGGGTGTGTGTAAAAAAGAAAGACTGAAGGTAAATAACCCTGAGAAAATCTGTAAATGAGAGCAATCCTGTGAAAGCTTGACTGAAACTTTTGAATTCAGGGAGCCAGTTTGGACTCCTCATCAAAATGCAATCTAGTTGAGCAGATTTTGTCAGTCCAAATGCTGTTCTTCAAGCTCAGCATGTCCACAAGGATTGCTGGACATAACAGAACATGCAGAATGAATGCACACACTTTCATTCCTCATGATGATGAAGCACTGTGCAGTTAAACTTTTCTCCTTCACCATTCTTAAGCACAGAAATGACTCATTCAAAACATAGGGCCAGACACACTGTGCATGAGGTCAGATGTAAGTATTTTTTTTTCATGAAATGTTGCAACTTGCACCTCACAGTCGCACTGGATACTACATGGCATTATTGCTTTCTATGCAAATATTTATTTGGGTCCAGACTGCTTAAACCTGCCTCAGTCTTTGAATTCTCTGCACAGCCACTTCCCTTTGTCATGACAGGACAAGGGAAAACTGCACAGGAGGGCGGAGCTCCTGCGAAGCTGTGTCCCATCATCCAGAGAGGACAAACAAAACTCCTGCCTCCATGCAAGGAAAAGTGTGAAGTTAAAAGCTACTGATAAAACAGCAGCTTTTTAACAGTGCACTTTCCCTTCTGGTGCTGCACCGCCACTCCTGATTGATGGTGACGTGCCCAATCATATGACTGCCAGATTGGCAGTGGCAGCAAAACTTTTCCCATTGTCTGGAGGCACCCTTTCAGATTAACCCCCCTTTCCCCCAGATTAAAGAAAGTGTTGTCTAAAGCTACATCCCCATGTGGAACTGGAGTAAGACAGGAGTGAACAGTTGGCATTTCCATCACAAGCAGTCATGCCCATCATTCCCTATACTCATTCCCCTCCTTTTCTGGCCACTCTGTCCTTGTGGCACCATCAATAGCAGCAGCTTTGGGTGCTATACTGTGTCTTGCAAAGATGGGAACAGTTATGTAATTTCAGGGTACTTCAGAAAAGAGTGGCTAGCCTGTTAACCCAGGATCAAGGCTAAATCATGCACCAGGGCCCTTTCTGCACTGGGTCTTATTCTGGATTATATTCCAGAATAGGAGACTGCCAATCATATGCTCACTTCACAGACCATACAGAGACCCCTGATGCAACACATGAATCAGTCGAAAAGGAGGGGTCTTTGGGAATTGTCACTTTATTTATCATTCAGAGGAACTGACAAAGCTGCATTCCCAAAGAGGAATGATCTCTCAAGTCCAAACAGATTTTTTAAAAAGGAGTCTCAAACCATTGCACCACCACTAAAACTAAAATACCAAAATTATTCATACATCAGGTAACTCTTATCTGGAAAAAAAATCCAACTTAAATGAACACAAGCAATTGATGTTCTTTATAAATTCTTACTTAACCATTCAATGTATTTTTTTGACATTCTCTGCCCCATAGGTAAAGCAAATGGGCCTCCACTGAAAAACAGAGCTCCATGTACAGCGTCCTCAGCATGGTCATGTGTTACTGGAACTCCAGCCTCCCTAAGTCGTGAGACATACATGATTCCATCATCCCTCAAAACATCATGCTGACAAGTGATAACATACGTCAGGGGCAAGCCATGAAGCTTGGTGTCTTCAACCAACATTGGTGCTGCTCTGGGATCCAGGAAGCCTGGATATTTCCGTGCAAACTCAGGGCTTCCATGGGCTGGAACGGCATACACATGTCCCTTTTTAAATCTGTCAGGTAACCAGTTACTCCAGTTTACATATTTGTATAAATGGCTCAACTCTACAGACACATGTTGGTTGGTCTCCATTGCTTCATTCAGAGAAAAGTCAGTGGTGAAGTATTCACTCCAGAACCTGATCATCAGTGATCTAGGAAGAACTGGCATGTTTTTATTGTCTTGATAGGAAGGCAAAGTGAAATCAATGGTCTGAAGTGCAGGATAAATCAACACCTGGATTTTGAACTTGACTTTGATGTTGGGATCATGTAGAACCTATAGCAATTAGCAAAAATATGTAATTGATGTCCTCTAAGAGACCACCAAAAAGTACATTTAATATTTTTCAATGTAAGGAATCAGTGGAGTTAAAAATCTCATATATGTGACAGGAATTTGATAGGAATAAGTTACAATTTGGAATGAATTTGCACTTACCTGACTGGCGAATCCTGGGGACACCCTGACACGATGCACCTGCACTTCACAGAGCTGCTTCTACATCAGAAGTGGTTCCACCCATGGTAGAGGGTCCCACAGGATTGGAGTGGAGCACATTTTCATCCTTCACAACCTACCAAGCCACTGACCTGGGAACTCCTGCACACTCCATCTTCACCTCTTCCAGGTAGAAGAGGTGCAACAGAGCTTGTGACAGGAACAGTTTCATGCTGCATCGCCTGATTGCCATGGCAACAGCACTGTGTATGCGCTGCGCACTGGGTGCCATTGCAATGACAATCCAATTGCTGTTGTAACTGTGGCAGTTCACAAGTAGTGGGCCCATAGTCAAGTGCTGACTGAGGTTCAACTGCTATGGGCGTCCCAACCCACTCTACAACTTTGCCTCTCTGGGACATTTTCCAGGGCAGCCAAAGTACACAACTGATCTCAGTGACAAAACCGTAAGTTCCCTTCTCTGAACCTTCATGTTGGGGAAGATGCTACCAGTTTGAGCAGACAGTGCTGAGCTGAATGAGCCACCACTCTGATTCAGTATAAGGCAGCTTCCTATGTTTCTAGGCAGCTTGATTATCTCTATTTTGAAATGTTCATTATTTATTTATTATTATTTTATTTAGGAAATGTATATCCCACCCTTCACAAAATGGTCCCATGACGGGTCATGATGAGGATAAAACATATCAAATAATAAAACATAATTTAAGGTATAACCTCCTCCCTCTCACTCCAGCCTTCCTTCCCACTCACTCACTCACTCCCTAACAGGACAGCACCCTGAGGAAGCTATTTAAACAGCAAAAGCCTGAGTGAAAAGATATGTTTTCACCAGGCGGCAAATAATATGCAGTGAAGGCACCTGGTGAACCTCAAGAGAGAGGCTGTTCCGGAGTCTGGGGGCCATCACAGAAAAGGCCCTCTTGCATGCCCCTATGCCCCGCACCTCTGAAAGAGAAAGAACTACAAGAAGGCCCTCTCCTTGAGATCTCAGTTTAAACAGTAAGAGGGGTGAGGGCTCTGCTATATCAATGCACCCAAGAGAAGCACACGTTTCTTGCAGCTGTAACATCAAGCTAACATAGTAACATGTAAAAAGAAGTTAGAAAACCCTGGATCTTTGGGTATAGTGATTTACTATAGTAACTAGGTTGTTCATATAAATTGAAGTTGGTTGTCAATTTTTCTTTAAATTTATATTTACATTTACGATTCTAGGCTGAATTATACACAGAGTCTAACATTTTGTTCCAGTGGATGTCGGTTGAACTCATTCTTTTCCAGGGCCCATTACTCACATGTTGTGCTACGGCTGCAGCTAGGTTTCCACCTGCACTGTCTCCTGCAATACACACTCTGCTTGGATCAACATTGTACTGTTCAAGAACACTGCCTTGCAGGAAGTGCTTTGTCGCTGTGTACACGTCTTCAAACTGTACAGGAAAATGGTACTTGGGTGCCAACCGATACCTTTTGTGAAATGATATTAAAGAAAAGAGATGGAGTTAAGAATGTTGCTGCCTTTTACAAAAGAAAGCAAATAGTTGTGCTTGCACAAATAAAATAAAAATAGAAAGAGGAACCAGACAAGGATACCCTTTATCACTCTTACTTTTTGCACTTGTAATGGAAATGTTAGCAAGTATGATGAAGAAAGCTATGAGCACTCAGGGGTATAAAATAGGAGCTCAGGCAGAAATAAATATTTTCACAGATGATATTGTGATAATCTCTGAAGATCCACTGTTAACACTATTATATCAATCTTCCAGCAATTTTATTTGAATTTGGCGCTAAAAGTAAATAATTTAAAATCAGAATCTATATTCTAAAATGTTTCTCCAAAATTACAACTGAATGTACACAAAAATCACCAACTATAAAATAACAAACAAATCATTCAACTATCTAGGAGTCGATTTATTCCATCAACCTTTGCAAATTCTTCCTAAAAAAAAATCTAAGTTAACCTGTAAAAAACATTTTAAAACAAATAAATGGTTGGAAAATAAATCAAAGAAAATAGCTGCATTAAAAATGGAAATACTTCCAAAAATCAATTTTCTCTTCTGAATTATTTCTTTAACTCTATCAAAAAGTATTTACCAAAATTTATAAAAAAAAACTTCTATCAAAGCAATCTATAATTCAAAGAAACCCAGATTTCTACACGAGAGAGAGAGAAATCAAAACAACATGGTAGGTGAAGAGTTTGCAACCTAAAGCTTTATTTTGAAGCATTTCAACTTAGACAACTAATAAGAATAATGGTTAATAAGGATTATTATTAACCTTAGAGTTACAAGAATTTTTGAAAGATTCTTTATTTTCATCAGTTCCAAAAGCTAAAGTTCTTTACTCACAACCACACAAACTATACTGGGTATCTGGGAACACTGAAAACATACATTTAGTTCAAATTTAGTTCTTCTACAACTAAATACAATGATATTGAATTGTATTAATTGTTCTTCAAACATTGTTTCACAAAATCTGAATAAAAAAGGGTATGTCTACTCAAAAACTTCTATTCAATCAACAATGAAATAAAAAATCTGTGATGTTCTGTGCACATGCAGTCACATTTGGGGTCATCTGAGGTGCCAGAGCACTTGTGTGGCACCTCTGTTAACCCCTAGCATCAGAAGTAGTGTAAATGGTTGTGGAGATGGACATGAAAGGTAAGCTTTAGGTAAGGGTTGGGATGCATGCAGTGCATGATTTCATTTACCACTGCTAGTAGATGACAGGGTAACATCTGGTAAGACAGGAGGCATCTCTGGGTTGAAAATAGCTCCTGCAAGTGCAGGTGCTCTTTACCAGCTGTTGTCTTATCATGTGCTACAAGGTCAAGTGCAAATTGGCCTTTAGATTCAGCACAATCACATGCAGCCCTCCACCACCTTCGTTCTAGCTCTACTGATTCATACTCTTCACTGAATCTACTTTTCAGAGGTACATTACAGACATCATCACCAGAAATCACAAGAACATAAGAGGAGCCCTGCTAGATCTAGTCCTGTCTAGTTCAACATTCTGTTCCATGCAGTTTCCCAACAATTGCTTCTGTGCATTCTTCAGCAGAATAAAAAAGCAGAAACCTTCACCTACTCTCGATTCCCCACAAATTCCTGCCTGTGTCCCCAATCTGGAGGCAGTACTTAGGCATCCATTCTAGTAGTCATTGATACTCCTGTCCTCCATGAATTTGTCCAACCCTTTCTTAAAACTATTCAGGCTGATGCTGTCCCAATCCTGGTAGCATACTCTACAGACTTTCTGGGTGAAAATATTTCTCCTTGTCTGTCCTAACTCTCCTGCCCATCAGCTGGTTGCTCTTTTCCACATCTTTTCCAGTTCTACAATATCCTTCCTGAGGTGTAGTGACCAGAATTGTACACAGTATTCCAACTGTTTGTTATTCAGATGAGAGCTGTTTGAGGCCCAGAAGTCATTTCATTTGGATTCAGTGGTATTTACTCACATAAGACTGTGAGAATAATACCTATTCCCTGTCAGCATTCAGAGAAGTCTGTTATTACAACTTCTACCATTAATTTAAAAAATGTTACAGTTGCTCATCAAGGAAAAAATGAGATTGGGCTAAGACTCACTATAATGCCACAGTAGGACAGTTTTAGCTTATACCATACAGATCTTCCCTTTCAGCAATTCTGTTTAGTTTTCTACTTCTGAGTCAATGAACCTTAATTTATGGACACAAAGGATACAAAAATGAGTAAATATTCTTCAGAATTGTCTTCCTTACTCAATAGACACCACAACAGCATTTAGTCTTTCTGAAGTCCATCTTGATAAGGCGTCATAGGGTCCCATACCTGCAATAAGGCAATCAGTGAAGTATATTTTATTATTACAAAGTATAAACAGCTCCCTGTTTCTCTTGGCAATGACTTTTGTGCACTTGGCACTTGTCATGAATCTCCAATATTTGGGACTTCCTCAGCACAAAGTAAATGCACAAATGAGTTTATCTAAAGCCTGGAGTGATAGATTCACAACTTAATTGGCTATTTTCCGAGAAGATGCTTTGAGCTGGTACTTTCACCCAACATTCAAATATAATATATTTGCAGTATGATACATAGCTAACTGGAAAGCTTTATTCTGCAAAGAGAAAGCAAATCACAAACTAAAATGAAACACCAGTGCTTAACTGTTAATCACATTGACCATTACTGCAAAAACTATCTGCACAATTTTAAGAGATTTACCAGGAACAGGGCAAATTTTGTCTTCCTGAGATAAATCCCACCCACTGCAGGCCAGAAATAAGGAAGGAGAAGGGAAAAGACTACGGCCTTTTCTGCACTGGATCTTATTCCAAATTATATTCCAGAATAGCAGCCCACCATCAACATGCTGGTGCTAACATGGCAGCTTTAGCCAACTGTATTGTGTTCTTCAATCTTATACCAATCATGAACTATATCTTCATTTTACTATATCAACAACATGCAATATCGTATTACAAATCCTGCCTGGATGAAAATCCTCAGTCATAATAATAATAAAGTGTAATTTTCAGCGGAGAACAGTAACATTAAAAACAAGCATTCAAGCTTACTTGCTGCTCCTAGGCACCATCCACCACCATGGATAAAAATCACTGCCCTTTTCAAGGACTGTGGCTCCTTTTTAGGGACATACACACGGACAGGCACACTGTGAAATGCTGTGTCCATCACAGTGATGTTCTCATCTGAAGTTGGTGCTGCATATTCCATGTGTGTGAAAAGCATCATAATGTTCATGTAATGGGCAAGGCCCAGTTTCTCAACAGCTGCACCCTGGACAACAAGATGAATACAAGCATCAGTGTGCTTCATTACATCCTGCATTTCTCCTTCATATAACACTGACCCAAAAAGCTCAATAGTCCATGTTAAGCATCACTAATCATATAGGATGAAGGGCACTGCTCAGTGTCGTCAAAGATTTCAGAGTAAGGCTAAGAACACAAAAATATAAGAGGATCCCTGGTAGATCAGGCCATAGCCCATCTAATTCAACATCCTGTTTCACACAGTGCCCCCCCCCCCAAATTCTTATGGACATCCTGAAGCAGAACGCAAAGGCAATACCTTCACTGCTCTCAGTTCCTTGCAGTGGCCTTTAGAGGCATCTTGTAAGCTGGACATGATGCCTAGGGATCCATTCTAGGAGCAGAAATAATGTCAACTATCCAATTGATATGTGTGAGGTAAGAGGCCTGCCTTACTCCATCTTTACATTTTAACAGTTAATATTGGGAAAGCAGTTGAGAACCAGCAAGAGAGAAATAATAACACTAATTCACATTTTAGGATTGGAAGTATTCTCATCATCAGAGAAGGGGCAACTCACTCATCTTCAAGAGCTTTCTCAGTTTGTTAGTATGTTACTGGCTACGTAGAAGTCATCTGATGTACTGTCTACTTTTGTATTTAATCATGGGATGCTTGTAATAGATGGATGTATTATTCTGCTTTTGTCTTTGCATCATTCTGAACCTCTTTTTTTGCTCTTTGTAACCAAGCCCTGGACTCCACAGTCACTGTGGAGATATTATTTTGCTTTCCAGAACTTTGCCTAGTTGTATTTTGCTTTTTATTTTAATAAACCAATTTATTTTAAATTTGACTTGTTTCTTCAGAGTACTTGGGAACCGGTACCTTGGAACCACAAAAAGCAAATATTATAGCAGAGCTAAAATTCAGTGCAAATTGTAAAGACAGATGAAAGGCAACCAAATGTCTACAGATATGTGACAAATTCTTCATGCCTTGATTTCTATGAATTCTGTTGTACTAGCATAATAGAATTTGCAGTAGTTTCATTTTCTCTCTTCCATCTCTTTTTGCAGCCATGAAAGTTTCTGACAGGTCTCAAACTTAGGTATTTACTGATAATGAGGTTAGAGCACTGCTCTGCACTTTCCTGGGTCTCTGAAGAATGCTACACAAAAAGCAGAACACACGGAAGGATGACTTGTTCACAATAGAAATTCATAAGGTTAAAGTATATTCCTTCTGCTTTAAGGAATAAGAGAAAGCAGGAAGCCCACGGCCGTACATCAAGAGCAGATGCACAGAGGCTGCTTAGTCAAAGTTGCTTCCTGGTGCTGATGCATAGATCTATTTAATTTGTGGCAATAACTTGTAAGTAAGCAAATCATAAGGTAAACTGCAGGCACATCTACACTTGACATTTAACTCAGTAGGAGGCCAGGTATATGATAGCACCCTTAATGACATCATTCCTATCTTCCACAGGGTAGATCAGAAAATGGACAAGATAAAATCCATAAAAGAGCTTAAAACATACTTAAAATATAACCCACCCACCTTCCTTCTCTTCCTCCCTCCCTCCCTGGCAGGACAACATTCAGAGAAAGCTAAAATCCACAGGCTTGGATTGATTGCCAACGCTGATGATAGAGACACAGTGTAACAGTGGTAGAATATCAGGCCAGAACCCATGAGTTCAATTCAGCTATGAAGGCTTATAGGGCCACCTCAGGCAAGTCCATGCCTCTCAGCTTAATCTAATTCAGTTGCTGTGATATAATGAAGAGAAGAGAAAATGCTGTTGTTGCTGCTGTTATTACTATAAATAAATAAATAAATAAATAAATATTACTATTATTATCACTATTGCTATTACTACTATTATTACTATTACTGTTATTGTTATTGTTGTTATTATTATTGATATAACACAACAGTATTAAAGTATGGGTAGCAGATGAGAAAAGACCGAGATTGAGGTATAAGTGGTTGACGGCAATAAAGGAGGAAGGTGGATGGGGAATACCTAGTATAGAGGGCTACCATGATGCTTTTCAGATACAAAGATTATTAGAATTACAATATGGAGAGTCTAAATGGGCTAAATTAGAAAAAAAAATATAGAAGGAAAGGAATTAATATATAGAAATTGGTTACCAAGAGAACAAAGGAATTGGAGTAAAAAAATTTTGGGCACAATGAAAATATGGAGTAAAAGGAAAAGAAAAATTGCACAGGAGGAAGGGAAATTAGCTACAATCTGGAAAATAAATGTGGGAGCTGAGGATGGTTTACAATGGGCATTAAATAGATTATATAGGAGAGGAATAAAAGTAATTGAAGATTTATATGATACGGGACGTAATCCCAAAAATTTAAGGGAATTAGAACAACTACTGGGAGGAAGCTGGCTGCAAGCGAGGGGAATAAAGACTTATATAGACCAAGTAAGAATTAGAGAGATAGTTAATAAGGAAGATGAAGCATTTGATAAAATAATAAGAAAAGTGAGGAAGAGTGAAAAAGGTATTGCAGGAATTATATATAAGGGATTAATGACAGTGGGAGAGGAAATATATGAAGAAATAAGAGGAATATGGAACGATGATATAAGAATAAACAGAGAAGAAGTCAAAAAGGAAATACAGAGAATGGAAAAAATAAAATATGGACGAATATGGGAAATAAGAATGAAAATAATACATAAATGGTACAGAACACCAATACAACTGTCACACTTCTTTCCAAATGTAACTGAAGAATGCTGGCATGGATGTCAGGAAAGAGGAATATTCATACATATGATTTGGCAGTGTCAGAGAGTTCAGGTGTTTTGGAAGGAAGTAGAAAACATGATTAATAATATATATGCACTTAATATTAATTTAAATGAAAGGATAGCAATATTCCAATTGGATTTGGAGAATATAAGGCCAAAAGAGACTAGGGAAGTAGTTTGTTCACTGGCTTCCTTTCCCTCTCCGTATCCGGTATAAACTGTTGCTGTTAACTTTTAAGGCACTTCACAAGCTCACTCCTTCTTATCTCTCTGCTCTTCTTTCTCCCTATGCCCCCTCCCGTCCCCTGCGCTCTAGTAACCAAGGTCTTTTGGCTCAGCCTAGAATTTCCACCGCCCCATCTTGGATTCGTCCCTTTTCTCTTGCCTCCCCCTATCTCTGGAACCGCCTTCCCCCTCGATTACGCACTATTACCTCGCTCTCTTCTTTCAAATCTGAGCTGAAGACAACCTTGTTCAGGGAAGCATTCCCAGGCTTTATGTGACTTTACTCTCCCCACCCAGGAGAGTCTGCCTATTAATGCTCTGCTGTCTATTTTAATCATTTTCTCTGTTATTGTATGTTATTACTGTTTTTAGATTGTACGCCAATGGCAGGTTTTACTCTTTTTACTTTTTACTCTTTGATTATTTTACTTTGTACAGCGCTGAGTACATGTACAGCGCTTTAGAAATAAACTAATAATAATAATAATAATAATAATAATAATAATAATAATAATAATAATAATAATAATAATAATAATAATTTGTTCCATCCTTAGGACGGCTCGATTGGTAGTAGTAAATGGATGGAAGGATGCATCTAAATGGGAAATACAGAAATTGTATGAATATATAATAGCCTCGATTGCAGTAGAGGTTCGAGAATGTCGGGAAAATTTTGAGAATGATTTAATAAAAATAAGAAGGTGCAAAAACAAATGGATGGAGGTTAAGAATTACCTGGAAGCGAGTGTCAGAAGTGAATTAGTAAAATTACAGTTAAGAATTGTATTCCAAATGTAACCCTTAGCCCATAAATGTTATTGAATATTTATTATTTAGGGGTGGGAGGGGGGTGGGGGGGAAATAAGGGAAGAATGTAATAAGTGTATAATTATGTAAAAATAAAAAAATAAAAAAAAACAGTAATACACAGCAAAAAAGTTATTTATGCTGGTTTTGGTAAATGTTAACACTAGTTGGGCCCTTCTCAAGCACCTAGGACTGATGTATCAGCGAATGATACAAGCAGATCCCAACAAAGTGGCTTTCTGTAGCTGGCAGATGGATATTTTGATGCCAGTGCTTTTCAAGTACCCACTAAGATCTTTGGCACTGCCCCCTGTATGCCGAGAACCATTGTGACATTATTATTATTATTATTATTATTATTATTATTATTATTATTATTATTATTATTATTATTATTATTATTATTATTATTATTATTATTATTATTATTATTATTATTATTATTATTATTAACAACAACAACAACAACAACAACAACAACAACAAACAACCTTCTTGGTTTTCAAGGTTGTGAAATGCTGGAAAACTACTTTTCCACAGACTTTCCCACCATAAAACTCATGCTCTGTACCTGACATTTAACTTTTTCTCCTTCCAACATGAGGGCAATAGAAAAACAAATCATAGCAGTTGGTCAAGTGTTTCCTGTGAGCTGTCTTGATTGTGGGGAAAAGGAAAACACATGCTGTTGTTGAAGTGTTTCTCTTTGTATCTGCTGTTATTTGTACTTCCAGCACCCCCCAAAATAATTCAGACACTGCTGAGAGCTTCAATAATCCTGACCATGTCAAAAATCAATATGACAAGTTCTTATCAGATAAATCTTGGGAGACTCATATTTAGCAGCTTCCTAAATGACTGCCCTCTTTCATTTGAAGCCTAAGAGGGGAAAAGAGTTCTGGGTTATGGATTTAGAAACTCTCCAAATGACACCAGTCAACCCCCTCCCCTCAATGCCAGTGTTTCCCCACTGAGGCCTTAAAAGGAGCTGTCAGACTGGCCAAGTGTGAAGGTAGGACTTTATGCCATTTTACAGCCTTTGATACAATTTTTGAGCTAAAGTATAATCAATCAATTGCTCTGCTGGCACATGCTGAAGAAAACAAAGCCTTTACCACGGCCGTAGGGGAAATACTGACTTTAAAAAAGAACATGTGGGAATCCTTCACTTCCTTGAATATGTTCCATTGGAAGGATAGCCTGGCAGTACACTGACACAGCCGACAAGGTCCACATACAATCAGATCCTAGCTTTTAAAATGAGCCTGCAAGCATTCTTACTCCTAAAATCCACATGTGTGTGCAATGGAATACATTTTAAATGCTGAAGAAAACTCATCTCACCCTACACTATTATGATCAATGGACATGAAATGGACCGTGCTAGAAATGACCAGTAGCCAAGTTTGAATTATATGTTTGAGTGTAATGAAACATCACTTAGCCAAAAACTATTGCAAAGACCAAATCTGTGATTAAATATGTAAAGATGTCAGTTCTAACCCCAAATCCGACATTAGTACCTGGGAATAGACTGAACTGCCATATACAGTAGGTCACTCAGAAAGAGATTCTACTTAAATCATACTTTCTAAATTAGCATAGACAAATCTAATGGAAACATGTCTCATTATGTCTTTTTTGGTAACACCAAGTACTACATGTTCCCACTACATATAGCATGAATGAATAATAACACAGCCAAAAAGTTCATTTCAATTAATTTTTACTAGACAACAGATCTTGATTCCACTATAGGCTAAGGTAGTATGAAGCAACTTTCCAGACAAGATTTTCGGGCCTGTAGAAAGGGCCTTAGGCAACATGAATTGATTTTCTGTTGATTTTCATATATGCAAACTATTCCTATCAACAGGCAAATCAGGGTTGTGAGGGACAAAGGTCTAATCAGAAACCTCCTTTGAGCTCCCTATTTCACCTTTAGAATAGCAGCAGATCAGCAGGAGACTTCCAATCAGATCCTGCCCTCCTCCTCCAGCACCTGCATGAAAATGGTCTTCAAACCACTGGTGAACACCTCTTATCACTAAAAGTAGCTCAGTGGGATGCTCTGGCTGCATTTCCATTGGAGCAGGATGCATCCCAGAGAAGAGATTCATAGAATCATAGAACTGGAAGGGACCTCTAGAGTCATCAAGTCCAACCCCATGCTCAATACAGGATTTCCTAAACCATTACAGACAGATGTAGGTCCAACCTCTGATTGAAAACCTCCAGTGAAGGAAAGATAACCACCTCTCATGGCAACCTATTCCATTGACTGATTCAACCTGAGCATGTGTAAGTTTCATCTTACTTGTTCTGCTATATTTAGATGTTTCCAGAATAAGGCATTGATATTCCAGAATACCCATGCTTTCTTCAGGAATATCGAACTATATTGGAATAAGTAACCAATGTCTAGATGCAGCCCTAGAGGAGCGATGAAGAAATGCTGTGCATCTCACCACCTGTAAAACTTTGCAGCCCCAGAATGAATATTCCCTAGCAGCAATATTTCCGACCAGGCTGCTTTTGCACTCATCTGGAAACGGCCACAAAAGTAAATCATTTTCAGTGCTGCATGAATACAGCCTAGCTAGATCCAGGTCAGTTAAGGCCTCTGCTCTGTCATCTATCTTTCCATTTGGTGGAAAGGAGGCAACCTAGGGCTTAACAGCCACCCGAAGAGTCCTTCACCCAGAACCATAAGAAAGTTTCTTGGTCAGTTGGTGTGGCCAAGGAGCTGCTGGGAGCATGATTATGTAAATGCATTCCAGAGTGTCCAGATGTCTGGACACTCCACTCCTGGGTCTGCTGGGAGTCCAGACACTCTATATCATAGTTTTCCCTATAATATCTTCAGAACAACCTCGTGTGATCAGTAAGGCTGGGGCAACTCTTAGCCTAAATTCACTCAAAGAGCATTCAGGTTTGAATAGAGATTTGAGCCCTGGTCAACCAGGTCATAATCTGAGTCACTAGGGAACAGTACACAGGAGTACAATCTCCTTTGGAGAAGCACTCCAAGGCACTTCCATTGAGGCTGAATTCCCATTGCCACTTTAAAGTGGGTTCAAAACAGGTTGGATCCTCTTCATCCCCACCCCACCCCAATCATTTAAAGTGGCTTACAAACAGTTTGGGTCCTCTTTGTCCCCATTCCCAATCAGTTTCTTCAGGAATTATTTTGAGGATTATTTGGCTTAAAAATGGAATAAATAAACACCTGATTTTCCAGTTTTGGTTTTTAAAACACTTCTTCCTCGTTGCTGTGGGAACGCTACAGCAGTATTGGGACAGATGCATCATGAAATGGGTGGGATTTCACCCTGCAGGACAGCTCCTTGTCAGTTAAAATGCCAGGTTTCCCTTCTAACAGCAGCCGGTTTCATTGTAACAATTCACTCACTTCACACCTTATAACAGTGTTTCCTTTCCCACCCATGCTTCCCCTCAAGTACACGCAGGCCTATAGATCAAGGAGAGGCAGGGAGGAATCTTGCCCTTCACAAGCAGTCCTGCGCAATTCTGCCTGTTTCTCTCCCAGCCTCCTTCCTTGATCTTTAAAAGGAGCCCTCAGTCTATCCCTCCCTCTCACCCATCCACCGCGGTGGCAACACTGCTCGCTCACTCGCTCGCTCACTTGCCCAGCTCCCACAGGGGAGTATGCAGGGGTGTGTGTGCGCGCGCAGAGTGAGCCAGCAAGCCAGGGTGATTTTTTCAGGGAGAACCCATGCTGGGCATGGTGGGTGTGGAGGTGGAGCGGGCAAACGGGGCTTGAGTTGCTGCCACCGCCGTGCGCCCTGGGCAATGGGGAGAGAGGGGTGGGAAAAGGGTGATGAGGAGAAGGAATCGCTTTCCCCAATCTGTGTTTTGGAAGTGTTTTAAGTGTGGGGACACAAAATCGGGGTTGAATCCAATTGCCAGATGCTCCTTTGCTTCCTTTTAACACGCTGTCGTAAACAGCGATGCAAACAGCCTTGTATATAGCGTTTTATTCCTTGAGTGGGAATTCACCCTGAGGGTGGCAAACTCCACCAGCAACTGCATCTACAGCAGCAGCACCACCACCACCCAGCTTCCAAGGAGGAAACTGTGGGAGTTTGCATTGGTGTGTGCGTCACAACACAAACACTGCAAGACACTCTCTGCCACAACACATGGAGATGCAGAGGTAGGAGATACATTGCAGGGCACCTCGTCCTGCTGTACGTGGAGAGACACCCTGGATCTCTAAGCGTACAGAAAAAAATATTTACAAAGAACACAGTATAAGAAACACAGAATGCTATACTGTATTTTGCTGAATTATGTGCTAGACTGACAGAAATCAGTCCAAATTTCTGCTTGGGTTCTCTCCTCACCTGTGCAGTAAAACAGGCTTGAAAAGACATTCCAGTTAACCTTGCAAAGATGTTTTCCAGCAAAGCATCTCTTCAGAAGTTTAAATTCCAGGGGATTGTGCAAACTATCAACCAGTGTTTCCCAACTGCATTTTTACTTATACCCCAGATTCAGGTAAACCCATGTATCCACTGCGGTGATAGTTGCTTTTGCTGCGGCAAATCTTTCCATTCTTTTCATTATGTTGTCCTACTTCTCAAATCCTGGATCTTTTGCACAAACTGGCTTGTGCAAATGCCTTATGCACACACAGGCTAAACCTTCAGTCAATTATTTTCCTTTCAGAAGGACAAAGGTTCCCAAGTTTAACCTTCTTCTGCCTATTCTGCTGCATGAACCACCTTCTACAAATGTTTTGTGTATGTACAGGTCAAACATCCAGTCAATGCTGATAGAGATATTAATTATTAACCTTTCAGCAGACTAAAGATTCTCAAAGTGAACCTTGTTTATATATTTAATTTTTAAAAGCATTTCTATATTTCCCTTCATCACAGATTCCATGGTAGGTTATAACTAAATCAATAATGAAATATAGTGAATGGTATCAGATTGTGGGTTTTTTAAAAACATCATCATCATCATTATTAACAACAGCAACAACAATAAATATTGAGTTACAGGATGGGCCAGCTGTGATTTTAATAAAATTTGCCTTCATGTTAAGGACTTTTTATTTTTTATTTGTTTGTTTGTTTACATTTTTATCCCATCCTATACCTGGAGGTCTCCAGGCAGGTAACAACATCTAAAATCAAACATCATTCAACATCACTGAAACAATAACAGCATCTGCCAGTGGGAAGAGAAAAATGTATCCGCATTTAACTGTTGTCCTGGGATAGGGAGGACATCCTGTCCTGGAACAAGTAACCCATCCTATGCAACCTAACCCAGTCCACACTTTGTCCAACATGGATAAAGCATGAGGGTGGTCTAGGGCCTGCTATAATCCAAACTAGTGGGCCCCTTTTCCAGGATTTAACCAAAAATAAGGCCCAATGTGGAAGGGGCCTTAGTAGATGCAGCAGGGAACTTCTCCAATAGCACAGTTGGATTTGAAGTGTGGATTCCTCTCACTCCACAGTTCATCCCTAAAGATAATTTCCATCCACAACCTTTGTGCTTTATATTTCTTTTTCTTTTTAAAGCTTCAACATAGGACCCTTTGAGATTAGCAGATTAAATCCGCAGTTATAAAAAAATTTGTAGCTTACCTGCTGTGAAGCGGGAATCCAGCATCCAGACTACAGCAGCAGCACCCCCCCCCCCCGCAGCTTCCAAGGAGGAAACTGCGGGAGTTTGCATTGGTGTGTGCGTCACATGGGATGAAGCAGCCAACCACACTTGAGCTGCCCCTCCAGCTCTCGTTGGCTGTTCTCACCATTCCATTCGCACTACTGGGAAGCTTTGAATTTACCTTATGCTGCAGAGTGAGTGTTCTCCAACCAGCATTAAGGTAAATTCACGGGGGGGGGGGATACTGCATCACCACTACAATCTGACAATCATGGTGTGTGATGCACCCAGAGTGACTGTGCATTCTGGTGCACAGTACTTACAAGTCTGGACCCAGCCATAGTTTCTATTGGTGTTATATCATTAAGGTCCTTAGATAACAACTCAAAAATCAAACTGTGGGCCTGTCCAGATGGGGGAAAATATAGTGCCATTCCAGGGTCATTATGGTGGGGTTGCCTCCAGTATCTGTGTGATACCCACCATAGCCCCTTAGTCCTACCCCATCAAAAAGTGCTGGTTGTTGGTTTCCCAGCAATAGTGATTTTTACTTACGGTACCATCTAGACAGAGATGCCATCATAGCTCCCCCCATCACACCTGCATGGAAGGCAAAACAGACATCCACACATGCACAGAGGTGCCAATGTTCACATCTTCGGCTTTTGGGAAGGCTGAATGCCTGGATAAGCATGTCAGTAAAATGTGCAAAGACACCACCAGTCATGGTGCTGTCTAGCTCAGAAGCGGTAGTTGTGGAGGATTTCCCACATTATCGCCTCCTAGCAGGATATCTGGCCACCACTTGGAGACAGCCTGTGATGTGAACACCTAAGGAATTATTTGTATTTGGCAAAGCTGCACCCATCTAACTGATTTCCCACAGATTTTGTTCAAGGGCCTTGCCAACTTAGCTCCGGTTACTCAGAACCAAACAGGTTGCCCAGAAGCAGGTAGGCAGATGGGGATAGATGTCAAACACTTTTACTTCCTGCAGCTTCTGTTCAGTAGACTCTAGCAGCTGAAAGAGCACAAAAGGAAGAATCTACACATACCTTTACAAAACCCAAAAAGCCTTTGTACAGGCTGCTCAAGGAGATGGGAAGAGGGCAGAGACAGCTGTTGGGAAAGCAGTACTCCAAAGAAAAAACTAGATGCAGGCCTGCTGGAGATGACAGGCCCATTTTTCGCATGCAACCTCAGCTTTTCAAATTGCTGCCACGCTTATTCCCCATCTCCCTGCAGGAGCTGTCCGTCACTTGCCTACACCCAGGACAATGGAGAAGACAGAGGTACAGTTTCCCATTACATATTAGAGATTCTGATCTTATGCTAGTTGACAGAGAACCAAATTTCCAGTAGGGACATATAAAACACTATGAAGCATCTGAACAGCCACACCTCTCTTACAGTTTGGAGTCAAGAGGAGCCAGGGGCAGCCATTTCTGTATTCAGCTGCAAAATAGATTCATTATGTAGCCCAATGTGATTTTGAGCCTGCCAGCCCTGAATACAGTCTTCTCAAGCCTCTAACAAATATCTTACTCTAGGAATGTGTCTGGTAGTAAACTACTGAAGACATATTATATTTAGTACTGAGCATGGAGTTGGACTAAGCCATTTCTGCACTTACCTAACTGGGTCAGTGTGATGGTTTCCCTTTAACTGTAACAGAGAGATACAATATTGCACCAGAAACTGCTGAATCACTGGGAGGAAAGAGGGGGAAATTGTATTTAATGAGAGGCAGGGGGGTTGGAAAGAGGAGAGTGTTGGAGTTAGTAAGAAGTGTACAAGGAGACAGTCTTTTTGGCAGAGGTCGGAAGGAGACTGGAGTCATTCAGGACAATTGTGTATACCTGGCCGAGGAAGGAGACGGAGAAGGTGGAAGCCAGTGGAGGCCAAGTAAGGAAGCCAGAAGGGAGAGGAGTCCTGAGGTTAACCAGAGTTGCCAGTCAAGGCTGAACCTGGGAGCTGGAAGGCTCTAAGAGTGACTATGGGGGAGGGAAGTAAGAAAACTTCCATACCTGTATATATTATACATAAACAGGGCCTAGAGCACTGAAGCACTTAATGTATATGTTTGCATGTCCTGGGCACTAGTAAAGTACCAAGCAACCAATCATACAGCTGTGCTGTTATTTGCATCTACCTGCTATTCTCACTCCTGTGAATATTATCAGAATTTGTGGAGGTGTTTAACACCTGGAACCCATTGCAGTCAGTCTAGCAGGACCAGGTGAGGTTGGAGTGGTTCCAACAGCAAGAATGGCCCCACTGTCCCAGAACAAGCCTTCCATATTCAGAAGTCTCTTCCTGGACA
This sequence comes from Aspidoscelis tigris stejnegeri, assembly GCA_023333525.1. Classification (NCBI taxonomy): domain Eukaryota; kingdom Metazoa; phylum Chordata; class Lepidosauria; order Squamata; family Teiidae; genus Aspidoscelis; species Aspidoscelis tigris. Next base: position 29,209,132 of record JALMGA010000002.1, read on the forward strand.
ACCCCAACTGTTAAACCAGAACGCTTCCACCCACTTCCATATTCCATAAGAATATTCCATAATTCCATATTCCTGGGCCTACAGGTATCTCAGTCTAGGTGGCCATTTTTGGCTGCCTTGACTGAGCCAAGTTCCATCCAAGCACTCTAGCAAGGGGCATGGCCAGTCCACCATGCAGAAAGGAGCCTATAAGTCCCTGAATATTTCTCAGCCTTATTTGGAGATGCTCAGGTCTGAACCTGAGATTTCCTGCAAGTCCTTTCCCTCATTGTTGTTGCCAGTGTGTATTATTCTTTCTAGTCATATCCTAAAGTTTGTGTATTTATCCTGTCTTTCCCTCTAATTGCTCAAGGCAGCACATAGCATTCTTTTCCTTTCCATGTTGTCATCGTGGCAGCTAGTTCATAAAGATTGTGCAGAGAGCCAATAAGTACCCCAAAAGCATGATGCGAGCTTTCATGGCTGAATGGGGATTCAAACTGAAGGATTATTAGGGACCCTCCACACCACAACCATGACACACACTGCAGAGACTTGGATTGCCTATCTCAATCCAAGAATGGTGCAAGACACAGTGGCATGCAAGAGGGGACATCAGTATTTCCATGGCCTCTGCATGGTGAAACTGTGCCAGGCTCTGTGCACCACTTAAGCTGCTCCAGCCTTCTACATGGAATTTATCTGGAACAATCCATTGCTTGAGAACATTACCCATTGGACCAGTCTCCAGAACAATTTTCCTGCAGGGAACACTCCAAGCCAAGGCCCAGCCAGAGCATTCCTGGGAGGCATGACAAGGAAGTGCTCTAATGAGCAGATGCCACATTTTATGGTGGCAGCTAGCATGGTCTAAATAGACCACATGGAGGCTCCCCTAGGTTCTACTCCAGTGCTCTAGACACTACTCAAAATTGTATCTCTGTCTTAGAAGAAGAATTCTGATACAATCTGCTCCTCTGGGTGTATCGTTATGTGATGGGGGAAAACATGGAGTACATGTTGTGTTGTATCCTTGGCTCCATCCATCCAGAAGTCTGTCTGGAAGTCTGGAAGCAGTGTTGTAGCAGACACAGACACCATGCAAGCACAAAAATGAATTAATAAATGAATTGTCCCTTTAATATAGCTAACACACACACTTTAGTTCATGTGGAATCTTGCAATCTTGACACAGTTTTGAGAGATTTGTATCTGTTAAGTATACTTGCTAGTTTGTGGGGTCAGGGTAGTACATTTTCTCCCTCAGGTTTTGCTTTGAATGTGTGTGTTTTTCATGCTGTGCTATGCCATTCCTTAAAATGCCCTTTGTTTTCCTTCTTTCAAAGGCTGTGTTTTCCCCTGGAGATATTGCAGCACACCAGTCCCTCAGGCTGAAAGCTGACACCATGTACCAGTTCTTGAGTGGCTTTTTGCACACCTCAGTGAAAGTTCAGAAAGCTACTGTTACAACAGCAATCAAATAAGAAAAGGCACGACAAGGCAAAACATATCTGTACTCCTGAGACTGACTTGAAACCAACAATTGGAGTAGAATAACCACAGAAATGCATGGTAAGATTAAAATTTCGCATAATAAATTCGTATCTATCTAATGCTTCATGGATGGCAATAAATGCCAACAGGGGATATTATTTTCCAAAGCAGAAGCACATGATGCAACTGCTTTTACATAGGATTGGTGAAGAACCATAAACAGAAAATGAAAATGGCAAAGTCATGAAAAAAACTAAATATAGGCACAATCTATTTTTTTAAAAAATGAAAAAAATGTAATTTAATCTTCCGCTCAACGTGCAGCAGTAGTCAAATTTGCACAGTAATCATTAGGAGCATTTAATGGGTAACAAAAAGGCTATTTACCTCTCTCTTCAACAAGATTTCCATAAGAAATTTACATGATTTTTGGAGGAAATTCTGAGTTTTACCCATGATCAATTATGACTTCCCGAATTAGCACTGCCTATTTATAGCAGCTGCCGCACAAAGCAAAGAGTGTCTATAAACTCTCAGTCACAGAGACCACATCCAGGATCAAAGCATGCTGTGCTTTTTCTGCCTTAGAAGTGAGATGAAAATTCAGTCAAAAACCAAGAGCGCTGTCTTTTAAAGTTGCAGGATTCATTTCCCTCTCATTTGTGTACATTTATGCACTAGAAAGAGGGAGAGAATGAAAGAGAGGCGGGAAATATTTCTTATCCCTTTTCATGCCATGTAATCATGCTGTATCTGGCTTCAGATAATATTAACTCCAGTTTTACAAAGTCTCAATTTTATGTGTTCTATTTTTTTTTTTCACTGTTGTCTTCCTCCCTATTATCTGAAGTCAAACAAACTGGCAAACAGAAGCCTGGCATAAATCAAACTTACCACATGTCCTAAAGTTCTGAAGGCAGCATTCATGAACATCAGCTTCCAGGGTTCTTCCACATTGTCTGGAATAGGGCTGTAAATGTAGTATGCAAACAAAAGAGAAGCAATCAGAAAGTATAGGGCTTTCCTCCCCATCCTTTACTGCCCACTTTACTCAAGACTGATTCCCATTGAACAGTCTCACTAATGCTTTAACAGTGGCAAGTCAGCTGACAGCAGTAAGTTAGTCTGCTGTTACATGCAGATCACACCCAAGAAGTCCCTTCTGATTAATACAAAAAGAATGATATTTGCTGTTAGACTGGTTTCACAACATTATGTATAAAACTCCCAGAATCCAGCAGTTAATAGCTTTCTCAGTGAAGGATAGAATAAACAGTAAAGCATACACATTTTTGTCACCTGTTATCAGGAGAGTAAAATTCCTTCGCTACACCTACACACTGCATTGTGTCATTTACTGGTGGGGTTGTGAGCTAGCAAGAAGCTGACAGCTCCATCTAGGGGGCTTAGGTGCAAGCAACAGGCTTACTGCTACACCTTTGAATCTAGGGCTGTATCCAGATTAGTGGAATAAAAGGGAGCCAATGGTGAAGGCCGGTGGGCAGGGCCGGCTGTCAAATGGAGAGCATGTGCTCTCCGTCTTTGACAGCTGGGCAGGGCCTCTGGAGGCCGGATTGGGATGGGTGCTGGTGCGGGCGCACCAGCACCCTCTCCAATCCAGCCCTAATGCTGCCACCCCACACGTGCACGGATGCGCCGGGCCTCTAAGAATCTGCTCCTATTTGGGGAAGATTCTTTTTTAAAATGTTTCACCAGAAAACAGATCTTATAGATCCGTTTTCCGGCAGCAAATGCGGAAAGGCCCAAATACGCTGTTATAGAAAAAGTGCAGCTTACCTGCTGCAAAGCCATGACATACTGTTTGGACTCCAGCGGCCTCCTCATAGCTTTTTCACAGAAAACTGAGACTGCCGTGGCGTGCATGGTGAAGTATGTGTCACGTGCAATGGGGCAACCAATGGAAGCTAAGTTCCAGGCTCAGCTCTCGTTCATTGTTCTGGCCGTCCTGTCTGGACTGGTGGGAAACTTCAAATTTATCTGATACTGGGGAGTGAATGCTCATCATCCCACAGTAGGTAAATTTGAAGTAGCGGTGGCATAATGCACTGCCACTATGAAGTATTGGGTATTGGGTTTGACGACCACACCCCGACTGCACATCAGAACGTGCAGTATTCCCAAGTCAATGCAGCCTAGGTGTTGTCTAGGGCACACAGATGGGTCTAGTTTCATTTATTGACTCCCTTTCAGATTTCTATGATAGTGTGATATAGACTGTGTTCACACCTAAGTTTTAATCCAGCTTCAGTCCACTTTCAGAGTGAAAAAACATCAGCATAGTCATTTCTTCCCCAGATTATTTACCCCAAAAATGGCTTACTGAGCTGGATCATGCTGAAGAAAAACCATTTACCACTTTACAGATGGGTCCTCTCTTTCTGAGGCCGCATCCCTATTACAACCTTATTTCGATTTCAAACCGTTTTCAATCCTGGCAGACCCCATGTCAGTTTGGCTTAACATGCTTTCCGCGTGTTAAATCACCCCAAAGTGTTGTAAATGTTAATCCTCATTTCAACAGGTCTCACTCCGGTTCGTGCACTTGAAACGTTTTACATTTTTTACTGTGGGGACCATACGGTGTTAAGGAATTAGAATCCGTGTTTAGGGTTTCCCTCCCTCAATAGCTTGCTTCCAAAGATAGTGATTTCATTGAAAAAATCCACCCCTCCAAATAGCTATAAAAATCCATTCCTTAAAGCTACACTGTAGCAATCTACCCACTTTACACCTTATAACAATGTTGCAAATTTGCACAATTCTGAAAGTTCTGACCTTTAGAAAGGGAAAAGAAAGCAGCTGGAGGTTCTGTTTTAAAGGCTGTGGCTGTGAAGGGGGCTTGAGTTGCTGCTGCTGCTATGTGCCCTGAGCAATGAGGAGAAGAGGGGAAAGAATTGCTGGCTGTCCGCTGCCGTTTTTCTTCCATCCAGGCAAGCAGCAGCCACCCAGCCACCCAGCCACCCAGCTAGGCTCCCTGAAGGGATCCGTTATGGGTGGCGCATTCATGCCAGGAGAAAGAGGGCAGGGCAGCCCCGAAAAGCAACTTTTAGAAAGTAGCCACTGGAGTCCCCCCTTGAGTCACGTATGCCACATATGATCCTCAGAATCCGGATCAAATGCGATTAAGCTGAAAGCAATGGGAACAGGCAAATTCACGTTTGCATCTGGTTCTATTATTTCGGTTTAAGGAAACTGGATTAAGCTTATAATGGGGATGCGCCCTGAAAGTGGGTTGAAGCTGGATTAGAACTTAAAGTGAGATGACACTCCAGATGGCAGTGATGCACCCAAGTAAGCTTTCAAGGGACAGATGCAGCCAAGCTCAGGAATCTGCATAATAAAGTTGCATTAGCTTCTTCCACTCAATGGTTTTCTTTTTCTCATTCCTTTGGCCTATAGCCAGAGGTGATCTTGCAACACCCCACCACACCTTCCTAGATATTTTCCAAAGTAAGGCTATAAAACATGCATTGACTGGTTTGCCCACTTTCTCAAGGAGAATGCATAAATCACCCAATAGAAAAAGATGTCTTTCTTCAGAATAAAAATGTTGCCTCTAAAAAAACCCACAAAACCATCAAGGACCTAAGCTCCAAAGACCTTTTTAGGAACTGAACTTCTTGCCTTGAAAAACTTCCTGAAGAGGAGAAAAATGCCTTTCTCCCCCTCCCCATCTCTCCCTTCCTTTCTTCTCTTTCTCTATCACATCTTTTCTCTTCCATTTAAAGATGAAAGGGTCTTTTATGGGGATCAATTGTGCAAATCCGGAGTTGCTTGCACTGGGGAGAAGTCAAGGACTCAGTTACCCTCAATTGATAATGTTTGTTCTTAGTTCTCAACTGTTATATAATTGTTATGTTTTTGTTGTTCATAGTTTTGGAATGTAAAATGCATTATATGTTTATTATAAAATTAAAAGGGGAGAAGGACTCAGCTGTCTTTTTCTAGGTTCTTTTCTAGTCTCTGGTGGGTTAATACTGTGGCTACCTATCAGATCCTTTCATCCTCATTAAATATATTTGAAAAGACATTTGCCTTTGTCTATTAAATATGGAGGGGATTGCAGGGGATTTTACAGGATATAGGGTTAGAAATGCAAAAGTAAATAAATGCATATGATCCAGACTCTCAGCTTCTAAACATGGAAGGTGTAAACCACTGCAGATACTCCTACAATATCGTGGCAGGGAAAGAAGGGCAGCAAGGATAAATGTTGCTTTTTTCTTTTTAAGAGGACCTGCCCATCCACAGTCACATGGATCCAGTGGGACTTAAGTGACACACAGAGACCCATGTCATCTGAAAATAGTTTGTTAATATGACCATTTGGGGCACCTTGTCCTGTACCTCATGTGAATGGGAAACATTGGAACATGACCAAAAATGCATCTTTTGGTTTAAAGAGTGGGAGTCTTTATCACAGCAGATCAGATTTCAGATGAATGTAGCTGAGGGCTTCCACCTAGGTTATTCTACATCTGGTGGCTCAAATAGTCTGAATTTCCAATCAAACATTGAACCACTATACAATTCTCCAGCTAATACATTGCAAAGTTGTTTGCAGATTGATCTAAGGTAATGCCTGTACAAGAAGGAACCTGTCCAGATTAAGAGGAACACTATGCCTATAGGTCTCTGCCCCACCCATCAAAATCTCATGTGCATATTGCTTGGCTATGATCTGGATGGGTGAAGGGCAGTCCTCCACTTAACAAGATCACAGTCAGGGAATCCCTGGGTGCAGTATTGATGGATGGGGGAGTCTGTCTTCGTCCTGTTCTTACATGCCAAGCATTGAACCTTAAATCTAGCCCGGTGGCAACTGGTGTAGTTATTTAAGCACAGATGCAATAAGTGCCTAAATTGGTGCCCCACTCAACAAACTGGACACTGCATTTTGCATCAAATGAAACTCCAGACCAGGTTCAAGGGTAGCCCCACACAAAGCACACTGCAGTAATCTAAACTATATACTATAATGATTGGCATGTCTGGATCGTGGTCCAACTGGTACACTAAGTGAAGCTGATAAGAACTTCCACCCGCAATGTTAGCTTAATTCCAGGATAAACCCTAGGCTGTACATATAATTAGAAGAAATTTGTTTTGATTACCTCCTCCTTGTATATTTTGCATAACAACATGGGTTGTTTATGCAAACAATTTTTATATTAAATAAATTTGCATAACATAACAGTTTACATAACAAATTTCTGCCTAAAAAATCAAGCTAAAGCAGGAGCAGAACAAATGTGACAATAAATGCCAGTAAAACGCAAACATAATAGAATTAAGATTTTTTTTTATTAGCTCCTAATGTGCATGAAGAAATATAATCACCATCACTTCCTGGATTTTTTTGTTTTTGTGTATATGTGTGGTTATCTTGTGCCTTTTAAGCATACATTTACTATTAATTCCTTTGAAGCAGCAGGTTAGATACATTAGATAGCAATAAGGATGGAACTCGAAGAACTGAATTCCCCTTCCTATGGCCTCTGATTGGAACCAAACAGTAATGCTCCTTTGCATCCCCATATGGCTGTTAAGCATCCCTTCAAGCTGTACATTTCCCATAACATGGTAGACTTCCCACCACTCCAGTCTGTAATACCTGCAACCAATATAAGTCATAGAGTTTGTTGACCTGTATTAGCTAACAATTTCTAGCTTTATGTTTTATCCTCTTCACTAAATCTGTCTGACAGCCAGACAGTCCCTTAGGACCTTTTCCACTAGGGCTTAGAACCCTTAGGAACCCAATTAGTACCTGATTGGTACCAATTGGGAGGGCCCCATCATCACCTGGACCCAATTGAGTGGAAGCCGGATTGCCTTATCTCCCAGGTTTAGAGCAGGGTATATAAATATCAATAATATAAATATCAATAGGGAAAGTGTTTCTATTATGCAACTGGAAAAGAATTGTCCTTTCCTCCAGAAATAACCTTTTCAAGGTATATCTGGTTGTGCTTTTCAGTGAGGTTGTGTAGCCCTTTAAGAATTAGATCTTTGGCCTAGGTGTACCCGCTGACTCCCATATATCTTTGTATTGGTGGCAAGCCCTAACTTTTACCACCAGACAGATGAGATTAACCTGACATTATTGAGCCACTCTTTGATAAGCTCTCAAGTTACTGTTATGCAGAATGTAGGGGGCTGTCTAGAAACTTCAGTTAACTCCAGAATTTTTCTGTAGAACTACTAATGAGGAAAAAAAAAGAGCAATCACATTTCACTGTGTCTAGCGCAGTTTGGTCTAGTGGTTAGGGAGCTGGATTCTTATCTGGGAGTACTGAGTTTGATTCTACACTCCTCCATGAAGTCAGCTGGGTGACCTTGGGCTAGTCACAGCTCTCTTGCAGCCCCAGCTACCTCACAAAGTGTTCTGTTGTGGGGAAAAGAATAGAAAGCTTTGTCAGCTGCTTTGAATCCCCTTAAATGGGTGAGAAAGGTGGGGTAGAAAAGCCAACTCTTCTTCCTTTTGTCATTGTGTTTCTGAGCTCATTATTTTAAAGTGCTGATTATAACCCTTAAAATGTTACATGGTTTGTAACTGAGCTGTGTTTACTCTATTAGATTGTTTTAACATTTTCTATAGGTCCTTTATAAACTGCCATGCACCTTTATTTTCCAGGGGTTCTTCTATGTGCTCCTGCCACAGCTATATGGCCCAAATCCTCAGGTTTCTTTTTTTCTTTTCTGTCAAAATTCCAATAATGACAGGAAGAAGAAGAGTTGGCTTTTCTACCCCGCTTTTCTTACCCATTTAAGGGAACACAAAGCAGCTGACAAAGCTTTTCTATTCTTCTCCCCACAAATGAACACCCTGTGAGGTAGGTGGGGCTGCGAGAGCTCAGAAGAGAGCTGTGACTAGCCCAAGGTCACCCAGCGGGCTTCATGGGGGTGGGCGGAATGAAACCCAGGTAAGAGTCCAGCTCCCAACCACTAGACCAAACTGGCTCTGGGTCCAAACTGGAAGAGGGGGAATTGGTTTGCTTACAAAGGGAGGGACTTAGGCCTTGTTCAGATATTTCCTTCCAAAGACCTCCTGAGGAGCGAGTTGCAACTGATGTGCCTCCAACATTCAGGGATCCCATTAACACAGCTGCCCCCAAATCAGCTTTGGGCACACTGGTGCCGATGAGGTACAGTTTATTTTTTTTGACCCTCCATAACAGTAAGTCATAACATATAGGTGCATGAGAACTCTCAGTTTGGCTCACAATATTAGTCCAAGTGAATGGAATGGTAAGTACACCCTGGCTCCCACTAAAGAGTGGACACTAAGGGCTTTTCCACACTTCCCATTAGAATGGAATAAGTTCAAGGCTTGTCCCTCTTTTGGGCCTCCTTCAGCACTGCTGGCACATAACAGAAAAGGTGGCGTCCCCAACAGCATGCCACATCCATACTGAATGCAGCATAGGATGATCTAGGCAGCCAAAATGGCCACCTAGACCAAAATGCTGATAGACCTGTTTTTACAAGTCTACTGCCACTGCTAGACTGGCCCAGGGAGGCATGCAGGGAGTGCACACTTCAGTGGGCCAGTTTAGCAGGGAAATCCATTTTGACAGCATACAAAACTGTGCTCACCAAAATGGGTCCTCCTAGGCTTCCTCACTTGCAAGAGATTTGGAGTGTCACTGAACAGTATGGGGCATGCCCTGGAACAATGCATGTGGTCTTTTTCTGGTCCACCAGGACCGCTTCAGTATGGAACCACTCGAGTCAGAGCAATCCCATCCCTTGTAAGCGCAGAAACAGTCTAGAACAAGGATTTTCTCAGTGGTGGCACCCAGAAAGCAGCTTGTGAGGTGGCTTTTGCAGCTAGAAGGCTCCTTCCCTGTGCTAAACTGGCTCCTAGGATTTCAAGCAAAAACCTGGTTTCCACCATACAGAAATTTCAAAGCAAAAACATGGTGGAGGCACATGGTCCAGTTACAGAAAGCATAGTGATGCCATGACGCTGGCATAGGCTCACTCTGTGCCCCATGTTGAACTTTAAAGATATGGCAAGACTTGTGTTCTTTTTCCATCTAAGAAAAAAAAAAACCACCCATCTCTCTTAGTTTTGTGTGGGTGGGTGGGTGGGTTTTTTTGCTTCTGGTTCTTATTTGCACCAAATAAAGATTAAGAGATAGGAAAGCTATTGCAGCTATGGAAATAAATGTGTTACTGTGAGTGTTAAATGATCTGTATGAGAGTTGCTATTCAACATTCATGAAAAATAAATAAGAAACTTAGATTGGTTCATCCCAGCAATGAGACAGAAAAATACTCTCTCCCAGCCACCAAGAGGCAGCACAATACCAAAAAATGTCATTATCTTTCCTAATTCAAACAAAAGTTTTGTATTTGTGTGTAACTATATAAATGTGTTTTCCAATATTCTTTCAGTAAAAGGACAGCTAAACACAGCTGGCTCAATATTAAGAAGTGGGGAGGCGATCACTATAAGAGATCAGAAATGAAGCCAAAGAATTCCAGATGTGTTGCTTCCATGGCACATTTAAAAGAAGTAGTAATTACTGCTGCAATGAATCTGAAAGGATCCAGTACTGTAACATTTTAAGATAGTAATTGGATGTTCCCTTGCAGGGTGACTGAAGAACTGCAGGATCTTGCAGAAGTCTCTCTTCTGTGGCTTAATAGATTCATGGATTGAAAAAAGGAGGTTTGCAGTCTGAGACAGAAATTGGAAAAATGTCTTTTTCTGGACATGGCCACTGCAGTACAAAAAATGTACTCCCCCCCCCACCAAAAAAATCTGCATTTGAGATCTGTTCTTTGTAACACTTGAAAGTTCCACCTCTACTACTTCCCTAAGTGATTGTTTCAGTAATTCATGGTGGGCTCACATGTTTGAATTGTTCTTCATAAAGCTAAACATTCCAGTATTCAGAAAGCAACCAGAATGCAAGGGGAAGCATAACCTAAAATCCACTTTCCTGCGCATACGCAGATATTCAAGATATTCAAGTATCAGCACTGGACTATTTTGGGTAGTTCAGCCATGGTGGCCAAACTGAAAGGAGAACAGAGAGTTTCAGCACCTTTAATAGTTTCATAGAAATCTTAGCAGATGTAGTTCATTGTAGGGGTGTCCACAAATGCAATTTTTGGGATTCGATTTGATTCAAATAGAATATCTGAAGATTCAAATTGAATACATTCATATCTATTTGTATGAATATTCAATTCATATTTGAAGATACGAATGTCAACAACATTCATATGTGTCCGTACACATCTGTACACATCCCGTATTTATCCCGTATGCATCCCATTTTTGTCCTGCACGTATCCATACAAATGTGTGTGAATGTGAATAAGATGCATATGGGTACCTATGTAATGTGTACATTTCCGTACACATACGAATGTCCAAATAATTCATACTAATGAATCAAAAGATTTGAAAATTCATTCAAATGTTAAATCCAAATGTATAGACATTCTATTTGAATTTGAATGTCCATATTCAATCAAATTTGATCAAATATCAAATGTTTTGAATATTTGTGCACAGCCCTAGTTCATTGTGCATACATCTGCTGAAAATACTTCTCCTCTGCAACTATTAAAGGTGCAAGAAGTCTTCCATCTGGCTACTGTAAATACTTGAGCTGGATGCAGAATCGAGAATAAGTGAAGCCAGAAGACCTTCAGTTATTGATAGGAATAATGCAGACAGTTAATAAGTAGAGGCTAACTACAACAGTGTAATCACTTCAATACAATTGTTCTGCTGTTCAAAGGACAATTTTATTATTGCCAGTTTGGCTTAACTATCCAATAGCATTAAATCGCCATACAGAAAGGCGTATCTTTTGAATTTATTATAGAATGTTCTTTGGACTGATGTTTCTGAGAAGGAAGTAGTAGGCTCCAAGTGTTGGTATATTTTTAATCAAACAAAAAGATGTGGATTTCATGATAGTTTTGGATTTTGCATTTCGCTCCCCCATCTGTTTCTCATTACTGAATTATGAGCTATGTAAATGGAAACAAATGTTCTCCTCAATGCTGCATTCATAATCTATGATCTGCACAAACAGCAATTTCACTGCAGTATGAAAGAAAAATAAGCATTCATTTAACATGTGACATTTTTGAACATAAAGGCTGTGAAGTTAAGATGCTTATATGCAGGCCAATGTACCAAGTCCCACAGCAATTTCTTTTCAAAGGAAACATCACTACACCACAAAGGCTTAACTGAAACAGGTTAAATAAACACGATTCCAGTACTGCTGTTGAGTTCTTTGCTTACTCTATAAGACGATGTTTCTTCCACTGACATCCTCTTACAGGTGCTGCTAAAGATATTAATGTTTCAGTCATTAAGGACATTTACTTAGTCAAGTGAAGTACTGACAGAAAGCCAGTTAGGATTCCTGAACTTTAGACTATAAAATACTTAAAAGTTTTACTAACATCATCATTGTTATTACAGTTATGTTTACTTTTAAACTTAAAAGTAGATTCTAGCGAAAAGTGTCTGATGCCTTTCAGTCCTGGAAAGTCATATTATAGTCCCATGCAATATTTTTTAGATAAACATATTGAGGGAAATGATAGAGTCAAAAAAGCATTTTGGCCAGGTTTGTTTGGGTTTAGAAAAATGTGGGATTATCATTGGATACATATACTATTATGTAAATGGTAGACATTAAGACAATATCTTGATATTGATAACCACTGTATTTAGCAATAAGTGACTGAAATAAAAACCCATTGATACATATTGTTATATAACACCACCCTGTCAGGGTCTTTTTGACACTGTCTTCTTCCTTCTCTGTTGACTATTCCAATCCTTCCGAACTTCTCCTGGTGGAAATTTGCCCACCATTCAAAACCTCCCCTCTCATTCCGGCACCTTCCTTTTCGCTCATTCCACCTGTTTTTTTCAGGTCTGTCAGTGACAGGCTCCAAAGCTTGTGCAAGATGGAAGGGGTGGAGGCAACAGAGTGGTGGGCATGCAGTACATACAGTGCCTGACAAAAGTTCTGTCGCTTATCCATGTTGTTGAAACCAAAGCCTATAACCTGACTTAAAATTCATCCATTGGTTTTAGAAATGACTCATATGAAAGCTGAAACCCTCCCGAATGAGGTTTTTAAAAAGAAAATAAATTTGCTTCACTGCTAAAATATTGATCATTTAATGAACACATAAAGGTCAGATTTTGGCTAGACAAAAGTTTTGTCGCCTTGTCATATAATGCACCTAATCCTAGCTTACAGCCTCACCTGTGCTCACTAATTGATCAGATAATTAGTGGGTGTGTATAAAAAGAACTCCAGCATTCCAGACCTTCACTTGAACTGCAACTTGACCTCTGACAACATGCCAAAAATCCACCCTGCGACCAAAGCCTTGATTATCAGGCTGAAGACCAGATCCACTGCAGAGGTGGCTGGCACCTTTAATGTGTCTCAGCGTCAAGTACAAAGAATTACAAAAAGATTTGAAGAGACTGGAGATGTTTTTGACAAGCCCAGGTCTGGCAGACCCCACAAGACGACTGCTCAGGAGGAACGTTTGTTGGTTCGAAAATCAAAAGCCAGCCCTTCTTCCACTGCAGCAGAGCTCCAACAGGCCTGGTCACCTCAAGTCCTTGTGTCAACTAGAACAGTTTGTAGGATTCTGTCTCGAAATGGCCTCCATGGTCGAATCAGTGCCCAGAAGCCAGCACTAAACAAAAGGCAATTAAAAAACCGTGTGGTATTTGCCAAGGCCCACAGCCTACTAAACGGATGGATGCTGGAAAAGTGGCAGAAGGTGGATTTCTCAGATGAATCTTCAGTTGAATTACACCACAGCTGCCGCAAATACTGCAGGAGACCTACGGGAGCCCGTATGGATCCAAGATATACCCAGAAAACAGTTAAGTTTGGTGGTGGAAAGATCATGGTCTGGGGTTACATTCAGTATAGGGATGTGCGAAACATTTCCAAGGTGGAAGGCAATATCAATAGCCTAAAATATCAAGACGTATTAGCTACCTCTTACATTCCCAATCATAAAAGGGGTCAAATTTTGCAGCAGGATGGCGCTCCATCTCATACATCCATCTCTACATCAAAGTTTCTCAAGGCAAAGAAAATCAAGGTGCTCCAGGACTGGCCAGCCCAGTCACCAGATATGAACATCATTGAGCATGTTTGGGGTAGGATGAAAGAGGAAGCTTGGAACACAAAACCAAAGAATCTTGATAAACTCTGGGAGGCACGTAAAACTGCATTCTTTACTATTCCTGATGACTTCATCAATAAATTGTATGAATCATTGCCGAAACGCATGGATGCAGTCCTTCAGGCTCATGGAAGTCACACAAAATATTAAATATGGCTCTAATTCACTAATGTTATGAAACATATCTTTGTATATGAAGTGAATTATTTGTTTGATTTTCACATTACTTTTTGTAGGCGACAAAACTTTTGTCTAGCCAAAATCAGACCTTTCTGTGTTCATTAAATGATCAATATTTCAGCAGTGAAGCAAATTTATTTTCTTTTTAAAAACCTCATTTGGGAGGGTTTCATCTTTCATATGAGTCATTTTTAAAACCAATGGATGAATTTTAAGTCAGGTTATAGGCTTTGGTTTCAACAACATGGATAAGCGACAGACCTTTTGTCAGGCACTGTACATGGCACCACACTCTGTGGGGCCTAACCCAGAACATGTCATCCAAGTGTGGACAGCCTTTTCCAGGACAGTGGGACTGCAGAAGTATAAAAACAGCCTTGGTTTCTACAGAAGTGGATTATGTAGTGAAACGCAGACATTCTCATCTGGCTGAATCATTACTTCAGTGGGATGGTCTAGTAAATTGAGCAGGGGTTTGGACTTAAAGACTTTGGAGGTGCCTTCCAGCTCTATGGGCAATTCTGCCCTGACGAGAAAGCATATTAAGAAGAAGAGTTGGCTTTTCTACCCCATTTTTCTCACCCATTTAAGGGGACTCAGAACGGTTGATGAAGCTTTCTGTTCTTTTCCCCACAACAGAACATCCTCTGAGGTAGGTGGGGCTGTGAGAGCTCAGAAGAGAGCTGTGACTAGCCCAAGGTCACCCAGATGACTTTTATGGGGGAGGGCAGAATCAAACCCGGTATTCCCAGATAGGAGTTTGGCTCTCTAACCACTAGACTCAACTTTCTCACATGCTGGAACAGACTAAGAAAGGCCTTGAGGACTCCCTTAGACATCATGAGGAAGGGAGGCTCCTAGTATGCTTGTTGGTATGCTGGTCAGTGCAGAATGACCCAACAACTCTATGATTCATATACATACTTTATGCAGATCCATGTATTCTTTTGTCATTTTTTACATACTGAATTTCTACACTTATGGTGGTGAACACTATTTTTTTTCATCTTTCACTGCAAAATATTTTGAACTGGCTTATGCTTTATGTTCCAGCTGGTCACCCAAGATTTATTCTAGTTTGAAAACCCAATGGCACAGAGTGATACAATTTTGTGATACACTTACTTCTTTTTCTTTCTCACACATAGAGATCATATTTAAATAATTTCTTTAAAACCACATTGGTTTGAGTTGTATTGATTGGTTTTGTCATATAGGCACATGGGAGAAAATCTGCCTTCCAAAACTAAATAATTCAATTGTACTGGTACGTGTGAGAGAGGGAGAGGGGAGGAGAGAGTGAAGTAAACATGGAAGATATTGACAGCATAATTCATGGAGAGGTGGACTGGAGACAGTTCACAAGGAATTCAGATTAACAATGTCAAAGTGTTACCCAGAAAAGAACCTAGAAAGAACCTATAACACTCAACAATAGGGCTTATACAGCTTCTTAGTCAAGCTGCTGGCAAGCTCTCATTGGTTCTTGCAAGGAGCCAACCTCTCCCCCTGCCCTCAGGAATGCAGCCATCCCTGCCCACTAGCCCTCTATCAACAAAACAACAAGAGTAAACTACACAATATTAGCCTACCTTATAACACGGTCATCACACCATGTTCCAAGTTTCTCCTGTTCCAGGTTTCTTCGGAGAACCATGTTCCAGGCTTGCAGAAGAAACTTGGAAACATGGCATAACAACTTCAAAACTGCTATAAATAAGACTGAAACCATCCATGAAAGCCTACATACAACCAATGTAAGAGGAAAGAGATATTTACTATTGCATGGTCTGCTCTATTTCTACTTCAGAAAACAGCTTTATTGCGTAACAGAAACAAACCCCGTATACTGATGCTGCCCCCAGAAATTCCTTTATAATCTAAAATATTCTGGGGAAAAAAAGCAATTTCATAATAGCTTTTTCCCTAAAAAGTGCCACAGCTTGAAAAGTCACCAGAAGTGCTGGGTTTTCCAGCAAGAGTTAAAAACAATTTTTAGGGGCAAAAAAGCAGGACTATAGTGGGGCTACCTCAGTGCCCAAGACACTGTAATGGTGGTATATTTCCCCCTTCCCATCTGCACAGGGCCCTTGATATACCCAAAACTCTTCTTGATAAGTTCCAGCTTTCCAAACTAGCTGGCAGATTGCTGTTTTTACCTCTTCTGATACAACAGAATATTAAGCACAAACAAGTCATCCTGGTTATACTGTGATATGAATCTTCCTGGGGGGGGGATTATTCTGAGCTCATTGTTTAGTATTATGTGCAGCCACACTATTGTTTTTATTGTCTTGTGTTTTTCTCTCATGTTAGTATTATTTATTATTTGATCTATTAAATCTTGTTTTGAAGAACTGCTGCTCATTTCTGGGATTCTTTTCTCCATATACATTTTCAGACATGGAACTCTTTTGAGCATTTATCTGACCTCACTGAAAGCAGGCTTTTTAAAATAAAATCAAAGGTATATGTTTAGCTATGCTCACTTTGAGCTGCACATGGATGATAAATCCCAGCATTTCATGGTCACTTACCCCCTGGAGCATCCACAAAAATAATGCTCTTGATCAAGCCTTCACTGGTGGCTAAGTTCAAGCCACTAATAAATCTGTTTTTTCCTTCCTCCTTCAGAAATTGGAGGAAGTTGTGAGCAAGGCGAATCAGGAATCCCATACTCTGTAGAATTTATCCTCCAGCAGCTATCTGATTAGTTGAAGTTTTCTGTTATGACTAATGCGCCTTCTTTCATGGAATATGTGTTGCTTCAAGTAAACATCAAATGCATCTTTTCCTTGGTTCAGCTGCTGGTAATAAATACCAAACATGATGCTGTCTTTTTCGTTTCTAGTTTTTATTGCTGTTAAAGGACAGCAGTAAATTTTAAACTCTGATTTGGGGACAATATGCACACTGAGCTTGATTTAAATACTACTGGCACTTTCCATTTAAATTCTTTTTTAAAAAATGATGCTCTTTTTGTGCTGCACTCAATAAGCCATCAAATTTGGAAAACTCACAAGTAGTCTTGGAGTGGAAAAGGTTATTTTACATCCCAGTTCCCAAAGTACAATGACAAAGAATTGGGATCATTTCATACACACTAACAAGGTTATGCTCAAGAAGATCCTCCAGTCTAGGCTTTAGCAATATGCGAACCAAGAAGTACCAAAAGTGCAAGTTGGTTTTTGAAGAGGCAGGTGAACTAGAAACCAAAATATCAACATTCTCTGGATTATGGAGAAAGCAGGGCGCTACCAGAAAAGTGTCTACATCTGCTTCATTGGGAAAGGAATTTTCTATTTCCTTCCTAATTATCCCTTGCACTGAATTTGTTTCTTTCACTGCTGTGGTACACACAGTGGGTTGACACTATCATGAGATATCCCCCTGGGAACTAGATGAGTACTTGCCTCCTGACGTTCCCAGAACATGGGAAGCAGAATAGGGCAATGTCACATCAAAGTGTGCAGTGTCATGTCACAATGTACACACCTCTAGAGGGCTGGCAGAGACCAAGGGAAGCTCTAATAGACCTTGGTTAATGGATTGTTATGCAACATCCTTCACTCCCAGGTTCCAGGTGCTTGAAAAAGGCAATTCAGAAGCAAAGGGAGCTAATGTATGTCCTCACTTTGCTACTGGACGTGTCTGTTCCTGCAGGACCTTTGTAAAACATACAAACAGCATTCTCCTCACCCTTAAAAATAGAAATACATAAACCTGGTATTCTTCAAGCAACCATCTTTCCACAATGGAATAGTCCACATGGTCTCATCTCGACCTTGGTCATGTACACACTAGTATGGAATAGTAGAGCCCTTCCTCCTCTTGGTACATTCTGTCCACCCAGGACGGAGTATAGACTAGGGTGCCCAAAATGGTATCCTGGTCCAGTCTTCCAGTAGACCTCTTTTTGAGGTCTATGGGCCTACTAGCAGGTGGCATATCATAGGGGTATGTGAATGGCATGCCTTCATGGTCTGGTATACCAGGAGGCATCTATTTTAGCTGTCCATCAAGGTGCTGGAATGGAACTCCAGGAGCTCCAAAGTCTAGGAACTTTCATTCCTGGCCTTCAGAGCAATTCGAAACACCCTGCACTGACTCCAAAGCTGGCACAAGCCTCAAGGCCATCAGCATGGGGGCTGGAACAGAACAAGTCATCCCACTGTCAATGGCCTTGTTGTATGCCAGGAACAATCTTTCCCAGCTTGGGAGAAATTGCTTATTCCAGTACATGGTGACATATCCACTACTGGTATAATTAAGGATATGGGCCAAGGTAGAGTGTGATAATTGTTAAATGATAGAACAATTGATAAATTTGTAGAAGACTGGTACCTTTTTATTAACTATCTACACAAACTACAAGTGTCGACAGAAGGCTTTGACTAAAAATGAAGAAGGCAGTCAGAAAATGACAAGAATGACGAAAGAAGCAAAGGAACAAGCAATACTAAGAAGGGAAGTCAGAGAAACGGGGGAAGTCATACAGAATAATAAAGCAATACACACTAAGAGAAGATACAAGAAATTGTATGATAGATATTGTTTAACTGTTTTTTTTATGTCATATTGCTTTTAAAATCAATTAAAAAAATAAAAAAATAAAGGATATGGGCCAAGGTAGAGTGTGATACCTGTTGATAATAGGTGTGAAGTTTAGATAAATGCAGTTCTGAATTAGTGTAATCTAGGGATGTGCACAAATATTCAAAACATTGGAAATTCGTTCAAATTCATTCGGATTTGGCCAATCGATTCGAATTGAATGTCTATAAATTCGAATTTAAACATTCAAATGATTTTGAACTTTTGAATCATTAGTACAAATTATTCAGACATTCATATGTGTACGGATACATACACGATGCATACTTGTCCATACACATCTTTCCCACATACGCATTTATATGGATCCATACGGGACAAAAATAGTATAAATCCCAAAAAATTGCATTCATGCACACCCCTGGTGTAATCAAATCTCCAATTTTCAGTCATTCTTTGCACATGACAATTAATAATAGAAGAAAGAAGAAGAAATAGAGAGAAATGAAAGTTCCCAATGGGCCTGAGTCCCCTTTCTGATCAGTGTATAAAAATAGGTTTGTACATTGCATGAACTGAATCTTATCCACCAGCACAGATGCCCTCCTAAAGGGAATAATGTTGGTGGCTCTATCAAATACTTCTACTTAGAGGTAGAACTTATGCAGCATATTGAGGTTATTTCTCAGTAAATGCGCATGGCAGTAATTACTTCCCTGCATAATTCTTATAATTGCATGGTAAGGTCCATTGCTGCAGTCTACACTCACAAACTAGATTATGAACCACACTCTTTACCAGCTTTCCTGTACACTGACTCTTGTGAAGATTTTGCTTCTTGCCTTCGGGCCAAAAATGGAACTGAAACCTGTTCAAAAATCTGATCTTCATTTGGGCACATAGGTAGAGACAGAAGAAGAGAAAGAGTTCTATATCTGGCCTTAAGCAATGTTCAAGCATCTTCCCTCTATTGTTATTCTTGGCTTATGTGCAAACACATTTCCAGTGAAGTCATTAATTACTCATAACTGGATTTACTGAACACTTCCAACTCCCATCATTTTTGGAAAACAGCAAATTGAATCCTACACTTATTCTTGGAACCAGAATATGTCACCAGAGCATGTTTTGTGCTTTAATATATTTGTACTGCTAGAGCAAGAAAACCCTTTATTATTACAGCAAATCATTCCCCATTAAATCTATTTCTCCTTAAGATTTTTTTTTAAAAAAGAAGGCAGACAGAAAAGATCCCTGCTCTCAAACATAATATTATTTGTATAGGTACAATACCTCAATTCAAAAACAAAAATATTCCACTCCAGAAGACATTACATAAATGCAAATCTGACTGAAATCATTATTTACTTATTTATTTAACTTATTTATATTCCACTTTTCATCCAAAGGTCAAAGAGCAAATCACAATAAAAATCTAAACTATATACAATATACCAAGAACAAATGTAGAATATGAGATTCCTGCCCTCCCTCTCTAGCAGAGGTGTGCACTGAAAAAAATTCATGTTTGGTTTGTTGTCAAAGAGAAAATCCATTCATTAATTTTGTTGCTGAATCATTTAATTGAAAAACCAGTTTTTCTCATTTCCAAGTTTTCTGCAAAGAAAAATACCAATTTTTTTCCATCAATGAAAACCTATTTCATGACCAAAAATAAAGACTGAATTATTCATTTTCGCAAGCAGGAAATTGATTTGTTCTGAATGATGTTTTGATATGTAAAAAAAACAGATTTTCATTTTAATGCTAATGTGTGTGAAACGCAAATAAAATTTTACACACCCCTGCTCTCTAGTATACAACACTCTGTTCACATACCTCTAATTGTTGCTGGCAAAAAGATTCTTATTATTCAGTTGCTGTGTACAAGATTATACCTGTGGTGATCCAGTGGGGAAGGGGCATGTTCTGATTGGAACCCCCTTTAATTTCCCCAAAGTACATTTTGATCTGCACTGGAGAAAAACTTCATCCAGGGAGATCAAAACTGAAATTTGCAATCACTGTCCTAGTTTGCCTGGATTGAACTGTTAATTAAACATTTAAGTGAACAGGATTTGGTTTCAATTAACTTTCACAGAGTTGAGACCAATGAAATCATCACATATTTACACCAATGCATATATATTTGAACAACAATTCCTGGGATAAAATGAAACTAAGCTTCCTGCCCCTTAAATGTTTGTAAAAAGCTCTGACCTGGCAAAATTCTTTCACTAATATATAACAGGCTTCCCGCTCAAGACACATGTTATTTACTGAAAGCTTTTCTGAACAAAACCATTTATGTTTTTGATTTAAGCTATTTGCTAGCTAATTCTCAAGTCAACCTTTACATTATTTTTGAGAGACAGGAAAGCCACACTCACAAACACTAAAAATTTCTATATGGCGCAATATCATAACTACCCTTACCTTGTCCCATTTCTTCACTCTTGGCTTCACATTGCATGCATAGATTCATGGTGCATTTGAATTTAGGGTTCTTGTTGTTTAAAAAGGGGCAACTCAAAATTTCCTTTGAGACAGTAGTGTATGGTACTCCTGGTCTCATCACATCTCTCATCAACCTTTTCTAACCTAAATTGTTTATGAGAAAGGGAAGGGTCAATGGCTACTAGAATTCATGCCTAAGCACATCTTTCAGGCTGGGGGCACAAGCAGGATGCCTCTAAGGCCATTTGCTGGGATTCAAGAGCAGGAGAAGTTTTGCCCTTGTCTCTGCTTGCGATGCCCAAGGGCAATTGGTGGTCCACTGTGGACTAGACGGGCTGTGGCCTGATCCAGCAGGGTTCCTCTTATATCTTTTATTCCAATGTTCCTTTTCTCACAACCTAGATTTGCCTTTTATTTTCTATAGCCAGACAACACACCAATTACTCTGGCTTCCTAAAGAGGCCCAAATAAATGTGTTTATGTTACTTTGCAGTGAGAAGGTAAAATGATCTAGTCTGAGCATCTGGATTTCATGTTGATTTGATGTTGTAGAAGATATTTGTTTAGGGATAGCTGGTAAAATCATGTTGGCAAAATAAATAAAGTGAAGCAGCTCTACAAAACAAACTCAGATAAAAATTATTCAAAATAATAGAAAAGAACCAGGCCAACTCCAGACATCAGCCGAATATTGTGCTAGCAAGCAATATTCTAGAGAAAAGCTCCTCCAGAATAATTGCCTATTGAACAGACAGTGCATGGCTGGTGCTCTATGTGCACATTATAGTGGCACACACATCCAGATATTTTGACAGTGCAAAAATATTTGGAAATGCATCACCAGTGTGCATGCACAACCATGTTTTTGGGCCCCTGCACATGCTTGGTTACAACAGTAAAGATGGCGGATGTCCACAAAGTAAGTAATAGCGTGTGGCGCTGCCCATCCCCCAGTGCGAGCCAGCTTACACTCTTCACCCCATCTTTTAACACAGTAAAGGGGCCTTTATAATTTTAGAATCTTGGTAGTGTGTTTTATAAATGTTTCTGGTAGCGTGTCAATATACTGGTTTTAGCCTCGCACCTCACAAGCGGACACCAACAATGCTTTCTATGTTTCTTCACTTTCCAGCCTCTATAAACTTCTGGCTGCTGTTTTATTTTAACTTCTCCCAGCTTCCTTGGTTGTTCTCTATAGAGATCTATGCTACTATAACCCCTTCTGAGTTAGAATAAGGAAAGCTGGCAGAGACTCCTCAAAGGAATAAATAAACAGTTTTTATTCTTTGTAACAGGAAACACAATAAAAGATCTGAAGATGAATACACATCAGACAGTACTAAGCCACACCCCTTAGTTCTTAGTCTTCACACATAAGTCTTAACTTCACAGTTCCTTTTCCTTTCTACCCCTTTCTGGCCTTATCTCCAGCTCAGAAGTTCGGGACCAATGCTTGGTTCTTTCCCTGAGGTTCAGAAAAAGTCTAACCTGTCTTCCTCCCCCAAAACCCAAAAGCAAGGACCAATCTTTTCTTCTAGCAGGCAGGTTTTATACTCCTTCACTAGTCTAAACTTGACGCCTGATTGGTGGAGTGTGCTCCTTCCCCTCCCACTATGCTAATTAGGGAGGCTTCGCCCCCTCCTTACCTGTTTAAGCTGTCAGTTTAGACTCTTCCTCAAAGCACATTGAATGCATTTTCATTACACTTTTAAAATTACTTCTCCCAGCACTAGAATATAGTGTGGGCACCACATAGCGCTATTTTGGGAATTGTTTTTTCCTGAAATAAATTATGGTGGGATTTAGCAGGACTATGGAGGGATTGTCTCAATACATGTAGCAACCCACCATCAGATATAGCTGCGGTATATATCTCCTGCTTAGATGGGGCTTCCGCAGCCAGCTATAGTTGTTGCTTTGGTTACTTGAACTCTGACATTGGCAGCTAGCCTCCTAATAGGGTGGGAACAAGGAGTTTTCCTTACATTGTGAGGGACTGCTTCCCTGCCAGTTCTAGTTTTACAGCCTGTGCTGAAACTTTTATCACAGTATTCGAGGTTAAATAAAAGTCAAATGTGATTGGAAACAGTTTACAAAGAAAACAGGTATATTGTGAAGAATGGTACCAAGACAAACATGCTCTTCTGCCCACTTGCCTGGCTGAAGGCATCTAGGAGGAAGCACCGCCATCCTCATGACTTGGCTGCAAGCTGGCAAATGGGTCTTTCTCCCTTTTGATTGCCACTGGGCTGCATTTACAAGTGTCTGCACTTTGCCTGGGGGGAAAAGGCAACATCAGCCTATATATACAGACACAGCAGCCCTTTCAATCACTATGGCCAATGCCAACAGATTGCAGCAAGGCCACAGACCATGATGGAACTCAAGGGAATGACTTCAGAGACTCATCTCTTGCACTGGCCTTTAGGAATCTTGGCTGGAGCCCAAGGGCAGTAGCACCCCCCTCCAGTCACTGGGGAGAAGTGGAGAATGATTGCCAAAGGGGCCTGGAAAATGCGTCTTTGCTGTGTAATGGAGACACATTCTGTATTTTTATTGGCATGTTGAAATATTAGTGACACTATAAGGAATGAAGGTGATGGGTCCTTTCTTCCACCAGGACAAACGGTCAGTGGATTGTGGGAGAGGTGTTTTAGATATGCAAGGCATCTTTGAATAAAGACACAACTAAAGCTCTGAATTCCCTGTGGAGTCACTTCCCGTCATCCCAACAGGATGATGGATACTCTGCTGTATCCTCCATCCAGGTGAGGGGAAGTGCAAAGTACAAAGCTGCTAATTAAACAGGAGCTTTTTACCTCACACTTTCCCTGCTGCTGCTGCTGCTGTACTGCTGCTGCCGACTGATCATCCTATGACCAGTCACATGACCGTTTGCACCATAGTAGCTGGGAAGCTTTCCCTGGTGTCTGGAGGCACCATTTGTGAAGAATTTCTGGGGATGACCAGAGCGTTGTTTGAAAAAAGGTGTTTTTGTAGTAAATTCTCAACTCCCTTTATAGTCCGAAAGTCAAACACACACACATGTACATACACACTCACCCACTCTCACACTTCATAACTTCTTTTTCAAGATTAAATTGTCAGCACTCTTTCATAAATTCACCCCAAGAACAATCATTCAGTTCCTTAAGCTCAGCTGTAGATCTTACAAACACTAATTCACCATACAGTACTCTCTAAATAGTTACCATCCCTTTGCTTTAATATGTTCAGGACTTAACTAACGTCTTACTATGCTTCCAGGACAAATTAATCTTTTATAGATTTTCCAATAACAATTATTTTAAAATATGGAATACCAGTTTCCAGTGTGCAGACACAGTGCCTGTTTCCCATTTCTTACTCAATGCCATTTTTATTGCTAGATTCCCCCCCCCTCCCAATTCTATACATGTTGCTCCATATTACAAGCATCTGTAATTAAGTTCAGAGTAACCTGGTTTTCTTATTAGACATGTCAAATTATCACTAGTAATCTGACTTTGGAATCATGTTGCCAATTGCTTCCATGCACAACTGCAAGAACATATCTGCATTCTAGTTTATACCCATTACATTCAATGAAGAGCTTGAGTGTGCCTCAATTATTAATGACAGAGACCTTCGGGTATGGGGAGGGATATAAATGTAAATAATAAATAAATAAATAAATATGTGCAGGACATAGCAAAGACCAAGATTATATGGCATAAAGTGAATATAATAATGAGCAGACTGCCAAGGAGCTAGATAAGTCTCTTTGAGCAGTAGCAGTGTGATGGTAGCAAGGCTGATGACAGCCAGGTTGGCTATATATTTGAAGAAGAAGAAGAAGAAGAAGAAGAAGAAGAAGAAGAAGAAGAAGAAGAAGAAGAAGAAGAAGAAGAAGAAGAGAGTTGACTTTTATACCTTGCTTCACTTAACGGGACTCAAAATGGCTAACAAACCTTCTGTTCTTTTCCCCACAACAGACACCATGTGAGGTAGGTGGGGCTGTGGGAATTCAGAAAGAGATTTGTGACTAGCCCTAGATCACCCAGCTGGCTTTGTGTAGGAGTGCAGAATCAAACTGGGAGGCTACTAGATAAGAGTCTGGCACCCTAACCACAAGACCAGACTGGCTCGCCCAAACGCAAATTATATTTCAAACCTAATTATTTGCCATTAGTATATTTTTTACCACAGTAATAAACTAAAGCCATGTGAGGAAGAGAACAACATTAATGTGCCCCATTCACCTTCCAGTACGGGAAGCTAGAGAAATTATCTCCTACCCAAAATGAAAGAAAAATGCAAGTGATTTGTATATGAGCAAGTACTCCAGGCTGGGGACAAACCTTATGGTTTCACATAGTCCTTCTCTTTACTCTGTCACTGAAGTTCCACCAGCAGCTCTCAGTTATGGCCTGTTCCTTCCTCAACTGTCACCAGAACAGCCGTTTCATCTGAGGAGAATGGAGGGAAAGACTATCCTGAGAAGATCCTTCATCAGCTCCAGCACTGGATTGATGTTAAGAAGAGTGGATGTGTTTTATGGGCAATATTTGTTTTGTAAAACTCCCTGGGATCTCAGGGTGAAGCATGGTACAAAAATGCAAATAGTAATGATGATGATGATGATGATGTATGAAAAGAGCACATCTGCCATATTTGACAAAGAGATTTACCAAGAGTTATGTGAAGGACAGCTTATATGTGTTAGAAGCTTGCACAGAACTTCCGTGAGGGCAGCAGAGGAGGTGCTCAATGTGGTTTCACCATATCAAAGAGCCTCCAGCTGGGGCTTCTCTCTTCTGCTGCTGCCCTTAGCAACTGCAATTCCATCTGGCCTCAGTAATTAAAAGAGGTGTCCATCATACAGAGTCCCTTAGAAAAAAAAAAGTATTCTTCTCTAAGCCAAACCCTTTAATTAAATCAGTAGCCCATGACCAGTGTGTCACACATTTTCATTTTAAGTAAAATCTGAGGTAGACTCTAAGGCAGGTGTGCCATTAATTTCCCTCTTTATATTTACAAAACCTTTAACTACTAGGCATTATATATACTATTGTATATATGTAATATGCAGCTGTACCATGTCCAGCAGGAGAATCAGTTAAAATATATTGAGATTTCTAAACTGCTTTCAAGGTGAATGCCAATATTTTCCCAGCCTCATAAATGGCTCCAGGACAAGCTTTCCAGATGGATACTATTTACTTACTTTTTGGTATTTCATCCGCATGGATTACCTTGACTAGTGGAGAAAGTTGTAATGAAATGTCACATAAAGTGCTGGAAGGGCTCATGGGGGATTTAAGAGCTGAAGAACATGTTGTGACCAAATCAAGTACTTAATTTTATAATAAATTTATCAGGGCATGATGTTAGACAAAAACCCTCTTTGTAGAATTTTGAAGCAGATTTATTTATGTGCTTCAGTCTGGGGGAATTAGTTTGGATGCTCAAATCAAGGATTTATTTCCTCAAGAATTAGAGTGAACCAAATTGAAAAAAATATATCCTTAGGGCCTTATTCCCAATCAGTTTTTTTATTATACATTTCTTCTAATATATTTTTGTCTAGACTGTCTAAATGTCCACCTGCTTTAATAGAATAAGGATAGAAGAAGATGGTATGACGGATTTTTTAAAAATTTTATAGGTAATCCTTTGAATTTAACTTGGTAGCTTTTCCCTTTCACAGTATTAAAAGAGAAATAATGATAACTATAATTATCTATAAAATAGCAAAACTTCCCACATACACAAATGCTACTAGCACAGCAGTCATATCTCTGGAACTTGGATTTCTTGCATTTCATTTGAAGAATAAGTAACAGGAACACAGTGAAGTAGGAATGTTTTAGGGATGGCCCTTCCTTTAATCTTTTTAAATCTAATGCAACATTCTCAAGGCTTCTGGTGGAGATTGAAAATTAGGAAGATAGAGAAATTGTGGGTAAAAGATATGAATTTACTACTTGTATGCTATTAAAATATGTATAAAATGATGTATAGATGGTATTTAACACCTCATAAATTATGGAAAGCATATCAAAATATGTCAATGAAATGTTGGAAATATAAAAAAGTTGAGGGAACATTTTACCATATGTGGTGGACTTGTGAAAAAAGCAAAAAAAAAATAGTGGGCACTAATATTTAACTTGATGAGACAAATTTTAAAGAGAAATATTATGTATAAACCAGAATTGTTTTTGTTGGGAATTGTAGATAACAGTTTGGATAGCATAAACTCTTTGATTTTATATATGGTGACAGCAGCCAGACTATTATACACACAGAAATGGAAGGAAGAGATACCTACAGGAGGGGAATGGTTAATTAAATTGATGGGCCAAAATGGACAAATGGACAAATTTACTAAAAGATAAAACAATGGATAGGTTTATGAAAGACTAGAGCTCTTTCATCAACTATGTTCGAGAATTAGAAGTAATGACCAATGGTTTTGGCTAAAGACCAAAAAGGAACAAGAGATATCTAAGGGGAGCAAAGAAACAAGTGACAGGAAGAAGAGGAGCCTGAAAAACAGAAGAAGTCACATAAAAAAACACACTAAAGTAATGTAATAATCCAAGATGAAATGTAAGAAGCTTTTAGGCTGTTTTGAAATGTTATTTAGAAATAAAATATCTAAAGAAAATAGGAAGATAGGTCATTTCCACACCTGCCCTATTGTGGTACAGGTAGGTCCCCCTAGAGTAGAATATGCAATCTATCCCAAGCTAGTATTTTGCTCCTGGCAAGGAACATGGTTTCCCACATTGGGATGACCTGTTACATGCCAGCCCTGCTTCCCCTACAAAGCTTGGGTCAGCTTTGGAGCTTGCATGGGGTGGCCTTCAGAGCACCCAGAGGGCCACTTTGGCAGTGCGCCTTGTTGTGCCACTGAAATGATTCCCACATAGTATACTGAACCATGGAGGTGTGCTATATGGCACACTCCCTAGTATCCCGGTAGACTAGACCACAATGTCATTTTGAACAGATGGTGGATATTAGAAGGGGGAGGGACATCTCTGGTCCATTCTAAAATACAGACAAAAGAGGCCTAGAAGTGCAGAGACAGTTAGGATGGAGCTATGTGAGAGAAGCGTATTGGCCTGTGTCACTAAACTTGCCAACTGTCCTCAAACACATACAGAAGAGCCATGTTCCATCACTAGCACTGATGTAAAATTCAGCTGCCAATGTCATTAGGTTCTATGTATATTTTTTAGTTACGATACTCACATTTAAGAATTCCATAACCAGAGACCCATCAGTCTAGATGGCTTTATCAAACAAATGAACATCATTATCAGAATTTGCACTCAGTTAATAGAACAGATCAGAAACAACAGCACCAGCTCACTTATTCCTTTGTGTTGATCAGGTCACAAAAATACAGGCAATAGGTATATTTCATCCTGTTCTCATATTAATCAATAGGTATTTGCTGGTGATAACTTTGTTTCCCAAACTGAATGTTATGCCAATTATTTGTAAATTTAGTAGCTTTCCTATGTATTAGACTTTATCACCCAGCCAAGTAAAAGAGCAACCTTTTGAGAGGCGACAGGAGGCAATTCTATGGCTGAAATTATGACAAGAATTACATATAGGGACACAGAATTACAGCACACTTCTAGTCATGCAAATGGTGCGACTTCAAATGTGCTAGGCTTCAAATTCACTTTGAATGTTCATTGATATCTGCCACCACCAGTCACACCTCCAAATTCAATCCAAATCAGATCCAAATCTGCTCTGGAAGCAACTGGGCAGTCACTTTGAATGTCACAAAGCTTTGAATGAAGGCACAAAAGCTTTTACTTTGCATGCAAAGGTCAGTCTTTTAATTTGTACAATTCTCAATTTGTATGATTGCAAAGGTGATGAACATTTTTCATCCATCCCTAGTCTCTTTGGGGTCCCCAAAGAACACCAAGGAGTCGCATTGGACCTCGCTGTTTGCCATCACCCAAATGTCTTTGGGGGTGGGGGCTAATTCCTCATAGCCCTGGCTCAGAGCCCACCTGTGAAAATGCTGCCTTTGGACAGAGAAAAGAGCCAGTTCCTTTTGAGTAATATTGAAGACATTAGTGAAAATGGTATAGGTTTATTTTTTCTATAAAACTTTGCTCTGAATATCATTGAAGAAGGGCAGCTGTTCTTTCTCCTTCCACTAGAAAAGTCACTATAAAATTTTGTTTATGCATTCTGTTCAACATGTTATTTCATAAATATGACTTTTACTGAGATTTTTAAAATAAAACATATAACAGAATTACTTTTACATATTTCATTTCCTTGCACAATATATGTATAAATATATTAATATAATATACTGTATTCTATTCAACATATTAAAATGTCCAATACTCATAACAAAATAATCTGTGAAACCCCAACTTTCCAATTATACTATCATTAATTTCACTCTTCTGGCACCTTTTGTGAAGGTATGAATCCTCATCTGAAGAGAGGATATTTACCCAAGTGTACTTTTGCATTAGCTGTCTAGATAGTATATACTTCGAATGAAGAATGAAACTTAAAGTCAGGATTTATCTTTCATCTTCTGCTATGCATTCAACAGTGCTGGCAAAAGTTGTATCCCAGGCAGCACCCACACACAGTTTAAAAGTGGCTTGAAAGTGTATTAGGGACTTTCCACGCTTGTCTAGGGTACAATTCCAGGCACATTACTGGAATGCATCAACCACACTGTGATCAACCTCACTGTGCCCAAGGTGTTCAGAATCATTCCCCAGCTGCCCCTGCACCTCTTCCAGGTTGTGATGTGAAGGGACCTCAGGTTTGAACCATCCCAGCATGAAAGTTCGAACTTCAAATTTCACCCCCCCACACACTCGTGCACTGGACATGACATCCCCTTGCTCAATTGCAGTGAGGGATAGGTGGGACATTCCACCAGGAAAAGAAGAGGAGGGCCTTCTGTCCACACTGCTGGAGTGACTAGACAGAATGGCACTGCCAGCATGCTACCAACTCTCAGCTGCTTTGGAGATGCCTTTTTTACTTTGTTTTCCACAGTTACCTTTCATATCTAAATGTGGAAAGGGAGTTTGCCAATCAGTGCCGGCAATGTGGCCATGCCTGCACAAGACACCAGGAATCAGTCCTGACTGGCTACACAGCCATGCATGTGCAAAAAACATGCTTCCCACCCACTGCACGCAGTGAACCAGTAGGCAGAGGCAGAGAAAGTATCTATAAAAAAGAAAATTTCTTTATTCGAATAAATCTCTCTCTCAAAAAGGAGCAGTGCAGCCCTCATTTTATCTCTAGTCCTGGCCAAGAGGTTCCTTCTCCTGTTCCCCCATTTGCTGAGATACTCCTGGGGCACATTCTTCCCATTACATTTGTTACATATGCTCCTTAATATACTCCCCCTCCTTATTACATGCATTCTCCTGCCCTGGGGTGGGAAATTTAATATTCATCAGTTCATTACATGGAAATAAGAGAAACATACTTATGACCTTGCACCCAGGTAAGCAATAGTTCAGTAAGCAGAATAGTTCTCTCCCTTCTTCTATAGATAAACTCGTGAGCCTAGCCTTTCTCAGGGACAAGATAATGACTTTACCAGCCTTGAGTTGTAGGGAAGACAAGGTAAGGTTATGCAGGCTCTTCTACAAGGATAGAAAAAACATCAAATTTGTACATATACATAAAATAAGCCATCAAGTATGCCTTTTTGCAATGATACACCACAGCTTCTTCCTCCCAGGACTGATGTGATGTGCATCTGACCAGAAATTCCCATCAGCAGTTGAGCTGCATTCTGCACTAATTCCAGCTTTCAGAGCATTTTCAAGGGCAGCCCCAAGTAGTGCACTTTTCAGTAATCCAATCTGACATAGGCTGTGTCCCCATGCTGGCCATCTGGCACACTTTGGGTGCTGTTTGGGCATGCATGGTCCAGGCACGGGACCGGGAATGCATTTTGGTCATCCCCATGAGATTCCCAGCTACGCGGGACAAGTTAAAATAAAGCTTCATTCATAAAAACAACTTAAAAAAAATTTAAAACATCGAAAGCCACTATGAGGTTTGGTGGCAGTAGGCGCTTGAGCAGTTGTGCATACCTCTGCTCCTCTGGGGACCATAAGAATGGCCGCAAACTGAAAATCAAGCCTGTATTTATGATCACCTTGCAGATCAGGGAAATGGGGGTTGCAAATGGAACAGAAATCAAGCCAGTATGCAGCCTGCCTTGGCATTCTTGAAACAGGCTTGGAATTACCCCTGTGGAAATGGTAGAAAATTTAAAAAGCAAGCCGTTCTCCAGCCAGCCTTTGCAATTGGCATTTTAAAAAGTCAGCTGCGCGATCTTTAATGGACAGGGCAGGGACAGCAAGCACACCCCACCTCCCAATAATGTGAGTGCAAATCTCCTCCCCGTTAGCCCGCTAGTGTCCCCATGTGCATTCCTGGCTCACTGAGCAATGTGTATCAGGCCGCAAAGCATGCTGAGACTTCTTTTTTCAGGTATGAAATTTGGCACCCTTCTGGCATGGTTTGGGAGGGGTTGGCAAGCTTTTCACGACCAAATCCAAAACCCATGGGGACTGACAGCACCGATCCCGCACTCGGAACCATACCAAACTTGCATGGGGACAGGGTCATAGACAGTAATCTGGAAATAATTTCTAAATGAACCACAGCACCCTTACCAATGTACTTGCTAAGAACACCCAGAAAGTTGTGGGTTGAAGCTTCTAGTTTGCTGACTTTTGAAGTATGTAGTGGAATTCTGGACCATAATTGTGCCTACTGAATCACAGAAGGGATCATAGAATCATTACAGCAATTCTTGCCCCATATAGAAATCAAAATCAAGGCATCTCCCCTTGGACACATCAAGTGAAGGAGATGCTAAACCCCACCAAAAGCAGCAGCCAAGAGGAATATATTGTATATTATGAAAAGGCCCTTGTGGTTTTCAAACTGTATTACTGTTCTGCAGATTGCTGGCAAAATGTCAAAAAAGTGGGGTGGGGGGAAATACAGAAAATTTAGTTTTCCTTCCTTGATTGACTGAAGAAAAGTTTTTATAAGGAAAAAAAGTATTCAAGCAAGGCAAAGGCTGCTACATTTGCACACAAACGAAAGACTGCACTCTTTAGCAATACACATATGAAACAGCTGGGAGTCGGGTGCAAAAATTCATAAATAAAATAAATGATGGAAATGATGGAAATTTAAAAAAAATGTATGTAGAAGGAGCATATGGGAGAAAATACCATTCAGCTGCATACACAGGACTCCAGCCTTCATGCACACTTTTGCAAAATGGCTCTTAACAAAATACTTTGTTTGCCAAGTTTTTAACATATGAAAAAATAAACCCCTTAGTGCACTTTTTGGCACTAAAAAAGGACATTCTGCTACTCAAGTTATGCCCATGCTAATCAAGGTTAAATGAACGTTAAGGTCTGGAAAATTGTTAGCCATGCAGCTCGTTTAAGCACTAAAGCACTTGGTAAAATTTTCTTGGCCACAATTTAAACAAAAAGTTGTGTTAACGCTTGTAATTGCTAATTGCCACGCACTGTTTGCATAAACAGCAGACGTTGGGAGCAGAGGACTTGCCAGTGCACAAAAGATGGTGGTAGAGCCAGACAACAATTTGCTGTTTTCCTTTGATGGGTTTGAAATGGGATAAAGTAGGTTTGTTCTGGCATAAAGTAACATTCAGATGAGATGAAAGTTGCACTTCTGTTGCATCAAAGGCAAACAGCAAATTGCTACTCTGGTGGCCTTGGGAGGGATTGGAAGCGAGCAGCATCTTTCCTCTCCATTTGTTTTCTATAAACTTGTTCAAATGCAACTCCCTCCAAATCATCGGTGTTCGACAGACACAATTGTATAACATTGCAAATTTGAAATTCATGAGGTTTTCTGGGAACCTAACCAGGCTGAATTATGAGGGAATACCGGACAAGTCATTAACAAAGGTAAAGGATAGGCAGAAGCTTAAGCCTTAGGCCCTGGTTTCTGTCCTGTCCTCTCTTGTTTTCCTTTATTATTACTGCACTTTCTATTCCTTAATTTTATATCAGTATCAGTAGATGGCAGCACAGAACTGAAAGGCAATCATATACAGTATCAAAGTTACTTCTTTCCTTATAAGAAAGAATACTCAGTGCATTTTGCTGTTGTCAAGTCAGTCTATTCTAGTGGTCATTTTATCTGGGCCACGGCTATGCTTGCTACACAACTATTAAAAGTGGAGAATGCCAGTATTTCATTCACGTTATCTTGACTGAAAGGCCCTGGTCATGTCAGAGTGCAGCTTTAGGGTTGGAGTTGGCACAGCAATTCCTGGGTATAGCCAGTTAAGAGACCATAGGCCTTTTCGCACTACATCCGGAACGGATGTAGTGCACGAGGCCTAAGTAACTTTGGGACGCTTTCAGCATTTACACACAGGCAGGCAGGAATGCGTTTACACATGTTCCTGCGTGCCTGTGTGCAAATGCTGAAAGTGTCCCGAAGTTACTTAGCTGGGAAAGGCCGGCTGGGGGAGGGGATATGGCCTGCAAGGCTGCCTCCCATTGGGTACGAGCACCCAAGGGGTGGGCAGCTCTGTCAGGGTGCTTGCCCAGCTTGCCCAGCTTCGTGCCGGCTGTACAGGTGCAGGGGGTGGGGGGTGATCTGCGCGGCATAGGCACCTAGATCCAGGCACCTACACCCCGCAGATGGGCGTGATTGGGGTCAGGGCGAAGCCTTCTTAGACGGCACCCATGTGGGTTCCGTCTAAGAAGGGGTCCCTCAGGCCCTCGCCCCCAGCCAGCCCGAGATTGGCCTCCTCCCACCCTGGAACGGGGTGAGAGGAAGCCAATCCTTGTGGCTCCCCAACTCTGGCAGCTGCAATGCAACTGCCGGGGCCGGGGAAGAGCCACATCCGTGTGAGTGAGGCCGCCGGCAACCTTGCCCAGCTGGCGATCGTGCGGGCCCACCAGACGTAGTAGATGGCAGACAGGACCCACCGAATCATGGGTCCTCTCTGCCATCTACCAGCGCCAGTGACGCTGGTAGATAAGACAGGGGACTCACAAATTGGTGGGTTCCCTGTCCCGTCTACCGGCATTAGCACGCCTGCGCTATCACCAGCCCGGCAAGGCTGGTGATCAGCGCACCTCGAGCCAGCTGTGAGGCTGATTTTTGGGCAGTGTTGGCAGGGGGGCGTGCCGACGGCTGTCAGCGAACGCTTCCCTCCCCAAATGGCCTGGGCTGCTGTGAACACGCACGGACGGGCGCAGAGCACTTTAAAGTGCTCTACATCTGGAACGCATGGAAGACAGCCTGGAACGGGCTGGGCTGCAAACCCGGCCATGGCAATGCGAATGCCACGTTCCGGGCTGTCTTCCACGCGTTCCAAAAGTCCGTCTGCGAAAAGGCCTCTGAGGAGGCTTGTCTTTATTTACAGGTAGAACTTATATACAGAAATCATAATACAGAAGCATGATGTAAAGGGTACAGGTAAGAAGCACGAAGCAAAAAGCAAAGATTATACAAGGCATATATACATTGACTCAGATTCTCAGTAACACAGGTGTAGCAGATTATCCTACCTGTTGGTTGTTAAGTTAGTTGCCACGATGCTTAATACAATGTGATTTTTGTGTTAAATGACTGACAGGTCACACATGTCTGAGACAAGACAGCCTATTCATTAATTTGAATTGAGGTTGTACCAGCAGTGTTCGGTTCACACCTGGATTGTTATACATCCTCCTCAGGCTGTCCCTGCCTGCGGCTGTGTCACTCACAGCTTTCTCCACAATCAATCTAAACCTCCTCCAAAGAACTCTTGGCTCTCCACCCCTTTTGGCACATCAAATCTTTCTCCTTTCTGATTGGATGCCGTTCTGTCACTCAAGGGAGGCAACAGTGTGTGTTTATGGCTCTTTTTTAAGTCTGCTCCCCCACCTCCATACCTTCACTACATACACATAAACTGAGGAGAGAAGGGGAGGTGCCTCATGAACTTCGCATGTGTTGATTGGCCAAAGGAAAGACTGGACCCCACCCACCACAGCACAGTTCAGCCTCATTTAGCCCGTCCCCCAGCTCACACTTGAGGAAGCGAAGACGGCCAGGAACGCCAGGATGGTCTCAGACCTTGACGGTCCTCTAAAAACAGGGCTCTAGGTTAAGACAGTCTATCTGGAGTAGGCTGGCTTGGAAAACAAGGAATGCCTTTTCAAACTTTTAAGAACCTCTTTACCTATGTGCACTTACCAGCCAGTATAGTATAACAATACCATATTGAGCTAATAAAGATCCAGCATGGCGATGGCCATTCACATGTCAAGTGGTGGAACAGCCCTATACTGGGCCAGCAGCACTTAAAGTATGATTGGCTGGGTCAGGCAAATTGTCATGGTAATGTTCAAGGCCATACCCGGCACATCCTTGGATGCTGCTATGGTGATCTGGAAGCTGTGCATGACTGAGCAGCCTCAGTCACCTTGTCATGCCCATTCACTGTGCCACATAGGAAGAGGGTGTGCACGCAGCATCCAGGAGTGAGCTAGTTGCTTCTGGTAAACGTGACTCCAGGGGAGCTTGTGGCAACTTTTGCTTAGTTGCTGCAGCTCCTCAGTGCTGATGGGCCTCACCAGCAAGTGGACCAGAGTTCACTAGAAGGTAAGTACAAACAGGTCCTTTGTTATGATTATGTCATACGCAGCTCTTAATGGTTAAGACATAATAGAACATTCATTTATGCTCTTTTGCTTCAATCTGTATGAAACCCTTTCACTTTTATGAGTCCCCCAGTTAGAAGAGAGACAATCACAATTTTTGTTTGTGAGTTTCCCACAATCCTTGAGAACAAAATCTTATTTCAACATTTTAAGTCCTCAGCTCTCAATTAATTTCAACATTTTACCTTCCTAAAGGCAGTGGATGTTTCGAATCACCACATGATGCAGAAGGTAAAATGGCTTGCACAATAATGTGGAACTAAAAAGGGGGTAAGGATTGAGTTTTAAATGCTTCAGATACTTTATGGGAAAGAAAACGGTTGCTTGATGAAGTGTCTAGTAAAGGCCACACAAGCAGAAAACCTCAATGGTATCAATTATAGGTCCACTCAAATGAACAAAACAGACAGAAGGTCATAAAATCACCTTTCAGTTTCTCAAAACACAATACGATTTTTGGAAGCAGACAGCACAGAGCTTTCCAGTGTTTCCTCTGGTGGTTATACATGTCGTGCAGCCTGGAGGGCTTCATTCAGAGACTATGCAAAGGACATTTCATTAGGAAGAGAACCAAAGTGTATTTCGTGGTTGGAAAGTTAAATGACCAATGACTATACATGGGACAGACTGCATTATTGTCTCATTTACATCCCACCGTTCCCACCGTTCCCCCACAAATGTCTTGATGTGTCCTTGCAGTTACCTTCAGCACAGTCCGTTGAGATTGTCTGGACAAAGAAAATTTAGTCTGAGTCATCTACTGAGTTAGAAGGCTAAATGGACATTTGAACATGGCTGTCCCTAAACTGTATTCACCATTCCAACCATCACATCAGACAGAGCAGTTCCACAAGGGAGGGAGAGAGGAGCAGCTTCCAGAAGCAGTAAAAACAGTGCCAGACTGTCAGACATGGGCCACCAGATCAGCCCAAACACCTGCTGCAGCAGTGCTGAACCAGTCTCCTGTTGCATCTGCTCTCTGGAACTTATCACAAAAAGTTGGGATTCTCCTTTCAGGTTGGGATAGGTGTGCAACACAATTTCATGCTCCACACCTGATCAGCAATTAGTACAGCTCTGGTGAGAGCAGGGACGCTTCTAGGCTGTCACAGCCTAGTGGGCATGCATATGCTCTTTACCAGAACTGTACCACTTGCTTACCAGAGGCCTAAGTTTTTTCCCATTGATGTTTTCCAGTGTGCTCCCTGATAGAGCATCTGCACTGGAAGGGGGCCACTTCTAACTCATAAATGCCCTCTTCCGTGTAGGAGCACACCTCTATGGTTCTGGGTAGGCCACGGGCAACACAAGTGCACTGGCATGTCAGATGATCCAAAATGCAAGTATGCCTGCACAATGCATCACTGTCCTGGTGGCACCAGCACCACACAGAAGATGGCAGTGCCAAGACACACATCCACACTAAGGTAAGTGTCCAGGCACATAGGGAGGTGGGTTGGAATGCAATCATGAGTGTAAATGCTAGTACACGCGGTGGCAAGTTCACCATTCCCATCCTCTGGACTGGATAGGAAAAGCAAATTTGTCTCAGGTAAAAATTCAGATGGCCTATTCCTGTAGCTGTTTCCAGAGCTTGGCAACATAGTAGCTTTTGGACCATCCAGCTGTCAACAGTCTCCCATTGGAGTGCTCTCCAACATGATGTTTGCACTAGGGAACACTCCAAGGCCACTCTACTAAAATGGATGGTATGTTCTCTGGCTGAAGCTAGTAATCCAGTCTGCAGGGATGGTGCAGACCCCCCCCCCCCAAGAAGAAGCATCTCTCTGTCACTTCTTCCTCAAACCCTTCTCCTGTTTGGCAGAAGCACTGAGAATCTCTCTCTGTGTGTGTGTGTGTGTGTGTGTGTGTGTGTGTGTGAGAGAGAGAGAGAGAGAGAGAGAGAGAGAGTGAGTGAGTGAGTGAGTGAGTGAGTGAGTGAGTGAGTGAGTGAGTGAGTGAGTGAGTGAGTGAGTGAGTGAGTGAGTGAGAGGAGGAGAGGAGCTAGACTCTGATTTTCAGCAAGAAATTGTTTTGCGGTTGAAAGAACAGATGTTTGCTCCCGGCAAACGGTCAGCCTTGGCAGAGGAGAAGAAGGAAGGGAGAATCCCTCATTCTCTCTAACTCTTGTTTTGAACCTGTGCAGTAATTAAAGGTATTCAATCCTCCCTTCTCCTCCCACCCCACTTTATCTCTCCCCTCCCATCCTCTTGCCGTTTTTAGTGAATCTGATTTTAAAGAAACAGCCATTGGAAAGACAATGCCTTTTCACACTGAGCCAATGATGTGCAAAGCTGGTGCCTACTTTGTCCCCCCTCCTCCTTCGCTCCCTTCCCCGTAGCTTTCTCTGTTCTAATATTGATCAGGGGCAAGTCAAGGTATGATGCAAAAGATAGGGGAGAGAGGGTTGTCCTCCCCATAAATTCACATAAAAAGTCATAAATGGGAACATGAAAAAATGGAGATCTATGTTGATTCAATTAATCCAGATTTAAAATGCACTGAATTCTGCAGTGGGGATGCAGAGTGAGCTAGGCCTACTCTTTATGATAAATAGGCCAAGCCTGAATTGAAACACCCATGGAGGAGAAATGGAGAATGGACTGAACCTCTGATCTACCAGATGTGATGGGGCATTGCCTACTTTGTCTATATGAGCCCACCATGCCAGACATAATATACTTCAGTTTTAATTACACTTTTGTTTCCTTTTTTTATTGCCTGTAACCAAAGGCCTTCCATGAACCAATATGGCAACACCTAATGAGTTTCTGCCTGTTGTCTGAGCCCTCTTTTCTCAATATTTACGGCACATATTGAGTTCTTCCATGTTTTACTTTTTTGCAAAATGTGTGAACAAGGAATAAAATCACACCAATTACTTCCTTAACTCATAAAAGACATACGATTTTTACTCCTGGACTATTTGGATTTACCAGGGCCGACAGAAAGGCATTATGAGAAAGCACATTGATGGCATTCACTTTTAGAAGGAGATAAAAAACAAACTGTTGGAATAAGAACTAAGGTAGAATTTATTGTTTTGTTTTGTTTGTTTGTTTTAGAGATTATTTTATCTTTACATAAGCAAGTCTGTGAAAACCAGAAAAACAGAAAGCTAACTTTTAAACTCCTCAGACACATACATGCAGCATCCTAGCAATTTAGCTGAGAACAAGATTATTAGACAAGAAAATGAACTGGTTCTGTGTTGGTGTGCTGCAGGAGTCTATGTGTTTTGCACTGCATAAAATGTGAATCATTTTTTTCCACAGGCAGTTTCCTTTTTTGGCTTGAAAAATAGGAATATTGCTGGCTTTTGTTACCCAAGTAAATGTACTTTGAACATGATCACAACTTATGTACTTACATGTCTATAAAATGCTTTATAGCAGGCACATTCAATCCTAAGCTGCTCTGTTAACCTTTAGTTCTCTCACTTTTTTGTAGGAACATAAGAATTGCACTGCTGGATTAGATCAGTGGTCTATCTAGCGGACTTTTCACACTACACTCTCTAGTGCATAATTAGTGCACCTCTGGCGAAGAGCATACGCATGTTGAGTCTACAAGTGTGCCCTCCCTCCCCTGAAGTGGAGTAATCATTTGTTAGGTGTGGAGCACAAAATCGTGCTCCACACATTAACCAACATTAATTAACTAATTACTCACCTGAACCATCCAGTGGTGTGACCATTCATTCTTGCTGGCACTCCAGGGTCATTTGAGGTGCCACACAAGCGTGCCGGCATCACAGACAACCATAGACACAACTGGGCATGTGCAGATCATCCATGTTGTCAAGGCAAGTACAGTGACACATGCGCAGTCATGGAGGGTGCCACAGCAAAGATTGCAGTTCCCAGCAGAGGACTTGTCCCCAGATTGAATACAGATCCCAGGGAGAGGGAATGGGTAAACTTGACTAGTGCTCAAGTGTGAGTGCTAGTCAACGTTGGGTCATCACACTCCTTTTCCATCCAGTGGACAGGAAATGTAGTGTGAACATGCCTCCACTCAGCAGCCTGTTCAAACAGTGGCCAGCAAGGTCCTTTTAAAAGTCTATGTGCACGACATGTGTGCAATCATCTGTTTACTCACAGCTTCTAAGCAGCTGATCTTTTGAGGCCTACTACCTCCTATACCAGTCTTCAGAACTAATTCTGCCTTAAGATATGAAGAAGATGCCCTCCTGGTTGTTCCCCCACCTTCAATAGTGAGGTTGGTGGGCACCCCGGAGAGAGCATCTTCACTGGTGGCCCCTAGACTGTGGAATGGTCTCCCCTCCGGACTGCGCCATGCCCCTTCCCTGTTGTCATTTAGGAGGGCTGTAAAGGCATATCTTTTTGCCTTAGGCTTTGGCCAAGATTGACTCATTCCCCCCTCAATCACAGTTTTATTAACAGACCATTGAATGCACGGTTTAAATCAGAGTTTTTAATTATGTACCTTAGTTTAATCTGTGCCTTGTTTTTAATACCTGTTTTTAATATGTTTTTTTACCTGTGTCATGTTTTTAAATGCTGTTTGATCCATTTTTACCTGGCCAGAGACCTTTGGGTATGGGATGGGATAGAAATGGAAATAAATAAATAAATAAATAAATAAATAAATAAATAAATAAATAAATAAATAAATAAATAAATAAATAAATAAATAATAGCCCTGACTCCCACAAATGTGTCCATTCTAGCAATGTGCTAAGTGAAGAAATACTTCCTTTTTCTTTTTCTTTTTTGCTTGCTTG
Organism: Aspidoscelis tigris stejnegeri; assembly: GCA_023333525.1. Lineage (NCBI taxonomy): Eukaryota > Metazoa > Chordata > Lepidosauria > Squamata > Teiidae > Aspidoscelis > Aspidoscelis tigris. Next base: position 29,249,506 of record JALMGA010000002.1, read on the forward strand.
CTTGTCAGATTCAGTATCACTGGACAGCTCAGGTTCTTGTAGTTTACAAAAGTGAGGAATTATTCATGACATGATGTTTGACTGTTTGAAAGAAACAGATGAAACAGCAGAAAGGGTCTTGTCTCAAGCCAGAAGATTTGTGAGGTCTCTTGCAAAATGTGGCAGGTGAGCAAGAAGAAGATGAAAGCTAGCAAAACAGAAATGTCTGCCTTAAATATCTTAAACAGAACACTCCTAATGAACCCAACAGATGTTCACTTTTTTTTTAAAGTCCTTCAAAGGTGAAGTTGGGTAATTCAGATGCAGGTCCTCTTACACAGTTTATTCTACTGAAGAAAGTATCCATTAAGGCTTTGGGTCTTTTTGCACTTTGCAAAAAAGGGAACCCCATTCACACTGCGTGGACACTTCCATTCCAGAAGCATCTCTGCATGTGCCATAGCATACTTCATGGGGCTTGGATAGCTGTGAAGCACATTTCTGTGCTCCACAGCTATACTAGATGCCAGCTGGTAAAGCTTGGCTTGCTCTGTTTCACCTCTTCCAGGTGTGCTGTGCGTGGTGCAGGAACAGTTGTGCACCATGTTGCCCAGTCCCTGCAGCAATCGCACCATGGCAATTAATGTCCTTTTCTGCTGCACCATAATTGCCTCAAGGAAAGAAGCAGTCTGCACTTAGAGCTTGGGGAAGCAACGGCTAGGTTTGGGGTGCTTCTGGCATCCCAAAGTGCAAATGTGAGATCCACCCCCATTTTCACTTCTTGGGCTGTTTTCCCAGGGAAGTGATGATGCAAATAGGTTCTGTATTTATAATTAACCAATATCATTCTTCTGTGATGTTAATGCCAAGGCCAGAAGAACTTAAACCAGCCTAAGCCTCTCTAGATTTCAGTTTTTCTGCTCCTTTAGATACAAATCACTGTTTCACTCATGGAAACACAGTATAAACCCTATACAGGGCTGGCCATGCAAATGGGTCCATTCAGATCTCCTACTGCTTCACCTGTAGGTGCTGCAGGGCAAGAAGTAGCAGGAAGGCTTTGAAGGACTAAACTGAGTAGACTGCTTACCTCCAAGATAGCCTGCTGCCCTCAGATTTGTTGGAGAAGGTTACTGTGTTACCAGTTTCTTTTCATGTAAAAATAAGTGCCATTCCAGGCAGCTTCAAAACATTACTTTGTTCTATTTCTAGAACTCTGAACTTAATGGTGCCCTCCCACCCCCAGTTATAACACTTCCTCCAAAAGGAGGATCACCTGGCATCCAGTTTGACTCCATTAAAGCATCAGGTAGAAATGGAGCTGTTATTCCAGGCATTTTATTTCCTTTATTTCTTATTAATATTTCTGTCCTTTCTTATACCATCAGGTCTCTGGGTGAGCTACAATATTTCAAATGTGTAAAAACAGAATCAAAACAGATAAACATACCCCAATGCATAGAGGAGAAGAACAGGTGCCTGGGTTAAGAGGTGTATCTTTACCAATCTCCTGAATGTATAAAAGAAGGCCTCATTTTTATTTATTTAGAAAACTTATATCCCACTCATCACCGAATGGTCCCAGGGTGGGTTGCAATGAGCAAAATGACCAGTAATTTTATTTCCACATTATCTATCCCAAAAGTATATTTTCTGAGTTATTTAACACTGAGTGTGCATCCCCATGCTGAAAATAGTCCGAGGTTGCCTCGGGAGCATCTCCATGCAAAGCCCTAATACGGGCTACACGTGAGACAATGCGTGTAAAAAAAAAACACCCTTAGCAGATGTTCTCATTCCAAAATAGGGGGCTAGCACGTATTGTCCTGAGGTCATGGGGATGCTCCCTCCTGGGTTATTTGGGGTGGAGCTTGGCAGCCGCAGTATTAACAAGCAGAGTTTCGCCTCTGCTCCTTGTTCCTGCTGCGCGTGCTGTGATCAGCAGCCGCTTGGGGATTTCTTTAAATAAGGTGCCTTTCTGGCTACATTTATTACACCCCCCTTCCCTGATAGCACGCTATATGTGAGTAATTTTGAGCCAGTTGTGAGTGGGGGTGCCCACTGTCACTCCTTTTGTCATGTGGATGTATGCACCTCCGCTAACCTGTGGCAGCCAAGGAAAGAAATAAAGTGTGTTATGTTCATGGAGATGCAACTGAGGTGTTTGTCTGTCATCGCTGCAGCTGTTTGCCTGTCACCACTGCTGTAGGCGGGATGGGTTATGGTGATGTCAACCCGGCTTCCTATCAGGGTAGAGGGTGGGTGGGGAGAAAAAGATGCTGGATCACGCTGCACCTTGCATGGGGACAGGCACGTATGATTTGAATCTGCATTACCCCAAACCACATGGGGACGCTTTACTGCGAGTTACAATGCAGATTTTTATGACACGCATCACAAGTGAAGACCCTCGGGTACAGAGCGGGATATAAATATAAATAAATAAATAAACTGGCTTGCATGGGGACACAGGCTGAAAGAAAATAGCTTGTTGCTTTGCGGATGTATTCTCTCACTCTGAAAGTGGACTGAAGCTCAATTAAACCTTAAGTATGACCACACCCCTCAGTAGCATAAAGCAGTTGTGGTTCATTTTGTTTATTATTGCTGTGGTAAAGATACCCAACCAATTTTTCTAATATGCTTTTCAACTTGCATTGCCTAGCCGGGAATTCTGCCATTTAATTGTACAATGTGTGAAGATATATTCCTTTTGTCTCTTTGAAATCTATTGCTCTTCTGTTTTTTTAAGTGGGTTGACTTTACAAAGTTGCACAGAGGTGCCATAAGCCAATAAAAGTTCTTTAATGGGAAACACAGTAGAAATTACTACTATTTAAATGAAAGGTCATTGTTCCTCCCTGTTCTGAGAATAGTAAGCGAATTCTCTCTCAACAGTAACATCTAGAGAAAATTTAGTCAAAAGAAAGGTCATAAGAGATTTCTTAACAATTCTCCATTTAGTCCATTAAGTTAAATCTACTTGGCTCAGTGTTTCAGTAATGTCAGCATATTTTTTTCAGCCAGTTCCTTCCCCCACCTAAAAAGAACAAGAACTGGATCTCATACCCTGCCACCATAGCCAGGAAAACAGTCTCATTCTCCAGAAATGAGTTAATGTATCAGTAATGTCATTCAGCCTCCTTGGCCGACGCATCTCATCCTGAAATAAATTCTGTTTAATCCACTACAGCTGAAACCTCAAAGAAATTCCACCAACTCCACCACCTCTGCTTAGCTGAGCCAGGTGGTGTAAGAGACTCTAGTATAGTCTGAGGATTTACTTGTGGCACATGAGCGTTCTAACAAGTACTGTCTAGAAACAATGTAAAAGAATGTACTGCTATGCACATGCAGTATAATGGCAAAGAGGGACAGTTGACTTGGGTTGTTTCACATTAGGTACATAGTAGGGGTTACATGAATATTTGTAACAGTCGACATAAATTCATACAAATACGGACATTCATATATGAATCGAATGTTATGACATTCATACATTGTCAGGCAGGGCTAGCTACCTGCCATAATATTTGAATGTAAGATCTCTGCCACCTATGGGATTCTGTATATATGCATATAGTAGCTTCCTGTTGTTTTGTAACTAACAGTTGACTCCCCCCTCTCTGCTGAGGTCAGGTGATAGATTTCAGTTGGAAGGTTTTGGCTCCAAGTTTAAACTGGTTTTGAAAAATAGTTATTGTTCATTGGTTAAGGGCCAAACCCCGACCAGCTATGAAACATATAAATATGCTGGGCTTTCTGTTCCAAGTCGCTCCCAACAAGAAATGCCCTAATGCTGAGCTGAAGTAAATCACTGTTCATCTTCTTCAAGAAAGAGCCTCATGGTTATTCTTTGCCAGCCTGACATACATTGACATTCTTATGAATATAAATGTTTCAGAACATTCATATGAAACTTCAGAACATTCGTGAAATGGGGAGGTGGGCCAATCACATCTGCAACAGATCCAGAGTGAATCTGACATTGTTTGAGAGTGGATTCAAAGTGGATTCAGGCAGATTTGATGCTTCCAGAACAGATATGTTATAGGGTATGTACTGTATCAGATACATATTGATACTTATGCATTCATATCGAATATTCATATGAATTTGTATGAATACATATTCATCTAATAGAATCTTACCAATTTGAAGGGGAACTATTTGAATGAATATGAATCAAATGCAAAAAAGCCCATTCGTGTACATCCCTTTATTACTTGCATTTATAGCTCACCTTCTACCTGATACATCTGCTTGGACCTGCAACATGGACCATGCTCAGATGTTTTTGACCCTTTGTGTTCACAAGTCCTATTAAATGTCATCCCTGGAATCATTTTTGCACTAGGACCAGTGTAGAAGTCCAGGTATATTCCAGCATGGCCCATACACAGTGCACAGAGCTACTTCCATCTCAGAAGTGGTTCTGTTTGCCAGACTGTCCTCCAGCCATATAGCCTTGGAGCACCTGCTAGCACATACTGGAATGCACTCATTCACACCTCTTGTTAAGACCTCCCTGTTTCGGGAATGGGTTTGAGGGTGGGTGTTTGATGTTACTGTTTGCTTTTAACTGTTATTGTTTTAACCTGTCTGATATTTTGACTTGTTGTAAGCCGCTCCGAGTCTTTGGAGAGGAGCGGCATAGAAATTGAACAAATAATAATAATAATAATAATAATCTTCCGGGCAACAGGTGCATGAGGTGGGGCAGATAGACCCCATGCTTTTCCAATACACTTTGTGTTCTGTGAGCGTGCAGAGACACATGGACCCCACATCCTTATGGCACATTCATGGTGCTAGAACAGCAATATGAAAACATTAGGGTATAAGTAAGAGAGAGAGAGAGAGTACCTGAACAAACAAAAATCAAAGGAGATGAATTAAAGAGAAATGTTTCTGGATTACCTGGAGGTAAATGGTAGTGAAACAGAGGCATAACACAAAAGAACTTTCATACTTACCGAACACACACTATTTCACGACCTCAAATTGGAGTTTGAAATAACAGCTGGTTATGTAATAACTGGGACATTAGCATCTGGAGATAGGCCTATATAATCAGTAAGATCTAATAGGCCCCAAAGTACTTCGCTGACAGTTGCATAGCAATTAAATCAACTTTGTTATCCTGTTGCATATTGGTACATATTAGCAGAACATGACCCAGGGGTGTTTATAAAACCCCAATGTATATTTACTGTATCCAACTTAAATCTAAGTAAGGAGCAATGGAACTGTCATTTCTAATAAAGTTGTTTAATATATCTTCAGTTAACTGTATTTCTGTACTCTGCTCTGCTAAAATAACTAGGGAGTATGTGTTCTTTTCATATACACCGCACATTCTGGACAATAGCATTTATATAGCAGTTCATTTCCCCAAGATAAAAGAAAAGTTTTTCAAATATTTATTCATTTATCTAGAATCATTCACAATCCATCACACCATAAAAATCATCACAGTTGTGTAAAACTAACAGTAAGGCAACCTAAAGCAAACTTAAGATCTGCAGGGGAGGTCCTCCTGGTTAAACGAGTGGAAACCCGGGATAGGGCCTTCTCTGTGGTAGTCCCTGGACTATAGAATAGCTCCCCACCCCTCAGGTGCATCACAGACCTTCATTACATGTACTATATACATTTAGAAGATTGGTGAAGATGCAACTTTTGACTGTGGCCTTTGGCTAAGAAAACAGCTTCCCCTCCTTATTTTCGGTCATGGTTACTATTTTTTAGTGAGTTTATTTTAAGTTTTTACTGCTGTAACTCACCCTAAGACCTCTGGGTATAAGGCAGGATAAAGAGATAAATAAATAAAAATCTGCAAAATAAAGTTAGGGTTTCTGTTTCTGATTTTGTTTGCCCTCTAAAAATTAATGGAGAGAGATGGGTCATATCAAAGTACTGGGGGGTGCACGAATGCAATTTTTGACATTTGATTCAATTCAAATCGAATATTTGAATGTCTGAATTTGTATGAATAGAGAAAAAATGAATATTAAAATTTGAACGGATTTGAATACATTCATATCTATTCGTGTGAAATTTCGATATGTATTTGATGATACGAATGTCGACAACATTTGTATGTATCCTTATGCATCCTTGTGGATCCTGTTTTTATCCCATACACATCCCGTTTTCACCCGGTATGCATCCTATTTTCATCCCGTATGTATCCGTATGGATGCGTATGGGTACGAATAGGATGCATACTGATACGTATGTAATGCGTACATATCTGTACACATATGAATGTCCAAATTATTCAAACGAATGATTCAAAAGATTCATATTCATGAATGTCTGGACATTCCATTTGAATTCGAATGTCCAAATTCGGTCAAATTCAATTGAATAATGAATATTTTGAATATTCTTGCACATCCCTACAAAGAACTTTTACTTTGGTCATGATGTTAATGGTAATGATTCTGTGGTGGAAAAGAAAAAAGTCTGAGGGATAAGCATTGCAGTGCCAGATAACACAAGAGTAAATGGTAAAAAATTGGGAAACAAAAGCTGAGGTCATCAAGTCAAAATGGAATTACTTTGGCAAAAGGAAACAACAGCAGTGCTAACAGGATTCTGAGAATTAGGAATTGACAGAAATCCCACTCACCAATTACAAAATGTGACAATGTTTAGAACTATTTTAAAACTGTTAGAGCTGTTTTACAAAAAGACTCAGAAGCGGTTTGTCGTTGCCTACTTCTGGGTAGAGCCTGGGGATCGAACCAACAACCTTCCACTTTCCAGGCAATTTGCTCTACCACTGAGCAGGTTACAATCAGTGGAACAAATAAAACATCCACATGTTAACAGGCTGCCCGTTCCCTTCCTAACACAAGATGGTTTTGCGACTGCTGTGGGCAGCAGATGGGAGGGAGGGGCCACCCCTGGGAAGCTGAAGATGCCAACAGTTTACCGTGTTCTCTTCCATTTTCCCAGTTACAGTAGTTCTGAGCCTGCTGTGTGCGGCAGTATGGAGCAATCTGCTAATTAAGAGAGCCAAACCCAATCAAGACCACCTGGTGGGCTATATATTTTATGCTTAGCTTCTTCTAAGTGTTGTCCTGCCAGGGAGGGGGATATGTTTTGTGGGTTTTACTGTTGTGAATAAGTAAATATGTGAACAAACAAACCAATAATAGTTGCAACCCAAGGCAAGATTATCGATTGTTTTCCCCAGTTACTGACCACAAATGTGCTGTCTCCCCACTCCATCTATACAGGGAATTTGGTTTTCTAACCAAGTATGCTAGTGATGGCTTCTTATCTTTCTTGCATTCTTGAGCATCTACCAAAGTAGCTTCAGTTTCTCTATTTTCTGACCTTGACCTGCCAGACGTCTGTAACTGTAATTTAGGCTTTGCTTGTAAAGTTGTAGGAATAGCTATAAATTCTCGTGTCCATGCAGAAAATCCAGGTCTATGTTCCCATACAAGATTAAATACAAATCCAGTTTTATGATGACTGGATTTTATAAGGACTATATTGCTAAAATCCGCAGAAAAAAAAGGCCTCAGAAAAACTGTTATCGGTCCCATTTTGGCACCCACTCTGCTTTTTGTTCCCTATGGGAATGCTACTGGACTATTATGGGAGGAGATCTCAATTCTGGGTTGTTGTTCCCCCCCCATATCCTTCTGGCCAATGTCTGCCACTGATGGGTAGGATTTCACATCTCGGAAGGTCTGCCACCTCCCCTTCCCCATCTGGGGAAATGTGAATGGTCCTCCTGTCCCTGCAGTGTACCAGCCTTAGTGCACAAAGCACTAAGAAGGTAAGTGGAGAAAGGCCTCAAAAATAGTGGAAGAGATTGCCAAAAAGCTACAGAGTACCAATAAATAACAGTTTCTGAATATATTATATTATAGTAAGTCAGAAACAACAATAGAAGGGAGCTAGTCAGAAGAGAGGGACCCTGAGGAAAATATTAAAGGATACTTAAATTAAGTGATATTAAGACATCCTGAAAGGCTGTCTTCTTCTTTAGGTTATGCATCAGGCAGTTTAGGTAAATTATCCATTCCAATGATGTGAGTCCCCCAAACCCATTGATACCGGGATCTATAATGTGAGAAGTGAAGTGTTTTTCCATGAGTGGGTAATAATTTGCTTACCTATTAACCAAAGAAAAATTAACTTTTTTTTTTTTTACCTGTTCACCTTTCAAAGTTGGAAAGGCCTATATGTTGCAACCTGGTTTCATAAGGAAGTTGTTCCAGCTCCTTGATCATTATGGTTGCCATTTTTTGCACCTTTTCTACTTTAACAATATCCTTTCTGAGGTGTGGTGACCAAAACTGTACACAGTATTCTAGTGGGGCCTCACCATAGATTTTTCAAGAGGCAAAATATGACACTTGATTTGTTTTCCATACCCATCCTAATTACCTGTAGCACTGAATTTGCTTTTTTCACTGCTGCTGTACGCTGTGTCAACATCTTCATTGAGCTCTCCACCAGAACCCCAAGATTCCTTTCTTGGTCTGTCACAGGAAGCTCAGCCCCCATCAGTTTATAGGTGTAATTGGGATTCTTCACCACAGCCTGTATCATTCGCACTTGTTAAGATTGAATTGCATCTGCTCACCCAATGTCAAGAGATCCATTTCAGTTTTTTACTAACCTGAACAATTTAAGTGTGATCAGCAAACTTTGCAACCTCACTATTTACCTTTACTTCTAGATCATTTATGAATAAATTAAAAAGCAAATGGCCTAATACTGAATCTTGGGGGATCCCACTTCTCACCTCTTTCCACTCTGAGAACTAGCCATTTATTATTACTCTCTGTTTCCTGTGCTTTAGCCACTTATCAATTCAGGACAGGACCTGTCCACTTATTCAATGACTGGTAAGTTTATTTAGGAGCCTTTGATGAGGAACTTTCTCAAAAGTCTTCTGAAAATCCAGATAGATAATGTCAACTGGGTCATCTTACAAGTTTGTAAGGCATGATTTACTTTTGCAGAAGCTCGCTGTCTTATCTTCAGCAATGTTTGTTCTTCTGTGTGCACAGTAATTTAATCCTTAATGATGATTTCCATCACTTTACCTGGAATTGATGTTAAGTGGTTGTGCAACAACTGTTACACAATAGTGAATGTGAACTACTGGCAACAGTACCTCCCAAACCCAATATCATGGGCCCATGTCCCCATCGCTCAAACACTGCATCCAGGAATGGGAGCAAGGGAGATTCAAGGGCATTACAAAGACACCAATGCCATGGACGCAAGGTGTATTCCCAGGCAAGGAGGAGGAGGGAAGTTGGCTTTTCTACCCCACTTTTTTTTTTACCCATTTAAGGAGACTCAAAGCACCTGACAAAGCTTTCTGTTATTCTCCCCACAACAGACATCCTGTGAGGAAGGTGGGGCTGTGAGACTCAGAAAGTGAGCCATGACTAGCCCAAGGTCACCCAGCTGGCTTTGTGGAATCAAACCAGTGAGTACAAGATATGAGGCCAGCACTCTAACCACAAGACCAAAGAAGCCACCATTGGCATCAATACAGTTTAAGAGAGACTGCAAAGGTTCTGAGAGGCCAGACCCCTGACTTTTCCTGTTCCATTCTACATGTAGATGCTTCTTCACTTGTTCCAGATCAGATGGCACTAGCACAGCTGTGGCACCAATTAATCTGGTCTACGACTGTTCCCATCTACTGCAACCTTAGTACAGATTTGATCCAGATTACTACTAGTTCCGTGCAGACAATGTGAACTTTGAGGCTCCTTGATCTGAATTACCTGCTAAGGGCAGGAAAGGCCTGTGTTTTATCTCTTTGTCTTTTTGCTTTTGAAAATATTACTATAAATAGATGGAAAAATTTCCTTTTCTGTCATTAACAAGGATTCTCCAGTCAGCATAGAAAATGCTGACTTTTTTCATCTAAGAAGTTGCTGTTTCTTCATAGCAGTGCAGAAGAGGCTGCCAGATTATTTTCATGGCTTGCACTGGCGCTGATCCAGGAACATGCTCCTTCACGGTTTCTCTTTTGTTCTTTTTGAGCCTGCAGGAAGTTCCCAGATGAGCAATCTGGTGCTATGCCAGGGCAGACGGTGCCAAATCTGGCACAACAGTGATGCCCAGGCTTGTCTGCTGCTCCAGACAGCATACCAACAGGATGATGGTGATTATTATATATCAGAAAAATCCCTCAGTTTTATTTACTCAGCTAACCCAGTGACCTTCCAAATACTATTGAACAGTAACCTCTATCTTTCCTAGCCAACATGGCACCTTTCTGCCCTACTGGTAAACCAGTACAGTGCGAGGCCTAGATCTTCTGAATCTTGATTCCTTCTCAGACTCTCTCTCCTACACTTTAGTGCTGAATGAAGCATCTGCTCTTCATGAAGCATAAGCAAATACAAGTCTACGCAGCCCAAAATGGCCAAGTAGACTGGAACAGTGGTAGACCCTTTTTAAAAAGTCTAATGTCATCCTACTTGTGAGTAAACTAGACCAGGGAGACATACAGAAGGCTACATACATCCATGGGCCTGTTTAGCAAGAGAACCCATTTTGGCAGCAAAGCAAATTATACCTCCAAAATGGGTCTCACAGAGACTCTGAGGCCAGACCTTTAGTTCTTGGACATTGGAGCCCTCACAGCAGGCTCTGAAGCTTGCTTGAGCTTTAGAATGACATGGGGTAAGATGGAAGCTGTCCTAGAACAGACCCTCCAAGTGCAGAAGTCCATGGTCAAGGAGCGGATCTCCCCAGGTAAATGTGAAAAGGCTCATTGTCCAACATTTAGAAGGCCACAAATCAGTCATTTCCGACCTTTAAATTTTAAGGAAATGATCAGAAATACACAAGGCATACAGAATGCAGAATGCCAATAACTGGGAGCGCAGTTGTCCTTTGTATAATTTAGTGGTTTTATTTGAAGAAAACGACACGTTATGAAAAACACTTTGGGAAACTGGAAGTAACTACCTGTTCTAGAACTTGATTTTGCAACGTACAGTTTTGCTTTATGCTAAGTCTTAACTTCTCTACCACATATGAGAAACACACTATATAAAACAGCATTACTGGAGGAATGACTACAACAGGAAAAGAAAATGAGGGGATAAACAATGAATATTGTTCGCATAGACTTTTCCTCAAGGGTTCATATTATTTTTTCTTTAAACTGCATCAGTGGTGTGTTAAAGTAAAGCAACTTCAGCTCTTTTTTCACAATGAAATACAATATTTCATCTAGTACCATGGTATTTGCATGACTCATAGTTTTGTGGAATTGGAAGACCAGTTTGGCTTGGCATAAGATGCTTGTATTCAAGCCTAACTCAAAGGCTGCATCTGCACACATTAAAAATATACTCAAAAGTAACTTAGAGGTGGTGGTATGAGGACACTAGTGTTCTCATACCACTTCTAAGTCATATGAAAGACCATAGAATACATTTTGGAAGTCCAATTTTTAGCCTGTAATATGAATTAAGACACTAGTATGTGGATGCTACAACCTCTAAATTGCCTTTGGAACTACTTTTTATTTTTATTTAATTGTGTGTTGATGCAACCACTGAATGAACTTTCCTATGGACATGAGCACAGGGTTCTGTGTCTACAACTAAGATGGCAGCTACTGCTAGAACCCCAGCTTGTTCAGTGCATTTCTGAGCACTGAATTCTGGTCTTTTGTGATGACCTCCTGTGCTTCATAATCTAGCAGTGCATCACTAAAACTTACAATGAACAGAAAACAGCTCTAGCAAAACAAGGTTAGAAAGCTATCTCTGTATCTACATACTACCAAATGGATAGTTTGGGAGTGGCTAATACACACATACACACATACACACATGAAACCACTGGATTGTGCACCTGGGATCCTGAAAAAATGCCCTCCAGATAAGCTAGGATGAAATGCAACAGGGCTATGAGTGCAATGGAGTTAGCATGTGACATGGCAGCACACTGAAAACTAGATGATTCCATGGGCACCTCTTTTAGCATGGCTGTTCTTACATGTTCCTGCCCAAGCTCAATATTCAAATAATGACCTATAAACCTTTGGATATTTAGTTATCTGAACGAGAGAGGGATGATATATATGGTTTCATTATGTTATGATACTATGTACAACTACATGGGGCTAGTGCAGAATGCAGCTGCTAGATTGCTGACTGGAACAGCTGGCCAGACACACATCATCCCGGTCTTAAAAGAGTTGCACTGACTGCCGATTCGCTACCAGCCCAATTCAGAGTGTTAACTTTAACTTATGAGGCCCCAAATGACTTGGACCCCGAATATCTGAAGGAATGCCTACTTCCATATCAACTTGCCTGTGCCTTAATATCTGGCGGGGAGACCCTCTGGTTGTACCACCACCTTCAATAGTGAAAGGGGTGGGCACTTGGGATAGGGCCTTCCCAATGATGGCCCCTATGCTATGGATTAGTCTCCCGCTTGAGGTGTGTCAAGCGCCTTGACTTCTACATGTTTAGGAAGGCCGTGAAGACACACCTCTTTGCCCTGACCTTTGGTTAAATGGGGATACATGTTCTCTTCTGACTTTTTAGACACTGCTATTGTTTTAATACATATTGTTACTCTTTATAAATACATAACCTTCGTTATAGGGTGAGATAAAAATGCAAATAAATAAATAAGATAGCAGTTTCCAGTCCAGCTTTTATTTTAAAACATAGAAAAAATTAAAACATTAGCGACATAAATATTTTACACATCACATCACAGATTGTACTAAAGATCTACAAAGACAGCAATGGTTTTCAGAAATATATTTTTATTAATTCTTCCTAGGATTTTAACTTGGTAGATATTGCTGTATGTACTAGTGAGCTGACTGGACCAGGTCCACAGAAATGTATTTTCCATATGAGACTTCATGGCTTAAGGAGCTAAGGGGTAACATTTATTAAGTTTTAACTGGAAATGTACTCATGTTCATGTCTTTGGAGAGAAAGAAGGGATGCCTGAATGTTTTTCTTTCTTCTTCTTGTTATTGAGAAGGAGTTGGTTTGTGTGGTTGCATGCTTATGTCTAGTGCAGTTTGGTTCTTGGGTGATCTGAATGTAATTCCTTTTTGATGAATTCAAAATTAAAATAAACCATTGATATGGGAAAATATCCTAAGAAACTGGCAAATGACCACCTAAATATTGTCGGTGTTGCAGCAATGGAAGGAAAGAATTTAATCTGAACTTTAAGAAGGTTTCCTACACACACACACACCCCACTTTTTTAAATACATATTTCTCTGAGGGGAAGTATGTCAAGACAGAATAAATTATGAATAACTTGTCAGAGCCAGCGATGGCCTTCCATTCTTGGAAATGCTTTTTATCTGTCAGAAACTCCAGGGAATAAATAAAAAGAGAGACTATGTTCATATGTTTTATTCTGAAGTTTTCTGACTCCCCACCCCCAAACTCTGGGTCAGTGAAAGGGATGAGGGTGATAAGCCACACGCAACCAGAGACTGCTGCTTCTCCCTCTGGTCTTGCATTTCCAACCACAGATGTCGAAGCTGCTAGCAAGTCGTCTTTATGAACATACAGGAACAATGATTTTACCCAGCTGTATGGATGGTCTGGGTTTCATGACAAAATATATTCTGCAGTTTGGCTGGCATGCCTTTCTTTCCAGGCAGACATAAATGATCTTTGTAAAAATGACAGCTCCAAATGCATATGGATTATCACTATGCAGTGTTAAGGCATCGATTCTCTCCCTGGCTGGCATCAAACTCACATACTGAACCATGACCCTTTCCATATATATCTAAAGCTCACATTTCCCACCTTCAGCCTGCCAGGTCCTGTACCTAGCATTACCCTTAAAGCCTCTCTTCATACACATATTGAAGCATTCACCCAGCCAAGTTCCTGGACATTCTGGGGTGCCTTACATTTGAGAGAGGGTCTGGCACTGTCAAAGGAAAACCCACAAACACCTCCTTGCTTAGCTTGCATTTCCAAGGCAAATTCAATTATTAACGTTCTGGAAACATTAAAACCATTTTACATGTTTAGTACTGAAATAAAACTGAGTAAAAGACAAGACTAATGCTTGCAGTTAAGTTAAACTTCACAGCATCAGGTTTTCATTTTCATTTTTTAAAAATTGCTTGAGCTGTTCATTTGCAGCCATTTCAATTAGTCAGGCTATTAAAAATTCATAAGCAAAAATGGATTAGTTTGAGGTTAAGCTCAATATTAAATATAGTCATTTTTCATAACACACTGTCATCTTGCTTCCCACAAAACATCATGTAGTGCAAAACTGTTATGCAAGTAATTATCACCTATTAAAAGCGTATAACTGGGAGAATCACAGGCAACATCTTCAAAGTCTACTTGGACCCCACGAGATGTATGTCCAAACCCAAGATCTTGATAGCAGAATGTTCTGTGCTAGCCACATGAGCATAAACCACACCAGGAGCAGTTCTGTGGAAAACCACCTTAAAGTGGGTTCCCTCAGCCGGCTCCGAATCCTGCAGACACCAAGCAGAAAGGCAGGAATGGCTGGAGTGTCCAAGCCCAATTCCAAAAGTCCTTGCTTATCTCTAAAGTTGCAGGTTGGTCTCATTGCTGGGCTGCAGACAGCCACCAGCACACTCCAAGCACCCTGACTTGTTCCTGGCCCAACTGCCCAAAAGTGGACTCCACAGCACACTATATGGGAGTTGCCATAGAAACACAGGATGTGTCTCTAGTCTTGTGGCAGGAGTGCTCTCCCTGCAGCCTGCTGGGTCCTTCTTCAGCTCCATTTAAAACATGTGAAGCAATATGGAGCAATATCTATCCTCACCTCCAGCCACTTGGGAATTGGGCACTTCAGAAGGGAGCAGACATCATCTCAGATGGCCCATAGAAATTTCTTACAACTTAAGGGGAGACATAGGTCCAGTCCACCAATGCAAGGGGGCAATTAGATAGTGTTTTTTAGTTGTCATGTTAAGAAAAAAACATTTCATCTCCAGATATGCAAAAAATGCCTTTTAAACTGATATCCAAATATGTAGCTTAGAACCTACCTCATTTGCCACACTGCAGCTTGCATTCACATCCAAGTGATGCAACAGTTACCCTGACTATGGATACTACTTACTGGTTGGCCATCTGGCGGGAAACCACTGCCTCTTTATTTATGTAGTTTCCTGCTCAACCCAGATAAAGAAAGACACACTTTCAAAGTTATGAAATTCCAATGGTAGAGATAATTTTTCTGAGTCTTCAATCCAAGGTAAGGTGAATGCAGGTAAAAATGTTTGCCCACCTCTTTAAGTGTGTCTGACCACATCATAAGTTAATAACACTGCAAAAGGCAGACCCAGTCTATGTATATTAAGGGTGCCTGAGAGGCCAAACTGCATAACTGTAATATTCCAGGATTACATTTTTTAAAATGTAAATGCCTATGCCTTAAGATCTGGAGGGGAGGCCCTCCTGGTTGTTCCACCGCCTTCAGAAGTGAGGCTGGTAGGGACCTGGGAGAGGGCCTTCTCAGTAATGGCTCCCAGGCTATGGAACAGTCTCCCCCTTGAGGTGCGCCAGGCTCCTTCTCTGATTAGCTTCAGGATGACTTTTTTGCTGAGGCCTTCAGCTAAATGTTGGTTATGTTTCCCCCCCACTGTAAATGCTACTGTTTTAACTGATATTGTGCTGTTTTTTAACGCATTGGTTTTAGATTTTAAAACTGTTTCATTTGATATGCTGGAATTTAAAAGTTGTTACCCACCCTGAGACCTTCGGGTATATAAATATAAATATAAATAAATAAATAAAGGAATTTAAATTTTACAGACCATATAAGAACAAAACCAGGCCATAAAAATGTGTTATTAGAGTTGGATGGCTCTATATGAAAGATTAATTTTCATGTAATTTTCAAATGCATCTTCTCTTAAAGACACATTTGTAACAATTTCCTGCAGGTGGCAGCAATATGAATTTTACTCTACGTAGTCACTGGAGGGTTTTTGTGCTAATGCTTGTCTGGGTTTTTTGCATGTTATATCTGAAACTAGCCCAGCACACCAACCTTGACATGCAACTTTACTATTTTATCCTTTATTTATTAAGATTTAAAATATTTCTACACTAGTTCTCATTAAAAAATAATGACCTGAAGCAGCTTACAAAACAGCAATAAAAACAGCTAAACCCATAAATTTCATAGAAGCATTATCCAAACCACGGGCAGGAAAGGAAATCATTGCTTAGACTGGGGGAAAATAAATACATGGCAGCCTGGATATGCATACAAAACAATGAACAGGATAGAGCCCCAGTCTACAGATTTCCAGGGAAATGAATCTAGATGCTTCTAAGCTAAAAACAAGTGGAATTACATATGGGTTAGGTAGCAAGGAAAATCCTTCATAGAGAAGACTTATTTTAGTGTACCTGAAGCATACCCTCTGAATGTGGGGATCAAAAATTTGTTACCTTGCAGTGTTTACAGGTATCCTCTAATTCATGCAAGAAGGGGAGAACCAGTAATTTGACGTCAGTACCTTTCTTTGTAGCCAACAATTCATTGAGTCATAGTGCCCTTGATCCAAGTTTTCTGCAGGGAACAGTGCTTTCTTACAACAGATCCTACTTTTCTCCCTATACAACCAGAGGCAATGGTGGCCAGTGGAAATGTCCAATAGAGACATGCATTTGTTTTACAAAGTCCAGGGTGTGGGGAAATAAAATGAAGGGAAACAAGTACCATAAAAAGTGCATGTGAGAGGGAACCAAACAGTTAATCAGCTAAACATAGGGCAAATAAAGGAGCTACTCTCTTAAGATTACTTATGTAAAAAAAACAGTTGTTGATAAACATGAGAATTGGTGGTTTGGAGAGATGCAGAATATTTAAAAAGAAAAAACAAGAGTTTAAAGCACATAACAATGAACAATTCCTTCCGCCCTCCCTTCCTTCCACTTCCAGGTATAGTTTTTTCCCCTACTAGTCCCTGGTAACCTAGTAGTTATTTCTCCAATAAATTCTAGTGATGAACACACCACAGACAATAGGGCAATTAATGAGTGGCTAAAAAATTAGTTTTCTTCATTGGCCCCTTCACTGGACTTGCATGTCACTGTCACCCTTCCAGAGACTTGTGACATTGTTAAAATTCTATTATGGTGCTTGAAACTGAGACTAAACTCAGCAATTTTTGTGTGTAACTAATTCTGTCTAGCATTTCTGTCCTCATGAAAAACCACGGATCGAATAATTTATGAAGAATACTAGAAGTCAAGCAAATAAAAGGAACAGTATGTACATCCAAAAATGCAGTGGAAACTTGGTATTCATTTGTTAAAGCCATGTGAGAAGGAAAGGAAGCGGTCGAGGTGTTCATTCTATTAAAGCCTATGCAGCATCACTGCCAAGCCAAGACCCGGAAGTGAATGGTCTGTGTTTCAGTGCAGCAATGCCAGCCCTGAATAAAAAAATGTGACCGATGGTTACAGCTTCTTGAATTAAATATGCAGTATTGGTAAACTTGCATGCTAAGTCCCTACTGGCCCCACTGTACCTGGCAAGATCCAGTCCTGTTCACAGTTATCTTCCAGTTAATTGACTACTTGGGTGACTCTGGGATGCAGTTTCTTTTATACATACAGAAGTTGTTTTCCATTGCCTACTCCCAGGAAGAGGATGGGATCAAACCTATGCCTTACTGCTTTCCAAACAGTTTGCTCTACCACAGAGCTATAGCCACTCCCACAGTTAACCTACTTCATGCCTAAATCTCTGCTTATTCAAACACTGGTCCCGGTGCACTCTCCTTATTTATATGTCGGCCTTTAGAAACCCAGGTCCTAGAAGTTAAGCAACTAAGGCTGTTTTCACACGGTGCACATTGGTGCCCTGTGTACAGATAATGCTAGTCATAACACTATAAATATCCTGTGATACTATCACAACACAAAATGCTATAAATAGTCTGTGATACCATCACATCAAGGACCTTTTCCATAATTACTGGTATCTCATTGCAGTGCAAGACCAAGCACATTTCTGGGCTTCTCCTGAACTCTGGGGCTGACTAGTGTAACTCAGTCTAGATAGCAAAAATGGCTATCTGGACCTGACAGGTCTACCAACAGTCCTGAGACTTGAGAGGTATGCAGAAGTGTTCATGCCTCTATGGGCTGGTTTACCAGCAGAACCCATTTTGCAAATGCACCAAATTGAGCTGCCAAAATGGGTCTCCCTAGACCTCCAGGACACAACATGGGGCAGTCTGTGCCCTGTCCCAGAACAGACCATCCAAGTGTAGACAGCCTTGTTGCAGGGCTGCATTATTCTACAATGGAATTGCTCCACTGAAAGCAGTTCTAGCTGGACCACTCCAAGCCCAAGAGGTGTGGAAGCAACCAAGATATGGAGCTCCTCTCAGTTTAATTGCCACCTGCATTAAAGCATAAATAGCTATTTGCTTATTCTTAGGGGTTTTTTTAACAAGACTTCAGCAGTTTTCAATACAATAAGTTTACCACAAATGGACCTCTGCTGCATTTAGAAGCTTCTTGTTCTATATAATTTCTCCTTCAAGCAAACCTTGAGGCACCAAGATATTTATAAGCTAGGTGAAGTAATTCATCTATTTATATCTGGCCTAAATGGCATCAAGACTGACAATCTTGCAAGAAGCATTTTAAGGAAATGGCAGAAGTATTCAGAAGTATTGATTTAAAGTTCTTATTTAGGCTCTCTATATATCCTCATCTCTTTATGTTTCCTGGGGTGCATTCTGACACAGGGTATACTCAGGTTTGAAGTCAGCTCAAGTTCTGCCATTTTGACTGTTTGCAACGAATCCGCCATTTCTGCGGAATAAAGGTTCTGAAACGTGAAGTTTCCCTATTTGGATTAAAAGGAGTCTTGCTGCTGGATTTAGAAATACTCCACACTATTTAGCAAAATGGGAACACAAGGGAGTTTGAGGAGAAGGAACCATGCTCTAGGGGCGTTCTCCTCAGTTATCCCTGATAAGCCGTGATTTCCCCTGCCTAGTCCATTCTTCCCCAGGCTCTCTGCCATTACATGCTAAGGAGATTGGGCTGGCTGAAAGGGTGTGGGGTGGAGGAGGTGAAGAATGAACACAGCCTGCAGTACCTAACAATGTAACGAGAGATCAGGCCATGTAGCAGGGAGTGATTTTACAAAGTGTCTGATTTTACAAAGGGGGACTCTCTGGCAGCAATCATGAAAGACTTTGGCAGCTTCCATCCAAAAAAGCCTGCCTGCCTGCCCCTCCCTCCTCCTTTCCTTCCTTCCTTCCTGATCAGTTCTGCCATCCACACCTTTTTGCCTCAATCCCAGTCCCTGTCATTTCGCGCTGATCTGCTGTAACAATCCAACACAAAGCTCCATTGTCGGCTCCTGTGTAAAAGCTTGCCTGCCTGCCCCTCCCTCCTCCTTTCCTTCCTGCCTGATCAGCTCTGCTATGCACACCTTTTTGCTTTGGTCCCAATCCCTGCCATTTCACACTGGTCTGCTGTAATGATCCAGTGCAAAGCTCCATTGTTAGACACCATAATCTGATGCGGGAGAAGGTTTATATAAGGTTGCTGTGGGAGAAGGTTTATATGACAGTTGCTGGAGGGAAGGAGAGTGGGGAGGGAATTCCTCCCCTGCAGGGCACTGAAGAATGGAGAGTGAGTCTGCATTATAAGCTAAAAGTGGGAACACAAAAACCCAGACCTCAATGCTGATTTTTCTTTAAAAAAAAACAGCTTAAAACTGGATTAAATTGCTGAGTGAGAACCTGGCCTTTGTCTTTAAATTTTTAGTTACACACAATAATCTCTGAGTAATTTATAGCCACATTGTTTATTTATTCCAATGCCTTTAGGAGCTTGCTCTGTAGAGAATTTGTTTTCCCAAACAAAGTTTTCTGTGCACTTTTCTTGGATTTACTGAGGGCCTGTACGCACTTGGCCTTTTGCTCGACTATATCTCAGGAAGGGGATCTGTGGTCTGCCTACTAATGAAGACTCTGGCAGGCCTCACTTGGGACCTGCTGTAGCCTGCATTAGCAGGTGGACAGCAGGCTCCTGTTCCGAGACAGATTCCAGAATAAAGCCAAGTGCGAATAAGCCCTGAGCTTCGTATTTTATTTTTACCTGTTTTGCTGATAACCCATGCTGGTTGTTCATGCTTATTCTTATGCAGCCCGGTGAATGAGATTCAGTGTGTTACTTTGCAGCACTATCACTTTCAGATGGCCAGTGGGTGGCACTGCAGTTTCAACAGACACAAAAAGTCAATGGGACATCCCACTTGATCTACTTAGACCGTGTTCTGCATGCTCCCAGTGGTGGCTTCTCCCTCCTCTCCTACCATCTAGCTGTGAACCATCTTACCTATAGTGAGTGGATATCAGGATCACCCACAGTCACCCAGAGCCCAATGCTCGACAAGTATGGGTGGTTAAACCCTTATAAGAATTATAAGATCTAAGCCTACAAACGTGCAAAAAATAGTTTAAAAGGAAAAACAGCAGTAATCTTATCTTAAATAATTAATTTTGGGTTGTCAAGCCCTAACATTCAACAAATAGTACTGATAATTAACAAGAATTATATGAGTTGAAGAAAATCACTGTGCTTATGTTAATGGGCCGCAACTAATAAAATGGTATTTAACAAAGAAAAATGCAAGGTTCTGCACCTGGGCAAGAAAAATGAAAAAAGCACATATACAATGGGAGGAATTCGGCTGAGCAGCAGCACATGTGAAAAAGACTTGGGTGTCCTGGTAGATCATCACCTGAACATGAGTCAACAGTGCGAGGCAGCTGCAAAAAAGGCAAACGCAATCCTGGGGTGTATTAGGAGAAGCATAGAGTCCAGATCACGTGAAGTTATTATCCCCCTCTACTCTACCTTGGTCAGACCTCATCTGGAGTACTGTGTCCAGTTCTGGTCACCCCAGTTTAAAAAAGACACTGACAAGCTGGAGCAGGTTCAAAGGAGAGCTACCAAGATGGTGAACGGTCTGCAAACCATGTCCTATGAGGAACGGCTTAAGGAACTAGGAATGTTTAGTCTAACAAAAAGAAGACTGAGAGGAGACATGATAGCTGTCTACAAATACCTCAAGGGTTGTCACAAGGCAGAGGGATCAGCCCTGTTCTCACTCTCTCAAGGAAGGACTAGAAACAATGGGGTGAAACTGCAGGGGAAAAGATTTAGTTTAGATGTTAGGAAAAAATTTCTAACAGTAAGAGTGATCAACCAGTGGAACAGGCTGCCACGGGAGGTGGTTGGTTCCCCTTCGATGGAGGTCTTCAAGCAGAGACTGGACAGCCATCTGTCTGAGATGGTTTAGGAGATCCTGCCTTGAGCAGGGGGTTGGACTCGATGACCCAGGAGGTCCCCTCCAACTCTACCATTCTATGATTCTATGATTCTATGATCATTGCATATTCTTTTCCTGACCTTGTGTGAATAGAAAAGTAAAACTTAAAGGATTTATTATTTCATAATATACACAGAGTCCTTAGTTTTGCTACCTTTTTTTTAAAACTATAATTAAAAATCACCAAATAAAGACTGATTTATATAGACAGGAAGATAAGTGCTACATTCTGACACAGTTTCATGTTGAAAGAAGTACAAGAGACAAAGATCAAAAGGAATGCAACTCTTAAGGAGAGATTTCTCAAGATAAGTTAAATTCTCTTCTGTACAAAATTACTGAACAATTTAAGCCACAAACAGGAGGTTACCATAAAGAGATGGAAAAATTGAAGAAGAAAGTAGGAGGGAAACTAGACATGTTAGAAAAAGAATTGAAACCAGATATAGAAATAATTGCAAGAAAATTCAAGTAAATACCAAGAAGATCCAAGTTTAAATGCCAAAAAATACCCATTCAGGAAAAGGTCAAAGAGCAAAGTCAACATAGATGTTGATTAGATGTCACAATTGGGAATAGTCCAGAGGAGGTGTCCAGAGGACTGTCTGGTCCGATTCTTGTGGAACAGTTTCAATTGCTGCAGCCTGAGGATGTGGACAAGCTGCTTGCTGGGATTCAGCCAACAATGTGCTGTCTGGACCCTTGCCCTTCCTGGCTGATAAAAGCTAGCTAGCAAGGTATGACCAGGTGTGTCCAGGGAATAGTGAATCCCTCCTTGTGGAATGGGGTTGTTCCACTGGCCCTTAAACAGGCAGTGGTGCACCCTCTCCTCAAGAAGGCATCCCTGGATCCAGAAGATCTGTGTAGTTGAGATACACCCTGTCCTTGATCGGGTCATAATGCCCTGGAAAGGACAGGTGCAAATTTGGGTGTGTTCTTGGACTCTGCACTGAAACTTGAAGCTCAGGTGGAGGCTGTGGCCAAGAGGGCCTGTTCCCAACTATGGCTGGTATACCAGTTGAAGCCTTTTCTTGACAGAGATGGCTTGGCCACAGTTATCCATGCTCTGGTAACCTCCAGACTAGATTGCTCTAATGCGCTCTATATAGGGCTGCCCTTGAAGATGGTTCGGAAGCTGCAGCTAGTGCAGAATGCAGCTGCTAGATTGCTGACCAGGATGCACATCATGCTGGTCTTAAAAGAGTTGTACTGGCTACCAATTCGCTACTGAGCCCAATTCAAGGTGTTAACTTTGACTTATAAGGCCCTAAATGACTTAGGCCCCAAATATCTGAAGGAATGCCTACTCCCATGTCAGCCTCCCTGTACCTTAAGATCTGGAGGGGAGGCCCACCTGGTTTTCCCACCACCCTCAGCAGCCGAAGGTGTGGGCACCTGGGAGAGGACCTTCTCAGTGATGGCCCCTAGGCTATGGAATAGTCTCTTCTTCACTGGACACATTTCGGAAGGCAGTGAAGATGCACCTTTTGCAGATGCTACTCGTTTAATAGATACTGTTATTGTCTTAATAATGTTTGATTTTAGATGTTGTTACTCAGGTATAGGGTGGGATAAAAATATAAATAAATATTCAGAGTGCAGAACAAGCTATAGAAACATCAGAGTTCAAAGGCTTTATTTTGTGGAGTACTATATTTGGTTAAGACAATCAAGAATCACAATTTTAAAAAGTGATATAAGAGTACTTAAACATAAAAGTGAAGAGCCAGAAATTGACCATATATAAACTCCCAATAGAGGGAATCGTTACCTAGAGTTCTTCTGACAAAATGTATACCTAAGAAAATGATAGATTTCGGATCTTTTTGCACTTAACCAGTAGACATGTATAAGCGGATTGCTAGAACACTTCATCCACACTTGTGATTCACTGCAATGTTCCTGAAATGTTCTAAGCCCTCTCTTTTGCTGACTTGATGTGAATGGGTTAAATGTTGCCCACAAGTGTTCCTGAAGGAGCAGGAGTGGTCCGGGAATAAGAACATAAGAACATAAGAGAAGCCTTGCTGGATCAGGCCACAGCCCATCTAGTCCAGCATCCTGTCACACACAGTGGCCCACCAAATGCTCATGGGCATCTCAAGCAGAGACAAGGACAAACCTTCTCCTGCTCTCGAGTCCCAGCAGATGGCCTTAGAAGCGCCCCAGTCCCCCCCCCCTCAGCCTGAAGGATGCACCTAGGCATTCGTTCTAGTAGCCATTGATACATCTGTCATCCATAAATTTGTCTAACCCTACTTTAAAGCCATCCAGACTGGTAGCTGTCACCACCTCTTCCGGCAGCACATTCCATAAGCCGATGACCCTCTGGGTGAAGAAATACTCCCCCTGTCAGACCTTATTCTCCTACCCATCAGCTTCATAGAGTGCCCCCTGGTTCTAGTGTTGTGCGAAAGAGAAAAGAAATTTCTCTAGAAATTTTCTAGAAAAGAAATTTTCTCTATCCACCTTTTCTATACCGTGCATAATTTTATATACTTCAATCAGGTCCCCTCTCAAACGCCGTCTCTCCAGACTGAAGAGGCCTAGACGTTGCAGCCTGGTTTCGTAAGGGAGGTGTTCCAGACCCTTAATCATTCTGGTTGCCCTTCTCTGCACCTTCTCTGGTTCCACAATATCCTTTTTGAGGTGTGGTGACCAGAATTGTACACAGTACTCCAAATGTGGCCTCACCATAGATTTATAAAGGGGCAAAATGACACTTGCTGTCTTATTTTCTATTCCCTTCCTAATTATTCCCAGCATTGAATTTGCTTTTTTTGCTGCTGCCACGCACTGGGTTGACACCTTCATGGAACTGTCCACCAGAACTCCGAGATCCCTTTCCTGGTGTGTTGCAGAAAGCTCAGACCCCATCAGTTTATAGACGTAATTTGGATTCTTGGGCCCCAATGTGCATTACTTTGCACTTGTTAAGATTAAAGCACATTTGCCACTTGGTTGCCCACTCACCCAATGCTAAGAGATCCCTCTGGAGCTCTTGGCAATCTCTTTCAGATTTTACTACCCTAAATAATTTAGTATCATCAGCAAACTTTGCTATTTTACTATGTACCCCTTCTTCTAGATCATTGATGAATAAATTAAAAAGCATTGGTCCCAGTACTGAACCTTGAGGGACCCCACTTTTTACTTCTTTCCACCCTGAGAATTTGCCGTTTATTACTACTCTCTGCTTTCTGCCCTTAAGCCAGTCACAAATCCAGGACAGAACTTGTCCTTTTATTCCATGGCTGATGAGTTTACTCAGTAGCCTTTGATGTGGGACTTTATCAAAAGCCTTCTGAAAGTCCAGATAGACAATGTCTACTGGTTCACCTTTATCCACGTGTTTATTGACACTTTCAAAGAATGATGATTCCACAGCCCTTCTGGTGTTGTGAGATGGAGCACATTACTAAATCTCAGATAGTGGTGGGTGGAACTTTTGATGGAAGGACAGATGACCCCAACCATGCTGGAAGTGAGCTTGAAACTCATCAGAGAGGGGAGGAGCAGACTGGCAGGTGAATGATCCCACCTGTGAACTATGTGGAAGTGTTCTCCAAGGCTGCATTCACATGTATTCTGTCATGTCCTGAAACATCACAGTAAGTCCAAAAAGGTCCAAGGCTCTTAACCATGTGCCTCTCACTACCAGTCTCTGAGATCAAAGGCTTTGATTGTTTTTATGATGGTTTGTCCTGCTTTGAGGTTTGTCCTGCTTTAAGTGGAAAGCAGTATATAAATATTTTGAATTTTCTTAAATTGCTCCTTCCAAAAGCCAAAAGCAGTGTACACCATCTTTCTCCCTTCCATTTCAATTTTCGTAATAAAGCTGTGAAGCAGGTAAGCCAAATGGCAGAGACAGGCCTCAGTCCATCCCATGAGCTCTCATGACTGAGAGGGAATTTGAACACAGAGGATTCTAGTCTTATGCACTAGTTACTATACTAGCTGACTAACAATCTAGGCCAGCAATCTGTCTGGATAATCTTAAGAAGGGATTAGATAAATTTATGGAGGTCAGGTGTATTAATGGCTACTAGAATGGATTGCTAGGGATTGCCTCCAGGTTGGAGAGACAAACAGGATGCCTCTTGAGGTCATTTGCAGGGAAACAAGAGCAGAGGAATATTTTGTATTTGTTTTCTCCTTGATAATGCACAGAAGCAATTGGTGGACCACTGTGCGAAGACAGAATGCTGGACTATATGGGCTGTGGCCTGATCCAGTAGGGGGCCTCTTACGTTCTTACGTTTTTTATGTAATCTACATGTAACTGGCATTTCCCAAATACTTACATGGGAGTACAATACAGTGCAATTTGTATATTAGTAGTACGTATTTTAGATTTGGTTTTCTATCAGCAAGTGTTGTTTAAGTTCTCATTATTGTGGAGTATATTTCCACACTGCAAGAACCACATTACTTCTAATTCTTTTTCATATATGTGTGGCTCAGGATCCTATAAAAAGAAGAAAGAAAAAGAAAGCTCTTGAAGCAAGAAGGGCACAGATATTATATTGTTCAGTAACAAAAAACAAAACAAAAAAAGTCTGCATAATTGTGAGAGGCTATCAAAATCTGATCATCCAAAGCAAAGGAAGGTAGAATCCACAGAAGATACACAAATTCTTTACAGCAGTAAAACTCATAGCTTTCAGTGAGCTTCTGGATAAGATGAACAAAAACCTGGAAGAACTGCATATCTCCCTGAGTTTAAGGTTTTAGAAATGTGAACATCATGACTACTAAGGTTTGGAAGAATATACTGTATTACATTGTCTGACCAACAAAAAGAAGGTAATTTACACAATGCAACTTTAGGTTTTCTTCAAAACTCTTTACAACTAACGTAAATCTTCATAAACATAATTTCTGTGAAAGATATACATAACAGTGGCTATGTTTTGTCATGCATATGTACAAGCCAGAGTTCACTAAAGCCAGATTCGTTGGTGGCATTAGTAAATCCTTGTCGGAAAACTGTTCTTTCATAATATCCTCTTTGTTGTAGTTCCAACACCTCCAGTTCTAGGAGAGTTGGGAAGACATTTCTACTGTTCACTAGTCTTCTTCCAAGTCGCCACTGGTCTTCAGAAGAAATCAGACACATCAGTGGTTTGGCTGATGATTCTTTATAGAAAGAGTAGCCTTGGAACAATTTTAAGATTGGTTTGGAAGAGGATTATGTGCATCTTTATTACAGACAAAATGGAGCCAAGCTGAGCAGCATCCCACTTTGGAAAAACTATTCAGACTGTTGGCAGAATGCAATACTCAGCTGCTAGTGTACATGTGCTCTATTTTTCTAGCTTCTTCTTAAAATACCCCAAAACCAGAATTACATTTTAATCTGTCCCCCCAGTAAAGTTTGGAGTTCTCAGAGTTACAAACAAGAACTTGTTTTAGGTAGAAATCAAGTAGTAGCATTTAATTACTAAGTAAGGGAAGCATTTGATCAGGTGATATATGTTTTGGTGTAATTCTTTCTTCCTGATGCACAAATTGAGATAATTTACATTAAATGAGAAGGTAAATAAGTAATAAAACCAAAATGTTTAGTAGGTCACAATAGTGGCAATGGCAACATCTATCACCATCTCAGGGTAGAAACTGCAGAAGCCACCATAGTGATACCTGAGTTTCAGCCACATGTCCAAAACCCTACCACAGTAATGGAACACTGCTAGAGACAGAATTATGGCCCTCGGCAGCAAAACCATCTCTGAATCAAACACAGGGACCAAAGATGTGCCCAAAAGTACACAATTCGCACTATGATTTAAGCCCTCAAGTAACTTTCCCCATCCTGATGATTTTTTATAGAAAGAGTAGCCTTGGAACAATTTTAAGATTGGTTTGGAAGAGTATTATGTGCATCTTTATTACAGACAAAATGGAGCCAAGCTGAGCAGCATCCCAATTATGAGATGGTAACTCTTCTCAACAATGTGTTTTTGAGCACAGTGATGGTCTGCTTCACTGAATCCAATAAATTGAACAGAATCCAGACAAGATACAGGGTCTGGGATCTTGAGTCCAGCAAGTTAGGTGGCACCCAGTTCTGCATGTCTTACCCCAGAAATAGCAACTTAGGTGTGTGGTAGGTAGTGAGACATGAGCCAGGGTTCAAATCCTCACATAGCCATGGGAATTCACTTGATGATCTGGAGCAATCTGTCACCATGGGTGAGTCCCCATGATCAAGATACTCCGAGGTGAACCTGAGTTTGCCTTGGGAGAGTCCCCATGCAAAGCTCTAATTCAGGCTACATGCACCACAAAAGGCAAAAACCCAGAGCAACTCCCCCCTTTCTAACTGTTCTCACCCCAAATTAAGGAGGCAAGAACGGGTTATCCTGGGGGCATGGGGACACTTCTGGGTTATTGCTGATTGCAGCATTAGCGGGTGGGGTTTCACTCTCCCCACATTGTGCACTGTGATCGCAACTGTCCCTCTTTGCCCTACTGCGTGATCGGGCAGGCATGCCTGGGTAAGTGCTTGCTTTAGCAAATGAGTGCCTGACAGCTTCCCTGCACTCAGTTGATCAGCTGCCAGAGAGGTATAGTGGCTGTCAAGCGCATGACTGGAGCTCCATTAAAATAATTGAAAGCCATGGCTGTTTTATTTTACCTGAACTCCACTCATGCACTTGACAGCCCCTATACCTCTGTCTGACAGCTGATCAGCTGAGCGCAGGGAAGCTGTCAGGTGCTCATTTGCTAAAGCAAGTCCTTACCCAGGTGTGCCTGCCCAATTGCACAATGAGGCAAGGGGGGCATGCTTATCCCCAGGGGGGAGGGGGGGAGAAAACCACAGTTCCCCAATGCAGGGGTTTACCGTGGTTTTCATGGGGACAGGCAGGTTCGGCTTGAACCCATGCTGTCCTCGATTACCATGGGGACTTCTTAATATGAACTATGATTCACATTAAGTCTGCCCCGAATCCACCCCAAAGTAATGGCAGCCCATGGGGATGCACCCCATGAGAAGCATTCCTGTTCAAAGATCTGGAAAGTCATGGGCTGTCCATGTAGTTCACCATGTTAGAATGGCTACTCTATGTAGCCCTGAGATAAATGAACCAATTGTATGAGACTAATTCCTGTATTCCCTGTCCCAAGAGCTGTTCAGCTGTTCCAGTACTTTGAGACTCAGTGCGGAGTCTCCACTGGAGATATGATATACAGTATTCTGTTACCTGCTTTATTTAAAGGTTATCCTATGATTTTGTAAGTTAAGAAGGATCCAAAGAACTACATTAGTCCATTGATTATGCAAGTATGCTTAATCACTGAAGAGATGAGGAAAAGATTACTGGTTGGGGGATAAGTCCAGAGTCCCTCAAACTGTGTTCCTCCAGATATTCCTAAACAACTGCTGGCATTGGTCTCCCAGCATTCCACTGGGTCTGGCAGGGAATGGTGGACAAGAATGCCAGGAGTTGTTCTGGAACCACTGGAGAAGGCCAGTTTGAGAACTACTGGATGAGTCTAATTGTATGATGCATCTGAAAGATATAAAGAGCTAAATGGCATTGGCAGTCACACTGAAATTGTGGTTGTTGCACTGCATGCCATGACAATTGATTTTTATTTTATTCAAAATCTTTGTGTCTATTTCTATGAAATGATCTATTACAACCCAGGAGTTCAAAAGCTATTTCCATAAGTTTGTCCAGAGTATTTTCAGCAGCAGTTATATCTGAATAAGCTGTAAATGGAACAACCTAAACAGAAGCCAAGGCCTTCACAGAGTATATAATTCAGTGCATATACAGTCAAAAATAACTCCTCTTTTCACCTAATTAATCAGCATGTTCTCATACTTCTTACTAAATCCAACTGGAAAACATTTTTCTGTTCTTTCCAGGTTAATAACCGAAGAGTAGGAATGTGCACAAATATTTGTAACATTCGTTATTTGTATGAATTTGTACGAATTTGGACATTTGTATACAAATCAAATGTTATAACATTTGTACACTGATATTCGTATGAAAACAAAGGTTTCTGAAGTTTTGTATGAAGCTTCAGAACATTCATGCTATGGGAAAGTGGGAAAATGGCTGCACCAGTCACATCTGCACTGGATCCAGCGTGAATTTGACATGGTTTGAGAGCGGATTCAAAGTGGATTCAGGGTGGATTTGACACTTCCAGAGCAGATATGTTACTGGATAAGAACATAAGAACATAAGAGAAGCCCTGCTGGATCAGGCCACAGCCCATCTAGTCCAGCATCCTATCACCCACAGTGGCCTGCCAAATGCTCATGGGCACCTCAAGCAGAAACAAGGACAAACCTATTCCTGGTCTAGAATCCCAGCAAATGGCCTTAGAAGTGCCCCAGTTCTCCCCCCCCCCCGCCGCCGCCCGAAAGATGCACCTAGGCATTCGTTCTAGTAGTCATTGATACATCTGTCATCCATAAATTTGTCTAACCCTACCTTAAAGCCGTCTGGACTGGTAGCTGTCACCACCTCTTCCGGCAGCACATTCCATAAGCCGATGACCCTCTGGGTGAAGAAATACTTCCCCCTGTCAGACCTGACTCTCCTATCCATCAGCTTCATAGAGTGCCCCCTGGTTCTAGTGCTGTGCGATAGAGAAAAGAAATTTTCTCTATCCACCCTTTCTATACCATGCATGATTTTATATACTTCAATCAGGTCCCCTCTTAAACGCTGTCTCTCCAGACGGAAGAGGCCTAGACGTTGCAGCCTGATTTCATAAGGGAGGTGTTCCAGACCCTTAATCATTCTGGTTGCCCTTTTCTGCACCTTCTCTAATTCCACAATATCCTTTTTGAGGTGTGGTGACCAGAATTGTACACAATATTCCTGCATACGTTTGGATATGTATCAGTTGTATATTGGATATGTATTGGATGCATATCGGATATATATTGGATACATATGTGTTTGTACTGGATATTTGTACAAATTTGTATGAATACAGTATATTTCTATTGAATAGAATCCTACCACATTCCAAGGGGATCTATTCAAACGAATACAGATTTTCTTACATTTGATTCAATATGAATTGAATGCAAAAAAAAAAAACATTCGTGCACATCCCTCTGTAGAGATTTGACAAGTGAAAATAAAAAACAAACAAACCAGACTTAACTGATCTTCTGTTTCATTTTTCTCCCAGAAAGACTTCTAGCACAATTCTTTGATGTTGTGATGGCATTCTTGTCTACTGGGAGAAAGACAGGATATAAATGTTGTAAACAATAAATAAATACATCTAGCAATTTCTGAGGCTAAAAGATCCTTGGACAGATCTGGAGTACCAGAGAAACAGTAACACCTGTCCTTGTGCTCTCACACATATATCGATCATGTATATTATTTTAAATAGAAAATTAGATGCAACAAGTATTAGATCCATTAAGTGCTATCTCACATATAGCACCTCAATATTCTTCATGAGAATGGTTGATTAACACAAATTGTTTAGAAATCTGATGCAAACTGATGTGACAATGAAGAAGCAGCCCTCCTTCACCTGGTGTTTGGAGCAGGAAAATAGGTACACTCCAGTTGTGGCCAGTTCCTGCTCAGAGGACCCTGAAAGTGAAGAGCAGGAAATCCCAAGTGAAGAGCAGGAAATCCCACTTGTAGCCCACCTTGTCAGATAAAGCATAATCAGACCCATGTCTGTCCTGCTGTAATGGCCCAAGGGTTCAGTGGAACCTAATCTGCTTCCAGCTAGGAAAATCCATTCCAGGGCTGTGGCATTCTAGATAGCCTTTTTAAGGACGTTCAGATAAAAGACTGGAAGAAAGGATGTCCCAGAGACAGTAAAATTTCAAAACTGCTCAAATCAGAGTTACCACTTGTCAAAAGATTCTTTAGACTATTTTTCAGACTAGAAGGGCACGTTCCCACCTAGTGCAAATCCAGATTACTCTGGTCCAGAGTAATCCGGGTTCTGCTGTGAGTTTAGCTGGAGTGCACATAAGGATGTTCCCAAACCTCACCCACAAATGTGCACAAGCACACCAGCGAACGGCACGGCATGGCAGTTTTTGGACAGGAGCCAGTGGTGGCAGCCTCCTCCTTTTCATAACCCAAAAGGAAGCCAGGGTCTGGCCATGACCATCTTGAAACCCTTGGCCCTGCAGAACACCCTGTTGGCACAAAGGAGGCACAAAGCTCAGCTCCAGAGGTGCAGCAGACCTCGCCAAGCACCTGGCAGCAGTGGGGGTGGCAGATGTGGTAGTGGTGGTGGTGGCAGATCCTGCTCCTGCCTCTTCGCCTCCTCCTCCCTGAATCAAATCACCTGTAAAGCTTCACTGCCTTCAAGGGGAAGCGGTCACCCGAGGGGCAGCCTCCCCTCCCTGCACCCCCCTGCTCGCTTACCCCGGCCACTGGTTCTCCTCCTTCTCTCGGCACAAAAGTCCGGACTGGATCAGAAAGTCCTCTTTTCAACAGGGTTTTTTTCCCCTCTGGATTTCTGCAGGGATTTCTGCAGGGAAGAAGAACTGAAATGGGAACAGCCCTTCCCGGATTTGGACTACTTGCAAATTTAATGGAAACACTGGATGCTGAGTCCGAATCCAGTCCAGATTTTAGTGCCTTTGGGAATGGGGTGAAGACAAGCACAGCAAAGTGCATTCAGGTATATATCTACATAAATGTGACATAGAGTATCGATCCCTGGTTTTAATTGGCATGATATCTGTTCCATAAAATTATCAGTCATTATGACAGGGAACTTTCTTTGCAGAAAACTCCTGCCAGAGATGAGATTTTCTTCCCCTGTGATAATTTTTCCTAGAACTGTATTTATGTTACATGGCAGCTCTAAAAAGAGAGATTGCCCAATATTGCTTAATGTAAAAACTTAATACAAGACACATGAGGTTTGTTGAGAAATATTAGATCACATAAAGTAATTTATGATTAACAACAGATGGATTTTTGAACAGCTCTTTACAGTGAAATTCTAGGCCTGATAAGGTTCCTTAAAGCTGACAAAGACCAACAGCCGTATAATCAAATCATGAAAAGTTAAAGCAAAATTTTAAATAATCTAATCAAGTTAGACATAATTGCTATATAACAAAAACTAAGGAAAGGCAAAGGTACACATCCTCACAGTCCTCCTCAAAATGATATTGTGAAATGATTGATCTAGGGAGCCCCACAAATATACTACTAGAACATAGCTGGATCTTCATTATGCAGTAAAGACACCTTCATCAGGCCCTCAAGGCAAGTGATCTCCATTGGGAATAATAGAAATTTGCTTCACTTAAGGTGCTTCATCCATCCATCCATCCATCCATTCCTTTGCTTTTTATCCCACCCTCTACCTTTGGGTCCCAGGATGGGTTACAGCAATAAAAATCAAAGTATAAAATGAACACACTAAAACTATAACAGTGCTTGAATATGGGGAGGGAAAACTGTTTTCTTAGCCAAATGCTATAATGGTACCTCCAAACATACAGCCATTTTGGTGCTGCCAATCATGTATTCATCAATCAGCAGTGGCAGTGCAGCAGCAATAGGGAAAGGGCAGAGGGTGTCTCCAGGCACTGTCAAAGTTGTGCAGCAGCTCCTTGTTGCTGCACAGCAGCTTCTGGTCTGCCAGATGGATGGGAAGCTCCCAGAGACACTGAATTGGTTTCTAGTCTGCCAGACTGGTGAATCTGAAAATTCAGCATCCCATCAGAGCTGCTTCCCATCCACTAGATGAGAAGCTCCATTCCCAGTAATGACAGCAGAGCATTCAAAGGTAAGCACACATTTAAAAGTTGCTGATAAATCGGCATCTTTTTAATACATGGAGGTGGTGAGGGGGGGAATGGTCAGCCACTACTGTGGGGGATGAAAGCATTGAAGTCCGTTCACTGCTTTCATCCCTGTTTGGAGGCACCTAAAGTTAAAAAGCTGCTGATTAAATAGCAGCTTTTAATTTTGCATTTCCCAAAAGTGCAAAACTGTGGATTATTGAGCATCCTGTCTGGACAACAGGACACAACCCTGCAGGGGCTCCACCCTCCCCTTGCAGGGAGGGCAGAGCTTTTAATGTATCTTTAATGCACAGCCTATAAGAAGGTAAATATTTGCACACACATACTCCACCCCATCATATTATTCCTGTGGATTTTAAGAGAGCTGCTCTCCATCAGAGACACACATAGGGTAACATTTCAGAACAGCATTAGGTGGAGCCATTTGAGAGCTCCTTTTTAAATATATACTTTTAGTGCTTCCTCTTGATGGTCTCTTTCCAGTTCCTGGAGTTAACTGGTGCCCCAGACTGGCAACTGATACATCCATCAATCAAATGTTGTGTACCAATCAGCTGTGTTCTCTAAGATAGTGTTAAAGGACAACAACTTAACTGAGAAATGTGCTTGTTTTGTGCAGGTCTACTTGTGAAAAAATCCAATGTAAGAAACACACAAAGGATAGAATCAGGAATGGGCCCTAAATACAATTCCTCTTCAGTAAGGAGTGAATTTTTAGGGATCCATTGAGCAGATTTCTGTTTCAATAAATGTCCCCATTCATTGAAAATACTATTCATCTGGATGTTTTACATTCCACTGCACATTTGCTCAGCTTCATACCTTGCAAGTAAGTATGAACTAGCAAATCATGTTTGCATTTCACAGATAACATCAGAAACAAAGCAAGCATCAAGTCCCTACAACAGGAACAGAAGGTATTAGGGAAATTCTGAATAAAAATAAATTTATCATGATTATTATCCCTAAACTGTAACGAACAAAGCAGTCTTCAATCAGATGGGATTTCTCTTGTTTACATGTATGTCAGATTTAATGGGAAAAACAGAGTTTTGGCTACGGTGGCTTTGGAGAACAGGAGATGCCTCTTTGAAGTGCCACCTGTTCTTTATGGCATCCCCCTTGTGCTGATGGGCTACTGAAGCACAACCCTCCTGTGATAAGGGAATGCTAAGCACAAGCCAAAAGACATTGGTACCAAAGAGCTTAAGGAAACACTTCACCATTCTATTCCTTTACTTATATGTCTATTATTTATGATTGGTTTATGATTGGTTTATTTCTGCAAGAGGAGTGTGGGATGCTCCAACTGGAAGTCTCCCTTTTACTTAACAATACTATATTTTGGACTTCCGGTTTTGAGGACAATGGAGGGCTGACGTGTATTTTCAAGCATTTTCCTTTTGAGTACAGACTATCTTTGGATGTGGAGACATACAATCCCTGCCCTGTGCTTTACTATGGTGCTTTACTGTGCCCTGTGGGTCCTATCTAAAGGGCTTTTTCACACTTGTACAAGTGGGTCAGCCTGGGGACGCTGGCTCAGGACATTTGCACACCATGGAGCCACTTCCATCTTAGTTCAGGTCCAAGCATGCACAGCTGGTCCTCACCATCGATAGCTATGAAACAGTAAAAACTGTTATGTTAGGTTCCTTATTTAGTTCTGGCTAAGATGGATATTATAATTTTGTACTCCACACCTATGCTAGGCATGCTTCTGGTACTCCTAGTACAGTCCTGCACGCAGCATTCACACAGTGATACTGTACAGAAATAGCATGGTGCTACACACCTGTGCAGTTGTGTCCCACTTTGCCTGGTTGCCATAGCAATGACCATCCACACATGGGTGTTGCTGCAGTGAGGTGTTCACTGCCAGATGACAGCATTTGTGCTAACAGGGTAAGATCAAGGTAGGTGTGGGACAGGGACGACGGTTACACTGGGACTCTGTCCCAGGGAGCTTAAGTGTGAAAAGGCCCTAAAATTGTCACAGAAGCAGCAGAGGAGCTGAGTAATATTATCTACTTTTCCCACTGTAACCGAAAGTGCAAAGGTTTCTGGGAAATTGTACCTCTTATGTTATTACTAAAATGTACACTATCAAAATATCCTCCTGTGCTTAAGATTATTATTCACAATATATCCATTTACACTTTGGGGAATGATTTCAACAGATGCCCCTGTATTTTAGATTAACCAGTTGAGGACATTTACAGGTTGACAACAATGGAAGTCAAAGGTTGACTTCCTGAGCAAGCCGGGGGTGGGGGGGCTTTGAAGACAGAAGACTGAAAAGTTCAGTTTCCAGAATAAGTTCCTGTTATTTTATGTTGAACCATTAAGTTAATGTTTGCCCAGCCTCCCAAGTAACATCAACATTCAGATTTGCTTCTTTACTATAAGGAATCTCCCCATATTTAGCTGGATTCATATGCTTTTCTTTCGCCAGATCTGTAACTACTAATATGTGATCTGGCCAATAGTTCTGCACCTAATAAAATGTCATTTTTACAGTTTCTTTTCTCCTTTAAAGATTTAATTTCCAGGTTCTCCAGATGGATTGTCCATTAAGAACTGACACTGATTACCTGGATAGCCATTTAGCATAGAAAAATGAATTATCCATACATGATCTTCACCGCAACCCAATCAGGCCAGTGATTCAACTTTCTCTGATGGTTTCTTTGGGGGAAGGTTGTTCTTTCAATCTGACAGGCAATATGTTTAAAACTATAAGCCTCTGCACAAAAGAAAATTTATTGTCACAGACCTGGGAAAAGCTATTCAAACAGTTTGACACACACAAAAAAAACCCTCACATTTTTTCTTTGGAATCAGGAGAAAAAACTCTTAAATAAAGACTAATGCATTTAAGCACTGTAGATACACTCTAAAGCGTTGATAATTACTAGAGTTAAACTGCTTCATGTTCTCAGCATTTAATGTGATAATCAGGTGAAGAAAAGCTCTTGCTATTAGAGGTCATATGATAATCACTTGAATGTTTGAAGGAAAGGCAGGTTTTCTACCTGCCAGCAAGGAATGTGTCTTTTCATTTCACAGCTATGGAAGATCTTTTTCGTTTCTTTTGTGCTGAGTCCAAACCTGAGATTATTTTGGGTTTATTGCCACCTCAGTGTGCAATTCCTATCCATGGAATGCTACCAGTCTTAGCTTGCTAGACCATTTACAACATAAATTCCAAGGAACAAAAATTAAGCATTTGTAATCCATAGTGAGCAATTTCCATCTAGATTTACCTTACTGCTTTGCTTACTCTGGAGATAGGCCGAGTTTACTCTTTGATTTTCTACTTCTTCCCTTGACCATTGTGTAATCTTGGCATGAATGCAATTCTGTTTGAGGAAAGCTTCTTCCTAAAACTGAGCAATGCCATTCATGAAGAATGTGTAGTTAAGATGTCTAGCTTAGGCTAGAGTTGTATAAAACTGAATAGTGTAAGTCTATGGAAAGGATGTATCAAAGGATTTAAAGGATAGACTTGGGAGAAATTGAAATAGCTGTTTGTTTCCTTTCTTAGTTAAATGCAATTGCATACAGATTGGATCCCTGCCACACTCCCCTGGTGACTTAATGTGTTTGCAAGATTTCTGTGTCCTGCTTTTTTTAGTGAGCTCACATGGATTCACAGGCTAAAGGTCACACTAACAGCTTATCTTCTTTGTTATTTTTCCCCTGTGTTGTTTCTCAATCTCAACAACTATTTCCACTTATGCAAAAACCAACAAATGTTCCTAATTATTCCCATGCCACATAGAGAAATCCATCGGTATTTTTGTTACAGGCTCTGAAAACATAATAATGTCAACTTTGGTCAAAGTTCCAAAGCTCTGTTTGTTTGTTTAGAGCTTTTGAGTACATGATAATAGGAAAAGCATAAAAGTTCTGCTCCTTTCCCCAAAAAGCTGGAAACAAGACTTTTAACATGGAGGAAAGGACAACAGAAAAAGAAAAGGACATTGGTTAAAGAACAGAAGAAATAGCCAGGCGACTTGGGAATAGAAAACAGTAAATGAAAAAGGATAAGAGAAACAGAGTGCCTGCTTGCACTTACTGGCCTGGTATGAAGTAACAATACCATACCAGACTGGTAAGGATCCAAGGTAGCAGTGGCCATTCCCACTTACAAGTGCTAAACTAGCCCCGTACCTTGTAAGTGAGAACAGCCAGGCCGGGGCTGCCTGGATTGTGAAGGCAATGTAGAGGCTGATCATTGCCATGGTGATTTGGCAGCTATACCCACTCACAATACATAGTTTAAATTTGGAATTTACTACCATGGGATGTAATGTTGGCTACTAGCTTGGATGGTTTCAAGAAAGCTTTTGACCAGTTCACAGAAGTTTTAAAGGCCACTAGCCCTGTTGGCAGCAGGAGATGGGAGCCCTCCAATGTCCAACTGCTAAGGTTACTGCAGACAAAGCAATCTATGTGGTCATATATCCTGTTGTTGAGCTTCCCAGGGAAGCCAGTGGACCACTGAGCACAGAATGCTGGATAAGATAGGCCAGTGGGATACTTCTTATGTTCTTACAAATGGTTTTATAAGAGTTCTAACTGATTCGGTCCTGTTATGCTTAGTTGTTGCAACTGCCATTCTTTGTGGGTTTTAGAGGTTTGTGTTTTATGTTTCATGTTTTACCTTGTATGCAACAATGAACTTACTAAAGGAATGATGAGACAATAAATATTAAATATAAATTGATAAATCTGCCTCCTCAGTGGTGGTATTTGGGATTTTAACAACTCTCAATAGAACTAGATGCAAAGGCCATGTGGGCTGTCTAGGGTCACCTAAGCTTACTGATGTACCTATTTAGGGGGAAATGGTTGACTGGGAACATTAGAAAGAGCCATGTGCTCCAAATCAGTGTTCAGGTTCCCAAACTGCGGGAATACAATACTGGACTGATTTGGTCAAGTATGCTGGAGGTAGCAAAGCATATTTCCAATTTCTGCTGAGGGTTGGAATTGCTGCTGATTCAGCACTTCAGACCACCACAGACCACATGGGAAATTACAGATTTTACACTAGTTCACATAGCAGACAAAGAAAATGACAGACTAAAGCAAAGTTATAAACTATACAATCAGGAATCTGGGGGGCAAGGGGGAAGAAATGCTATTTCATACAGATGTATACTACATAATGTGGTATTCTGGGTCTTAGGATCATAGAAAAGCTCACACAGGCATGCTTGAAGAGAAAGAAATATATGCTGCAGAATGGCTCATAAAGAGGTCTAAGTTCATTATAGCTGTGCAGAAGGTGTGAATGGAAAGAAAAAACTCCATAGAAATTATATGAAACTATCAGAGTGAAGTATACAGGGAAAGCACATTGGCCTGATTTATATAGATCTATGAGGTCCTTGCAGAAATGCTCGGAGATTAAAATGAAAGGGAGAGATTACTGTTGCTGGTCTATCCATGCTAATAGTATATACAATGGGGCAAAAAAGTATTTAGTCAACCACCAATTGTGCAAGTTCTCCCACTTAAAAAGATGAGAGAGGCCTGTAATTTTCATCATAGGTACACTTCAACTCAGAGACACAGAATGAGCGGAGCGTCCTGACGCGTCCTACACACGTTCAAGATGGCTGCGTGCGAAAAGGCCTCTGAAGAGCAGCCAATCAGAGAGTTTGGAGCAACTCTGCAGTTTGTAAACTACAATGGAATCATTTGAAATCCATGGTATGTATGCCAAATGAATGAATGAATGAATGAATGAATGAATGAATGAATGAATGAATGAATGAATGAATAGCAGTTAGACATCTTAGATGTTATTTTTATGGAACACAAATCAGAGACATTTAGCTGCCTTTCTTAACCTAAAAGGTTACTCTCTAGCCAACAATATCATCCAACACCTCCAGTACAAAACTGCTATGAGTTCGTATAAGAACACACAAATATTTGAATGTGCGTGTTCTTCTCAGGCACCCATATTTCTCACCATCTTTAAAAGCCAGCCCACATTCACACCATTTCAAAAGTGTATTCAGCTGTCACATTTCACTTCTCTTTAACAATACTTTTTTCTGATGGGATTCTGTTGAAGAAAGCTGATGGGATACTATTCACCATACTCTGAAATGTGGCAAAAGTCTGAGAAAAATAAACAGAGCAATGAACCCATGACAAAGCCCATAGGCTAAATCCAACTCTTTTTAAATAAAATTTCCATCAAAGCACTACCCAAATGGATTACATAAACTGTTTTAAATACGAATAAATGAACCACAGACTTAATAAGACTTAAACATTTGTGTTTAGAGAAAAGCAAGTGTATTTTTGCCCTTCAAATTCTATACTACACAATAACTTACCACTGAAGTGATAAACGTAGTCAAATATTATTTTTGCTTTCTTTAATACCCTTTAAGAAAGGGAAATCCTCTGTCTTGTGACATTGTAATTTTTAATGGGATCCAGTGAGCCAGTTTGGTCTAGTGATTAGGGAGTCAGACTCATATCTGGGAACACCAGGTTTGATTCTGCTCTCCTCCACAAGGCCAGCTGGATGACCCTGGGCGAGTCACAGCTCTCTTCTGAGCTCCCATAGCCCTGCCTGCCTCACAAGGTGTCTTGCTGTAGGGAGAAGAACAGAAGATTTGTCAGCCACTTTGAGTCCCCTTAAATGGGTGAGAAATGCGGGATAGAAAAGCCAACTCTTCTTCTTAATGCACAGTTTTCACATTCTTCATCATATATTTCTTATCCACTTACAGTTATAGAAAGCTGTGATAAGAACATAAGAGGAACCCTGCTGGATTGGGCCACAACCCATCTAGTCCAGCCTATCTCTCCAACCCAGAGGTGCTACATAGGCACCCATTCTAGTAGCTATTGATAGACCTGTCCTCCATGAATTCGTCTAACCTTTTATTAAAGCTATCCAGTATGGCTGCTGTCACCAGATTAAAGTCATGTGCCAATTAATTCCAATTAATAACTTCATCGACATAGTATTACAATATGAAGCTAAACATCTTTCAGAATCTAGGGTACTGCTTATACATATTTAAACAAGGCAATTTACTGACCATGGCAACCTCTGCACATCAGGGAGAGAACTACTACCACTATAATGCCTCATTACCCTTCACATTTAGAGTAGTGCTATGCAATCACTGGTCTGGCAGCAACTAATAAGTGCATTGGTCCCTATAAATACTGGCTATAATCCTAATTTTGGCAATGATAGGCCGTGTCTTCATGGCAACCTTATCTCGGATTCAAAACGTTTTCAGTCCTCAGAGTCCGCACAGCAGTTTGGCTTAACACCCTTTCCCCGTGTTAAATCACCCCAAAGCGTGGTGAATCTCAATCCTGATTTCAACAGGTCTCACTCCGGATCGTGTGCTTGAAATGTTTTACATTTTCTACTGTGTGGACAGTACCATTTTAAGAGATGAGAATCCATGTTTAGGGTTTCCCTCTCCCAATAGCTTGCTTCCAAAGACAGTGATTTCAGTGTAAAAATCCACTTAACAGCAATCGCTACACTGTAGCGATGGAACCACTTCACACCTTGATGGTTGGAATAACAATGTTGCAATTTTGCACAATTCTAAAAGATCTGACTTTAGAAAGGGAAAGGAAGGGAGGAAAGCAGCTGAATGTAAATGTTTAAAGCAAAGGGGCTTTAGTTGCCGCTGATGCTGTGTGCCCTGAGCAATGGGGAGAGGAAGGGAAAGAATCACTGGCTGGCTGCCCGCTGCCATTTTTCCTCCATCCATGGAAGCAGCAGCCACCCAGTTAGGCTCAGTGAAGGGGTCCCTTATGGGTGGCACGTCCATGCCAGGAGGAAGAGGGCAGGGCAGCCCCGAAAAGCGGCTTTTAAAAAGTAGCCGCTTGAGTCCCACCTTGAGTCATGTACCCCACGTATGCTCCTCAGAATCCGGATCCAACGCAATTAATTTAAAAGTAATGGGAACAGGCAAATTCGCGTTTGCATCCGGTTCTATTATTTCGGTTTAGGAAAAGCAAAATAAGCTTGCTGTGGGGATTCGCCCATACAGTATTTACTTTAGAGGCACCATTCTTTATGCTGGGATACTTTTTTTATTTCTCAGTCTAGCCTTCTGGTGGTTCCCCATGTAAGGAACTAGCCCCCCCCCCTCAAAAAAAAAAGTCAAAGTGCTGCCACGTGCTGGTACCCTTACATGCAGTGCAAGGTAAGAGCTAATCTGACTCATGGTCTGGCCAGGAGTTCCATAGCTTCTAACAACATATATAATGTTATCTGTTATAGCTGGAAGTGACTTTTTCTTTGAGTATATGATTGTCTTCTCATCTTTTGCCTAATCCTCTTAACTGGAGGGGTTAATGATAAACCCAATACATTCTCTGTGCAGCACACTTGTAGTAAAACTATTTATTTTGTAGCAATAGATGTATAATTTAATGGTGCTGTGCAGTTATGCCTTATTATTCATTCATTCATTTATCCATTTCCCTCTTACAAAATATTCAGGACCAATTATTTGAACATTACGGTAACTGCAAACTTCTGATTTTATTACTAATTTTTAAAGCTTCATTTGAGCTAGCAGAAACACCTAGAAAAGTTATTTCTGCTACACATGATGAATGGAGCACCCCATCCCCCGTGCTGTTTCTCAGCCCCTCAGCCCCAGCCCCCTGAGGAGGGTGTTAGGTGCTACAGTGAGATGCAGCTAATGCCTGTGGGTTGGTGTGAAAAAATAAATGAAGGCACAGTCTTTGATTGTACAAATATTCAGAAAATATAAAACTCCACTGTCCTACTTGCCTTTTAGAGCTTTGAATATTACCAGCATTTTAAAGGATCACCTTCTAGCCAACTAACCAGACATCTATAAGAGAAACAAGATCACCCTTGACTCGCCTAAAAGCAAAGACCTCTGAAGATGGATATCGCAGCTATATCCGAAAGCTTAGGTCCTCAGAAGAAGAAACCTAGAACGTGGCATAACAGCCCCAAAACTGCTACAGACGAGAACCTTATATTTACTTGGCAAACTGCCTGCCATCACTTCTAGCAAAAACTTACAAATATGACTTCATGTTAAAATATTTTACATGTTTAACCCAAATCTATCTTCCAAGTAATTCTTCTTACATCTCATCCAAAGTTTTCACATTGTTCACAATTCTGAAACATGTTTATTTATATATAGAATGATCTTAGAAAAATAAGTAATTTATTTGGAGAACATTCTCACCACATTTGGATGTTCCCATTAAAGGATACACATGCTTTTTATATGCAAATTCTGTGATACCACGAGAGTGCTCTAAATTACATATGGTAAATTATTAATGACCTACAGGATAAATCCATTATTCCAGGATTTCCTGCATACATCTTTGGTACATTAAGGCCACATCTCCACATACCATCCAAGGCACTTATGTCTGCTAGAGAGGCACCAACTGCTGCCATTTATGGTGGCCCCTCCATTTATGGTGGCAGAAGGTGTCTTGTGGTAATCACGCTGTCCGCTTTACTGATACAATCATTACCAGAGATGCCTTGTTTGCAGGGAGCAATTATGCACCCTGCCCAGAGGTGCCATAACTGGCGTCTGAAAATGACACTTTCATGCATCAAAATGTAGAAGCAAAGGTGTCTTTTTCCATAGCAGATCAAGGATGCCTCCACCATCCATCCAAAACAGAGCCACCTTGCTTCACAGGTAGAGATCCAGTGCTGTGTAACTTTGTTGCACTTACAATTAGGGTATTCATGTACACAATTTCTGCCTTTTTCTTTCTAAATCTGTCAGAACTTTACATAGAGCCAACATGTCCTGCCAAAATATAGCTTAACTTTGCAGAGAATATTCTTTTGCTTCTCTTTGGTAATGAATCCCATGCAAAGTCCTATTCATCAGTAACAAAAATGTGTCAGGATTTGTTGGCAAAGCAGTAAAATCAGCATGGGTTGGTTGGTTTAATAGCACAAGCATTTTCTCAAATAAGCAGACCTGTTACTTTGCAGGCAAGTCAAAAAGTATGTGCTTCTGCAGCAGTTCCTCTGAGAATGACTTTTTAAGAAATTGTTCTTGTCATTTTAAGCTGATGAAACTTAGAGCCAGCATTACCAAATATATGGTGCAGTTTTAGTTTCACAAATCTCCAGGCTAGGGGGCTAAATCCACCCAGGCCTAATGCCAAGTGCAATAGGATTCCAGAAGAGAGGCCTGTGTTGGCCATTGTCTGTTACCCTGTAGATGGCTCAGAAACAACTAGAAGTATGGCTAGTGGCAAGGATTTCCTCAGTCTAATCTCCTTTCTCCCTAGCACATGCAGTAATGGCCACTGAACACTTCTCACTGACATTATCTGGTCCCACTGCCAGAAACCATTACTTCTAGTGAGGAGAGATATCTCCACACAAAGGGCCTGCTGTCTCCACTGTGGCAGCCCCTCTCACCAACTGGAGGCTCCACTGCCATTTATAAAGTATAACCAAAAGAGAATCTGTGTTGTCTTATGTATTTGATGCTGTTTGTTAATAAATGATATTATCCACATTGCCCTGAATGTGTGGACAACAGCCATTGTTGAGAAAGTTTGTTTGCTGTAACTGCATTTTGACCTATTTCATGATTAAATTCTACCCTTATGTGCATGTGCCATTGACATTACTTTGGCTAAACTGACTTTTTATTGCTTTTAGAGTGCAACTTTTTTTATTCCTGGAATTTTGGTCTTATTATGAATAAACAGCATTGGATGTTTTTTTTTCTCTGTAAATTGCAGCCTGCATGAATGGAATGAGAAAAGTGAGGTGTAAAAGCCAACTCTTATTCTCCTCCTTTCCCATGCAGTACAAAACATCCAGGGCGTGTCTCCATGGGAGCTAATTGCTTCCCTATTGATGTGATTTTAAAAAATCTGGGTTGTAACTCGCAGTAAAGCGTCTCCATGAGGTTTGAGGCAACGCAGATTAAAATCGCACTTTCCTGTCCCCATGAAACCTGCTTTTTGTAAGCCTGCATTTTTTCTCTCCCCACCACCACCCACTGGAACAATGAGAGACTCTCATTGTCAAATTCAGCTGCCGCCATCCACGTAAAGAGCAGCAGCTGCTTTAATGCAAAAGCAAACGAGCGATCTCTATCTTTCACAGCGTGTGTGCGTCTGTCTCTCCCTTCCTTGTCCCGTCCCCCCCCCCCCCGGTAAACTTCACTGGTGCCTGTCTCTTTCCCTCCTTCCCACCTGGAGGCAAGGAGCAGGGGAGAAAGGGGAGAAAGGGACAGGTCGCTGCTTTGCTAATGTGCATAAACAACGTGAATGCACGGAGCTGGATGACAGCTGAAGGGAGAGAAGGGAAAGGAAAACACCCGAAAGAAAATAGAGGGAGAGGAAGACACACACATGCATGGGTGCACCTGGAGGCAAGCAACAGGGGAGAGATGAAAGGGAAGGGAGACGAAGCCACTCTCTCTCTCTCCCTTTAAAAGGAGCTGCTTTCGCTCTTCTCAGCATTTTAGCAGGTCTCTCTCTCTCTTCGTCCTAATAATGCAGCCTCGGACTATCACACCTCTGCTT
Organism: Aspidoscelis tigris stejnegeri; assembly: GCA_023333525.1. Lineage (NCBI taxonomy): Eukaryota > Metazoa > Chordata > Lepidosauria > Squamata > Teiidae > Aspidoscelis > Aspidoscelis tigris. The sequence goes on from JALMGA010000002.1 coordinate 29,294,228, forward strand.
GTGTGCTGAATCAGCTATCCTTATGTGAATGGAGGAAGCTGAATCTGACAGCTACAGGGCTGCAAGGAGGGAGTTGCTTTTAGTTCTGCTTGTAAGCGTCTCCATGCTCCAGGAAAACCCACGGTTTCCCCCTAACGTCGATGTAGTCTTGTTTAAAGGGGTGTTTTTCTGCCGCGGATTTTCCTCCTTTATGCCTGACGTAGCCCAGAGCAAAGCTGTGTATGGAGACACTCCGAGGCAAAACAGGCTTAAATCTGGATTTTTTTTTGCCATGGAGACGGGGCCCCAGTGTTGTAATTTGGATCTTTGTTGTCAATGCAATGTCCTAATCTTTAATTACCTTAGGCTTTTTTGTACTTCCTGTCCCATGGAAAGGAGTGCAATCCACTAACATTGACTAGCACCCTCCCAGCGATCAAACACTTAACTCTGTTTGATTGCCAGCTGGTTCTCTTCAGGGAGCTGGCATCTTGACTGTGGCACCCTCTGCGACTGTACATGCATCAGCACAGTTGCTATGATGACACTGATGTTCTCCACAGTCACAGTAGCATCAGGAGGCCAGTGGAGCTGCCAGCGTGCTTGCACAACAGCTCCAATGACCTCCCCATCCACCAGAGGTGTAAATGGATGCTGCAGATGCACCTGCCCAGATGTTGCCTAATTGTTGACCATGGGCCCTTATTCTGGATTATAACCCAAAATATGTGACTTCCATCAACATGCTGGTGCAGACTACATGAGGCCTTGCCTATGGCTTGCTGTAATCTGCACTAGCATGCAGATGGCAGGTCCCTATTCCAGAATAAGGCACAGTGTAGAAAAGACCTTTGCCTTCATACAGGCAATAGCAATATTAAGGGAACTTATCCTACTCTAGGCAACACAGTAGTAAATGAGGTACAATTTGGGGTTTGGGGATTTCAATTGTAGTTATATGCAAATGCACTAAACTGAATTCAGGAGCAAATGGGCTTTCTCTATGGTGGCTCCAGGTTTTTTAATTACCTCTGAACTACGCAGGCTGCCTCCAGAAGGCAAACACACAACGTGGAATCTAAACCAGATCCTGTGATTGCCTCTTGCCACTCTCCACCAGACAGGAAGAGCAATCCCAGGCTTTCCTTTGTGTCTGTTGGAAGAGTCTCTCTGGAGACCACTGGAAACCAGCGAAGGACTTACCCACTATTACTTTTGTGTGCGCGTGCATGTGCACTTGGCTGGTTTTCAGTGCCCCAACCAAGCCAATTCTGAAAGGTGTTGACAGATACAAAGATTAGCATTGCTATTATGGGAAATCCAACATCATGGCTGGGTTTCCTATTATACCGGTATTATGGTGTTTTTACCCCCCTGAAACAGCACTATATTTGGAATGAGACATGTATCTCGACCTGGGGACAGCCACATCTGGCAGTTGGTGAAGACACATCTCTTTATCCATCCTTTGAAAGAAGAGGCATTTTCCCTTCTCCTCTAGATACTGTGCTATTTTAAATTGTTCTTAATTTTCTTAAGATGTTGAGAACTTAGGAAAGACGGAAGGCTGTAAAATGCAAATAATGAATAAATAAATATCTGGCAACCAATCCAAGTTTTATCAAGACTGCTGTATTGGTATTCAACCGGAAATTAACTGGAATAGCAGCAACTTCTAAACTGTCTTCAAGGGCAGCACCACACAGTACATTATGGCAGTCAGACTTGGTAGGGCCCCATTGGTAAGTCCCCTGCAGTTGGAAATAGGTAGTCCCATGCACCAGCAATGATTTCATACATTCAATTATTAGATTACTTTTACAAAGAACCTTCTGTTTTGTAACATGCTTAAACATGTCTCATGTTCAATGCAGTTGCTTAACTCAGACTTCAAAAAAGCAGAAAGTTTTTCAAATGCTTTGAGAAGTTCTTTTCATTTGCTTTCCTTGGGGATTTTATATACTTATATTATGATACAGTTGTGAAATGGCTTGCTGTATTTCATCACTTTTGATTTTTTAAAAAACAACCTTTAAAGTGGAAAGCTTGAATAATTTATAGTGTACAATGTGTGTACTCTACTGTATTCCATTCTGCTTATTCCTACGCAGAGGGTCAGGGGAAGGGAACCTTCAGTCCTATCCATGTCCCGAGAGATGCACACTCACCACTTTAGCACAGACACCTTTTAAAACATGGTGGGAAAAAGAGCCACCTGCTGATTCCAGTGGAAAAATATTTTCAAGCCTATTAATTACCCTGCTAAGAGGCATCCTCCTGGGGAAGATGGTTACAGCTTTTACCCTTGAGCTATGCTTCCCAACCACTCCATCACACTTATATTTGTCTCTGAAAACAATGGACAACAACCTTTTGGCACTGCATGGTGCAGAATGTGCTATTACTCTCTTTGTCCATCTGAGTATAACTTTTATTGTGTTTCTCATACTTTTATATATTGTAACTTTGGCCATGGTCACACCTTGCTGAAATAGTACATCCTATTAAGAAACAGGACTGAAAATGCATTAACTCTGACCACACCCAATACCTGATACTCCTTCTTCAGTTCATCAGCATTTGGGGTCACTATGCTCACACCTTTCTGTTCCCATCCTGAGATGCATTTGAGACTTTTGTAGATCTCCACCCCTCTCCACCATCACAACACTCCCTGTGCTCTAATAGGACAAAAGTTCTGTGACTCAGCAGTGTGTAATCACACACTGGGTGAAAGGGAAGGCAATTCATGCAGTATCCACCCACTATAGCCCCCTTTAGACCTCTTCCCCAGTCACAACCAAAGCATGAAAATAGATTTAACACCATAATGGCCTGAGACCTGTAAAAATCAGGACTCAAGAAAGTACTATTGAAGGGAGGAAAGTCCACAAATAAAATGGATTGGACCAAAAAAGTGTGAGCTTTGGGGTCAGAAGGTGAAGGATTAAAGTGAAGGTTGACCATGGCTTTTGTGAGCTTTAAGATGTTTAATTAATATTATGCCTTGCAATCAATCAAAAGTTCTAAAAAACATTCCCCAGCATCCTTGGACTGAAAGCAAAGTCATGCACAGAGTGCCATATGAAATACAGACATGGCTCAACAGTTAGCAGGTTACTCAATGGACATGTATGTATGTATGTATGTATGTATGTATGTATGTATGTATGTATGTATGTATGTATGTATGTATGTATGTATGTATGTATGTATGTATGTATGTATGTATGTATTTCACTCACTCACTCACTCACGAGTATTGTTTATACTGCTGCTGCCGTGGAATTAAAATTAATATAGAGTGAAAAAATATCTAGATGGATAAATATTTTGAAACAGAGAGAGAAAAAGTATAACTGTTTACAACACTTCTGTAGAAGCACCCAGAATAGTCTATAAACAAAGAAACAAATGTACTATTGCATAACTAAAATGAAATAAATCATGAATTGTGACAACTGTCCTTTCAGTTTTTCATGTCTGAGTTCTCACATTACAGTGCATGAAAAATGTAGATTCTGAAAGAAATCAATGATATGTTGGCACTTGAAGGAGAAAATGAAAATAGTTATCACTCATTACTAACAATACAGTTTGCTAAAAATCATTGGCATCTAAAAGGTATTGCTCAAGGCAAAAACAAAGCAAAACCCTTTGCTTCGCCGAGCATGCCAATCTGGCTTGAAATAAGATAAAGTTTCAGTGTTTGTCTGGTGACATGAGATATTAAATGTTTTAAATTTCTTAGCACATGAACACACACAATGTGTAGTGGTGGTCAGGGCAATTCAGCACATGCAGAGGCCAAGTCTTCACTTGGCATTCAAAACATTTTGGAGGGGCACTGAAACCTGCCCACAAAAATATTTGGTGCAAAAAAACCCCAACAGCTCCAAAGCTGTTTTCTGTGCACTGAGCTGGACCTTCACCACAGAGAAATGGAGGTGAGGAGGCCCTCAAAGTGCCGGTGCAAAAATTTCAGAATAGCCATCTCATGGACAGCAGTGGAGCCATCAAATGCCTTTCTGAGTCTGCCTGAACCCTGTTTGGTCTAGTGGTTAGGGAGTTGGACTCTTATCTGGGAATTCTGGGTTCAATTCCACCCTTCCCCACAAAGTCAACTGGGTGACCTTGGGCTAGTCACAGCTCTCTTCTGAGCTCTCACAGGGTGTTCTATTGTGGGGAGAAGAATAGAAGCTTTGTCACCTGCTTTGAGTCCCCTTAAATAGGTGAGAAAAGTGGGTAGAAAAGCCAACTCTTCTTCTTCGTCGTCGTCTTCTTCCTCCTCTTCTTCCTCTTCTTCTTCTTCTTCAGAGGCCTGGTGGGAAGCCCAATCCAGCACTGAGGCTGGCATTATGGATACATGCCCTAAAACACTCCCCCACCCCAGCACTGGATTGTGGGCTCCACAGGAAGTCAAATAGTCACAGCTGGATCAAAGAAAGATTTGCCATCACCATACGAACTTCAGACAATGTTCCCAAGTCAGTGTTTGGTGGGGATGCACCAGCTGCTACTAGCAATGTGGACATCTAACAAGGCAATTGCAGAAGTTACTTAGGATTAAAATACAGACAATTGTAGTGTAAGGATGTTTTGAACTGCACTAGTAAACCAACATAAAGGACATCTCACTAGCTCTTCCCTACCTCCAGGAAGAGTAGATAAAGCAATTCATGTCATTTAGCTCTTAATATGCTCCCGTGACCCAGTATTTTCTTTTCATAGGCCCTTTTTGCACTTAACTGCCACGGGCAAGTATCCTACAGCAATTAAGAATGGGGACAGTGGCCAGCGTTTGCACTGTGAGTGCTGGCCCATCCCAAATGTCACCCAGACCTTCCTGGGTCTGGGTGAAGTTTGAATCTGGGACTGTCCACCTTGTTGTAGCAATAGCCATGTGTGCCAGGCCATTGCTATGGTGATTGGCAATGCAGTGCGCAACTGCAAGCTATCCCACTACTTCTGGAGCTGTACTAGGAGCACCTAGTAAAGTTCTGGAGTGGTTTTTACTGTTCCACAGCAAGCAGTGATCAGGGCAGCTCTCAGCCACTCTGGGTCAAAGCTTACACACCGCAAGGATGCCTTAGTTTGAATAGGCTCGTAATTTTCTAAAGTAGTAAAGGTTCATGAAGAAAATACAAGGAACTCAAAGAAGAACATGAACTGAATTATCTGAACCTTCTTAGGAAAAATAAATAGAGAAAAGGAAACAAGCATCGTGATTTATGTGCCCATTTTCCCTTATGTTCCTTAAGTAAAACATGAATGTGTGGGTAGCTAGCAAATACAGACATAGCTTGATTTAAGCAGTTTCTGGCAACACATCTTTCACTATTACATGTTGGAGAAATTCTGACCCACTTTAATTTAAGGGCCCCTGATGATTTGCTAATGCATGGCTAATGCAGGCTATTGGATTGAAGAAGGGGCATAGCAGTGGCTGGAACAGCCTGTTACCTTAGGGTGTTTAGGGCCAACTAAGGGGCAGAGAGGCAGTTGGTGTGGCAGAGACCTTTAGAAAAAACACAGGACCTTTGTCAATTGCTGCCTGCAGTTGAGACCGATGGAGCTGCTTAAGCAAAAGGAAAAGATGAGAAAAAGATGGCTCCGTTTGTCAGATTACTTCCTGCAAGAAGACGGAGGAGGAGGAGGAGGAGGAGGAGTTGGCTCTTCTACTCTGCTTTTCTCACTCATTTAAGGGGACTCAAATTGGCTGACAAAGCTATTTTTCTTCCCACAACAATAAGTGGGACTGTGAGAGCTCAGAAGAGAGTTGTGACTAGCCCAAGGTCACCCAGCTGGCTTCATAGAGGAGGGTGGAATCAAACAGAGTATTCCCAGATAAGAGTATGGCTCCTTAACCACTAGACCAATCTGCCTGAGCAGATTCATCACTCTGTGCTGGGAGCTCAGCAATCGATAAGGTTCCTATGCTTTTTCTAATGTTGCAACCACTGCCATGGCAACTGCACCCACACAGATCACCTTCCTCTGCCCCTCCCTAACCTCAAACCCTCAAACAAAGGGGAAGGTTGTCCAACTTCTTCAGCCCAACAGCCTGGGTCAACTGGGACTCAAACCACAGAATAGCAAATCAACAGGGTGCTTAAAATCAAGGTAGGTCACCGTTCCTCCAGTTCATAACAATGGAAATACAATGTTAGAAACCATTTAAAATGAGAAATTTTGGGATTTTACTTGATTCTGACTCAGAATTGTGCAAATCTGTGGGATGTGTACATAGTGTAACATGGCTGCCACGCCCGCATACCAGAATGCCACTAACAAGACACTTGTGTAGTCAAAGAAAAATGGAGGGCCTTCTCAATTTTGGAATTTCTTGAGGGAGAGAAGTTCAGAGCTAGAAAAGGCTAGAAAGTTGTGAGTAGGAAAGGTGGAAGCAAATTGCCTCAGACCTGATACACTGATTCCCATATTAGAGAGCATGAGAAAATGTGGGTATAAGGCCATTAAGAAAAACTGGATTCTTAACAATGGCTTTAATTTTTATTTTATTTTTTTGTAAATTATGTGGATGATTGTTCCATTGTAATTAAACAATCATCCACATAATTTTTTTAAAAGAAAACTGCAACAGATAAAAATACCCTTGGTCCCAACTTGACTCCTGGTGAATTCAGTTGTCCAACTACAGGTGCATTCACACAGAACAAAACTACAGTAGCATTATGCTTTGGTGAGATCACCTCATGTATTATAGGCAACCCACCACAGTCCCAATTTTTTATCCCTAAAAAGTGTTAAAAACTATTGTTGAAAAACCCAGATCTGGTAGTGAGTTTTCAAGCAAGAGCACTTTTTAGCAACAGACTTACCTTTCTGGATGGAGCAGCAATTGGACCTCTGTCCAGCACGCATGCCTGGAGGCTGAAACAGCTTGACCACACATGCATAGAGGTGGTTGTGCGCACATCTGGGAATCTGATGGCAGCCAAATTACCCATATGCACATGACCAAAAATGCACAAAAAGAGCAAGAATAGTGGGGGAACATGGATCTGTTTGGAATAAAACATCAAGACCCAGAAAACTATGACTGACGCAATGGGCAACTCTGAAATTTGTATTTCAACCAAAGCGAACAGTGGATTCTGTTCCAAGTGCCCAAACAGATTAGGACAGTGGTTCTCAACCTGGGGATTGGGACCCTTTTGGGGGTCGAATTGCCCTTTCAGAGGGGTCACGACGAGTCTCCCACCACCCTTCCCTCCCACCTCCCAGCTGCTCCGCCCCTGTGGTTGGGGGTCTCCACAACATGAGGAACTCCATTAAGGGGTCACGGCATTAGGAAGGTTGAGAACCACTGGATTAGGAGGTAAGACAGTGACTACTCAGCAGATGATGTTGGGGTGTGTTGAATGGTTGTTATTGGAATTCTCTTTGTTTGCATTTGTTTTTCTTCTTTGATGCATGTACAAAGTTATTTATGAAACAAAATATCGCACCTATCAGAAAAAAAGGAGGTATGAAATCCACCTCCCACCCAATCCAAGATAGGTTACGGAGCCTAAGAAGTTCAGTCGCCTCCATCTGGATGCATGGATGGGAGGGAGGGATTTATTGAGCACAATGTCCACACCAAGATTAAAAAAAAAAAGGTCAGAAGTCAGCCATTCATGTCAGTTGAAGGACCAAAACAGTGTGCAAACAATGCAGCTGCAGGGATGTTCATCTCACAGCTTTGTTATGAGTTTTGTCCTGCATCAATGGCCTTTGGGTGCTACACTGCTCACCCCACCAGTGGGACCACCACCACCTGCCTCAGATTCTGGCCCCATGTAGATACAACCTTTACTCACCCAAAATTAAACCGAAATTTGGGTTGCATGCATGATCACCACGCTTCAAGGTAAAGGACAACATGGAAGCAAGGGAAGGCCCAGGGACAACCCAAATGTAGCTTTCACACAAAACAAAAGGAGCGCCTCAGAGACGCAGTGTGTGGCCCTTCTGTTCCCAAACCTTCTCTGATCCACCTTTTCTATCATAGAATATGTATGAGAGGGTGGAGCAGATGCTTTTAGGAGGGGGGCACTATGTCTGACCATAGCCAGGCCAAGAGGGTTAATAATAATAATAATAATAATAATAATAATAATAATAATAATAATAATAATAATAATAATAATAATAATAATAATAATAATAATAATAATAATAATAATAATAATGCTTATTTCTAGTGCCCTTTTCACCAAAGAGCAATACAAAAATGCAAAACAACAACAACAACCAACAAAATTTAAATGCATAACAAAACAACCTTAATACATAATAATTTAAAATACATATGAACATTGTAGGGTTAAAATCCATCCGAGAAGCACAGCAGCCCACGCAGTCCGCGGCCCTCTCGACTTCTAGGGGACCAACCCCCGGCGCCCCCGACGGCCCCCCGTTCACCACCTCCCACACGGGGCTTAGTCAACGGCTCGTCTAGCTGGACGGGCGCCGCCAGAAGAGCTCACGCGCCGCCTGGGCCGGGGGCGGTGGTGTTCCCCGTCCCCCACGGGACCCGCTCCCTCCTCCCTCCTCGGTCGGTGCCGGCCGGGGGAAGCCCCGAGGCCGCCGCCGACACACGCCCCCAAAGACGCGGGTGCGCGCGCGCCGCGCGGCTACAGCCTGAGAGCCGCTGAGCAGCATCCGCAGGAGCGCGTGTGCGCGCTCGCCGGCTAGCCACAACAGCAGCAGCAGCCCCAGGCGAGCCCCCCGCGCGCGCGGCGGCTGGGACGGGCTTTGGTGAGCGTAGCGGCAGCCGGGGGGGGGGGCGCTTTTCAGCCAAGTTGCCACCCCACCCACCCACCGTCACCTCTGCGGAATTGCTGCTCGCGCCCGCGTGGGCAGCCGGCGGTGCTGGTGAACTTTGTGGTGAAGTGTTTTTATTCTGCCTCTGTGGCTGAGAGCGGTGCCTTGGGTCCAGGGGAGGCGTCAGGGCTGAGGCGTCAGGTATGAGGCGCTTTTGTATTTTTCACTTCCTTTCTGTGCGTTTTAATTTATATTCTTTTCTGCGGGACTCCCCCCCCCCTTATTTTAGGGGGAGGAAATCCAAGTGTCTTTTCTTCCTCCTCCTCTTCTTCTTCTCTCTGCCAGTCATTTTACCTTTCTTGTTGTTTCAGCCTCCTTCCCGCCTGTGTAGACAACGACCTGCCTCTTGAAGTTCACTCCTGCTGTTGCTGAAGACGGGCGGCTTAGTCGTGTGGAACGGTGGATAATCCGCAGGTGCTGCGGGAGCCTGGGTTAATTTTGCAGTTAATTTTTGCACTACATTATTCCTGACCGGGCGTGGAGAAGTTAAAAACTGCAACAAAAGTTTTCTGTCATCCTTATGGTTAGAATAGTTGTGCCATCTCCTCTGTTGAGCCAGTGTGGTCTAGTAGGGAGCCGGATTCTTATCTGGGAATAGGGTTGATTCCGCTCTCCATGAAGCCAGCTGGGTGACTTTGGGCTAGTCACGGCTCTCCTCTGAGCTCTCGCAGCCCCACCTACCTTACAGAGTGTTCTGTTGTGGGGAGAAGAATAGAAGCTTTGTCAGCCGCTTTGAGTCCCCTTAAATGGGTGAGAAAAGCGGGGTAGAAAAGCCAACTCTTCTTCTTCTCTCGCAGCCCCACCTACCTCACAGCATGTTGTGTTGTGGGGAAAAGAATAGAAAGCTTTGTCAGCCTCTTTGAGGCCCCTTAAATGGGCAAGAAAAGCGGGGTAGAAAAGCCAACTCTTCTTCTGTCCTATGCACAGTAGAGTCACCTTCAACAGTTCTGCCTATAGAGATTATCCTGTGGAGAGAAAAGAAGGGAAGAGGACTTGGTGTGATTCCTTATTTTCAAAATTTAGTGAAAGCCAGCTGTTGGAGTTTTTCCTTACCGCAGTGCCAAGCATCCCTTCGGTCAAGTTATGTAACCGCCAGGATGTACAGGGAAAGTTTTGGCCGCTCACCCACATGTGTGGAGGAAGTAGGTGGAACGGGAGAGATAAAGCACAGATCTTGCAACCGTGATGATCACAGATCTGAGTTGTTTAATAATAATGAAAAGTTTGGCACTATCCGAGCATTACAGTAGTAGAGTACAGAACTAGGAAATCTCTCATTTGTGTCCATTGAACTCAATCTGCTATGTGAATCAGAGGTCAGGGTGGGAGACAAAAATGGACAAATCAGTAAACTTAGTTTTCCTTAATTGTGTTCTCCGTTTCACCATTTATTCAAGCTTAGTAACGAGCACCTAATTTCTCCTCTTAAAACGTAGAGCTCACTTAGACTGTGTCCAGACAGGATGTTTTTTTGTGTAATTTTTGTGTCATTGTAATTGAATTGCCAGATACGTTTACCTGTCTCACAATAGCCATTGTGACATTTTGAAACCATATAACACAATAAAGGTATTGCGGGAAAAAGAAGTATCATGGCAAAAGCTTCTGTTATCCTCTGCAGTCTGGATTACTTCTGCAAGATCTTTTGAGCACACAAGTGGAAAATTCAAATGAACTTTGATGATACAGAAGTCCCTGGCTGCATGTTATGGGTTCTCTGTGTAGTCAGTAGTTTGGGGAGGTGAGGGGAATGAAATGGACAGGCAATTGTCAATGTAATAATATAATTGTCATACTTTGCAGGGTTAAAACACATTATTTTGCTCTTGAATGGGAACAATATTGAATTATTACAATAATGAATAATTACAGAATAACAGAATATATGAAATTATATCCCACCCACCCCCACCCCCACCCACCGGCAGATCTGGAAACTGGCATAGGCATTTGAAAGGGAAGCCCTTCTAGCTTTCCTAATATTACTCTGTATGTGCTGATGTACATTGCTCAGAAAATTTTATGAAAGCAGATTCTGTGCAGCCAAAAAGGGCTGTATGGGATGTTCTATAATAACCCAGGATCCCTTGCTAGAAATTTGGCATTTGTTTGAACTGAAAACACGTTCTCAACGTTTACCAAGACAGAAACCTCTGAATAGAAAATGCTGCTTTTCAGTATAAGCTTCCACATTGCTATAGTCTGCAGTTTCCACCAAAATCATTGTTTGTCATGTTGTGTTACAAGTATCAGAAGAAGGAAGTTTTGCAAACTTTAAGAAGCTGTGAAAGTATAACTGCTATTAGTAGGTACTGCCACTGCTTATTAAAGATGAAGTATAACTGCTATCCAGGACATAATCTCTCGCTGTTTATTAAGGCTTCTTTAATCAGTGCAGTTGTCTTTTAAACTCCTAATTGGTTGAGCTGTAATTTATTTATTTGGCAAGGAAAGATTCAACGTGTTATTTGGCAAAGAGAAATCTCAAACAGTTTTATGAATGCTCTAAACTGCAAAAGAGTAGGTTTATTTGTAGAGATGGCCTCAATTGTGTATCCAATTTCAGTTCTTAATATCTGTTGGCAATACCTCATCTCCCTGAAAGCAAAAAGCTGGAGAGTGTTCTTTAAATACACACACACGGTTCTTCCTGCTGTTGTTCTGCAAACTTTCTAGGGCTGTATAGAGATGTCACCTACTTATTCCGCTATATTTGGGTGTTCTGAAATAAAGTATGGTTATTCCCTGCTTTATTCCGGAATATCCAAATGTGGCAGAAGAAGGTGTCTGGATGCAACCCAAGATTTTAGATCAAAGAATTTGATGTCAGAGATACACATTTGTAATGCCAAACTTGACATGATGCTTTGTGTTGTGTTTTACAGTGTTTCATTTGTTCACAATTTCCAAGAGAGCTGTTGGTTTAAGATTGTCACACAAGATGAATGAGACCGACAGGCGTAATCCCTGCTTTCTAGGATTTCTTTTTAGTTATTGCTTGGCTGCTATATCTGGCTGCAGTGCCTGTCCTAAGCTCTGTGCCTGCTATGTACCCACAGAAGTTCATTGCACATTCCGGTATCTTGCTGCCATCCCATCCCAAATCCCCCAAAATGTGGAACGCATCAACTTAGGGTATGTTTATGCACTATTGTTCTATTTCTTTTATCTGCTAAGAGATATCTGCTTAACCTACTTCAGCCAACTTGTTTTTGGAAAGATTTTACTTTGGCATGAAATGATCCACAAAGCACTTGTGTCACAGATTTGGAAAAGATCACTGGATCTAATAGCTCTCCAAAGACATTGCCAGTCCTTCTATTAAGTCTCATTCAGCTTAAATTATGAGTCATTTGGTCAGTTCTGAATTTATTCCCTCCGCCCCCCACATACAGAGAGTCAAGATGTGAGTTTCAGTGACCTGTGATGACCAGATGCATCATCAATGTAGGCTGAGTTTGGCATCAGTTCCAGGTTTCTTTTTTCATTGGGGAGCTAAATAGCAAATTATACAATGGGTTGAGAAGGAGTTTAAAAAGTTTCAGTGTATCTCCCTTCCCAAGAAGCAATGAACCTATATTTAAAAACCTAGAAAATACCCTTGGCTGATAAGTTGTCACAGGAATGATGGAGCCCACAGTAGTCAGACACCAAGCTGCTCTAAGCATGAATGAAGTTTTCTAATGAAAATATGCTTCAGTTCTGGGTTGACTGATATTTAGCTTCTCCAGTTATCCACACCATAGTCATTCTCTGGGAAGCACAGATTCTTGGTGGATTGGTCTACCACATGGATGTGGTACTTCTTGTGAGCAGCTGGCCCACACCAGCAGTGTGGTGCTTATGTGTACAGCCAAGCTAGACAGCACAGCAGCTGTTCCATCTGGCTTTTTCCAAGACCAGGAGAAAAGTTTTCTAGTTGGATGAACATTGTCAGTTTTGAATTGAGCCTTCCTGCTTGCTAATGTTAGGAGAATGGAAACAGGTGGAAGTAATAAATTCTGACTGATAATGTGGTGGTCCTGTTCCTGGAAAGTCTTGCACTACCTAGACCATTCTGGGGCACAGTGTTTAATTGTTTGCTTCCCCAAACACCCTGTCTCCATTGCTGGGAGTGACTTCTGTAACATGACTGCTAATAATGTGATTTCATTTTGCACGAAAGAGGGTGCATTTTACTTCCTTTCTATAACTAAAACCACACCATGCAAGGCTTGTATTATACAAGGGCCAACTGTGCTTGGTAGTTTATAACTTACAGTAATGTGAAGTACTGGTCGATAAATAAAATAATTTTAAAAGCTTAGCACCATGTCACATGTATGTGAGTAGTTATTATCCATTGTGGTTATGAGTTAATTTCAGGAGCATGAAAAAGCCAGCTGTTGGAGACATGCTGTGAAGTATTCTCTGGCAACTTCCATGTGGCCCACTTAGACCATGCTAAGTTGCCACCTGGGAACAGAGCAGTCCCCAGGAAGCTTAGCCTCCCAGTGAATTCACTGGCCTCCCAGTGCTCCCTAGTACAGAGGAACACTTTAAAGCAGTGGTTCTTGACCTTCCTAATGCCGCGACCCTTTAATACGGTTCCTCATGTTGTGGTGACCCCCAACCTAACCCTAACCCCCAACCATAAAATTATTTTCGTTGCTACTTCATAACGACCCCTGTGCAAGAGTAGATCGACCCCCAAAGGGGTTGCGACCCACAAGTTGAGAACCACTCCTTTAAAGGGATCTCTTGAGTGTTCCTGTATGGTGAGCCGCTCCAGCTATCTGTGGTGAGGATGCCCACTTAGCATATGGAGCCCAGCTGGGCTCCAGAAATGACAGTAGAGGTGTGTCATTAGCAGCACATTGCTAAAATCATCCCAGTCTACAACTTCAGAAGCTAGGGGGGCTTGCGTTCCCCACTGTATTCTTCGGCATGCATTACAGGAGCTGCCTTCTGTGCGAGATCATGTGTTTTCTGTTTATCATATATAGACTTCTTTACAGTTATGGTAATTACAGGAAATTGGCACAAGTCAATAACACAGGATGCACAAGTTACTTCTGTCATTGTAGACATTTTTCTTCAACTGTTTACAGTGCAGGTAAATTCATCTGCATTAGTGGCACCCATTTCCCATCAATAAATGATTACTAATTCCATTGATATTGACATTGTTGAGATGTATTTGGAAGCAGGGTACCCAGAACACTGAATTGTATCTAATGAATTTATTACCATCACAGACCAGAAATACTACCCAGTCTGTGTAATGATCACAGATTTCTCTGCCTTACTGTCTCTTGTTCCATGAGTTTACTCCAGCGTAGAGCACATTAGTAAGGCAGATATAGAGGGAGTACCATAACAAAAAAATGTAGCACGACAACATTAGACACAGTTTTGTGCATTTAGAATTAATCTGCATTCCTAGACATGCAATACTCATTTGCATCAGTTTTGAAGGAACATCTCTCTGAATTTTCATAAGCTGTGATATTGGTGACTTCTGCATTTGCAAAAGAGACTTTGTTTTTGTTTGTTTCACTTTTGAACTATAGCTGACTGACTAAACCCAGATCTGGAATGAAATGTTTATTACAGTTACAACAGTTTGGTTAAACTGACTGAAACAGATTTTTCTGGCCTGAAGAAGCTGGAGTTGTTGATGTTGCACAGTAATCAGATACATACAATCCAAGATAAGACATTCTCAGATTTACATTTGTTACAGGTAAGGATAACCTGGCTGTGACCTGTTATTGCATAGCATAGAACTCTGCCAAGCTTTGTCTGAGTGAAAGTATATTTAACTGAGGCATCAAATTCTGCAGTGAATTCATATATTTTTTTCAGAGTTATTATTTTGCTAAATGAATTGCCCTATAGCTTTAATCTACCATTTGAAGGTGATACATTGTAATTTTTTCCAATTCTGTAGCTTATTTCGATTCTTTGTGCTCTTACTATTTCTTTTTCTTTTCTATCAACAGATCTTAAAGATGAGCTATAATAAAGTCAGAATTGTTCAAGCAGATACATTTCAGGGCCTTACAGGTCTGGTACGTTTGCACATGGATCATAATCAAATTGAATTTGTAAACCCAAAAGCTTTCCATGGTCTTACCTCACTGAAGCTTGTACACTTGGAAGGAAATCTAATTAAACAACTTCATCCAGATACTTTTGTTACCTTAAGTTACCTCCAGCTCTTCAAAACATCCACCATAAAGCATATCTACTTATCTGATAACCTCCTCACTTCTCTGCCACAAGACATTTTCACATATATACCTGAACTAGAAAGCCTATACCTTCATGGCAACCCATGGACTTGTGACTGTGCTCTGAAATGGTTTGCTGAGTGGGCAAAACTGAAATCAGGTATCAAATATTATTTGTTTTGTTTATATACTCAATGTGTATTTATTTTGAAACTTCTATCTTGTTTATAACTCATGAGATCCCAAATAGCATCACCAATACAGGGCCAACCTGCAGTCAGACTGACAGACCAGCAGGGCTAGAAGGACGGTTCAGACACTTTCAGCCCCCCAGACTGTTCCTTAATCCAGAGCAGATCAAAGTGTGGTTTGGGAAAACATGCAGGAGGCTTCCGGACAAAACTTTGCTCCCCCTGTACTGCCATGTGGTCCTAAACTGGAGGCCATCATTATTTCCACCAGAGCAAACAGCACAGTCCCGAAGCAAAAGGCACGTTTTATTTTGACTGATAGATTATATGAGAGAATGATCCTTGGAATGGTGTTTAAAATTAATGGTTTCTGTGCAATTTGGCAGTCACAGTGGTTTCATTTAGGGAAAATTAATATGACACCTGAGTAACCAAGTCCCTCTGAGTCATTTAAATATTGCAGCCTTAATTATAAGTTGGAGCATTATTATATATGATTTTATACTATAGTGCACCAGGGAATGGCACTATAGATTCAGTTACATCTTTATTGATGATATAACAGTGAAATCTATTGTTTTCTTATCTAATTGTTAACAGAAACATCTTTTTTCTGGGCTATTCCATATGAGGTTTCCTTGACAGATTATGTTTATGAGTGCTACAGAAATGAAAGCTTTGAC
Organism: Aspidoscelis tigris stejnegeri; assembly: GCA_023333525.1. NCBI lineage: Eukaryota > Metazoa > Chordata > Lepidosauria > Squamata > Teiidae > Aspidoscelis > Aspidoscelis tigris. The sequence goes on from JALMGA010000002.1 coordinate 29,310,128, forward strand.
CATAAAAATCTGGAGTCTTTACGGTGTATAGAGAGGTCCCACAAGAAACCTGATACTGTTCCACTCTTACTTATGTTTTCCCATCATTGTAAAAGAAAAATATACCTCCACCTCTCTTTTCTCCTCACTTGGAGTGTGTCAGGAAGCTCATACTCTAAATTTCTTATCAGCTTGAAGGCTAGAAATGTGTTTTAAAAATAACCCCAAATTCAACTATTTCTGGCAAATTTCTCTCAACACTCTTTTTATACTTATGAATACACCACTGTTTGATCCCATGGCACCAGTTTTCATGACAAAATCTCAATAAATGGGAGAACATATTAAAATAACACCACATTCTGACACGTTTACGGACATGCAGCCCCTTTTAAAATGATGTATGCATTTCCTGTCTAGGATAGTTTGAAAACTGTAGCCAGTAAAGCCCTAGCATAGGAGAGATAAAATCCACTGTCTCCAGGGATTTTTATTTTGCAGCTAATGTTTTTTAGAATACAGTATTACAGTTACACAGTTGTTCTGTACATGTAAAAAAAAAATATTCTGGGCTTGTGGGTTTCAAAGCTAGATTGGAGTGTAAACCTCTATAGCAAGATCTGCTCAGGAAGTGAAGAACTACTACAGACAGAGTGCTTCCTCCCTTTTACATTAAGAGAACAGCACTATGAAAGTAGCACTGTTTGTAATTTGTAAGCTGAGGCATTTTCGCACTAAGTTGAAGACGCCTTGGGATGCTTCAGCCCGAACACGTTGAGTACACTTCCCCATCTGCACTGGCAGGCAAAGGATGCATTCCAAATGCATCCTTTCCATGCCTATATGCGAACGGGGAAGTGTACTCAACCCATTCGGGCCGAAGACCCTCCCCCGGCCTCCCCCAATTGGCTGCCTTGCAGCCAGAGGTGGTAAGGCCAGTCGGGCCATTTCCCTGGGGTCCTGCAAGTGGCAGGACCCCCATCCAGCACCCCCAACACACCCCGGGGTTGTGCACGTGCACGTGAACGGCGCTTACCTTCTGCTACCAGCCTGATTCTGGCTGGAATAGGCCAGAACATTCTGAGCATGTTCGCGGGGTGGCCCCTCATTGGCTGGGCACCCACCTAGCCTGAACTGGTAATATGAGTAGGCACAGGTGCCCGGCCAATAAGGGGCCACCCTGTGAGCATTCTCAGAATGTCCCAGCCTATTCTAGCCAGAATCAGGCCAGCAGAAGAAGGTAAGTGCTGTTTACGCACGTGCGCGACCCCTGCCACTTTGGTCCTGTCACTTACATTAGCCTGATCCTGGCTGATGTAAGTGGCAGGACCAAAGGGAAGGGGCCCGACTGGCCTCCCCACCTCTGGCTGCAAGGCAGCCAATCAGGGGAGGCCAGGGGAGGGGCCCAGCTGTCTCAGAGGGAGATTGTGCGAACGCTCTCCCTCTGGAACAGCTGGGGACACGCTGAACGTGCAGTTTTTTTCTGCTCTGAAAACGGAACACGTGGAGAGCGTGTGGGGATGCTTGGGGCGGTCCTGAATGGATCTGGCCACCCGTGACTTGTGAATGCAGTGTCTCCGCGTGTTCTCCATGCATTCAAAAACCCCTTGTGCGAAAAGCCCTCTATTGTCTACATACCTCTGTTCCCTGGTGTCAATGTCAAGTCCGGCCCTTGAAACTAGGCAGAATAGTTTGAAGAGTTCTCAGAGCTCTTTAAACCACTTTGCCATTTAAACATCATCATGGTGCTTATGGAGGCATGGCAGGGAAAGAGTGTGGTCTCCATGCAGACACACGGAGTGCTCACTGAAAGTACAGTGTCATGCAAACTCTTCCTCATTGTACATTCAGATCATCTTAAATGATCTGTGGGGATCCTGTCATTGTCTGGAACGCTTGGTCTCATCACCCAGGCCTGTTCTTCCGGTCTGCTCTCTGAAGTCTGTATCCAGGTCCTCTTGTGTGTTTGTTCCATATGATTGTTCAGGTTTGTCCTGATGCCTTCTAATTGTATGCTGCAGTAGTCAAGAGAAAGATTGCACTGGTTCTTATAGTGAGGTCTCTCTTAGAGTATTTCGTAGATATTCCAGGTACTTTTCCTTAGAGCTGTATTTAGTAAAGTGCAAACCTAATTCACTTCCCCCCCCCCATGTCTTCTTTTGTAGAAGTTCTAAAGTGCAAAAAAGACAGAGGTTCTTCTGGTGCCCTGCAGTGTCCATTGTGTGCCAACCCCAGGATTTCTAAAGATAAACAGCTAGCCAGCATCCCACCCTCCAGTTTCAACTGTATGAAACCAACTATAGATCTAAGCCTGAAACGGAAGAACAATACAGTGTTAGACAATGGAGATTTAAGTGCAGTTTCAGCCAGAGATTTCATGGCTCCTATCGGAACCGTTACATTGAACTTGACAGACCAAGCAGGGCATCAAGCTAATCTGGCTTGCAGCGTGCAAAAACCTGCAGATATGACTCCAGCTTCGTTCAGAGCATTTGAGAACGGCACTGCGATCCGAGTATCACTGTCAACATTCCTCGTGTGTAACGTAGACGATCAGCAGATGCAGCAGCTCTGGACCATCCTGGCCCTTTACAGTGAATCTCCTCTAAAACTAGAAAGGCATTGCTTGCTGTCAGAGGAACCTCACGTCAGTTGCAAATACAAACAGGTGGATCCCCAGAATGAAGAGCTTTTCACTGGCATAGAAGCCAAATTGAGAGCGGAACCTCCGTGGCTGCTGCAGGAGCGAGTGGCACTGCAACTGGACAGGACGACGACGACACTCAGCACTCTGCACATTCGCTTTTTCACAGATGCTCAGGTGGCTGTTCCAGTTGTTCCTTCAAAACCCGTGAGACGAGGCTGGGTTATGATTTCACGAACCCACACAAGGACCGAATACACGGTGTTAGTGGGTGGTTCAGTTACGTTACATTGCCAGGTACTTGGAGATCCTGCTCCTGTAACTAACTGGGTGTTAGCTGATGGGACCAAGGTTAGCACTCCGTATGTCAGTGAAGATGGAAGAATTGTGATTGAAAAGTCTGGAAAGTTCACTTTGCAGCCAGCCGATAATTTTGACACTGGGTTGTATCACTGTATAGGAACCAATTACGAAGATGCGGATGTCCTAACTTTTAGAATTACAGTGTTAGATGCCTATGTAGAACCCAGTCACCTAAATGGACCTCAGCTTTCAGTGTCTTTAGGTGAAGTGCTTTACCTTTCATGTCAGTCTATAGGCATCCCTGATGCCTCTGTGGATTGGATCTTACCTGAGCAGATGGTGCTTAGCAACTCTTCAAAAAACAAGCTGCTTTTCCAGAATGGCACATTAAAAATACAACCAACCACAGATCAGGATGATGGCTACTTTCGGTGCATATCAGCCAACAAATATGGCGCTGATTTTTTGGTTTATCAGATAAAAGTTAGGAAGAATGTAAATACATTACCGAAACTAGATATGCAAATAGAAGATGAAGCTGCAGAAGGTTCTGGCAACAGACTGCCTGAACTTCGTGACAGATTGTCAAATTCTTTACCAGCAATTCAAACTCAGATAAGCAGTCAGGCATCCATTGAACCTTCAGCCGTTAATCATACTGCATTAAACCAAAGCAAAAGGGGTTACATTTACAACAGGGGAAAGATACGTAAACGTTTTAGAGGTCGCAAGAGGCAATTTGGGTCTTCTGCCAGAAGGATTGATCCATTGCACTGGGCAGCATTTCTGGAAAAATCAAAGCATGCTGCCTCACTTCTAAGAAAACAAGAAAATACTTCAGCAAAACCAACAATAAAACCAACAGTCAAAGTGCTTCTGCCTTCAGAGATTTCTGAAAATGAGGAAGAGACATCTGGAGACGATGTATTTCCAGAAGAAGAATTGATTCTACTAGTAACTAAAAAACCTGCAGTACACACTTTGAGAGAAGCATCCGGAAATGTGGTGACAGCAGAAATTGGAAGCATGTTAACTAATTACAGTTACTTGCCAACACCAGGCATGACCACAGGAACTATTTATCCAGTAGCCAACCCAATGGATATGTATTCTGAGACACCTGGGGATGAAAAATTATATACAGGACATGACCCTGAAGCAGAATTGTTGTTTCCTCCACCTACTATTATGGAATCATCAACAACACTGGCATCTAGTCTTCAGAGTACTATGACTTTCCAGCAGCTGGTGCCATCTAGAGAAAATAATTTGTATTTCAAAGTCACACCAACAATAACACCAGCAACAATTACTAACAGTACTCGCTCTGTAACTTCTCACAGTAAAACTGAAAAAATGAATTTACTTATGGAAGCAACTGAACAAACATCAAGGAAATCAAATAATCAAGTATCTGCAGTCACTGTTCCTGATGATGTGTTTAAGCAGATTTCTGTTTACAGTACAAAAAAAATGACAACTCCTCAACCACCTTCAGGCTCAATGATTCTCACTCATCCACAGGTTAAAACTCTTAGGAATCCCATGACATTCTCCAGACCATCTGTGAGACACAGAAAAGTGTCTGGTAGAAGACGAATAGTTAGACCTTACCATATTCCACCTCCATTAGATTTGAATATGTCTTCTTTAAGTCCTCCCAACAAATATCATGAGCAAATCACTTTCTCCAAACCCACTTCTACTTCATTCAGAACTCATCATCCAGAAGCAACAACTGTAAATCAGTTCCTGGCAATCTCAAGAACAAAACTGACAAAAGCTAAAGAAGAAATGACTTCTACCGCAATGCCATCTTCTTCTGAAAGCACCCAAAGGATATCACCTATAATGCCATTGCAAGGAATGATGCATACAAACTCACAATTAAGCCTAAGACCCCCAAGAGTAACCACCCTAAGGGCTACTGGTGGTACAGAAATCATGTCTACCACACCCACCATATCACTTTCCATGGTTAAATCTAGCCTTTCCACTCTTGAAATGAATGTTTCAACAGAGGAAACAAATCCTTTTCATAATTCCTTTGGACAACTTATGTTGTCTGGAAATCCTCAAACTACCACACAAGTACCAGTATTACCAGAGTATCGAACTACTGTTTCAGAGAGTGAAAACCAAACAGATGGTCTCATTAAGCCAATTTTGGTGAAACATGTGCCTGTCACAGAATTACCAACTAAAACTTACATCCCCAGTTTCACAACTGCTATAAGAAAAGGTCTAGAGCCCCCAACTACCCCAGAAATTCTTTCCCCATCTACTGCTGTTCAGATTAAAACTAAAGTTGTCAGAATCTTAAGACCAGGCAGAAGGAGGGGTCAAAGAAGGAGAAGACCTCTAAAAAGGTTAGTGACTTCACACAGAGCCTTTAATATCAACAAAGGAGTTGCTGCTGTATCAAAAAAGACAGTGGCTTTTCCTACTTTGGCCACAGCTAAAAATATAACTGATTTTGTTCATCCCACAGAAACTGCTTTACTTTCAAATTCTAACAGAGAGGGTGTGACAAGAGCCAGATTGCAGCTCCCAGACCTTGATACAATTGATTCAATTCTGAGTGATAAATCCACACTTGCAGTTGAAGTAGTGTCAAAAGATATTCCTCCTGAGAATACCATGAAGATGCCAACAACTAATTTATCTTCTGAAAAGACAGAAACTGTGACTCCAGAAACAGTATCATTCTTGGACAAAGGAGGTACCACTGTAGTATTATCAACCACAACCTTGGTGATGTTGACACCCACATCAGCTAGATCAACCCAGAGAACTAGAATAGCAGAGCACAATGGATTGTACCAGAATGTTACTCCGAATGTCACTCAGAAGGAGGAAACGAGCACAGGTTCACCTATTAAAATTGAGCTAAGTCCCCCAACAACTATTAATGCAAGATACCCCATCACACACTTGCATAACCCATTAAATACTCAAACGCCAATCATACCACACACAACCATTACACAGATCACAGCATTGCCCACACAGGAGAAAAAGGTTTGGCATGAATCAATTTCTACAAATGCAGAAAATGTCCAAACAATTACAGCTAGCCCAGTGAGTGTTTTGAAATCTCCTCAGAGCTCCACTCAGTACAGCACTTTATTGACAAAGAATAAGAACAACTACGACAAAATATGGTCTGAGAGGACAACAGACCCGGAGGTTACTACAGCAAATGTGATAGCCTTAGATCTATTATACCAAGCCAGAGATGCAAAACCTAGAATAATTGGTGGGAAAGTAGCAGCATTTACTGTCCTTGCCAGTTCAGATGCTTTCATCCCTTGTGAAGCCACTGGTAACCCACAGCCAGCAATACAATGGACCAAGGTATCATCTGGTAAGTTTCTAGTTGTGTCTTGATCTTCATCTTTTCCAGTACTTAACATATGAGCTAGAATACATTAAAGAACACAAAGATGAAAATGTAAGGAATTTTGGATCCTGTAGCAATTGCAGCTGCCTTCCAAGCCAAACATTCATCTCTTGAGTCTCCTGTGCACATTTATACAGTAGCTTAGGGTCAAATCTAGCAATGAAGGTGGGGCTTGAGAGTATTTGGATCAGGGTTACCAAAAGGTCACTCTCACAATCCTCCAGGAGCCTGGGGGGCTGAAAGAGTAGAAACGTTTATCTCTCTTGTTTTCCCCAGGCACCCAGAGGGCTTTGAATTTCAGCTGTGTGAATGCAGCCAACTGTTGTGTTACAGGCTTTTTGACCTGTGTAGATGGAGGCATTAGGCAATTAGGATCATATGTGTGACCAGACAGGGCCTTTTTAAAATCACCCCTTTAAAAAAAATCTCATCAGTTAGGAACTGATTTTTTGTTTTTGAAGAGGATAATGTTGGTGAAAGAATGGGCATGGAAATTATGAAATTAGGACATGCATTAGTATAGTGTTTCCCAAAGTAGGTAAGTTTTACCCTATCTGTATGTCACTTGTACTATTATATACTACTTAATATTTAAATCAACTCAAAAATATATTTTTTTTAATGCCACATAAAATAATCACACATAGCACCAGTGGTACACATACTTCACACTAGGGATGTGCGTGAATGTTCTAAACATTCAAAATTCGATCAAATTCAATCGAATGTGGACATTCAGATTCCAAAAGGAATGTCTACACATTTGAATTTAAACATTCGAATGAATTTTGAATGTTCCAAAACATTCGTTTGAATGATTGCATACTTTCGAATGTATTACATACGTATCTGTACAAAGCTCATATCAGTACGCATTTGCACTGATAGTACAGGATGAAAATGCAGTGCATATGGGATAAAAGGTACGAAATGTGTACAGATACATATAACACATAGGAATGTTGTTGACATTCGTATCTTCAGATTAGAATCTAACATTTGAATGGATAGATTTGAATGTATTCGATTTGAATTGGATTTTGTTGCATTCGGATTCTAAGCAATCTAATCAAATATTTGGATATTCAATGTTATTCAAATTTGAATGCAAAAAAAAAATTGTGCACATCCCTACTTCACACTTTGGGAAGCACCACATTAATGGAAAGGGACTGTAATAAAAATGTTGGAGAAAAACATCACCTCCTCTTTGCAGATTATGATTGATTAAGGAAAACCAAAAGCCAAGATCTTCATACAGATAACTGGTTACTTGTATTTCAGGAGCTGATGCACCGAACCAGAAACATGATAACAAATTTGAGGTTCTTCCCAATGGTACTCTCTCCATTCAGAATGTCAACATCAAGGACCGTGGACAATACCTGTGTGTGGCCTCCAATCAACACGGCTTTGATAGACTTCTCATCACATTGTCTGTTGTGACTTATCCACCTCGAATCCTGGAGGGAAAGTCGAAGACTGTTACAGTTCATGCTGGCAAATCAGCCATTATGAAGTGCACAGCCAAAGGTCGTCCTCCACCTACAATTGTATGGACACTTGCCAACAAAACATATGTTTCACAGACTTCTAAAGGAAATGAAGCTGTTGCTATCCAAAAGAATGGTACATTGATAATAAAGCAAGTCACTGTTTATGACAGAGGTGTTTACATATGCACAGCAAATAATCCTGCTGGTTCAGATACAAGGATAATCAGGTTGCAAGTCATTGCTGCACCACCCATTATCCTAGAAGAGAAGAAACAGTATATGATGGAGAGTACAGGAGCAAACCTGAACCTACCTTGCACTGCACAAGGAAACCCTCATCCTTATGTTCATTGGGTCCTCTTTGATGGAACTGAGGTCAAGCCTTTGCAGTACACAAATGGCAAGTTTTTTCTCTTCCCTAATGGAACGCTTAGCATCAAAGCTGTAGCTCCTTCTGACAGTGGGAATTACGAATGTATAGCCACCAGTTCCACCGGCTCAGAAAGAAGAGTGGTCATCCTTCAGGTAGAACATAGAGACACTGTCCCCAGAATTGCAGTTTCATCTCAGAGACTGACTCAGCTGAAATTTGGGGACAGATTGCTTTTGAATTGTTCAGCCATAGGAGAACCAAAGCCCAAGATAATCTGGAGATTACCTTCCAAAGCTGTTATTGACCAGTGGCACAGGTAAATCTTTTGGAAATTACGTTCATTACTTGGTCCTTTATAGTATAGCAAGAAGAAGGATGCTGCCTTTAAGGATTCACCCCTCAGTGTCACAAATGCAGTCTAGTCAATTTGTCTCACTTTCATAAAACTACTGTGTCAATGTATATTGGTAGAAGAATGCAGAACTCTTCCCCTGAGTTGAGAAACATGAAGTTTCCCTTCCCTGCATTTCATCTTGGTCCCTTCAAGGACCATGTCTCCATTTGAAAATGGAGGCAGATGCATTTGGGGGCAGGTGGTGGAGGTGCCATGATCAGCACCCAACAGGACACCATCTCATCTCCAGAACAGTGCTCTGAGATACCTCTATTGAGACCTGCAAAATCATGCTGTCGTGAAATGATACCTCAGATGGCAATTGCCCCAGAAATAGGACAGTGTGATTGCTGCAAGTGGAGGCATGGGAGCAGAAACTGGTTTTCAAATTGCTTCCATGAATAAGTGGGGATTTGGCCTGAGTTCTTGAACCTTCCTCAGCCATGCTATTAAATGTATAAACTACATTAGTATTTTAAAAGTAATTGGATTCTTCACATTATAAAAATGAGCAGATTTTAGTTTTTAAAAAATCTTGAAATATTTATTTGAATGCATTAGTTTATTATCTGATAATAATTGAATACATAGTATACAGCTTAAACCTTGACACAAATCTGTCTTGTAATTTCTGTTGGACACTTAAGCCTAGGATGCAGAGGAAATTTATAGAGCAAATAGTCTGCTGTGGCTTTGCAAGATTTCTGCATAGAATGATCTCAGTGTAATCATTCACTTTCCAATTCCTTGCTTCCCAATGACTGATTCATGATTGACTAAGTCTCAGGAGTCTGCCAAATGAAACTCTGCGAATGTTCTTAATGAATATGCACTTGTTATGGAACAGTATACTCTATGCAACTCTGCTGCTTAAGCAGATAACGTAAATGTAAAGCCCTAAGAGGCAGAGGTGAGCTTAAGTGTTTTACTTCTGGCATTAACCAAAATGCTGCACTTCATATGTTATGGACTAACAGTATGCCTCTAAAGACAAGCTGTTAGGAGAATGCAGGCAGGGCATGCTCATGCCCTGCTGGTGGGCAGCTGACTGGCCACTGTGAGAGAAAAGTGCTGGACTAGATGAGGCCTATTCTTACAAACACCACAGGTTATGGCTTTTATGGCCTGGGGAGAATAGAAAGTAGTAAATTATTGTGGTGACAACTTATGATCTACTCAGTGAAAGTATATAATCTGTAATTTTTAGTTCTTAGTTTAAGACCTGAGAATCACTAACTGTAGAATTAGAAGTCATAACATTCCTTAACATGACAACACTGAAAAAGGTTCTTGAAGGGAAGTGTCATTCCCTGCCCTGATCACAGTTCTACAGCTAGCTGTTTATATCAGCTTCCAGGACAGGTTCTATAAAAATGACCTTGCCTGGGGCTTAGATACACCATCTGCATCTTCCACAAGAGGCCCTCAGATTTTGCTTTAGATGATCATGTGGTTGATGCCTAGAAACTCTGACCCATGCTCCTTAAGGTGGAGTCAGACCTTATTCAACAGTTTCCCATTAGGTCCCTACCTGTATGCAGTTCCATCACCAGGCACTTGCATCAGCCTTGAGGAGTCCCTTAGAGGCAATGAGCCTCTTCGAATTTATGACGTAAATGCAAGTGGAGAACGCTTCAGCGTTTGCATTTAACAAAGCTGTTTCTTTATCAGAAATGGCTCCGTGCATGCTGGAGCATTATCTGTGTGGCATTCTTATGTTAAAGCTGTATGTTAAAACTGATCCACGTCTATACTTGCAAAAGGTGCCTTTAGTGCCAGGTGAAGATGTTTCTATTCACCCAGGCATTTTAGAGACATGGCAGAACTGGCTTTTAAACTTGTTAGAATGCTATTTTTAACTACAAGTTTTTTATCACATTCTTTTATTCACTACACGTGTCTTTGTGTATTTTTTAAACATATACGTAAGTCACCCAAAGAACCTTTGTTTATTGGGCATCTATGGAAATCTAGTAAATAAAACACATTTCCTCCATTGCTTTCTAGAATGGGAAGTCGAATACATGTCTATCCAAATGGAACCCTGGTTATTGACACAATCACAGAAAAGGATGCCGGTGACTATATATGCGTGGCAAGAAATAAAATGGGAGATGACCTGATTCTAATGAAAGTCAGTGTAACAATGAAACCTGCAAAAATAGACCAGAAACAGTATTTTAAGAAATTGGTGCCTTATGGAAAAGATTTCAGGGTAGACTGCAAAGCTTCTGGGGCCCCTGAACCAGAGATAACTTGGAGTTTGCCAGATGGCACAATGATCAACAATGTGATGCAAGCAGATGACAGTGGTCACAGGGCTCAGAAGTTCACACTGTTTGACAATGGTACTCTGTATTTCAACAATGTTGGAATAGCCGAAGAGGGGGACTACACATGTTATGCTCAAAACACCCTTGGGAAAGATGAAATGAAAGTACACATAACAGTGGTGGCAGCTGCGCCTCATATCAAACAGAATTCTAAGACGTACACAAGGGTGAAAGCAGGGGAGAATGCGCTATTCAATTGTGAGGCTATTGGAGAACCTAGGCCAAAAATATTTTGGTTATTGCCTTCTAACAACATGATTTCAGCTTCAACTCACAGGCATTTTCTTCACGTTAATGGATCCTTGTCTATCAGCAAAGTTAGGTTGTTAGATGGTGGAGAATACATATGTGTGGCACGCAACCCTGGTGGAGACGATACAAAGCTTTATAAACTGGAAGTGATCTCCAGACCGCCTTTGATCAATGGCTTGTATTCAAATAAGAGTGTCATTAAAACAACTGCCATAAAACACACAAAAAAGCACATGGATTGTAGAGCTGAAGGGACACCCACACCCCAAATCATGTGGATTATGCCTGACAATATTTTCCTGACGGCACCCTATTACGGGAGCAGGATAAGTGTGTACAAAAATGGAACTCTGGAAATTCGTAATGTTAGACCTTCAGATGCAGCAGAGTTTATCTGTGTGGCACGTAATGATGGAGGTGAAAGTATATTAGTGGTCCAGCTGGAAGTGTTAGAAATGCTAAGGAGACCAATGTTTAGAAATCCATTTAATGAGAAAATAATTGCAAAGCCTGGAAAACCCATCTTCTTGAATTGCTCAGTAGATGGGAATCCACCGCCTGAGATCATCTGGACATTACCCAATGGTACACGGCTTTCAAATGGAGGTAGAACACATTTTTTGGGAAGTAATGGTACACTTGCTATCTATAACCCTTCTCAAGCAGATACAGGCAAGTATCGATGTGCAGCCAAAAACAGTGTTGGTTATATTGAAAAATTGGTCATCTTGGAAATTGGCCAGAAACCCACAATTTTTCTCCACTCAAGAGGAGCAGTAAAAAGCATTATTGGGCAATCATTATCCCTCCACTGTCTTGCTGGGGGAAACCCCAAGCCAAACATTATATGGAAACTTCCTAGTGGCTCTGTCATAAATCGGCCTCAGATCAATGAGAAATATATGTTAATGGAAAATGGTACCTTGGTTATCAGAGCTACATCCATTCAAGACAGAGGGAGTTATGAATGCAAAGCTGAGAACTCTGCTGGTGATTCCAGGGTTGTCATTTCTGTAATGATCATGGCACAACCACCTCGGATTACAAACAGACCACCAAGGAGTATACGCACAATGGCCGGGAGAGCAATTCAGCTTCACTGTATAGCACTGGGGATACCAAACCCAGAAATTATGTGGGAATTACCTGACCACTCATTACTTTACATAGGGGGCAAAGGGAAGCCCTCTGGAAGTGAACTTCTCCACCCTCAAGGCACATTAGTCATTCAAAATCCAACATTGTCGGATTCTGGCATATATAAATGTACGGCTAAGAACCAGCTTGGCAAAGATTCCACAGTAACATATGTTCAAGTTATCTGAAATGAGAAATACAGTTGGAACAACTGACAACAAAAGCTAATGTGCCATGTGTAATTTTTCAGCAATGCTTAATCATGTCTAGTCGTGTCATTTCCACTATTAAAATTTTCAGTTTAAAAATAAAGCACTGTGAGGAAAAGTGCATTGTGATCTATTGTCAACATATTACAAAAAGAACCTTAAAATCTAAAACCACTTAATGTTGACAATAAAAACAACAGTGAATACCATTACCAATATGAGTATTTTAAAGCTATTTACAAAGGTTAAAGAAAAGGCTTTTAAAATAGTTTTTTCTTTTTTAATAATAGTAATATAAGTATGACATATATGTAACAAAAAAAGAAATACAGTTGCAGTTTGTTAGATTATTAGCATATTTGAATATTTTGTAGTTCTTTTATTTTTTAAAGAAATTGCTAATCCAGTTTGTAAGACTAAAATGTTTTCTTGCAATTGTCCTTTTTTGTGGGGCAATGGAAGAATAGAAAATACTTTTAATTAGAGGGCTTTTTAAAGGGAAATGAAAATGGCTATTTTTCTAAAATAAAGAATAATAAAACCTGAAATTAAAATGGCATCGATGTATATAATAATATGTTGCTGCTAAATATTTTCCATTAAAAACATGTTTCTTTTTAATCTTCAGTGTCTTGCTAGTTGTTGTGGAGCAATGGGGTTTGGCATTTTATTTTATTTCTTGCTGTTGTGTGCATCTTGCAGCAGTTTGGCTGGAATCTGAACACTTTGCATAGCAGATTAATGAACTCCATGATTATGGTCTGATCCAGCGGAGTGCTTGTGAGCTACAGAAAGCACTGTTTCCAAGAAATTGCTCCCAGTTCCATTTTTACTTAGCTACCGAAATCTATGTGCCTTATAGGCTGAATTCACGCAGTTAAAAAGTGCAGCTTACAAAAGGTAGCATGTGGATGCTAGAACATTTTCTAGTCTTTAATGTGGATTAGAAGGGGTAGTATGTAGATGCAACCACCTCTAAGGCTCTGGTTACACCTTACCATTTTAATCCATGTCAGGAAGGCAGCCGAATCCAAGACCTTTTCGGCCTGGAACGGCTTGATCACACATTCCTGCAGCTGTCACTGGTAATCTTCAGCTGGTGAGTGGGTGAAGGAAATGTTCTGCTTGAGTTCTGGAAGGGTAAGGGGGGTGGGATGACAGGTGAGGGCAGGAGGAGGGAGATTGGGGTGGGGCAGCGGCCACAGGACAGAAGAAAGTCAGGGCAAGAGGGAGAGGTGTGTGGAGATGGAGATGGTGCAACAGGACCGAGAAAGAAGTCAGGGTAAATGGGAGAGGTGTGTGAAGACAGAGTTGGAGAGAGCAAGGTGGAGAAAGAGCAACGTGCATTGGAGCAGAGGCTTGCCAAGGTGTGCAGTGGGAGCTGGGTGGGCTCCTGAAAAGGGATTAAAACCTTAATACTGTGTTGGCCTGAATAAAGAAAACCTGAATAGAGGGAGGAAAATCAAGAAAAAAACTGGCTTAGCTTTTGAAGTTATAACAAATAGGGCTGGAATTTGGGAAGTAGGATTAAAGTAAAGGTGTAAGCGCAGCTAATGTCACTTGTGAGCCACTTTAACTGAGGACACAACCATAGATACTCAATCCCAGCTCTGCTGTGAAATAAGCTTGAACAGCTTATCTCCCCAGAAAATATTCTTATTACCTTTACCATCACTTTCCATAGCTTGCCAAAGATTTTTCAGAAACAGCACACTTCATCACAGAAGGCTGATGACTATACATGGGTTTATATTTGCTTAGGGTTTCAGCTTCAGTCCTTCTGTTGTACCAATAATCTGTCATTTAAATCTGTGCTATAGCTGCTCAGTATACTGAAGTCAGAGGGCCTGTCTTATTTTTCTTGGGTTTAAGAAAGAAGAATCTGATGAAGTAGGATTAGTCTACAAAAGCTCAGAGTACCAACTTCTTCCTCTCTGTTAATCTTTAAAGTACTGTTAGATCCTCTTGTTTACTGATCCAGATTAACGGGGCTGCTTCTTTGAATTCTGCCCAAACTGTTAGTCTGCTCCATTTCTGAGTTTCTATTCCATACCAGAACCACCTTGACACTGGGTAACAAGAGGGACAAGTTCATTTGCTGGTCTTTTTAAAGCCTACAATGCCCTTTACGCAGGCTTGAGTCTTTACTTTTCAGTCAAAGGCACTACCTAACTAGCTTAGTGGTGGCTTGTGCTTATTAGAGCTACTGAAGTGGAAGACAGGGCAGTGGAACTAGGGGTAAAAGGCTGAGTTAATCCTAAAGAGAACATTACAAGCCTAAAATTATTTGCAAATTTAACGATTGGACAGAACAGGCAAGCTACATATCCTTTCACTATAAATGCATCCAGATAGGAGGGATGCTTTTCTGGGACTGTGGAACAGTTGTCAAAAGTGCCAGACAGGTTTTACATTGCCCTACAGTCCCTGCAAAGAAACACCCAATGCTGCAAAGTAAAAAAAAAATGCTACTTGCCTCAGTATCAGCTGCAGAGTGTCCCTTCCCTCCTCATTTTCCCTGGACCTTGGCCAAGATCTCACAAAATCTTGTGAGTCCACCCTCACCAAGGATGCAGCAGAGCTCTCAGAAAGGGAAGAGCTGACCATGTGATCAGAAGAGCCATCCCCGCTGCTTTGAAGGATTGGGAGAATGTGGGGATGTTCCGTTCTCCCTGGAGAGTTCCTTGGATTCACAGTAAAGTCTGCAAAGGTGTGTCTGGAGGCTCTTTTCCTCCACAGTAAAGGTAAATTTGCAAGGGTATGTCTGGAGGCACCTTGTATTATGGGGATACTAGAAAAGGGATCCCAAAATCTGGGCTGCTAGATGCAGCACTATTGACTTTGCCTTATTGTTCAGCCAACTGTTTAGGCAGCACAATTGAGGATGCTTCCTCTGTTCTGAGGTGGGAGATTCTATAGGAATAATCAAATTGCTTCATAGGACATAAATCTATTAACATAGGAATAAAAATCCACTAAAATCTCAATATGTGTCCCATTTGCTAGGACCTTTATGAAAATGGAATCTACAGTGTTTCTCCACGATCGTGCTGAAATTTAATAATTATTCAAATATTAACACAGAAACAGAATGTTCCATTGTTACATATTTATGTTTCTAGGACACTCTTTTCTAGCCATTGTTCGGTTCACCATCAAACTGTTTCACCAAACAAATTATATTGTTCACATTATATACTAAACATATTTGCAAAGAAACAAGGGCAAAACCACAGCGAACATGAACTGTTTTATTGAATCATTCGTATTTGCAAGCAAGAGATTGATTTGGTTCGATGAAGTTTCTGGATATGCAAACCACTGCATGTTTGGTTCGATGAAACATCCGCAATTGTGAACTATTTGATTGAATTTTAAAATGCAAACCAAACACTGTGCATTACTATGGAGTCAATTCAGGAAAGCCAGTAATTATAATATACAACATTGGGTTTAACTCAAGTGTGTGCTGAATGCTCCAAAAAACTGTAACCTGCCCTTTTCGAGAGGGAAATCATTCCACAAGCTGCTTGGCAATGCAACAGGATCTTATCCACAGTCAGGTATGTTTTTATAAACTGGTTCAGAACTTGACTGTGCACAAGTAAACTTAGTAGTATGGTACTTAGTTACTATGGCTTCATCCTCCTTAAAAGATATGGGAGACTTCCAGAACACCTGGGAAAAACTGTCTGCCTCATTAGGTCTACAAGCAGTCTTCAAGGTGCAAAAACCATCCTAGGATGGGCCTGCCCTGAAGGGTGTGATAAACTGCTTTGAGGGCAGATTTCACCTGCATTTACCCAGGCCACCACTTTGTCAGAGGAGGCAGGGGAGTCAACTTACTGGGGAAATTTCCACATGATGCAATTAAATGCTGGATGAAAAATGCCCAACTTCTTTTGCCATTTCAGGATTGGTGCTAAACTGTGTCAGGCAGAAACTCTGAAATTGTGGAATTTTTGTTCCGTAGCTTTGGAGCTGATATTCTGCATCTCTGAAGCCAAAGGGGGAAGGATGCACCTCTCACACCTTTTTACAGATTTTTGGAAGCAGACATCTTGAATTGGCAGGAGCAACAAACAGATTAAAATATTTATTTTATCTGTTAATAGCCTGCTTCAAAAAATATTTAGTCCTTAGAAAAAGGAGTTAAAGTGATTATGTAAATAATATTCACAAAAATCTAAAACTAAATATTTTCACATTATGTAGCTAAGTGTTCCTATAATTTTGTGAACTGCTGTGCACCCTATTTCAATATAAGAATTCTGAGAACACATGGGAAATTACAAATGCACTGGCCCAATGTGACGGTTTCAGGGTGCAGGCTGCAAACTGCTTGGCTTGCTGTCCTTGCAGGCTTCTAGCAAGCTGCATTAGACAGCCTCTTTGCAAACAGCTTTTTGCAAGCCCCGGGCAGAGGCTGCAAAAAGGGCGGAAAAATCCTGTGTGGGTCCGGGTGCAATGATTGGCTGCAGGTATGGTTTGGAGGGAAAAGCTGCCCGGGGATCTGGGAGCTGGAGGGGCTAGAATAGGAGTTTCCACCAATCAGGAGTAAGATATAGGAACTTCTATTAGCAGTCTTCAGCAGCATTTTATTCCAGCAGCTTACTCCAGAAGGTGACAGCCAATCAGCACGAGAGGAAAAACAGCATAAAGGGACTCTGAGGGCAGCAGACTAGGTCTTCGTGCTGGGACCGAAGCTGAAGGGAACAGAAGAGAGCTGAACCTGAGAGAGCTGGACCAGTAGCTGACCATTGGTCTTGTGGCTGAGTGATTTCAGAAGGAGACAATCGTGGAGGATTGTGGCTCTGAGGGAGACTTCACTAGCAACTGACCAGACTGGATGATCAGTCAAGCAAGGATGGGCCATGCCTTGTGATCATCTAGAGCCATGTTCTGGTACACTGGCTTGGCTTGGGCTGTGGCAGAGCTAGCCGGGGGGGGGGGGGAGGAACGTGGAGAGGTTTGTCTTTTAAAAAGGAACTATTTTCCTGTAGAGAAAGGGGTTGCTCCTAACTTTAAGAGACGTATTGATTTAAACCTACAACTACCTGAACCTTATTTTCTTTCTAGTATTGCTTGTGTTATAATAAACTTGTTTTTGTTTACTGTTCAAACCGCTTGCTACCAGTGTTTTGTGTCCACACTGTAATATTCACTTGGCCGTTGCACGAACTCAGCATCCTAACAGGGCCCAGCTACTCCTAGAGAGGGCAGGCACTGACTGGAACACTGGGGATTGTGACACCCAATATTATAACACAGATTTTCTTGTGCATACTTGAAGTATTTTATTAGTTAGAGATTATTTATTTACAGTAATTCTTACTGTAATCACAAGGCAAATGAAATGTCCATACAGAAAACATGAAAAATATTCCAAAATATTTTTAAATTGTCTATGTGAATCACATTCAAAATCTGTGCATCTAATTCTAAAAACGTATCACGGAATACTAAAAAATCACAAAACAGAAGTTGCATTTTTATTAATCTTTACTCAAATGTGAGCAAATATCACTTCAACAACATTAAAATATTTTCTATTTTGATAATAAATTTGGTAAATAATTTACTTGTGCTTTTGCAGCAAATTTATAAATACGCCTGTCTTTATTTACAGAACAAAAAATATCTAAATGTTGAACTTTTGAATATGTACCATACAAAATAATAACTATTTCTATGGCTAGAAAACTAAGATCTAATTCCCACAAACTAAATGAGGGGGTAAACCTGTGATTGGATTATAACCTTACTGACTGTAGGAAGCGTCCCATAATTGAACAGTATAAAAATAAGTTTCTAGCTAAGGTTTATTTTTCACATGCTAGCTGTATCTGTGTAAGTTCTATTTTCCATAGAGATCATAGGCCAGTTAAGGAAATGTAACAGTAAGAAGTCATTCTAAAGCCATTCAGAAAAATGTTGTTTCCTCACATTGCTAAAAGTGTTATGAAATGTTTGGGAGAATGTTAAAATGCCAGTAAACATTTGCAAAATGTCCTTTTTATTTAAACCATCCTTCTGTAATTATTCTGGAACAATCATCACTGAAAAATAGAAAAGAGTCGTTCTATGCTGCATGCTTTGGAATCCTATGAATAAACTGCCAGTAGAATTAACATAAGTAAAACCCATTCCAATTTCTTAGGCGCTGTCTAAAAGGTTAAGATGGGACTATCTGTGGTTGCCTGGAGGACAAGGCAGGCAAATGGCTGTTTTCCAGTCATGGCCAGTTCCCACCAAGGGGACCCAGAAGAAGTGTTCCAAGTGTACAGTGGGAAATTCCACTCTCTGCATATCCTTTTGAAGAAAGAACTCCCTGGCCAGCATCTTGCTTATGTCCTGAGGATGAGATGCAGGCCAAATTTCTACCCAGCATGTAATTGGTCCACATAATTTGCTGCCAGAGTGGGGTGGTAATGGCTAATGACCTGGATGGCTTTAAGAAAGGGTTGTACACATTCTTTGAGGATAGCTGTCTCAGCTGTACCACTGGCTACTAGAATGGATGCCTAGTAACATGGCTAGGTTGGAGAGAGAGGCAGGACATTTGCAGGGAGTTGAGTGCAGGTAAGGGTTTTACCCTCATCTTTTGCTTGAGGATACCAGACTAGATGATCCAGTAGGGCTTCTCTTCTGTTATTATGAGCATTCACAGAACAGGCATCCCATATTCAGAATGTATGGAAATAGCCTTAATTACAACTAGAGCAGTGGTTCTCAACCTGTGGGTCGCGACCCCTTTGGGGGTCGAACTACCCTTTCAGAGGGGTCACAACAAGTCTCCCGGAGCCCCTCCCTCCCCCCACATGGCACCCCTTGAGGAGGCCAGCAGCAGGGGTGCCTCTCCGCCCTGTGACCCCAGCTACCCTGCCCCTGTCACCCCAGCTGCCCCACCCCTGTGGTTGGGGGTCTCCACAACATAAGGGACTGCATTAAGGGGTCGCGGCACTAGGAAGGTTGAGAACTGCTGAAATAGAGGCAGGCATGTGCATAACCAATCCCACTGTCCTCATAAGTACTTAGGCATGAGTGTCATTGCAAAGCACTGCAGGCTAAAGTAAGTTTATCCACCCTTGACTATCTCAGCAGCATCAAATACCTTTGCCTGAACATAGTGTATAGTAAGTTATTTAGCCTCTGGATACTTTTCCTGATGACATACAGTATTGCTAGAAATCTAGAAGATGAAAGTGATTACAAGAAGGTTTTCCTTCAGGAACTTTTATTATTACTGTACAATGAGAGCAGAAAAGCAAGGGAATCAGGAATTTTGAAGAGAAATCATTTTATAAAGTGCATATGAAAACTACAAATGTAATCAAAATTTGTAACTGAAATAAATACATATTTTACCAAAGCTAAGAGTTTAAAAGAACCCCCACCCCTATGCAAAACATGGAAGTGCATTTGTAGTCAGTAGTTTGGTCCAGTGCAGTTTGCAAAATAAGGTGGTGGAGGGAATTGTGATTTTTAATCCATTATAAAATAGTTTTTAATACCCTAAAAGCACCAAATGCATGTATTTTGTAGCAACTCTGTTCTTCATACAGCTTCAGGTAATCCAAACATTTAGTTGGATAAAAAGAAAAACAGTACACATTCTTCACATTGGTCTGAACACACATACACACGCGCACACAAACGTACACAGAACGAGTGCATCAAGTTCTGCTTCCTTTTCTCCAGTGCAAACGCTTTGTCTCGTTTCTACTTTTGAGTTTCAGAAGTGTGAAGGGTGACCATATGGATTCACACCTTGCGGCTGATTACCTAGAAAATGAAAAGATAGCAGAACTCAGTGAGATTCCAGGCAAATGTACAGAGTATAAAAGGCTTCCTGGTTAAAGACTGTATTACTTGACTCACAAGAAAGGATGTCAGATTGTATCTGTTCTCTAAACTTACAACTCCATGTGGATCAACTCTCCCTTCTCACGTTTCCACATCTTCTAATGGCTCTTAACTTATATCCAGTGGCCTGGACATCAGACTGTGTTCAGACATAACAAAGGGGGCGCCTCAGAGAAACACTGAGGCCCTCATGTTCCTAACCCTTCTCTAATCCACCTTTTTTGGCACAGAATGTTCATGGGGGGAGGGGCAGACTGATGTGTGAACAATCTTACCTCAGAGCCTTCTCTAAGCTACTTCAGAGGCACCTCAGATATCCCTTTTTATTTGCTGTGTGTGAATACAGTCTCAGATGTAGTTGAGGCGGAGCTAAGCTCAAATGGGAGCTTCTTTTTAATCTTCTCTAGTGCATCAAAACATGATTTTGGAAGATCGAAGAGAAGCTCCTGCAGAAGTGGTCCACAGACTTTGGGTGTTTTTCCACTGTCACTAGAAGTACCCATTAAGTACCCATTAATGGGTACTTAATGGGTACTTCTAGTGACAGTGGAAAAACACCCTTTATCTGTGTTTGGGTGTGTGTGTGTGTGTCAATCTACTGATCAGAAATCTAAATTCAAAACTTGACCAAATTTCAGTAGATCACTGTGACTCTATGCAAGTGTAAGATGGAAAGAATCTTCAAGGAAGCAAGGAAGGAAAAGTAGAGGGAGACTGGTCTTGAATAGAGCTGCTAGAATGGTTCTGTATTCCTTTTCAGTATTTGCTGCTTCACAATGAAAATATCAAAATAGTCCAAAATGCATTTAAAAGCATCTGTTTCCTCCCTTCCTCTTCATTCTAGCATTCTTTTCATCTTTTCCCATCCTCCTCTGAAATCTTTCCTTCCAACTTCAGGCACTATGGAGTCATTTTTAGGCCAATGTCTTCCTAACCTTTTGATTAGGAAGCCTCAAAATATTCAAAATATTCAAACCCTTATACATCTCGTGAGGCCACTATATTCTGAGTAAGCGCTGCACAGCATAAATGGCAAGTGAGCATTGCTAGCCACACCCAGCCCTACTGATCAACAGTATTGCATGCATACGGCAACTTTCAAGCTTATAGGCCTCCTTAGTGCTTCAGAATTACTCTTAAGTTATCATCACTAAGGAAAATGTATCTTAAACCTACAAAACTCCAGCTGTACTTTATCTAGTGCTGCATACTTACTTGACAGTTGCTTTTGGAGCTGTCGTACAAGAGCAGCTGTCTGTTGTTGCTGTTGTGTCTGCTGTAAGCCTTGCCTTGGAAACTGCAACATTCAACAACAGAAGAAATTAGCAACTCGCAGCTACACCTACAGTAGCTTCAATATGTTTTTGCCAGTTTTAAAAACTGCTGTGCCGTTAGTGCATATCGAGTGGCTACTCCCCCTGCTGGAAAACATAATCCACTTTACATGGAGCATGATCCAAATCGGGGAGGACCTGAATGATGTCACCAGTAGTCACAAATCATTGCAACTACTGAGTGGACCAGCAGATCCTAATTCCTAACAAGGAAGTGTGCCACGTAGAGGCACGCCTCCACATTTGGGGCTACAGGGGAATCATTTTGGCACAGCAGGCCAAATCATACCCCAAAATGCTGCTCTCAGAAGCTCCCAAGGCTAGGAACCTTTGTTTGGCCTCAGTGCCATGGTGCCACAGAGTGCATCATCTGCTCTTTCCACATCTTGTTTGTCTGATTCAGATAATGGTTCAGAATCAGGAGGTTGTGTGTGGTAAAATTTTAATAAATAAAAATTTAAAAAAAAGAATCAGGAGGTTGTGGAAACAAGGATCTGGTAAGTGCACCAAAACTACAAAGCTGTTCAGGTACTACTGCCGAAGAACGGATTGACCACATTTAACCTGAGGGGATGTCTGGAAAAGTTAGCATTCTGCCAGCTGCCACCCAAGCAGGAAAATGATGACCATTAATGCAGTCAGAGGAGATACTCCTACTTCGTAAATTACACAGGCAACACTTTATAATTAAAAACTTATACTTTTATGCACTTACATATTTTTCAAAACTTGTCCTAGAACCTGTAGTCTGCACCAGCATGTGGACAGCAGGTCCTTATTCTGGGATAATGGGTGTTTTCCCACTGTCACTGAAAGTACCCATTAAGTACCCATTAATGGGTACATAATGGGTACTTCTAGTGACAGTGGAAAAACACCCATTATCCAGAATAAGCCCAGTACAGAAGGAGCCTATGAAAGGCAAATTATTGCCTGTTAAAGGCAAATTGGCATCAAACCTCTTAAAAGAGGAATTTAAAACTACTGCAGCCACCCCTTGGCAAAAGGACAGACATTGAGGAGACACACAGCTGGTCAAACACTTCAAATAATTCAATAAATTAAACTTACAGGAACTTTTATAAGAAAATGTCTCACGTTAAAATATACACCAGATGAAAAACGTCACTTATTACAATAAACTAGATTAAAACAATTTTTTACTATAGTCAAAATATAACGAATAATGGTCTCAGCCTATTACAGACATTTGCAACTGCCTCAGGGAAGAGCACAATTTTAACATGGCTCTGAAGAGATGTCAGAGGTCATAACTGAGGAAAGTTATCTAGAAAAAGTTAAAGAAAAGACTTTCAAACCAAGCTCTTGGTAAACACTTGGATGGATCTATGCAGTTTTCTTGGCACAGAAAGAGAGGCCTCCAGTGACAATCATAGACTGAATGGCTGGGCCATGGAAAAAGTCATTCTGATAGACACCTTGTTCCACAACAACACCTATATGGGGTGCATCCAGATGGAAGAAAAATACCATTGTTGTGGCACTCTTACAGTTGGGTTGCCTCCTATATCGTAGGCAATCCCACGATAGTCCCATTTTGACACAATAGTGCTAAAAACCATTGCCGGAAAACCTAGCACTGGTAGTGGGTTTTCAAGCAATAGCGCTTTTTAGTGACAGACTTACCTTCCTGAAACAGTTGACCACACATGTTTGAGATGGTCACATGCACATCTGAGTTTGACAGCAACCAAATTATTGGATTGCACATGACCAAAGACCTGCAAAGAGAGCACTGGGGCCGGTGCTGTCAGGATAGAAAACACTAATAGAATAGCATGGGAGCAAAACCTGCATTATTGCTTTCTAGCAGTATACACCAACTATGAAGCAAGTTGCTTGTCTGTCTTTTCCCTGTGGCTTGACAAAACAAATGTACTGTTGTGACTAGATCATGGACCTAGAATCTACTGTCTCTGGGTTTGAATAATTTCTCAGCCAGGAAAATGACTTAGGGGCCAGCCACTGTCTCCTAGACTATCCTATGTTATAGGATTATGGCATGGGAAAATGTAGAAAATGATAATGAAGATCATCTTAGCAATATGCAGGAAAAGGGAATATAAATGCAACAAATTAATATTTAAGATCTGTTTTGAGAACGTTCTCTTACCAAAGGCTGTTGAGGCTGCATTGCTTGGAGACCAAGAGTCTGCTGCTGATTTTGCTGCTGCTGCAACTAGAGAATATTGTCATAATCATTATAATGTTGGGCCAACAGCAAAACAAAAATGCATACAGGATTTTTGCTTTTAATAAATCTATATTCAAGATTTTGGCCTTGATACTAAAAGTATAGAGGCAGGTACAGGTAATGAGACATAAGACTCTAGATGCTACATACACACACAGAAGTTGGCTACTAAAATGGATGCCTAAGTACTGTCTCTAGATTGGGAGACAAGTGGGATGCTGCTAAAGGCCATTTGCAGGGAATCAAAATGAACTGGAGGCTTTGTCCTTGTCCTCTGTTTGAGAATGCGCAGAAGTAAAGGCTGGCCCGCTTTGCGAGACAGGATGCTGGATGGACTGTGGCTGAGCCCAGCAGGGCTCCTCTTACACTTTCTTATGTTCTTGCGTTCTAAGTGTTAGCCATGTGTTGATAGCATGGATGAGAAATCAGCAGCAATAAAATACATAAGCATTTGACAGCACCCTGACGGCCCTGCCTCTCCTCACCGTCCCACCCATTCCCTTGACTGATAATGACATACTGGTCTGTGTTTTGTTTTTACCTTATAATATTCATATTTTTTCCAAAACAATTTATCCTAAAATCCCCCATGTCCTATTTTACATTAATCTTTTCTAAATATAATAACTTGGCAAATTACAGGTGTGCCTTAAATGCCAGTTTCACATGATGCAAAATAGCAAATGCATCAAAACATTTGCTCTTAACCAACTGAAGTTTAGTTTTTATTTGTTGGAAAAACTGATATTTGCGTAAATAAAAATAGTATTTTTTACACACTGAACTGAGAGTGTGATATATTGTTTGAAAAAAATAAAAATGCAGAAAATGCAAAGAAATCTTCAAGAATTCACATGACTTTATGATATGCTGAGACTAGCAAGAATAAATGCATGAGAAAAACATGGCCAATCCCATTTTTGTTTGTCCAGTCTTGAGATGGCAGAAGTTATCAGGTCACAAAATTGTATGACTGCAGCTTCTGAAGCTGATCTAATCGCCATATGACCCAGATGGTTTAGATCAAGTCAATCAGTTATAAAACATACATGTGTTTGGCAAAATTCCTAGTCTGAAATGCCACTGCTATTAACATGTTCCAAATCTCATTGTGCATACATAGGAAAGGATTAATTATAGTTTATCATAATATGTGAACACATCCCATCCAAGAGCTTCATATGTTTCAAAGCAAGATGACTAATAAAACACTGGTTGAGAAGAAGAAAAAGAAGAATAAATAAATGACCCTGTAAAATGATTTTTAACAATTAAAGTTAAATTTCAAAAAAATAGAAAATTAATAATGAAAAAAGTCAACCTTAGTCATAGGGCATTTCTGTATTTACTTATCAATCCAGATCTAGGACCTGCTAAAAATATATCAACTGCATCAGACAAGCATACTCCAGATCAAAACTGTGCTAAGGGCTCACTAACCCAGATTAATAGTAGACCAAATAAATGTGGTCTACATCTGTGCTAGTACTCTCTGGATCTAGGAAGAACATGGGCATGGTGTTGAGTGACATGTGCAGTTACAACATGACTGTGAAGACCCATTTGTGGTGCCTCCACAAGGGTGGCTGGCACTGATGTCTTTCCAATGCCTGTGAAGATACCTCACAACCCTAGTGAAGGTGTCTTTGCATTGCCTTCAAAGGCACCTCACCCCCTAGAATGATTTTGACTGCAAATAATCCTTTGATTTACTTCCATAGAGCTGATTACAAAATGACTGAATGTTTTTGGAATAAGATATCAGAAAAAGCTAGGGGGGCTCTCGAATGAATAACGAAGAAACTGGTAAATAGTGAACTTGGAGAAGTTAGATCAGGAATAATCCAAGGTGCCTCTTAATCACCTCTTCTATTTCTTTTGGCAAGGATGCTAGCCACAACAACAACGAGTGGATAACAACTGTAAAAAAAGTGCTTAAAGCATAGTCATTTACTATATATAGATGACCTAAAATTATTTGGAACAAATTAATTTCCTGTTGAACACTGTCCACATTTTTAGTGAAGACACACAAATGGAATTTGGCCTAAGTCATTGATGGCCAACCTATGACACGTGTGTCACAGGTGACATGCCAAGCCCTTTTGGGTGACACACATGGCCACCCTGGCACCTGGGCATGTAGTGCTTGCTTGTTCTTGAAGTGTACGAAATATCAACTTTCAATTGAAGATTTAGGAAATGTAAAGAATTATTTGTTTTTGCATTTAATAAAATACATACTGTATATTATGGCATATAAGACTACTTTTAAATCCAGGAAAATCTTCTCAAAAGTCGGGGGTCGTCTTATACACCAGGTGTGGTCTTCTTATACAGTGAGTATATCCCAAACTCAAAACTTTAACTGGAAAGTTGGGGGTCGTCTTATACGCCCAGTCATCTTATACGGGTATATCAAAAATGTAACTTTTTTACTAGAACTACAAATATCACAAAATTATGGATATTTCTAGATGTGTCACAGCACCTGAATTAAGCTAGGTTTTTTTGTGTGTGTGTGTGGTTTTTGTTGTTTTTTTTTTTTTTTGCTAATTTTGACACACCAAGCTCAAAAGGTTCACCATCACTGGCCTAAGCAAATGTGCAACTCTGGCAACTCATTGCAGCAAATGAAATACTATTTTAAAAAAAAGATCCTGAAGAAAGATACAAGTACCTGAGGTTAACAGAATTCTCTGATCTACTGCATGATCAAATAAAAAAGACAAATCAGCTCTACTACAGAAAATTTTAAAATCTGAATTAAATAATGGAAATGTCATTAAAGTTACAAATGCCTGGGGGTTCCTGTAATTAAGTACCCTGCAGGAATACCAGAGTGTGATCAAGTTGACCAAAAAAACAAGAAAATTATTGGCTGAGCATCATGATCTCCACACGCAAAGTGAAGCTGACCACCTTTATTTAGCAAAAAATAAGGAAACGGGCAGAGGTTCATCGTAAGTTAAGGAGCCAGCTTGAAAAACACCACAGCTTATGAGATCATATCAGACTAAGTTTGTAAAAAATACTAGCACCATATAGATGAAAAGGTTTTAGAAAATAAGACAAAGAACATTTATGGGATTGTAAAATACAGACTGGCATGCATCTGTAGCATATTGTTAGTGAAAATAAAAGAAGTACGCTTTCTCAATGTGACAATATCAAGTGATGTTTAAAAAGAGGAAAAGCAGAAAAAAATTACAAGATGATATTTATAGACTGAAGTGGAAAAAATACCCAAAATATTTGGCAAATATCAAAATTACACAGTTATCATACTTGCACGAAACCATCCCTGATGGAACTGCCTCTATACAATAGCAGTATTTGGTTGACTCCTATGTCCTTAGTTAGGATCTGAATTAAGACGCAAGAGAAGCCCTGCTGGATCAGGCCACAGCCCATCTAGTCCAGCATCCTGTCGCAAGCAGTGGCCCACCAAATACCCATGGGCATCTCAAGCAGAGACAAGGACAAACCTTTTCCTGCTCTCGAATCCCAGCTAATGATCTTAGAAGCATCCTGCTTCCCCACCCCCCCAGCCTTAGGCATTCATTCTAGCAGCCATCCTGTCATCCATAAATTTGTCTAACCCTACCTTAAAGCCATCTAGGCTGATAGCTTTACCACCTCTTCTGGTAGCAAATTCCATAAACCGATGACCCTCTGGCTGAAGAAATACTTCCCCTTGTCAGATCCGACTCTCTTACCCATCAGCTTCATAGAGTGCCCCCTGGTTCTAGTGTTGTGTGATAGAGAAAAGAATTTTTCTCTATCCACCTTTGCTCTACCATGCATAATTTTATATACTTCAATCAGGTCCCCTCTTAAACGCCGTCTCAAATAATTAATAATAATAATAGTGAAGATATATCAGTAAAGAACTCTACTGGTCTAGTAGTAGGAAGCCTGACTCTTATCTGGGAATACCGGGTTCAATTCCACCCTTCCCCATGAAGCCAGCTGGATGACCTTGGGCTAGTCACAGCTCTCTTCTGAGCTCTCAAGCCTCACCTACATCACAGGGTGTTCTGTTGTGGGGAGAAGAACAGAAGCTTTGTCAGGCCCTTTGAATCCCCTTAAATTGATGGGAAAAGTGGGGTAGAAAAGCCAACTCATCTTCCTCTGTACCAATTCCGTCTCAGTTTCTAGGTTTGCACTGAGCTAATAAACAAAATGAAACCGTTTCCAAACCTGAAGAAGTCTCTGCTGTCGAATTTGTTGCTGTCTGTGTCTCAATTGTTCCTGAGGGAGCTGAACTGCATTAAGGTTTGGATGCGTAGCTGTAGCTGGCATAGGATCAACTGTCTCTCCAACCAAGAGATTTTGTTGCAAAGGCTGGTTAGTCAATCTGAACCACAAATATAAAAGATATTTTGTTATCTCCCATTATACGAAGTTAAGTTCCCATTGCTAGTGCTGGAGTTATAGCCTCTTCTAAGTCAAAATTTCTCATTTAGTGAAAGGTAGGCAAGAATGTGTGTGTCTTTTCTGAACAAAATCTCTTACAGATGTTGCTTGTGAATAAGCTCTGAAGAAAACTTCACAAGGAAAATCTCATATATATTATTATCTGGACAATGAAGTCTTTAGGTAAACAGAATTTACATATGCAGTTCCCACCTGTGACTGCAGTAACCTAGATTGTGCATGGTTCTTCCACTACCCCCCCAAAAAACATGCACAATAAATGCAAATGAGAATGCTAACCTCCCCCAATGCTGTTATTTTCAACTGCCTCCTAATCAATAGTCCAATGTCTGTAGAACAGCGTCTACTGAACAGGGTCTAACACCCACCATTGACAATTTTTTCCTTTTAAAACTTTGGTAATAATATAGCAGATATTGCTATAATGCATTTTTATGAGATTAATAAGCTTTAGTATCAATTAGGCTGCCCCAGACGGTGGCTAGATATAATGCTAATGAGTGATATTCCAGAATAATCACTAGTTGCCCAGACAGCTGGGCTACCCCACAAGGTAAGTGAATGCCTTACTAACTTGCTCCTGTGATACTGGGTTATGTACATCAGGGTATTAAATACCCAGATGTGTGCAATCACCACCATTTGGCCACCATTTTAGCTCTGCTTACGCCCAACACATGAACAATGGCAGACCATACAAACAGCCATCCATACAAGTAAGTGTTCTTACCTTTTATGTAAAATCTGGACTTGGGACTTGATTTTCTGACAATAAAGTTATATCACACCAATATTCCAGGGCTATGTTGAGGTTGCCACAGATATGTGTGGCAAACCTAACATAGCCCCAGGCTAATCCCGTGTTTTACACCCCATCTGGATGCAGCCCTTTCTGGACATTTGTAAGTTAAAGAGATAAAAATAAATTTGGATATTAAGTTGATGATTCATCCTTGCAATAATGCTATGAATTGTATCACTATCATTCATTCATACTCCATTGACTTGTTCTTGGCATGTTTATACTTTACTTCAACAAAGAAAAATCTGTAGTATGAAAACAGCCAAGACAACTCCTCAGTCTCTCCCGATTACTTCAAGGACTCTTTCAAGGAAGTCCTGGCTTCTAAAAGCTGTTATAAGTTTGGAAAGTCTATCCACGAAGTCGGATATTTTGTTTACAACGACTGTAAAAACACTTTTGATATAACGGAGGAGTTAACTATAACGAATAATTCAACAAACAAATTTCACTAGCAAAGATTCTAATATGAAGTGAAAACAGGCCAATTATCACGCATACTCAACACACGCTAAGGTTAAATGAGTCAAAAGTTGTAGCGATAACCTTTATGGAACTGTTACTATGAAATACCCATTTGGGTCTTTCAGTCTCAAACGACTGATTTTATGAAAATACCTTTTGACCTTGTCATCATTTCATACTCCTCTGAGGCAGGGGAACTTCAGTTAGTGGAATTAAAACAGTAGCATATATAAAGCAAGCAAAGGGTAGAGCATAGCAGGATTCCAGAAAGGAAATGCCAAAACACCCCTCTCCCAGCTTTTTATAGTGCAGGAATTTCAGGAATAATCAGTGTTAACCCAATTTTGAAACAACTATATTCATGATCCTAAATAATGGTTTGTTTTAATCATGATTTGCTTGTGCCTCAATAAGCTTTGAGTCTCTGGGTTGGAATGTCCTGAAAAACATAGTAAAGTTACAGTGCTGGGTTCTGATATAATTGTTGTTGGATACCTCTGAATTGTGGCTGATTTCTGGTTGACTGCATGGGCACCTCTATACAGTTCTCTTGGCAGAGATACAGAAGTGGTTTGTCATAGTCTACTTCTGGAGAGAGGCTGGGGATTGAACCAGCAACCCTTGGCTTTCAGGGCAGTTTTCTCTACCACTGAGCTAAATTCATTATCGGATTGGATGTGGATCAATAAACTGAAACTGAACCTTAGATAAGATGGATGTATTTTGTCACAGGGTCTTGAATCCAGGAACCTAGGGGGCACCTGATTCTGGATAGGGTCATTTTGTCCATGAAAAAGGACTGTGATCTAGGGGTGCTTCTGGATTCTTTGCTGCCACCTGAGACTCATGTGGACAATTTGACTACAATGACCCACACTTTGGGAAACCTCCAGATTAGACTGCTGCGGTGCACTCTACACAGGCTATTCTTAAAGACAGTCTAGAAGCTTGAAAATATAATGCAGAATGTAGCAACTCAACTGCTGATGAGAGTTTCTGACCAGATGCACACCTCACTTTTCTTGAAAGATCTGCTCTGGTTATCTGTTTGCTACAGAGCCCAATTCAATGTGTTCGTGCTGACATACAAAGCCCTAAATGGCTTGGGTTCCAAATATCTAAAGGAGCATCTTCTCCCATAGGATCAGAAGGGGAGGCCCTTATTATAGTTTCATTACCCTCAAAGGCAATATTTCTACACCAGCCAGCACTTCTGAAAGGTCTCTTCCTAACATCTCTTCCCCAAAGACACAAATATCGAACTGACTAAAATGCAATGTACTGAAAGAGTTTACCGTTGATTGCCTGCTAAAGGCTGAAAATAGCTGGCTGACTGCTGATGAATGTACCCAGTTGGCTGTTGTTGCATCTGCCTTAACCTTTCCATCAGAGCTGGATTGGAACTTGCTGGTTGGTATGTCCGGGGGTTGTATGTAGGAGAAAGCACCAAACCTCCAGCCTGCTGTGGCTGCAGTGACATCTGGGTACTATACATCGTATAGCCATGAGGAAGAGTCTGCATATAAAACAATCGCCAAAACAAGCTGCTTTGATTTCTAAAGAAAGACAGCCATTGTCAAGTTCACATTTTGTCAAAAATGAAGATAACGAAA
The DNA here is from genome assembly GCA_023333525.1 of Aspidoscelis tigris stejnegeri. Lineage (NCBI taxonomy): Eukaryota > Metazoa > Chordata > Lepidosauria > Squamata > Teiidae > Aspidoscelis > Aspidoscelis tigris. The sequence continues at coordinate 29,341,386 of JALMGA010000002.1, forward strand.
GGAATCTCATTCACTATGATAGTATTTAGACCCAACATTCTTCAGGATATTTATCAATTTCTGTTTTCACTCTTTTGCAGGTAATAGAACAGCATAAGAGTATTTCATGGGCCAAAGGGAATACTCTGGGGCTGCATCGAGACACATTCTATACTGTGGAGGGGACGTGAAGTCCCAATCGTCCCGGCAGACAGGACGACTGACCTTTCATTGTCCCACCACAATATATGACTGTTATTGTGCACTTACCTTAGTGCGGGAGAAAGAACTCTCACAGTGCACTACCTAGTTAAAGTGGAGTATCATCCTCATGCAGGCAGCAGGACAAAAAGCACTCATGAGGCCCTGCCTAACAAGGAAATGCAGCTCAAAATCTGACTGGCTGCCTGAACCCACGTGACGCCTTAACTCTCATAGCTCCAATAGAAGAAAGCACAGAGCTGACTTTTAGCAGGGACGATTGGTTTTCCCTGCATAATGAGGATACTGCAATTTTTCATTTAACTGTGGATTAGACAGTTTAGCCTGGAAGCAACCAGAATCTCAGCCAGCAGCTTTGAGGCTGGGCCTAAAGACTCAAATTTCCTATACGTTTGCCCATGTTGTTCTCAGAAGCTGACTCAGGACATATCATTGCCATCTGACACCATACCACTCCACGTCAGACATGCGACCTTACTTCCTGCCACCATTTAAGAACAATATAGGAGTTTTAAAACACAAAACCTTCTTATGCACACCTGCCTTAAGATCTAGAGGGGGGCCCTCCGGGTTGTCCCAACACCAAAGTAGTGAAAAGGGTGGGCACCCAGGAGAGGACCTTCTCAGTGATGGCCCCTAGGCTAAGGAATAGTCTCCCCCTTGAGGTGCATCAGGTACTTTCACTGTATATGTTAAGGAAGGCAGCAAAGACCCATCCCTTTACTCTGGTCCTTGGTTAAATGGGAATTTACTTTCTCTTCCCACTGTTCAGACAGTCTTACTGTTTTAATATATACTGCTGTTCTTTTAATATATGTTTGATTTTAAATGTTGTTACCTGCCCTGAGACCATTGGGTATATGGCAGGATTTAAATAATAAACAAACAAATAAATAAATATTGTCTTGAAGCTCTGCATGTCAGTTCTAATACCCCTTTAATGAACAATAAACAATATTGAATCTGGAACCAGCTTTTTTTGCTAACGCACACTCTTGCTAAGGATGAAAGATACCAGACAATTTAAAGGTTTTAAGAAACTCTCCATCTAATTTCTCATATAAAGGAGAGAATATCCCTTATTTCTGACCTCCACATCTGACCTCCCAAAATCCTACACAGACTAATCTTTAAGAGGAATTATGTACCTGTGTTGGCTGCATCCCTGGATACTGCGGAAGCTGAGAGGGAGGTCGGAGTTGCTGAGCCAAAATAGCAGCCTGATCCATTGTCTGCCCCTATAAAAATTCATTGATAAACAAAACTTCTGATTGTTGTAAATCTAAAAATTGTAACAGGTCTGAGCTGAGGCACATGTTTGAGCTAGTGGAACAGCAACAGTAGCAGCAGCTGCAGTAGCTACATGGTGACTGTGTCACTCTGAGGGCACTGCTGATGGCAGTGCTGTGCTATGCTCAGCAGCCCCTTCCTTCCTCCAAGATGTGAAGCTGCAAGTGGCATTGGTGCTAGTGGGGCTTTGCAGGCACACAATCATGCCAGAAGTTGCAGGGTCCATCACCAGCAAAGCAGGGGGTGCAGAGGTGGACAGCTAAAAGGAGAGGGAAGGAAAATGCTGGATTGAGCAGCCTAGGAAAAAGAAGGGAGGCTTGTTTCACCTCAACATAGCTCAGAATGTTGCTGCTTGGTAACCACACCACCCTGATATTGACTATCAGACACCCACTGACCCACCCCACTGAACCCCACCCTGAACCCCACCCTGCTTGGCTCAGGGCACCAGAAGGGTCAGTAGTACTGAATTTTATAAGTACGATGTCAAGCAGATAGTGCCAAAAAACTGTCCACTTAAGTACTATCATAAATAAACTCAGCTATAAACCTTGAGATTATATCCTAGAATAGGGCTTGATTTTGTTGGAAATACATGTGTGTTGAGAGACAGAGAGAAGTCAGCCTAACCTGCTGGGGGTGGGGGTGGAGCTTGGACTTCAGTTAGTTTGTTTAGTTCTTCCTATTAAGATGGCTGAGAACAGATCAGTCTGTACCATGTCATTCCTGTTGTGTTTTTAAGTAAAGTTAACTTTTATTTCACTAGTCTTTTGAGTGGTGCTTTTTTGGGATCACTGCAGAGTCTTACACTGCAAACTCTGGGAAAATCACACAAGCCTGATTTTCCAACAGATTTCTCTACCTTACAGTCCTATGAGAGCAGAAGCTGAACTAAATCAATACAATCTCAAAACACGACAACAACAAAAGCTATCAGAATGGTCTTGCCTGGACTTGATTCCTCAAAAGCCGCTGCTGTTGCTGTTGCTGTAGCAGTTTCATCTGAAGCAGTTGTTGTTGTTGTTGTTGCTGCTGCTGCTGCTGCTGCTGGGAGACAATGGTGTGAAGAGGCGGTGGCTGCATTATTGTACCAGAACGCCTCTGCAGCATATTTGACAGGACTTGTTTGGTGTTGCTTGGAACAAAGGTGTTTGAATGATCTGACCGAGAGCCACCTATAACAAACATTCATTTTTTTCAGCCTTTTCAATAAAAAGGATTCTGACAAATTATTGTCAGGGTCAGAATACAGAAAGGAAAGCAAAAACCAGTCCTTCAAGGACTTTAACCCAAGAGTACTTCCCATCAAAGCAAACGGGACAGAAATTTGCATTCATGCCAAAAGAGCCACTTTGAATATGCTAGGCTTTGAATTTGCTTTGAATGTTTCTCAATTCTTGCTGCCAGCAGTTGTGGCTCTGAACCTGCTCCAAATCTGCTCCAGAGGCAACTGGGCAGCTGCTTTACTTCAACTGAAGGCACACAATCTTCTGCTTTGCATGCAAAGGTCAGTCTTCAAATAGAGACAATATTCAATTTGAATGCAAAGTTTCAGACATTCATGATGAGCTTTTTTCACCCATCCATAAAGAGTAGTCCTATTAGATCACATGTATGCAGCTTTGTGTAGCGTAACAGTTTTAGACTGGGTGAAAGCTTGAAAGGTATAACACAGAGGCTGACTGAAGTCTGCAAAAGACAATCATATGCAAAATGGAGCTCACTGAGAAGAGGAATCTCTATATGCGCTTCCTGGTTCACTTTTCACTTGCGGCAAGAATCTCAAAGCAAAAATATTTCATGACTAATCTTAGGCTGCTTTTATCTGCAGTTGGAAAGGGGCAGAATTGAGGGAGGGAGACATTGGAATTACTTTAGAAGTGACCAATGTGGTGGGAACACCATTTCTGAGAACTTATCTCAGGCTTGCTTCACAGGACTAGAAATGGTGTTGGAAATCAGCCATTTCTGATACTCCGTGCAGCCATTCTGTGTGGGACTTTTGCCTGATGAGTTGTCTGTTTGTCCACCATGTGTCCACATTGGGGGAGGCGATCTCCCAACCAAAGTGCCCCATGATTGGTTGATGCTGACTTACTAGCAGAGCACTTCAGACAGGGGTTAGGGCTGCTGAGAGGAAAAATGTATTTGGATGCCTCATTCCTTAATTTCTAGGGAGGAAATCCTCGGATGCCCATTGTGATCCTTCACTACCATACTATTTAAGCTACGGTACCACTGAGTTTCATTTTTACTGAAGTCACTGGAAGTTAGTTTAGAGCTCACTGATGGAAAAAAGCTCTAATTACTTCTGTCATAGTCAACTCTGTTAGAAAGTATCCTTTCTCCAACATCTCAGGACAGTGTGTGTGGTTTTATAAAAAGCAAAAACTCTGGCACTGAATCAGAGACTGCATTTTCTAAGTCTCATTGACTTAATTATTGTCTGATGCTTAGTCATGGTAGTTATGATTTGAAAATTAATATGTGCATGAATGTTTTTTTGACATTCTATTCAAACTGAATCAAATACCCAAAAAACTTATTTAATCTGAATCTTTTAAATTTGAATTTAACAAGGTTCGATTCATATTTACCAAATTTGAATCTATTCATTCAAATTTTCAATTCAAACCTGCACATACAAATGTCAACAATATTCATATGTGCATGTATGCATCTTCCCCACATCCATACATATCCGTACACGCCTGTACATGTCCTTATTCATCTTGTAGTTATCCCGTATGCAACCCGTTTTCATCCCGTATGGATCTTTACAAATGCGCGAAAGATGCGGATCTTCAAGTACGCATCATGTACAAACTTGTACACATACGAATGTCTGGATATTTCAAACGAATAGATCTGAAATTTGATTAGAATTTGAGATCCGAACGAATGTGTCAAATTTTGACATTCGAACTTGAATAGAATTTCAGGACATTCTATTCAAGTTCGAATGTCAAAATTTGACACATTCGTTCGGATCTCAAATGCCTATGAATATTCATGCAGATCCCTAGTACAGTATACATCTAGGTCTATATGTCAAAATTAAAAGAAATAATATTTGCTTTGAAGTAGCTTTAGTTTTTCATTCTTTCTTTTTGAAATGGCTTGAAATATTATGAAAAAGGTCTCATTTGCTTTAACTGTACTGATTTCAGAGCAATTACTAGAAAACTATGGAAGAAATAAGAGTGTCAATGCATTTTTTTCCTTGCACAGTTTTTGAAACTGTAACAGAAATTAGCTTTTCAATCCAAACCTCTTGCTTTGGTGCCCTCTAGAGTATGTTATGTTAAAGCATCCCTTTCTGACATCATCTGTAGTTATTTAAACCAGGGTGGAAAATGTCAGTTTTATAGCAAGCAAATTACTATATGGCAGATCAATTAAGCCATCTTCCTAACAGACACCAAACATTTTGTAACAACAATCTGAATCTGAGCAGTTTTTAAGTCTAATGGCTGCATAAAACTATACCAAATAAATATGTTTCTTTTCAAAGTGCATTATGATAAATGAAAACAGTAAATTACTTATATATGAAAGAATAAACTTCTAGAGTTCCTTATACTGTCTAGACAGAGACATACCTGGTGGAAGAGGTTGGTTTTGAACAAAGAAGCCAGATGGTTGGGTCTGTCCCATAACATTATACCCCCACAATGTTGACTGAGAATGGTACATCATTTGAGAAGAAACTGGTGAATAATTAGGAGGTACTCTGTACACATTGTTTTGAAAATAATCCTTAAGCAGAATAGGAAAAGTTAAATGTTACTGACATTTATACCCAACAAACTCATAAATAATGCTGATTTTCCTACTGAATTATTAAACAATTTGTAATAAGTTCTAGTGTGGTTTGCCACACAAAATACATTCCATACAGCCTCTATAAAGCTGAAATAAAAGGAAAGTCTTTAGCAGCTCATCTCACATGACTTACTTTTATATTGTTTTGTGCATAGTGAAATGTGTCAGTTCTTATTAAAACCTTGCTGCTATCGTAAAATGAATATCCAATCCACATTCATAGCTTCATAGAACAGTACAAGGATGAAGCAATTAAGTAAGCTGTCCTAAGTAACATCATCATTTTAGAATGATATTTGGCTGCAGGCCAGTTGCAGACAATACAGGATGGATGCACTTTGGTGAAAATAAGCAAACCTAGTTCAGATCAGTGTTCAGATGGGAGACTGGCTGAGAACTGAACATATTACTTATATGTCATGAAACAATGGCTATGTTCGCATGTAGCAAAATAAAGTACCTCAGAAATGCCTTTGAAGCACAGTACCATGTGACTTGCAAGTGCCTTCTTACTTCATCTACCTTTTCTAGCTTAGAATGTTCATTAGAAGGAGGAAAGGCAGATAGGCTTGTGAATAATCCTACCCACATATACATCCTACGGAATGTATTTTTACAGTAAGTGAAGGCACAGCTGATAGTTAACACTGCACTAGGTCATTAAATGATTGTATCTATAAGTAATATGAAACTTTCTACTGAGCATAATTGATGTACAGCTTACAAAATACCAGCATAAGCTTTGTAAAATAAAACAGTCTTATTCATTTCATATCATGCATTTTCACTCACATCAGTTCTGGAGGTTGATTTTGCTTTCCTCTTCCTGCCTTTTTTCTTCTCTTCATCTGTTGAGGATTTCCCTTGATCTGATAACTCTGCTGACTTTCTTTCTGTTTCCAGAGATGCAGGGGTGCTGGGTTCTTCCTCCTCCTCCTCTTCTTCAGGAGGCAAAGGTAAAGGCTCGAGGTAGTAACTTCGTGGCTTGGGTTTAGGGTGGGTATGATAGAGGAGAAGGTGTTGTTGTTCCTCATACTTTATTACCTTCCTGTCAATACGGGCAGTTCCAAACCAAGCCCAGGAGAGTGGAGCAGGATTTTTGTTGCCCTCAAATACATCCCATGGGGATATTTTATGCTTATTTGAGACCTGTAGTCCCTGTTTAAAAATTCAAAGTTAAAAAGTTATATCAGTCTTGTGTTAAATGTAATTGTTGTAATACTTCTAACACAGTGGTTCTCAACTTGGGGGTCGGGACCCCTTTGGGGGTCGAACTACCCTTTCAGGGGGGTCACGACGAGTCTCCCGCCACCCTTCCCTCCCACCTCCCAGCTGCTCCGCCCCTGTGGATGGAGGTCTCCACAACATGAGGAACTCCATTAAGGAGTTGCGGCATTAGGAAGGTTGAGAGCCACTGTTCTAACATTAAATGAATGGAAGTGTTATCAAGCTGTGTCCAGGCAAGATATGAAACCCAGGATTTTCCCAGCATTATATTGGGATTGTTACCATATATCCAAGCCAACCCCCAACATAGTCTTAGGATATAGGGGTGAAATCAAGAAATATCACTATTCTGGGAAAAACAACTCCCAATCCAGGTTTTCCCACAATAGGAATATCGTTTCCATTTTCTGGCACTTGCTCTCATGTTTTTACTGCAGGACAATACCCACTGCTCAAGCATCGGGGCAAAACCAGGCTGAAGATACCCACTGGTCACAGACAGTGGTGGGTGTTTGCACAGTTCTGGGTATTTTTGTCATTAGGGAAGAACACCAAACAAGGTAAGGGCTGAGACATGCCCTGTGATTAAGCCCTACCATCTGGCCGGACAGGCAAAAGGCAACTGCAGGATCTAAACACACTCTAGAAAAATGACCCTAATGCATAAGAAGTTACTTGAAATGGTTGAGATCCTTGTGCCAACAAATAAATTGAAAGTTGCTGATCAAGGGTCCAAGAAATAAATGTTTCCCTTGCCTGTTTCTTATCTATGGAGTCAAATCCAGCAATTTTGTTTCCCTTGGTGTCAATTAGTGATCCCATAGGCTCACAAGCAATAATGTCACACATCTGTTTTGGCAAAGGCAGAAGCTGACGAACTTTGTCAATACTTTCTGAACATTTATCTCCCAATTCCTTCTGCAACGAGAAAAAGAGTACACTTTTAAAAAAGCATTTCACAACTGTAGCCCACAAAAGTTTCAGATGAATCATTTCCTTGTCCTTTTACTATTTAATTGAAGACTTTGAGCACAGCCGTTGCTGAGCCTTCAAATAGTGCTTTGTAAGCTTCTCTTGCCAGTCTGCTGAAACAAAAATATCTTATCTAATCATAGCAATGTGCATTAAATGCGGATGTGGAAATCTATGGAATGGATGAGCAAGACTGTCAGAACTATTTCTCATCTGGAGTTTCAGCATATGAAATCCTAACAAATGCCTCAGACCAGGGGACAACAGATAAGTGGTTACATTATAATAAGTATATTCATTTTTCCATTAAGTCCAGTACTGTCAAATTTAGCTGGCAGTAGTTCCCAAAGGTCACAGAGAGAGATCTCTTGCAACAGTTGTGATTCAGAAGCCAGGAGGTAAGCCACATGCTTTTCCATAGCAAGCACATGCTGCTCTATCACTACACTATAACTTAATTATTTCTTCCATTGATAAACAGGATTTAATTAGTAAATGGACAGACACTCCTGCTTGGATAATTTCCACTTAAATGTGTCTGTCAGGAGACTACTAAACAGTTTTTATCTCTGCAAGAGGCTTTTGTGTCAGAGAAAACTTCTACATCTTGTTTCTGTTTATTGGATTGAAACAGTTTTTTAATAAGAACATAAGAATATAAAAGAAGCCCTGCTGGAGTCCAGCATCCTGTCTGACACTGTGGTCCACCAACTGCTTATGGTCTTCTCAAGCAGAAGACAAAGGCAAAACCTTCACCAGCTCTTGAATTCCTGCAAACGGCCCTGAGAGGCATCATTCCCTTAGAAATAATCTGTTCAGAACTGATGTGTCGATTATCTATTTGCCGTTCTATATCCCAAATGTCCAATGAGAACATAAATCTCATAATGCTCTAACCAAGATTAAAACACCACTTTTTTTGTTATTCTTCCACCTTCCTTTCATAAAAGCATGTTAACATAATGAAGCCATGGCTTCTGTGCTTCTCTATTTTTCTTTAATCCTTATTCCTTATTTCCTTAACTCTGTTGACCTTTGCATTGTAATAAATAGAAGGGATCAGAAAGCACAGGAAATAAACAGATTTCACAAGGCAGATGAGAAACTTACTTTCAGCTTTTTAACCAAGTTCATGTATGCTCTTTTGTTCTCTTCAGATCCCATCTGAGTTGCATTTGATAAGTCAGAAGCCAATGTTCCATTGATCAACACACTCAGCATGTCTAGTACAGTTGTGAACAATTCACTAAGAGAGTTTCAAAAAATAAGCATAGAGTTACACTCCTTAAGAGTAATACTGATTCTCCAGTTAACAAAATAGTTAATATACCTCTCTGGAGTTTCATACAACCCATGAATATATTGTTTCAAAGCAAGCATTACGAGAAAAGCAAAAGCAAGTCCTACTTCTGACGGCATTTCATAATTTATACTATGCTTTACTTTTTACAAGGACCCACCAACTAACCCAAATTTTCTGCCTTGATTCAGGATGTTTGACCCTGGCTAAGGAGGCTATAGTCTCAAAACCCCCTCTTTACCACTTTTAGTAAAGGCAGCCCATAATGTTTTGACATCATTTGAGGGATACCAACCAGAATTTTAGAAACATTTGAAAAAAACAAGAATCAGGACCTACTTATTGCTTTGCATATCAACTGTTCCAGATGTTATAATTTGAAGGAGGAGAAGTGCCCAGTCTGCGGTCCATTGTGTACTTCTCTGCACTGTGTCAAACATCCCCCCAACCTAGAATGTGAACCACATTAAAAAACAATAGACTAAATATACTTTCTAGTCTTTATCCAAAATCACAGAGTTACTAATTCTCAGTAGATTAGTTTAATCTGGGATTGGCTATGGCTCAGTTGTAGAGCAAGCTGCCTCAAAATAAGAGGATTGTAAATTTGATCTCCAGGATCACTCTGGAACAAGGCAGTGGCAAACCACTTCTGTATCTTTGCCAACAAGACTGCACAGAGGTGCCCATGGAGGTACTCATGTAGTCAATTAAGAGTTGGACCAAACTTGATGGTACCTAAGGACAAAAAGTTTCATCTTCTATAAACCTCCACATGTAGACAACAAGATTACCAGACCACATTACCTGCTTAATTACTTAATTATATTTATTCATAAATAAATAAAGCAGGTACCTAAAACATAACTGTAGGTGCATAAATGCCTAAAGAAGGAACATTTCAAAGTGTGGACACTACCACCTAGAAGGTCCTGCTGCAGATTACTGCAAGGTAACACTGAGAGACTGGTGGCACCCAGAGCACAATCTCACCAAATGATCACTATAATCTTACTGGTCTGTGATGGGAAAGGATACCTAACAAGTATTCTGGTCCCGAGTTGATTCATGCCTTATTCTTATTAAATTTTATATATTAATTTATTAAATATATATTTTGTAAAGAAAAATATACATTAATATATATTAAACATGTCCTCTTCTTTTCCAAAGTCTTTTATTATTTATTCATGATGCATTTTAGCCAAAGAATTATATACATTAATGGTGCAGTTACCAAGAGACAACTATAGAGCCTTTTGACACGTAACTTCCCAGGGACACTGTCCCAGGGAAGTTCAGATCAGGGAAGGAGGCCCATCTCAAACCTTCCTGAAACTTACCCTGCAGCAGGGTAAATGTGAGCATTGCTGCCTGAGAGTGTCTGCCTTCCTGCATCAATGGTCATGCACAGCTGTCTGTTGCTATGGTGACTGGATGACATAGCGCATGACGTCGCAGCTGCCACCGCCCCCACATAGCCTTCACTCAGAAGTAAGTGTGAAGGCTGCATTCTGGGACTGTATTAGGAGTGTCACAGGCACTCCTCGTATAGCTGTGGAACAGTTTTTACTGCTTCACAGCTAAGACGGGGACATTTGGGCATGCTTGGAGCTGCTCTGAGATGGAAGCAGCTCTACCATGTGTAGATGCTCTGAGCCATAGCGTCCCTGTGCAGTCCCCAAGAGTCAAATACAAAAAGGCCCTTATTTGTTGTGTGAAAGGGTATAGAACCAATCCTATTGTTATTTGGTTTTCAGCCAATGTCCCAAAAATGAAAATACAACCTACGAGATGATTATTCTGTATCACATGACACTCAAACTTGCAAGAGAGGTAACGTTCTTGGACTTAATGGAGACTTTTTCAATCTTCCATAGCTTTGTTTCTATATTTCTGCTAACCTTTTATTTTTAAATCTTAATCTCTATTTTAATACTTATTTTTAGTTTCTGTTCTTTATATTTAGTATCTTCAAAGATGTAAAATAGCAAGTTTAAAAAATGTAAAAGAGTAAAGTCATAGCATTAGAAGACAAGATAAATAAAGCTGTATTTTGTGTGTTTTACTAAGGGATGACTATATTCAGACCAAATACATATGGTCCTTTCTTACCAAATTAAGACGAAGTTGTAAAGCTTCATGCATCATTTGTCTAGCTTTAATATCATCATGGTATCGTTCTTCTCGCCAGTTGCTTAATATCTAGGAACAAAAATGTGGTTTCTTATTTCTGTTCTGCACTTTCTTTCTGCTTCTCCAAGAGCGTCCCAAAGCTTTACTTTTATTATGCATTTGCCCCCATGTTATTGCTCAAAGCAGGATCTATCTCTTTTCTAGTCAATTAAATGGTGTCTTTTCCTTGGTGGTATTGGACATTCTCCAGATGGTCCACTCAGGTCCATGCAACATCTTTCAACAGTTAGGTTTGTGGCAAATAATCACTTTCTAATATGCATCCACATTATTTCTCGTTCATAGATGAGATAGCGGAATCTCTAAATCATACCCTACTGCCAGGGAGAATAATTTCCACAGGTCACAGACAATGTTGCAAGTATGTTTAAGAACCATCAAACTAGATGAATCAGGGCTTGAAGTGGGAAGAAAACGGAAGAGATTACAGGCAGCACAGCAGAGATGAAAAGGAAAGAAAGGTTTTCAAGGCAATGAAGTAGGTAAGAAGTGGGTCCAAGGAAATGGTGTTACATGGGCAAAAACAACCACTATTCTTGGTGTGTTCTTTAAATACATTCCTAGATGCTAGTCTATGGCCATTTCTGTACTTAATGAGAAACAAAGGCCCACATAATGAGGTTCTGGGCCTCACCAATCCACATTAGTGCAAATGTGTGAGGCCTTGCCCCCTGCAGGTGTGCTCTGTCCACGCAGAATGGAGTGTGATCTTGTTGAGGTAATACCGATGGACTTGATTAAATGAGTCTACTTGTCACTTAGTGGGCCCTTGTTGAGAACACAGAGGTGTATAGAAGGCTTATCCCCCATCCTCAGGCCTAGCAGGGACGCATTTTGGCAGCATAACAAAGCACACTACAAAATACATCCCTCAGAGGTTATGAAGCTAGGGAAATTTGTTCCTAGACCTTAGAGTACATGGAGCCCATCCTCAAATCCCACACATGCTTCAAAGTCAGCACTGGTGTGTAAGATGGCACAGTTCCAGACAACATCTTTACACCAGCAGGCCTGGCTGTCCCAGATCCACTGATTCCAATCACAGATGGCTATACCCAGAAATGGCTGACATGAAGGCAGCATGAGTTATGTTGGTGTGATCCCATAATACTCAAGCAGCATCTAGATTAGATTTTTCCAACTTGCTACCTTCAGATATTTCCAGCAATACCAATTAACTTGTGGTGGTTTCGGATAATAGGAGCTCCAGATCAAAACATTTAGAAGGCCTAAATCTAGGTGCAGAAACACACAATCAGCAACATTCCATTCCTAAATGAAGAAATAATAACCTTCATTCTAGGTTTATGTCTATCTGTTAATAGGGTGACCAAGCAACCTTCTCACATATGATAAGAGGGTCTAAGCACTTGAATCCAAGGATCAAAAAGCACCTCTGCTTGATTATTGACAGAATGGAGTGGGAATAAGGTGATAGGCAGTGCCAATACAAATTGCACAGAGGGAGGGAGAGAGTCTAGCAGTCAGAAGCAAAAAGAACAGGCTCAGCTGGAGCCTTTCTCATGAGTGCATCAGAATTTTTGCTTACAGGTTTTGGGGTTCCTTCAAAGAAGAAAACCAAAAGCAATATTCTCCACCTATAGTCTGAAGAGGGTAAAGCCCTTTCTTTCAGAATTTTTTCATATCATCCACCAGCATGTGCAGTCCAAGCCTTAAGAAGAAGAAGAAGAGTTCGCTTTTCTACCCAACTTTTCTCACTCATTTAAGGGGATTCAAAGCAGCTAACAAACCTTCTGTTCTTCTCCCCACAACAGACACCCTGTGAGGTAGATGGGGCTGTGAGGGCTCAGAAGAGAGCTGTGACTAGCCCACGGTCACCCAGCTGGCTTCATGGGGGAGGGCAGAATTGAACCCGACATTTCCAGATAAGAGTCCAGCTCACTAACGACTAGACCAAACCCTAGGCTCCTTAGTACTTGGGTTTGCTTTAGGATCCAAGGAACTCTACAAATTAGTTCTGGGAGACCAATAGACTTTGATCCCAAGGTTGTTAAGACATTTGGCACATCACTGTTGGAAGTTAAGAAAGTTTTGATAATAGATTTTATTTCTGGAAATGCAAAGAAGAAATTTAAAATCCTATTGTCAAATAAAAATCCTATTAGGCTAATAATAACTCCAGCCTGGCAACAGAAGTCATAAAGAAAAAGTGAGAAGATCAATAGACAGCAACACTGAAGTTGCAGGGCTTTCTCAGGCCCTACATTTGTGGAAACGACCTGGGACATTTGATCTGGTTGTATTTCTCAGTGGCATTTTGCTTAATCTGATTGTGATGATCTTCAAGTCATCATGCCCATTTTGCACAGCATTCCTGGAATGGTGAAAAACAGGCCTCACCTTGGGACTTGAAATGACTTCTATTACTGCTTTGATATTTGAGGAAGTTTGCTATTTTTCCTTAAAATAATACCAGGGAAGTGATTTCATTTCTGAAAGTGAATAAACCTTCTATCATTCTAATTCATTTATTTTCCTGAGACTGACATGGATAACCTTTCAAACTTTGCTTTCCATTAGTATAATTGGTCCATTAGTATAATTGATCTTTATATGATGCAGAACATAGTATTATCTGCTCATGTTTACCTGATTAACTTGATTTTGTAGAGATGTTAGAAGGCCTTCCCGTTGCTCATCCTGTCCCTTAAGGCAAGTAAGTACCAAAGAAAGGAAAGGTTGCTGACTCAAGAGGGACATGCTGTAAAAGATGCAGAGACAAGATTCAATTAGCCATGTTATTTTCATACTTCCTGTCTCTTGGCCCTTCCTTCCCTTTGTCTACTTTTTATCTGGAAGAGTTTTTGTCATGCATGCTCTAGAGCTAATTTAGTAAGCCTAAAATGTTACAGACCAAAAGCAAAATTTTCAACAATGGAGTTTCCAGAAAGTTTCTCAGAGGCCTTTACTACACTGGTTCAAAGCAATGATGGCTTGGAAGTAGGGGAAGGCTAGGGAAATTCATGGGAAATAAGTCAATTACTGGAATCTCACACTGGTGATATATGAAACCTGCAGGAATATGCATTTTAGTATGAGTCTCTAGGAAGGCCCAGCAAGAGAATGGTTGTTCCTTTCATATTCTTCCCTGGACTTTCCAGTGGCAAACAGCTGTCTGTATTAGACTGATGGCTGATCTGATCTAACAAAGCATTTCTTTGATTCTGATGGTAGAAATATTTCTTCATAATGTCTCTATTAAATCAAATTAGCCGCCCCAGAGAATTCAGCTAAGTATTGCATTGGTATCTTATTCATCTAAAGTGTATCTGAGAATGCACAGAAATTATTAGCTACTTTGTGGACAGATTAATGAAGAAAGCATTCAAGGTGATAAAAAGTCAGGGTGTGCCTGTATGTGTATTTAACTCTATGTTAGATCAGTTAAATGATTATAGACCAAAACAGAACAGAAAAGGATATAAATGAAGCCTTCCACACTGGTTACTCTGGAACCACTGATCACCACTAAAAGCAGGCCCTTACTGCTTTTAGTAGTGATCAGTGGTTCCAGAGTAGCCAGCACTATCTGCATAAATAGCGATGATCCAGTCAGCCCTCACCATGGTCTTGAAGCTCTCACAAGCTTTGTGGCCATATGCCCACGTCTCCAAAGGCTAGCAGCAATGGTTCCTAGCCTCAGAGCCTTTGGGAGGTTTTTTGGTGGCACACTATGGCACACCACTGAAATGTGTGCATCAGTAGTCACAATCACAGGAGGCCTGTCTTCTGTATGTCTCTCATGTTCTGGATTAGGGATGCTGGTCTGCTGTTAGACCCAATTAAATCAGTCTACCAGTGAGCTAGGCTAAGGTATCCTTAACCAGGATCATGTTCTGTTTACAACAGACAGAGCAGACCAGCAGGGGGCGTGGCCTCATAGATCTGGATTTAATCTGCAGATCTATAAGGTCTAGATGTGCACTACATAGACTCTTTTCACAGGTACAATTTTTATTGAGAATTTTTCAATACTACATAGACTCTTAATTTGCATTAGGCGTCCATGAAAGAATGGCCCTAAAATATTTTCTGAATATGACAAGGAAAGGAGGGGAAAGGAGGAAGAAGTATTTCCTCATTTCCTGCCTGCGGAACAACAGAACTGTCATGTTGTCTATCCTTTAGATAACCAAACATTCCAGCATCAGGTTTTCTTATAATTAATGGAAATGTTTCTATTACTGCTAATTATCTATTTTGATATCTCATTTACAGATTAATATTACAATCATTAAATAGAAAATATAACCTGAATTTTCAGTCATGAAGTGGGATGAACAAGGCAGAAGAAAGAAAAAAGAAAAAGACAACATTTTTTATGAAGCATTAATTTAGACAAGCAAATTCATGCAGAGACTGTCTAGAATATTTATTAATACATAAAAATTGTCATGATCAGCTTTTTTCAACGCCTAATCCAAATCCAATATACAACGTATCTGATTGTAAAAAGAGAGCTCCAATTTGATGCAAGAAGCAAATAGTATTGCAAAAATAATTACTATCTTTTGGAAATTATACTGTATATAAAATAAGTGCAGCATTTGCTTTCTCTTCAGTAAACTCATCCTCTGTTTTTGTACACACACACACACAAAATCCATTTCTCAGAATAAGTACTGAAGGCACAGAAAGCCATCACTTTTCTGAAATGAAGCAGATGCTTGGATGAAAGAGTGCTGAGGTACCAGTTGCTACTCTGAGCTCAATGAAAAAAGGTATCAATGTAACAAAATAATAACATCCCTGCTTGAAGCATTTAAGAAGTAGTTTGTTTGATAACAAGAGAAAAATAAAAATGTGTTACATTACAATTTCTGCTAAAGAAATCCAAACCGCAACCTTGTTTCCTAAATTACATTCTATGTGGTGGACCACTCCAGCTACACTGCTCTTACTGGAGGGGTCCACTGGCTGGCTGGATCCACATTCTCCTGAAGAATGCTGTCCATGTTTGGATAGCCATTCTGGGATAACCATTGTGCTAGCTCCGAAGCTCACACAAACTTCAGAACCAGCCTTCGCTATTTCAGACACCTCAGAACTCCTGTGGGACCCATTTTGGTGGCATGCGTTGATGCACTACTGAAATGGGGGGCCCATTAGACCAGAACATGGAAGCATTTGTCAATCTGCATGCC
The DNA here is from genome assembly GCA_023333525.1 of Aspidoscelis tigris stejnegeri. Taxonomy (NCBI): domain Eukaryota; kingdom Metazoa; phylum Chordata; class Lepidosauria; order Squamata; family Teiidae; genus Aspidoscelis; species Aspidoscelis tigris. The sequence continues at coordinate 29,357,562 of JALMGA010000002.1, forward strand.
TCCATGGCCCAGTGTATGTAGCACTACACCACTGATAAACCTTTTTTCAAAGGTCTACCATTGTCCTGACTAGGTAGCCATTTTTATCTGCCAATCCATTCTATGCTCCTTCCAATGCAGACAGAACATACTATCAGGGGCTGGTCAGCAACAGTGTACAGAAGAAAGAGTCTGAAGAAGACTTTGATGAGCTGTACTGGATAACTGGTAAGTATGGAAAAATCCCATGTCATGCTGATCTTATTTTATTAACTACTGTAATAAAGAACAGCTTATCTGGCCTACTTGCTGCTATCATGTATTTTCTTAAAATACAGGGCACTGTTTTCAGTCCTTGCTACCTCTTCTGTTTCTGCCTGTCTCTTTCCTTCTTCGATGATGATCCCAAGTGTTGGCCTTTTTCTAGTTCTTCTCCAGCTGCTTTCAAGACCCTGCCTTGAACAGAGGTAGGCAGCTTTGCAATCAGGGGAGCCACTAACCACACACCTTGACGTTCAGATGAACTAGAAGCATAAGAAATACAAAAGAATGCAGTATTTAAAGCAGCATTTCCTTTTGAAGTAAATCACATGTAAGACTTAATAAACTTAAAAAGAAAATAATTAGTTTACTTTAATTAACATAATTGTGACTCAAATTTCTCTCTAGAAAGTTGTGTGTTGCCAAGAAGGTCTTGAGCATACAGAAGGTAGCATTCATTGTAACTAAAGAAACAACACATTATATGGTGTGCACTTAGATCCTTTCTATACTCAGTCAGGAGACTGGACCAAGTGGTTCTCAAGTATGCTTAGTCCACACTGGACTAACACTATCCCAGCACATAACTTTCCCAAGAAGTCCCTATCTTGGTTTACCTGTAGACCTGATTGAAGAGGTCTACAACCGTCCCACACTGCCTGTTCTACTCTAGCAACTGGTGCTTATACCCTTTGTCTTGAAGTTTAAGCACCTTGAAGTTAGGGATGCTGCCCCTGAAGACTGTTTTCTTCTGCTCTACCCTTGTATGCTGGACATGATATAGGAGTGACAAAGGCTATTCACTGGCATGGGTGGATGGTGCCTGAGAAAGAGATACAGTTAGGCGTGTCCTAAGCCTAACCCTCCTGATGCAGACCTTATCCCAGAACAGAGTGGGCTGCAATAGTTGGAACACTCCAGAAAAGGCTTGTTGTAGAAACAACCCTAGAAGCTTGTTTTATGAATGAAAGGATTCTCAAAAAAAGAATTGTCTACAGATGCACCAGATTTCTATGTCCAGAACAAATCTTAGGGCAATTCTTCAGGGCTCAGAATGCTGAATACTGCATACCAGTAAACAACAGTACAATTATGATTAATATATATGTAAGAGCTATTCAAGGTTATATTTTTCTTAAGTCTGTCTATATAAACAAAAGCACATAATGTCATTGTTAGCCACTGAAACTGGTTACATTACCTTAGAAATGCCTTTTTACTGTTCTGCCTGGTAATATGTGTATCAGCATTTCCAACAGAGTTTGGATTGAAGAGGCCTATACCAGAGTTAGAAGAGTTATTGTTTAGATCAGCGGATTGCTGAAACACTTCTATTGTCGCCTTTGCAATATTATCCAACAAGCTGTTCATTTCAGCCACAGACCCAGAACCCTACAGTGAAACATAAGTAAACTAGCACATTCATGATATGTTTTTGCTCACCTACTAGGTTAGTTTTTTTTTTTACAAAAAAACAGGCTTGATTTAATGAAAAGATACACAAATAAATACCTACCGTGTCCTTCATGCACTGTTTGATCATCAGCTGGAGTTCTAGCCATGCTTGTCTGAGAATCCACTGATCTAGATTCTATGGCAAACAAAACAAAACATCATACTTTAAAAATAACCATTTCACCACTGGTCACAGCATGAGATGCAGTTCTGATCGTATTATCTCAAATTATCTCTTCTGTATTTGTGATTAACACCACCTGTTTTCTTTCCTGTGGCCTTTTTGGGGAAGGAACTTAGCAAGCTGTCTGATTAGCTGTTGGCGGTAAAGGAGATCTGATTCAGAGAAAAGTATGGACCCAAATAATGGTGAGCTTAACGTTATGTTTTTGGATGACACTAGCCTTGACTGATGGCTTAAATACAAGCTGCTTGAAATGGTCTTCAAAGACCATCCCAGACTGGTTAACAGCAGCATGCTGAGTGCTAGAACAGGCCTGTTTCTGCACAGCAGCCCCTAGCAATATGAATGCCACACTCTCTTCTGCCGTTCCTGGAGAGACGTCCCAACCCTAGCCACAATTGGGCAACCATTCAGAGGCAGGTATGGACCAGCAGTCCTCAGCTCCCAACACTTGGCAATGTTCCTAACATACCAGTCAGGAACGCTTGTGGGCAGTATTTAAGACATCCACAGCAGGTAAGGATCGGAAATGAGTACATGTACAGTGCTATAGAAATAAACTATCATCATCATCATAATGATGATGATAATAATAAATGGTTCAGAACACCACAGGGACAGCTTCAGCAGAATATGCTGCTGTCCTGGAGGTAAGTGCAAAAAGGCCCACAGATAACACAAGTATTGATCACACCATCACTCTATTGAATCCTGCTGGTCTTCTGCATAATCTCTAGGAATACATATCGGACATCATCTGTAATTTGAAGAGCTGGATTAGCCCAGGATCTGCATGCATCTGAAGAGTTCCTTAATGTCATTTGAAATTTGGTACCTGAAGAATGCGCTTGATGTGCTGTTTCTGAGGATTGTCACCCTCTGCACATTCCTTAACCCCATGCGGATAGCAGATAAGCTGCAACAGCTTCTGTGCTTGCTTGTTGGAAAGAACCGGGTCCAGGATAAGATCTTTATCAGTGCATAGTCTTTCAGGTTCTTTCAAGCAGTGTTCTCCTACCCACTCCTATTTACAAGACATTGAATTATTATTAGCACAATGTGAAATGAATCGATCTCTTCTATGAATGCATCAAAAAAGTAATTTTTTTTCCCTCAGGAAGGCTCAGACTCATCATGGATTACCAAAAAGTTTTTGCAAAATAAATTACATCAGACTATTTTGTGGTTTGTTTGTTTTTAAATGCTATCTCGTACTGCAAAATTAAAATTAGGAATCACCACAATCCTTTTGTTTCCTCCCAAAAGAGAGATAATTTTTGCATTTTCTAAGCAATTGCTTACAAACACTTTGAGGCACTTCAGAAGAGCCTGCAGTTTCCTTTTCCTGAAGTCAAAAGATTACCTTCAGGCAAGTGAGGGGTGAGCTGAAGCTGGATAGAACAAGCATCTTCAAGTAGCTTTAACAAAGCCTTCCAATACCAGCATCCCCAGCAGGAAAGCAATACTGTGTATTTGGTAACTGAAAAACTCCTTATATTGCTTTTCAGGAATATAACTTCTCCCCATTGCCAAAATAAAATCCATCAATGAAATATAATTAACAAAATAAATATGCCCCAAATAATGAGAACGCTGCACCATTACTGCAGTCTATCGGCTAGGGATGGACAAGAATGTTTTTTGACATTCTATTCGAGTCCATTCAAATAATTGAAAATTTGATTTAAATTCAAATTTAACAAAATTCGATTCCAATTAAGCAAATTCAGATCTATTCGTTCAATTTTTTTATTTGAATTTGCACTTACAAATGTCGACAAGATGTGTAAATGCCCATATGCATCTTCCCGACATCCATACATGTCCATACGCATCCATACACATACATATGCATCCCATAGTTATCCCGTACACAACCCATTTTCATCCCATATGGATCCATACAAATGTGTACAGATGCAGGAAAGGTGCAGATCTTCAAATACACATCGTGTACTAACTCGTACACATACGAATGTCCAGATCATTGAAACAAATAGTCCCAAAAATTAAAATTCGATTCAAATGTTTGAATTTTGGGGCATTCTATTCAAATTTGAATGTAGAAATTAGGCACATTCGATCAAATTTCAAATGCCTAGGAATATTCGTGCCCATCCCTACTATCAGGATAGGAAGCAGCTAAACAGTCCCTGTGCAGCTTTAAACCTTTCTGGAGATACTCTTAATGACAAAGATGGTCCTACAAGGAATCTGTTCTCCTTTGTACATCATTTTCAGAATTACTGGTGTCTGATACAACAAAGCCCTCCCACTACAGCAAGGTGGGAAATTTTCAAGAATGAAAGTGGAACATTCAAACACTTAGGCTAACTGGAGTTCATTTCACACTCTTTAAATATCACTGTAAAAAAAATGGCAATGAAAACAGTTCAGCATTTTGCTTTTATCAAAAAATCAATCTTTTTAAATGCATTACTATACATTAGTCACAATAACCAGTACAGTGTAGTGTATTTTTTATGTGTAAAAAGAAAAGAAAAACAAAATATTTGCAGTGACTAAAAATTCAGAATCCCCAACCTAATGCAGGAGTATGTTGTTTGTGGAGAAACTGAAGCCATATTCCAATAGAAGAAGAAATTATTAAGTTACCTGCTGGCAGATACTTCTGAGCACGTATCGAGCATATTCACTGAGACTAGCAGTTTCTATTGAGAAAGGTTTTCCACATGATTTCAAAGAGTGTGAGGCAGCATTCCATATGTCTTCGTCATTAAAATCACCTAACAATCTTCTCACTGAGTAGTCTGATTTTTTCAAAGAGGGGATACTGTTGCTTCCAATTTCCGCATCACCTGTGGTATAAAAGTAGCACAGAGATGAAAAGGATAACTTTTCAGGAGACACAATTAAAAACCTACTAGCTAGTAGCAAACAATAATGAGCATTTTAAGGTAAATAAATAAAATGTAAATGTAAATAAATTTAATGTAAATAAATAAAAATAATCAGTACTGAAGTTCAAAACTGCAGGGCAAATTGCAGGGCAACTATTTTAAGAAATGTTTTTCATTTCAGCATTCATTCAACAGAATTCCACAGTACAAATCCAGAACTGGCTATAGAGTTCTCAGTGACCTAGTATCAACCTATCTTACTTCCCAAGAATTTTTGAGAGGAAAATATGGAAGAGAATAAAGCCTCTCCCTTGCACCACATTCATTACTGGATTTTTTAAAGAACCTGCATTGTCAAAAATTGCTGCTTTGACTTGCAATGATTCCTTTACAGCTGTCACTGACTTCAGCTCTTCAGATGTGCATCTCTAACACACACGAATGCAACAATAGAATTTTAACATTCCAAACTATATTATTTATTTATTAGACTTTCTGTTTTCTTTTCTGTTTACAGCTGGAGTGCTCTGTTCCTTCAGTGAGCTTATAGTCAGATACATTGATTGCTCCAATCATTTTAGCCTCCTAACTACCCACTAGGACAAGTTAGGTTGAGAGACATGGCTTGCCAAAGGTGTTAAAATGATGTGCACAAACTTGAACATGGTGGTTTGGTTCAAATCAATTAGAGCTAATTTCTGCATATTGGGCAAGCTACATCCATCTCATTACAAGCACAATGAACATGCATTGCCTACTTGCTGTGTGTACCGTCCAGATGCAGAGTGCAAGCAGAAGTGATTATAAAATAAGAAGCATGCCTTTGGTGTAGAGATAGACGCTTACAAAGTAGTTCCATAAATGTTTCTCCAGAAGCATATGCTGCTGAGTTTAAAGAAATTTAGGCTGCCTCTAGACATCCTTAAAATGTCAGCGGAATGTTCACATTGTAGTAAGACCAACAAATTGCTCTGATGCCATGTCTGGGATTTGGAGGTCTGTTAGCAACTTGATATGTAATAAAAATAGTTCATGAAAAAGAATCTGCACGATTTTTATTTCTCCAGCACAGAGGGACTTGCCAGAAATCTCCTGAGAGGGTCTTCCGGCATTTAATCAAAAGGAAATTGCTGGAGCAAACTGCTCTTTCCCCATTTCTTTCTTTCTTGTTTTCCTCATGCATATGGCAAGCTCTAGTAATTTATTTTGATTCAATGCTGAAGGAGCTTCCCAGGCATCCCTTTACAGCAGTGGTTGTCAACCTTCCTAATGCCCTTTAATACAGTTCCTCGTGTTGTGCTGACCCCCAACCTAACCCTAACTCTAACCCCCAACCATAAAATTATATTTGTTGCTACTTCATAACAACCCCTGTGAAAGAGTAGATCAACCACCAAAGGGGTCGCAACCCACAGGTTGAGAACCACTGCGTAGAGAATCTATGCTTCAAAAGTCCCATGTGTGTCTACCAAGACATGTGGAGGGGCAGTGTTAGCTTTCCATTTTGATTTGGCACTACCTCACACTGCCTGGTAGGCCCCTGTCTATCTCAGGTAATGGAATTTAGGGATCCAGTTGTAATTACATTCTGAAGAACTTTGGATATATTCTTACCAAGCATTAGTATGGCTTTTAGAACAGCAAACACTGCTCCCACTTCTATGCTATTGTGAGCTGCAGTTAAGAGGCGTCGATCGCAAGATGATCGAATTCCTGGAAAAGATTTCTCTGATGTTGAGAAGGAGAGAGAAACATCCAGGTGGAAGGATAGAGGAAAGAAGGAAGGAAAGGAGACAGGGAGACAGGTGGAAGGATAGAGGAAAGAAGGAAGGAAAGAAGACAGGGAGACAGGGTAAAGATTAAATGGACGTTTTTACCAAGATAAAAACAAATATATTAATCAAGATACAAGATAATTCCATGACAGTGGCCTCTTCCACATGGAGCAATCAGTCAATGCATTGTGGTCTCTCATCACCCCTTCTGACTGTCTGCACAGCAAAATTATAAGGTGAAGGGTAGCAAAGCATGATCAATCCAATGTGGAAATCTGAGCACAAAGAATGCATCTGGCCAGGTAAGTGCTTTCAGGGCTTCTACAATCATCCTGGGGCAACCTCTCATTCAGCATAGCAGCTCTGTAAACAGCAAGTCCTTATCTCCTTGAGAGTCACTATTCCTCCCCATGCAACTTCCAACTGCACCCACACTTGCTGAGGAGGGGATGACACCAATCTTTGCACTCACTCAACGCCCCTTTTTTAGCTGCATTGCCCACCCCCCCAAATAGCCTGGAAACATGAAGGGGAAGAGAGAGAAGGCAGCTGAAACATTACTTTCTCTTGGCTCTCTTACTTTTGTTACCTCTTTCTGAGCAGCTGTGAAACCAAGTGAGATGAAGAAAAATGGCCACCCTTCCCCCCTCTGCCAATATCCCAATCAAATGGCATCACTGAAAACAGTGGAGGATTTTACACCTTTCTCTTGATACAACAAAGCACTGTTACGTTTCTCTTATCCCATTTTGTCAGAAAAACAAAAGAACCTTTATTCCTAAAATCCCATAGTCACTAAAGCTAATCACTGAAAATCCAACGAAACCTGAAGATTGACTTTCATCAGACATTTTCACTACAGCAACAGGACCAATTAAGAGCCTCAAATATATATACAATACACAGTTGTTAGAAAGAAAGAAATTTTTCATGTATGTAACTGAAAGTGTCCTGAAATTTTCATTAGAAGCTGTTCTCAAGGTAAGCCTATTTTACTTTGTTCACTACCTTTCTAGGTCCTACAATACAATGGTAAGGGCTGCTGCATTAATGATTATTATCTTCATTGTCAGTGAAATTTATTTCTTCAATGGATTTATATACCACAGATTTCCAAAGACCCTCAGATGTATTCTGCTATATTTGGTTATTTTGGGATAAAGCATAGATATTTTTGAATATTCATGCTTTATTCTAGAATATACTAGAATAAGCACCAATATCTGGATGCAACTTAAGATGTTTACAATGTCCTTATCCAGTGTCCTACCAGAAGAGATGGTGACAGCAATGAGCTTGGATAGCTTTAAGAAAGAGTTAGACAAATTCATGAAAGACAGGTGTATCAATGTCTACTAGAATGGATGCCTAGGCAGGAAAGACAGGCAGGATTCCTCTAAAGGTCATTTACAAGGAATTTTCTGCTGGAGATGCCCAGAAGCAATATAGCCTTATCCAGCAGGCCTTATTTTATGTTCTTATCTTTTATAAGCTTATCATTAAGAGGCAATACAACAAGAGTTTTTAAAATCATGCATGGTATAGAAAAGGTGGACAGAGAAAATTTCTTTTCTCTATCACACAACACTAGAACCAGGGAGCACTCTATGAAGCTGATGAGTCACAGAGTCAAATAAGACAAGGGGAAGTATTTCTTCACCCAGATGGTCATCTGTCTGTGGAATTTGCTGCCAGAAGAGGTGGTAACAGTAACTAGCCTAGATGGCTTTAAGGAAGGGTTAGCCAAATTTATGGATGACAGATGTATCAGTGGCTACTAGAATGGGTGCCTGAGTACATTTTTCAGGCTGAGGTTTGCCCTTGCTTCTCCTTGAGATGCCCATGAGCAATTGGTGGGCCACTGTGTGGAACAGGATGCTGGACTAGATGAGCTATGGCCTGATCCAGCAGGGCTCCTCTTGTTCTTATGTTCTAACGATGAAGACCTACTTAACACCTCTCTAGAAAAACTCAGTTGGTGGCAATGACATTTTTTTCAGGAGGCAAATAATCAGCATTCTCGTGGCAGTGTTTTTCTTCTTTATTGCTAATTTTAGTTATGTTGTTTTAGTGATTCCCCTCTCTCTATTTTAGGTGTGGGGTTTTTTTTTCAGTTTCTTTCACCTTGTTTGCACTTGCCAGTCTGGTATGGTATAATAATGATTCCTTTACAGGAATACAGTGGTACCTTGACATACGAGTTTAATTCGTTCCGTAACCTTGCTCTTATGTCAAATCACTCGTATCTCAAAGCAATTTTCCCATTAATCCATTCCAGCTCCCAAAACACCACCTCAGTTGTTTTTGTTATGTACTGTACTATATTTACATACTCTTATCTCAAATCTTGCTCTCATCTCAAAGCAAAATATCACTCGCTCAGTGGCTTGTATCTCAGAACACTTGTATGTCAGGGCACTTGTATGTCGAGGTACCACTGTATAAGAATACCATACCGGGGTGGTAAAAATTCAGCCATTTGCACTACCAGCAGTAAACTAGCCCCATACTTGCCAGGAGCACTGTAAGTGTGAACAGGAGCAGCCCAGAAGCTACCAAGATTGCCACAGGAAAGTCTGGAGTAACTCCCAGTGAGAGCCCAGATGTGGCCAGGGTATCCAGCAGCTATGCCCACTTGCCACAGTGCATCCAGAAGAGGGTGAAAAATCACCAGGAGCAATCCAGTCTCTTCTGGACAGCCATGGGATGCTTTTTAGTAGTCCACTGCTGGTTCTTTCCAGGGAGGGATTATCACATTCCAGGGCTCCTGTCCAGCAAACAGGCAGAACCATTCCAATCTGCTTCACAAAATATTTATCTCAAAGCCATAATCTGATTTGCTCTTAACGCACAGTCAAAAATTCCCACTTACCAGTTGGCAGCAGAGAAATCTCAGGTGTTTGAAATAGGTGAAAAAGAAGCCTACATGTCATCCTTGCACCAGGCTCTGCATCTGGATCTCCACAGGCTATAGGATAAAAATGCTAGTACATGATTGCATGACAGGAAAACAACATTTAAATGCCAATATTTAACTTAAATTCTTTAAATTTGACTTGCAAACTAATTTGTAACAATTTTATCAAGCAAATCCACCTAAAAGATTAACTGTCTTGAAAAATAGTTTAATACAACCAATTTTACAAAAATTGATAAAAAATATACTTTTTACTGACGCATGTTTTAGCCGGTTGCACTGCCCTTGTATCTCCCATTCCTGCCTTCTTATAGCGGTGGGAGTATGGTGAATCTTGCACCTGCCTCCGTTGAAGTTCTGCACCTTACCTACTAAGGCGAGACATGAGACACTGCACTCCTAACTACAACTGTGGGTCCTTTGCCTGTAGTAACTTCTTAAAGCAGAGAGGTGTGGCATGCCTGAGCACCCCTACTGTAACCAAAACCACTCAGGGTCTGGCATATCCTTCTATGTGGCAGGTCAAAACTGGTCCTACTTGTTATGTAAAATTTAGGACGTATTTCTATTCTGTAATTATCACTTCTAGACATCATCTTGGAAAGACTGTATGTTGCCTCCTTTAGCTAGATTTACACTTGAAAGAGCACAGTGATTTGCCCAGGTGACTTCCGACTCACCTGCAGTAAGCAAAGAAGGGAGTGCAACATGCTGAACTACATCCTCAAGGAAAAAACACTGCCGTGCTATGAGGATTGCAACGAATGTAGCCAATGAATCATGGAATGAAAGGTCGCTGACCTTAAAAGGGAAAAAAGCATCAGAAATTTGCTTCAAGGCCATTTTAATCTTTCCATATAATACAAAATGGAAAATCTCTAGCTAGGAGCATGGATTTTGTTGTTGTTGGGTACTACCAAGTTGTACTGCTGCACAGGTTCTTCTGTGGTCACCTCTATGCAGTTTTTTTGGCAGAGATAAAGAAGTGGTTTGCCATTGCCTACTTATAGGGAGAGGCTGGGAACTGAAGCAGCAACCCTCCCGGTTAGTTTTAATTAAATAAACTGGAAATAGGTGCAGATACATGTGCTGGCTTGCTTTGGGAAGACTTAGGGTGCCACGAGACAGGGATGGAAGCAGCATTCCCTCACCCAGCTCCATTAAGTAAAAAGATCCTGGATAACCATCATCTTTTTACTACATGCTATGGAGTACTTAGCACATTCTTATTGCTGCTGACAGAGCTTTCTGTCTGGTGGATGGGAAGCAGCTCTGCGAGAAATGCAAAGCTTCTGATCCTTCAATTTGGACGACAGGAAGGATCTTCGAATTTAAGGTGGAGCAACCTTAGTAATGGTTCAGCTTTACCAAATTTTGATTTGGAATTATTGAGTGATACCACAATGACTGTACTAGCTCTCCATAATTTCCAACAGTAGGAATGTGCATGAATATTTGTAACGTGAAATTCATACAAATTTGGCCAAATTCGGACATTCAAATTTGAATTGAATATTTTGATACATTTATATAAAGCTTTGTATAGAATTCATATGGGATTGAACATTCAGATTGAATACGAATCCTACCATATTCATAGGGGATCTATTCAAACAAATACGAATTTTCTTGCATTCAATTCAATACGAATCGAATACAAAAATAACATTCATCCACACCCCGAGTTTCTAGACCTTCATGAACATGGAACACACTAATTCATGATATTTCTGGAATTTGATTACCACTGAACTTTGACCTTTTCCACATTTGTCTGTAACACCAGTTTACCAGTAAATCTGACAGTGTATGCTATGATTTTCCAAGAAAAAGCTGAAATTAAATCTTGCAGACAACTTGATCTGTTTTTAATTGATTGTATGGTCTACAAATTCTCTAGGCGTGACGACATGGCATTGCTATGTAGCACAATCATTAAGGCTTTGTGGCAACAGCAGTGAAAGTCCTCTCTTCAAAGGAACAGGATGGGAACAACGTGACCCAACAGCCAAAGCAAACACAGCATGAGAGCCTTACTTAGCACTGGGTTCTATTAGTTTTGTTAAGGTGTCCAGTTCTGGATACCTCACTTTAAAAAAGGAATCCATCAAACGGGAGGGGGGGCACCCCTCATTAATGGCAATAACAATCACCAGGAATTTTGAAATTAAGTTCAATGAGAGAGCTTAAGAAAACTGGGCCTTCAAACCTGTTGTTAACTGAGGTTGTGTAAGGATGTAAGTCTTCAATTACTTGGAAGGTCACACACAATTCTGCATCATCCCAGAATGCAGGATACTTAAATATGGTCTTAGGTTACAACAAGGTCAAGTTTCAGTCAAATATTAGAAAATGTCTTTACAGTAATAAATGTTTAACAGTGCTACTGGTTACCTAAAGAGAGCTAGTGACCTCCCTGTCACTCAGTGTTTTCAAACACAGGCTGGACGGGACACTGTTGAAAATGATTTTAGCTTTAATCCGAAATATCCAAATATAGCAGAATAAGTAACCAGTGTCCGGATGCAGCCTTAATTTGATCCCTGGGGGCAGGAGGCTGGACATGATGATCAATAGTACAGTTTCATGATTTTATAATTTTATAGATAAGGTTGCTCTCCCAAAGGAAACATTCCTAGATAAGCGGCTTTAGCAAACCAGGGAACCTTCCCAGTGTTCCTGTGCTTTTTAATTATACTGCTTTTATCCATTGTTGGTTTGTGTATATGAAATTTTATGTATTTCTGCCCAGGAGCCAACCAGGGAACTTTTGGTGATTGGTGGCAACAGAAATTTACCAAATAAATAGTGAATGCTTTCAACGAAAAAACAAAAACAAAACAAAACCCTGAGAAGAGGAGTGGAGAAAGAGCAAGCTGGACATTATTATTTTTTTAAATCTAGTGAAATACATGAAACCTGCCACTACGTGGGTTATATATCTAAATACAATATTTTTATTTTAAAAACGGTTTATAAATTAGCAGAGGACAAATCTTCCACAGATTTTATCTGTTAATTTTGGAGAACTAAACACAGAAGACCATGCATGCATTTAATGTTTTTAGTAATATCTTTCTGGACTTACATCCACACTGCAGAGAAGGTCATTAAATCCCCAGACATGGTTTGAGGAGCAGCAGAGAGCTTTCAGAACCCCCAGCCATTCTGAGCTTAGCACGGTACAACAAGCAGTTAGCTCTGCACACAAGTTGGCAATGTCGTTAATTCTAGAAAGACAACAGAGAAAATAACCTGCAGCAGCCAAAGATTTCAACAGAGGCACCCTTCACGCCAGCTGAAAACTCCCCAAGAGCTTTCCAAAAACTCACAGGCTCCATAAGTCTATGCTCCTTCTCACTTCTCTGGGCACCATTTTAAAGGGATCATTTCAAATTCGGTCAAAACAGAATGACATTGGGAACAAAGCCAACCATCAATGGAAAGTCTACACCTGGGTCCTCCAGGGACAGCAGGCCCTAATACCAAGCAGGACCCTATGGCTCAAAAGCACCTTAGGGGCAGTGGCATGTGGGGGCACTTGTGTTCTCATCCCATCTCTAATTGGCCTTTTCTATGATGTTTATGAGAGTGGGAAGGGGCAGAGGGGCATGTGAAAGATCTGAGCTCAGAAACATCTAAGCCATCTGAGAGATATTAAAAACAAAAACTACATGTAAGTACAGCGTAAGAAAGCACGGGAAAAATATACAGATTTTGCAATGCAAGCTGTAGATACCTTCATCAATAATGACAAAATTAAGAAAAACAAAGCACCACTCATTAGGGACATCCTTATTATAGAACTGTGCACAAATTGCTTCCTGAATATGATAAGAAACATGACAGGTAAAATGGCTCATGTGAAATACACTCCATTGGAAGACAATAATATGAAGAAGGCCACAGTGCGAGATGATGAATAAGAACTGTATGAGTGAAGATAACAGAATACCTGGGAAGAAATAGATGAAATGTGGAACAGCAGGGGTTGAAGAGAAAGTAGAAATTGAAATCACAGACTGATGGAAACAACTTGGTTTTTGCAATATCACTTTACCTGTCTGCATCCTGATGGCCCATACATACATTCATTAGTGCATTGCACACAAAGCTGTAACGACTAGGTGCATTGTCACTTAATATGTTGCCCAACATCGAATAATTGAGGTTGTGAATGGAAGGGTTCTCAATAAAATCCAGCATGAATTCTGGATCCCATAACAAGTTGGAGTTTGAAGGCTGTACATTGCTATAGATAGTCTGCTTCACTTTTGAACAGGCACTACTAAAAGAAAAGAACACCAAAGGTTAAGGGAGAAATACGAGCATGTGTAGAACCAATTTACGAACTTTTAAAAAATACCTTAACCTACATCCAAAAGAATTTTAAAAACGTAGGTTTTAAAACTGAACAACAAAATAGCTTGAGCAAAGGTATTGATGTACATTTGGAAAAAAAGAACGTGGCGATTTCTAATATGTAGAAATGCAACTGCAAAGTTGGTTATCACAGGATCTCTTGATTTATCATCATTCAAAGGATAGTTAGATGACTTGGCCATGATTTATATCAGTAACCAGAAAGAAATATAAAATTGTTCTAGCAAAAGAAATAACAAAAAGGGAGGTGTAAAGCTCCTGAACTTCAACTTGGCACTGTATCAAAGGGGGGAACATTCCTGGCTGCCCATGTGGCATGGAAATCACAGCACAAACATGTATTGGCATGGATAATTCCAGTGCAGGGCTTATTGTAGTACCAGGGTACATAAAACATTTGCAAACTTCTAAGTCTTCCTCTCCTTTTCAGACAATCTTTCCTTTGTCTGTTTCACAGATAATCAAAATGGGTATGAAAACCAGGCAGCCTGGCAGTCACATTTTATGTGATACTCTTATAAGCACTTTTATGCAGTACTCACTCACTCACTCACTCACTCACTCACTCACTCACTCCCAGGAAGAAGTAGAACTAATAAAAAACATTAAAATACAGTACAATGAAATGCAACTATAATCCTCTCCCAACAGTTGCCTCTCTACCCCAAACCCTTCTCCTCACCCACTGAGGGACCACATCAGCTCCATCTAAAGGAGCTATGAGCTGAAAGCCTAGAAGAATAGACGAGTCTTTGACAGGCTCCAAAAAAGATATAGCATTGGCACCTGGCTTGCCTCTAATGCTATTCTAAAGTTCTGGAGCTGCAACAGAGAAGTTCTTGGGAGTGATCATGTCAATGGATCTACTTTTTTCTTCCTGTAAGAACTATACAGTGAGCAATAATAAGTACATCACTTTCACCCAGTCAGCAATCCAAACAGTAACAGTTGAGCAACAACAGCCAGAGTCACAGTCTTTTGGGCCCAGGTAATAGAGTTCATTCCTCCTGGGTACAGATATGGTACAGCCAGGTCCAAAGCAGCCCCCTTCTTGTAGTCTCAAGCCTTGGAAGCTGATGCTACAAACAGGTGGAAGGATTTGCTGGAAAACTGCTGGAAAACAGAGCAGGATTTGCTGGAAAACTGAGTCAGGTTTGGCCTTACTGCACCATGACAGTGCAAGCCAGAGGGCGCCTCCAGACATGCTTAAAACTTTGCAGTTTCTGCACAGCCACTTCCTATTGGAAAAATGGGGTAACCGGAAGCTGCTAGCAACTCTGTAGCTGCTGCACAGCCAGTTCCTATTATCCAGATAGGATGATTGATCCTCCACAGAAACATGGCAGTATTCCAGGGGAAGTCCACAGAAAAAAGGCTGCTGATTACTCAGCAGCTTTTTACTTTCGAGTTTCTCTGTTGCCGCGCAGCTGTGATGGGATGACTGATTGTCCTGTTTCTGGGCACATAGTTTCTGGGCACAAAGTTCTAAATGTGTCTGGAGGCAGCCAGAGTCCCTATAGGCCAACCCACGTGGCACAGTTCTTGGGCATCTGATGGCAGAGTTCCAGGGTGCAGATGGCACTTGAGAAAGCCCTTGAAATTTTTGCCAAATTAAAGGGGGAAAGGACACTTCATTAAAAATGTCTAGTAAGTATGTGAGAAAGAAAGAAATGGATGCTTTTTACATAAAGATTAG
Source organism: Aspidoscelis tigris stejnegeri (assembly GCA_023333525.1). Taxonomy (NCBI): domain Eukaryota; kingdom Metazoa; phylum Chordata; class Lepidosauria; order Squamata; family Teiidae; genus Aspidoscelis; species Aspidoscelis tigris. The sequence goes on from JALMGA010000002.1 coordinate 29,373,073, forward strand.
GGATGTGCACAAATATTTAAAAATTTGAAAATCTGATTCGAATCCGACCAATGTTGACACTCGAATTCAAATCGGATTTAATAATATTTGAATTTAGACATTTGAATGGATTCAGATCTTCCAAAACATTCGTTCAAATGATTTGAATGATTTGAATGTACAGATAAGTATACGTACATATTATACGTATTTGCGCTTATAATATGGGATGAAAGTGGGATGCATACAGAATGCACACAGATACATATAACAGATACAAATGTTGTTGACATTCATATCTTTAAATATGAATCTAACATTTGAATTAATAGATTAGAAAGTTATGGATTTGAATCAGATTTTTTGACATTCAGATTTTAAAAATTCAAATCAAATAAAATGTTTTGACATTTGATTTGACTCAAATTCAAATGCAAAAAAAAAATTGTGCCCACCCCTAATACAGATCCCTTAGCATCAACATTAACATTACTTTATAGAAGAGCAGAAAAAGAATTTTGGTTTGAAATGAAGATTTAGCCCCTGGGCCTCTCATGTTTTGAAAAAGACCCTGAACATTTTTACAGTAATTAACAGTTGACTGATTTACAAACATGCTCTGTCAAGTGTTTATTCAAAGATTTGAGAACAGCTGGATAATGCAACATGTATACAACTTAGAATAACATGAATCCTGTGTCCACAAACTCATAAATAATGTCCTCTTCCCTTTTTTTGCAGTCTGGAACAAGTTTTAACTGAGGCAGGAAGATTAAATAACTGCTTAGATGCCAGATATTCTTCTGCTAAGATAGCAGAAGGGGAATGTGTCAGCAGCTCAAAATGTGTGCAGTACAGAAAAAGCTCTACAACAGATGTAGGAGACATGACTACTGATAAATATGCAATAGGAGCTCATCCTTCGTCATAGTGTAGTAATACAGCACGAGGGGCTTTCGAACAGTAATTTGGAGACAAATCTATTCAAGGGAGGTGATCTGAAGCTTAGGCATTCTGGTCCTGGAGAAGAAACACAATTCTGACTGGAAGCCTCCCTTTGATTTTTCTCGCATTGCATTCTGATCCACGCCGGATCAAATACACTTCAGGAAGATCAGTGGAAGCTTTTGCTTGGAGTTTTTATTCTCCCTTGTTCTGTATGAAAAGTCCAGGAGGGGGCTGCCTGGATGCATGAGGCTCTTGTTTACGTTTATTGACTTCTGATTAGTCAGCATGACTATATGCAAAAAGCATACAAAAATAAAAAACAAAACATTTAAAAGAAACAGCGACTAGAGTAGCACTGTTTCTGTTATTCCTTGCTTAAATTAATTCTAATTATATTAATCATGTATCTGGGGGGTTGCTTTCCCTGACTGATATATTCCCCAAATATTCCTAGCTTGCATTATCATGGGCACTCAAGTGACCTGCTGAAAGACTGAAAAAGTATTATCCAGAAAACACTTTCTCCCCCCCCCCACCTCGTTCTTTCCTTTTCCCTCTTTCCCCTAGAAAAGGGAAGTTAGCAAATGATCATATGTAAGCTTTCATCCTGTTACAATCTCATTTGTAGCAGTTTTGGGCCTGTTATGCTGTGTGTTCCAGGTTATGCCAAATTAAAAGCCCAAAAACTGCTACAAATGAGGAAGTTAGCAAAGATAACAAAACTTAAAAAGGAAGTCACAGTTTTTACGTACAAGCTACACTGGACTACGGATGAAACGGGAAAAGCATAAAGCAAGATAACAAGTAAGAATTTAAAACACATTTAATAACATTATATGACGTTTGTGCTTTAAAATTTTAAGATATTTAATGGTTTTTTTCTGCAAGAAGAATCATACAATTATTAGAGAATGTAACCATTTTAATAAAGGGGATACAATAAAAGTGCTCAATACTGTTTATGTATCATAATAATTCACCACAGATATTCTGTAGCTTTTTTACTGTTTTACAAGAAACATACAGTAGAAATCCTAAAAGAAACCAAACAAAAAGTTAATGAGACCCAGGTGATTCCATTTCAAAAACCTAGAATTTGTCTTGTCTGAAGAGGATGAGACATACCTTTTAATGAAATAAGGTTATTAAATAAGATTATCAGAGTAGGTAACCAATCTATGGAGAAAGTTAAGAATTTCCTGCACTATTTTATGTTTTATTTTACTGTATCAGCTACCTCAGTTACAGAATGCCAACATACTGATGCCAAGACATATACTGTCCTCATTTCTGCATGAGTGCCATTTCTGACAGAAAACACAGAAACAGTTCTATTTTGTTATTGTTATTTCAGAGAGAGAAATAATAGCTCACAACAATATCAATCCTTTATTTTATAGGGATGTGCCAAACTGGTTCACTTCATTTATAAGGAACAAAGTATGTTCAAAATGTTCATTACTGAAAAAAATGGCCCCAATATTCACATTTGAAGTAAACATGCATGTCTGTTTGGCAAGTTATCTGAAGCAGTTCAAAGGGGCCTGTTCCTTTACAAAAAGCATATAAAAAGTCTACTCTGCTCTGCAATTCCTCTGTAAGCTTATTTCTTAAGGGGAATTGTTTGCACTTGGTCTTACTGAGCCTGGATGGGTTTCTCCAATGGCCAAATCTATCAAGTAGACCACTAGCTGAAAAATGGAATTCTTAGTCTAAGGGAACTCACATCCCTGTTCTGCCTGCTTTCCGAGTTATTAAATTTGTCATATAGGCTGTTGGGGTGTCTGGCTGTCAGAACAGTAGAATTCCTCTGAACACATACAAAGCAAATTCACACATTGCTTCTCATCACTGGAGGCAAAGTGCTAGAATGTTTTAAGCATCCCCACTGGCGGATGCCTAAAGCATTTGAAATTTAGCCAGCACATACCTAAGTGCCAGCTAAGTGCAAATAGCTGCCCTTGTGGCAGCCACTGCAGAGGCCCAGCAATGACACCTGGTGACACAGCATGCAATCACACCTGCACCACCAGTTACATGCTCCTTCATACCCAGGACAGGTGCGTGCACAGCATGTAGGGCTATGCCAGCCTTTCCACTAGTATAGCTATAGAGTATGTTTGAGTGATCCACACCTATATGGCACTGAGGATGCTCCAGCATGCATAGAGCCATGTATGGTAAATGAGCAAACTGAACATACAACACAAATTTGTATAATTATACTGTTTGTTTACTCCCAGGAAAAGAATTTGCCTTGGAGCTATGCAAATTTCTTTTTATTTTGCAGAAAATGGGTTTGTAATTTCTGCTAAAAGACAGGGAGTTTGCAACGTTCCAGGGCAGATTATTTTCTTGAGATGATGATGATGATCATCATGGGGGGGGGGGGGAACAGGAGCACAAAGTCAATCTTGCTACAAGCAGTGCAGATACAGAAATTTGCTATAGTCATGGTATGTCTTGTCATTCTCATTTTGCCTGCTTTGAGAATCATCTTGAAAGGAGCTGCATTATCTTTCAGAGGAAATGATGCAGTCTCACAGCCTTAGCTAGATGCAAAATGAAGCAAATTATTGTCTTCACAGCCTGCTCACCATGACTCCCTCTGAAATGACCAAGTGGCAGGAGACTGGAGTCCTCTGAACCCAGAAAAGTGCTCCAAAGCAGAGCTTCCCTTCTTCAGAGGAGCATTACTCCAAAGCACCGAGCAGGAGGCAGACAGTGGAGTTATCTGAACCCACAGAGGAGAGGGTCTCCTCTGAGTTAATTGTGAAAAATAAAATGATGGCAGAACCCAACTCACTTTGGGGCAAGTATCCAGTTCAGCTCATGTGAGATTAAAGGAAAAGGTAGGTTTTTTTGTAAGGCCCCTTGAGGTCATGTGTCACATGTGTGTTCTTTGTTGATTGTGGGTATGGACAAAAGGCAAGTAGGCCCACAGTTATTCTTTCAGGTTTTTTCTTCTTTCCAAAGCAAGAAGAGCAAGTGCCAGTGATGGATATTTAGTAGTGAAAAAGAAAAACCTTAGGAGTGTGACCAATTGCCTAAGGGGTGGATGTGGCTCTTCCTCCTGCCCTCAGGATCCTCATAACAAATTTAGAGGCTCCAGCTCAAACATGCACAGGTCTGGCCAAGGTGGATTGTTGCTGCATTTAGTTTTAATCTAAAGCCTCCAAAACTGGCATGGGAATTCTGAGGGGCACCAATAAGGTTACTTCCAAGTGGAATGGCGCTTGGGTCACGTCTTTTATTAATTCTTAAAAATATTTTCTCACTTACTGCATCCAATTTACCCAAGGCTAGGCTAAGGGCTTCCCAATGGTCCCCAGACCCTCACACCGATTTTAGAGTCTCCAGCAGAATTTTGGCCCTCCTCTCCTCCATTGTTCTTCACAGCAAACAGTTCATCAAACTTTCAAACCAAACTTCAAATGCATCTGAGCAGTTCAAGTGTGATTTAAGCATATTTAAAGCTTGTGTGGTTTGGTGTGAGTCAAACCAAACCAAATCAAACAAGAAAAAAAGGTTTCTGCACATTTCCATTATTTAGTATGTTTCAGAAGATAGCCTATTATCCAAGTTTCCATGGATGTGTATCTAAATTAACTTTGTGAACTGGCAAAACTTCATATATTTAAAAAAGAGCTGTCCTTTTTAATTTCAAACTAAAAGGCTGTTGCTGCATCTACCTCCCCAACCATGGGAAGATGAGGGCAGGATCAGGACCAAGATCTATACCAGTCCACGCCACAGCCTTGAAGATCATGTGAACTTCATAGCTGCATTCCCACATCTCCAAGGTCCATCTGCAAGCCTTCCCTGTGCTGGATCAGGGTCACTGCTCCCGCTGTTAGACCTGATTCAGCAGTCTTCAAATAATCCAATCATATCTCCCTGATCAAGATCACACTGTCTAAAGCAGACAGAAAGGATAATCAGGTCCAGATACTTACTACATGGACCCTTAATCTGGATTAAGGGCCTATGCAGAAAGGGCCATAGCATTAGTCATTCACCATGGACAAGCCCAGTACATCTTAATAAGATGAAGCATGGGGCAATCAAAATAAAGAGTAGATAATGACCACTAATAATATTAAATAACTAAGACAAATAATTATTTATTCTAGAAAAAAAGTTTTATATATTTCTTAGTTCCCAGACGAATTTCCTAGAAATAGACAAGGTTTCTTTAAAAAAGAACAGCATTGGATTGACTGTACAAAACATCAGTCATTCCGTTTCCACATATTGGAACTGATTTTGACTAAAATTTTGGGCCAGGCTATAGCTACAAGGAAGCATCCAACAAAAAAATTCACAATGGACAGCAGTGGCACTGGCATTTCAACATTTCTGAAGGGGCACAAATGAATTACTCTCCTCCACATAAAAAGCTATAATTTATATAATTTAAGCACATTTGAATCTAAAACTTTTACTGTCTCTATCTGCAGAGCCAACATCTTAGCAAAACAGCCCTGTGATGTAGTACTTAGAGTACCACCCATAAGGCTACTTTTTGGCATTCTCATATTCAAGTTAACACCAGGAAGCAGGTTTCAAGACTATGAAATAACAAAAGTACACACAAAAATCCATCACTTTACAAATGTGTAAAAACTTATTTTAGAATTCTAGCAGAAGACCGAGCCTGTAACACATCTTACACAAACACACACAAAACCCCCAAATAATTACAGCTTTTTTCTTGTAACACACACAATTTATACAACACAGTGAAACTTCCAGGCATGGAAAATCTTTGTCTTCCATCTAAGTACATTCCTAAACATGTTTATCTGATATATTTCCCAAGAAAGTGGTTATGGTTGTTTATCAAAGCCAAAAACAAGAACACATTTTATTATGGCACAAGAACAGACTAGTCTCTGTCAAATACACAAACCATTATCCTCAGTTCTAGAAATATAAACATGGCTACTACAGAGATTGTGCTGTGAGTAAGGAGGGCAGATTCTTGAAAGGCCAACTTTTCTCAAGGCCTCATTGAAATCCATTCTTAATTTCTGTAAATCATCCATCTAGAACTATCAGAGAGCTGGATTAAGGGCTTCTTAATCTGGACCCTGTTACATCTAGTGCAGATGATGCAGAATCAACAGGGGTGGGGTCTCCTTGATCCACATCGCCATATGGGTAAGGAGGCACAGGATCTGGATTAGGAGGGCCCTTATTCCAGATTAAAGATAATGAAGAAAGGGCCTGTAACATAGGAAAGGGTCTACAAAGAAGCCACACCATGAGGAACTATTCAGACAAGGCTACAATTGGTTGAGGTTACTGAAGACTTTAAGATCTGCTTTTTAAGTACAGAAGTAAAGACAGTGTCTATCTATTTGGAAAGTGAGTGTGTATGGACAAGGAGAAAACTGTACAAAAGTGGAAATTATTTAATGTGTATTTCAAATTAAATATCTAGTTTGATATTTCTTTAAAAAAAAACCAATCTACTGCTACCAACCTGAAAAGATCTCCAAATTTGCTTCTGAGATGGCTACATGACACATAAAGATCATAAAGATAGGCTAAAATACATCTTTCTGGGGAGGAACATTCTGAAGGATTGACCACATGTTTGACAACTCCACATAATCTGTAAGGGAGAAAAAATTATATTACTTAAAATTAATGGCTGATATCACTATACACCTATCTTACATTTTAGAACACTGGACGTTCTAAAGCCATTAGTGGTTCTAAGCCACTACGCTGAGCTTCTGCCACTGTAATCTGGAGTGATAAAAGCTTTCTGCTCCACAAATATTTCATGAATTCATCCTAATCTGAGTATAAATCTGCATCAGAGCTGCTACTATGGTGAATATTTGTAGCTCAAAGTTGGTGTCTTGCATCACTGGAATTCTCCGAGTAGAATTTTCTTTCTGAAGATGTTTTAGCAGGTAGCATTATCATTACAAATTTTCTTTCTTGGCTGGTGATAGGCTATATAGTAACCAATGTGTGTCACTGGCAGACAAGTATTCTTTGTTTTCTTTCATGAATCTGATTCCACTGAATAAATTGCTGATTGTCAGATGAGCATATCTAGGTGATCTTTTTAAACAAACGTATCACCAATATACTGGATTCTTATGTGATTATGGCTGCATCCCCACTACATAATTTAGTATAGCTTTAATTCCAGATAAATTTAATCTGCATTGAGCTCTAATTTTTTCACATCCCCATTTATAGTTTATTGTGTGGATTTAGGGGGAGGAAACTCCTCCCCCCTCTGTTTTGCATCATACCCTGACTTTATGGGGCAGGGTTCCAAACCTCATCCCCCATGTAAGCCTGCCCCTGATTAAGATCATAGAATAGAGATAGCTATGGGGAAGGGAGCAAGGAAGGAGGGATGAAGTAGGCACCAGCTTTGCGCAGAATCAGCTCAGCGTGAAAGGGCAAAGTCTCTTTGATCCTATGCCTTTAAAATCAGATTCTCCATGCATAAAGCTGCAAGGGGATGGGAGGGAAGAGATAAAAAAGAGTCCCTCTTCTTTGTGATTGTCAGAATCTCCCTGCTGTTACAATGTATTGTATTTCTCTTAACATTGCAACAGCCGCCGCCAGCTCTGCTCTAACCACTACAGTCAGGAGAAAAGGAGGGAAATAATGGGAGACTATTGGGTCAGGGGGAACAAGATATCTCCCCTTCCAACCCCCCAAAAAACAGTTTGTATTCCCATTCACAAAAAAAGCAGGATTATTTCTAAATCCCGTTGCAAGTATACTTTTTATCTGAATATTGATAGTCTGAATTTGGGGACCTTAAATCCTCAGGAACTGTAGATTCCTCTAATCCTTTGGGAATACTCAGCTCTGAAAATGGATACAATTCGCTTAAAGACTTTAATGGAAATGCAGCCTATATGTAACAAAGAAAAAAAGTTCAGAAGAGAGTTCTCACTCCATCTTTGATCCTCCTTTTCTAGCATAGAATGTTCAGGACAGGGGGGAGGGATAGACTGACATGTGAACAATCCCAACTCTGAACCGTCTTTAACCGATCTCAGAGATGCATGTTTTACCGTGGGCAAACACAGGCTCAGTTTAATAAGACAAGGGCTGCTGCTTCCAATAAATACAAAACTTAGTCATTAAAGAAGATTAAATTATGGTCTCATTTTATGTGTTAGTACCGTCCATATGTATTGACTGTAGAAATACTTCTCCAACTTAACAGACCTCTGCCTCACAACACACGGTACTTTCAATTCAATGAACAGATCTATAGATAGACAAAAAGAAGTCCAGGGGGATCTCCCATTTCAGAATTTATGGCAGAAGCACTAATGCAACATCTCAAAGCAGCAGCAATACTCTCTCTTATTAAACTGAAAATATGGAATTGCTATGTTGATCACAGCCTAAAACTATGGATCCACTACACTGATGATACTTCCGTTATACTAAAAAAGAGCAACTATAATATACTCATGTAACAGTAAAGAACACATTCAGAGGAATCAAATTCACAGTATCAGATGAAAACAACAAGAGCCCTTTCTGTTCATTTTAATCAGCAGATTAAGCTTCAATTTCAGACCTAAGCCATCCATATGAATTGCCAGGAACAATCTCTCTACACACAAAAATTGTTTTAAAAGCTCTATTCATACAAGCATTACCCCCAAATTCCACAAAATAGAAACAGTTTATATAAATTTTTCTAGCCCAATAGATTTTCACACAACTTAAATTAATGTTTATCTAATAACCTATAGGAGCACAATCAACAAGAATTATCCTTTAATACTTCAAACAAACACATATCAGAAACTACCAAAATAAACCAACTTCAAAACAGATTAAGAAGACCCAAAGACCTAGTATCCAAAAAAGACAAAGCAGGAGAGACCTTCGAGTATGGGGCGGGATAGAAATGAGAATAATCTTAAATTCAATGGGGAAATGGTAGAAATACTAGAAGGTACTCAAACAAGCTAGCTACTAATAGAAATATATATTAAGACTCCATCTACGGGACAACTTAAAATTCAGAACATAAAACTTGAAGCTGCAAAAAAAGAAAGATCAGCAAAGAATCCAATAATGAGACACTAGGTCTAAACCTTTGCAAACTGCACCTAACTCTACTATTGTTTAGCAACATGTAGGGATAGAAGTAGTTATTAAGGATCCTAACATCCAGGAAAGATTAGCACATCAGGTGAACAAATAGCAGCTACCAGCAGTTACCAAGAAAAATTGACACATCAACTCAGTAGGAAGGAACTACCAAGAAAAACACAGAAACTTTTTTTTTTTGGCCAAACATGTACAAGAAGCAACATCTAGAGGCTGCACAAACTGAGAAAGACAATTTGCACTGAAAATGCTGCTTACTCTGCATCAGCCCAGAGAATTCTAGCAATGCAGGAGATCAAAGTGTGTAGATTACATTTCCAGAAAGTTCCAAGTTCTGACCATTAAGTTGAGAGACAACAGTGAATGAAACATTTCCTCATTAAGGTGACATCAAAGTATAATGTGAACTTTCCACACCATTTTTCAAGCAGTTACTTACACAATCAAAACACTAGTGTCTAAAAGTTCCTATTACTGTAAGTCTCATAAACAATATTACCACTACAAACCCTTCAAAAACCTGTGCTGTTTGATCTGGATTCAGAATGAGGCAGGCATGGTAATGTCTTAGGACAGCAACGATGCAAACGCACAGTCCTGTTGTGTAAGTTCCTGCCAAACTGGAGGACTTCAGCAAGAGTTCAGCTTCTACCACACTCAGCTCATTCAGCAACTAAAATGATAATAAAAATACAGAGAGTAGTAAACCCCGTTAAATTAAGCTTCACAAATCTTTCACAAGTACTACGTAAGAAGGAAAAACACCATAGCAGATATAATTATTCAGTCTCTTGTTACTGGAAAAGGGAGGGAGGGTTAAGACAAATTTATGGATGTCATATATCAATGGCTACTAAAATGGATGCCTAGGTACATCTTCCAGGCAGGATGCCTCTAAATCCAGTTGCTGGGATTTGAGAACAGATTAAGGTTTGCCCTTGTCTTCTGCTTGAGATGCCCATAAGTAATTGGTGGGCCACTGTGTGGGACAAGATGCTGGGCTGTATTCTGATCCAGCAGGGCTCCTCTTATGTTCTTAAAATAAGAGAATATGAGTTCTGCTGAACTGGGCCACCCCATTCTTGTTCAGCATTCCATCCCACACAGAGGTCCACCATTTGCTTATGGGCAAACTTCACTTGCTCTTGATTCCCTGCAAGTGACCTTTAGAGGCTTTGGGCTTGCCTCTCCAATCTGAAGGTGATATCTAGGCATTGATTTTAGTGGCCATTTATACACTTGTCCTCCATAAAGTTGTATAACCCTTTCTTAAAGTTATCAAGGCTAATTGCTGGTATTGACTCTTCTAGTAGCAAGTTCCATAAACCAATTACCTGTTTGGTTAAAAAAAAATCTTTCCCTTGCCAGTTCTAACACTCATGGCCATCAGTTTCATAGATTGCCCCTTGGTTCTAAGGGTTTTTTTTCCACTGACCTCTCTCAATCCGGATCTAAGATGATCCGGATCTAAGGAATGGGTCCTTCAACTAATCCAGATTAAGGGAGGTACCCGATGCATCCCCACGGGCAGTGCAGCACCCAATAGCAATGGGTGGTGGCCTGCCCGCAGTGGAAATGCTGGAGCACCCATGTGGCGAATCTGGTTCGACCACGTAGGGCCTGCCTGTCACCCCAAGTTTTTGGAGGGACAGGGAGTGCAATCCCTGTAGACACTCCAGAGATTCCAGAGATAATCCAGATTTGATGCCTGAAGACCCCATTCTAGACCCCTTTAATAGGGTCTACAGGAAATCTGGATGGATTATAGGTTCTGAAGGCCCCATTCAATCCAAATTTCCCTTGAACTGGTGGAAACAAATAAGGCTTTAATGGGGTCTGCAGGGGAAATGGGGTCTTCCTGCTCTGAGCCTAATGGGTCCTTAATGGGTCCCTAATGAGTACTAAGTGCTAGTGGAAAAAACCCCTAACATTGTGTAAAAGAGGGGGTGGATCATATTAAATTCCACCTTTCAGGGCTGGAGAGGCCTAGATATTTCCTTTGATTTTGTAATGGAGGAGTTCCAGTCCTCTGATTATTTGGATTACCTTGCTCTGCACTTTTTTCCAGTTCTACAATATCCTTTCCAATATGTGGTGACAAGAATTGTACAAAATATTCCAAATATGGCCTCACCACAGATTTATAAAGAGACTTATTTTTTATTCCCTTCTTAACTACCTCTCCACTGAATTTGCTTTTTTTACTACTGATGCACACTAGGTTCATGCCTTCATTGAGCTGTCCCAAAGTTCCCTTTCTTAGTGTGTCACAGCTCAGCTCCCATTAGTTTATAGGTGCAGTTGGTGGTTTTTGTTTGTTTGTTTGTTTGTTTGCCCCAGTGTATATCATTTTGTACTTACTAAGATTTGACATTTGGTTGCCCACTCACCCTGAATCCAAGGCAGGGCCTATCCTCTTTTTCCACCACTGACATATTTATTCAAGGGCCTTTGATGAGGAACTTTGTCAAAAGTCTTCTGAAAGTCCAGATGGACTTTATCCACCTGTTTGCTGATACTCTCAAAGAATTCTAAGTTAGTAAGACCTGATCTAACATGAAGAAGCCATGCTTATTTTCCTTCAGCAACACTTGCTCCTCTGTGTGCACACAAATTTTATCCTTAATGAAACTTTCCATCACTTTACCTGATGTTCTTCATCACTTTACCTAAAACTGATATTAAGCTGACTGATTTGTAATTTCCTGGATCGCCCCTTTTGAAGGCTGGTGCTATATTTTCTATCGTTCAGTCTTCAGGTACAGAGCATGATCTTAGCAAAAAATGGTATATTTTTGCTAGAAGACCAGCAGTTTCACATTTGAGTTCTTTAAGAATACTCAGATCAATGCTATCTGGTCCCTGTGATATGTTAGCATTTAGTTTATTAAGATACATTAATTCTTTTGACTTCCTCCCTGAAAAGATAGGCTCAGCTGAAAACTTATGCCCTCTATATTTCTCAATGAACAAAGCAAATAATTATTTTAGTCTCTCTGCAATCTACACGCCCCCTTTAATTATCCCTTTCTAATGGTCATCTAATAGTCCAACTGCCTTCCTGATTGCATTTCTACTTCTGACATACTAAAAAAGATTGCTCTTAGTCTTATTATTATTTCTGATGTTTTTAGAAATGTGGTCCTCAAAATCCTTCTTAGCAATCCTGATTGCCACTTTTCATTGATTCTGCCAGAATCTGTGTTGGAAGAAAAACACTTCCAAACTCATTTTCATTATGCCAAAAGTTAGTTACTAAAGGAAGCATATATCTACCACCTGAACAGCAAAGTCAATAAGTCCATTGATATTTAGGGCAGGCTCCATCAGATCAAAGATAAGTTGTATGTGGTGAGCCAGGGGAAGATGGTAAGATGTTCCTGAAGCAAAACTGGTAATCTGTTCCAGAACATTATTGGAAATCTGTAAAAGAAAGAAAGACAAAGCACCCACACATGCACAGAACCTCCAGTAAATTCAATCACTGCAGCAGTAAATGCAGCGTCCTAATTATAGCTTTAATTATCATTACTACAGACACATGTCCTTTTGCTTCTAGCAACAGACAAAACAAGAAATTTACATAATCATCGAGGGTGGAAACTATAAGCAGTGCAATCAGATGAAAATAAAATATAAAGTACAAAGTCTATGAATTGCATTGGAGTTGAAAGGTTTGCATGCATTCAATATGCACAAATAGTTCTCGAGGGATAATGCTTCATTCACCTAGTTTGTGAAAGGTTGCGGCACAATAAATTAGTTGGACTGGGAGATTTCCAAGGACACTGCTGGTTTTGTTGCCAGGGACTCTTGAAACGACAATATAAAGCAAGCCAGATAGTACAAAATAAATATTAAGTTCGCTAAAACTCACGAGAATTTTACCAATGGGGAACAATTGAAAAAACCTGCCTTTGGGTGTTTCTGCACTGGATGGAATACTGGGCTAGCAAGAGGGTGGAAGGGAAGCTCTTAGTATGCTTGCTGACCCAGTATATCAGCCAATGTGGAACTGCCCTATTTCTCGTCTCACTAGGCAGCCAGGTAGGCAACAACTGGCTATGGAAGCCTTGGCTCTTTTTCGGGTGCTGGAGCTCTCATTTGCACAAAAGCTGTGACAGCTTACTTAAGACAGCAGGAAAGACTATTAGTCACAGTTTACACGATGGGAGCATACAGAGGTCAGTAAATGTCATGAAGGCATTTTCAAGGACAAACAGATTCCATGCAGTCCTAAAAAGAAGGCTCTGCAAATTTAAGAAGAATAATTGGCTTTTCTAGCCCGGTTTTCCCACCCATTTTAGGGGACTCAAAGTGCTTGACAAAGCTTTCTATTCTTCTCTCCACAACACAACACCACAAGGTGGGTGGGGCCATGAGAGCTCAGGAGAGAGCTGTGACTAGCCCAAGGTCACCCAGCTGGCTTCGTGGAGGAGGGCAGAATCAAACCCGGTGTTCCCAGATAAGAGTCCGACTCCTTAACCATTAGACCAAACTGGCTTAACAAAATAACTCTCATGTTTCGCCTTGAATACTCGCCACTTCTTCTCCTTCACCCACCTTCATGCCCCACAAGGAAAAAAAAATCCTTTAAGGATTTATGCTTTTAAAATGCCTTTATTGTAGCCACACAGAATCCCTTCTAATGTACGCTTGACTCATCCTTGGTTGATATATCTTCATGTTTTGTTTCTTCCACCTCACCTCCACTTTTGCTAAACCTAACTTTTGCTTTCCTCTCCTTTCATATTGGATTAGTGGTCTTAATGAAAGCTCTTGACCAGCAGCCTCTGCGGTACGTCAGGTTAAGGAGAAGTGCATTAAACTGTTAAAATACAGAAACAGAGAATACCGAAATGTTTACAGTGAAAAGTACCTGGCATGTTACTTGGTGTTGATCGAAGTATGAGAGCTTCTGCAGTTTTGTAAACAGAGTCTCTAAAGATGGAAACGCTTCTTGTTTGTTCTTTCTCACTTTCTGCCCTTCATCCCCAGCTAAAATATTTTTAAATGGTTTACAGCAAAGTCCAATCCAAAGATTTATTTCAGAATAATAATTTTAACAGTCATAGCATGCAACTGTGCATGGGAAAACTAAATCAATGCTACATGATTTTATGCATTTTTCAAAAGACTGCTATTACTGTATGGAAATATTTTGAACAATGTTGAATGTATTTGGTTTGTGGGGGGGGGTTCAGCACAGCACAGCAATGCACATTCACATACGTGACATACGGTCAACTTGTCTTTCAATGAAAAACAGCAATGCTTCCTAGTTTAATTGGTTTTATATGGCCTCCCATATGATAAACAACAGAAAATACTTGGCTGACTTGATCAAAATATTTCAGATATGAAGGGTCTGTAAAGTTAATAACTGCTTCCTTTATTAGAAGACCATGAAAAGTCAACAGTAGACATGCAATTTGGGTGATTACCGTTTGTTTCGGTAGTGCTTTTCTTGTTTAGAATTTTCAAGATATCTTTAGTAATTTTCTTCAACTGATGCCTTGCTTCTTCACGTTCCTTGCCAACACCATAAAGAAGAATCATGCGCTGGTTACATTCATGACTTGAAGATTCATCCTTTAGTGAAGGGAGGAAAAGATGAAACCGTAATTTCTTACTAATACGAAAGCCTAAGAGAAAAAGTAGTAGAATTATGTATCTTGTACATGAAAAAAGGATTGGAAAAGGAAGCATTTGGCCTGACTTGATTCAATGTCCATCAGTCCAAGGCTGTCACTAAACAAGTGCCCTTGTTATGTGCTTTGGGGAGGAGGGGCATTTAAATGTTTTAGTTACTGGACATCTGCATCTGCTTACGCTGTCAAAAGAACAACAACCATCTGCACATGAAAGCTCACCAGTGGGACACAAGTACACAGTTTAATCTTCTCACAGTTTCCTAGCAGCTGGCCTTTGCAGGCATATCATCTCCTGCTGCCATCAGAGCCAATACCCATTGATAGTCCAGACTTTCATGAGTTGATCCAAAGCTTTCTTGAAACCTTCCAAGCTGGTAGCCAAAACCCCATTTCATGGTAGCAAACTCCAAAGCTTAAATATGGGCCCTTTCGCACCATTCACATGAATGTCAGCTAACTTCTAGGATGCATCAGCCATACATAGTTTGCTGGGTAAGTGTGATCACCACAATTGTCTCGCTGCAG
Organism: Aspidoscelis tigris stejnegeri; assembly: GCA_023333525.1. Lineage (NCBI taxonomy): Eukaryota > Metazoa > Chordata > Lepidosauria > Squamata > Teiidae > Aspidoscelis > Aspidoscelis tigris. The sequence goes on from JALMGA010000002.1 coordinate 29,388,297, forward strand.
AAACAGTCATGTGCTGCACCACTGCCACAGTGTGCAACTGGAGCTGTGCCACCTTGCCCCCACATTCCATTCACCTGGGGCCTCATGTGGAAGTCTGGGCTGGATCAGGACTATCAGTGCAGACACTGCTGATCCAGCCCACACCTCCCCATGATCTGGATGAGTAGGTCCAGTCCAGTTACTGATCCGGATTAAAAGCACATAAGTGCAGGAAGAGCCACAATCTCCTTAAACTATAGTGATTGCTATCTTAGTGAGTATTGCTTAGGCAAATTATGCTTCTTAAAAAATACAGTATTGAGTCAAAGGAGCCACTCTTATCACCCAAGATCAGAGAGGCATTATAATAATCTAGTTAAGCTCCCCACAGCTACTGCCAAAAAGCTTTTAAATTACATTATGTTGTGTGCATGTGTATGTGTCTAGTTTTGTTTTGAAGATGTGCTATTTAGCTGGTTTGTTCACAATGAAAAGTTAAATGTTAGAATCTCCTAAAACCCACACCACAGGTAGGTCAAAGGAGTAACAATATTTCATGTTTCTGCCCTATAATACTGGCATTCAGTTTTGTTGCTTTTCAAAACTTCTATAATACTGTATAAATATATCTTCTCTTTCAAGAAAGTGGAAGACACTGAAGCTGATGTCCATCCTTTGAAATGAACTGTATCACAACTGCTTAAAGTTGAGTGTTAAAGCCCTCCCTTCCTCTTAAGTCTCCTGACTCAGTCTTGGTCAGCCTGCTGATGAATGGGAGGCAGATTTTCACTGATACTCTCTGCTAAAGAGATATTGTCCAGTGACAATCACTCACAGGTAGAGCAAAGAGGAGGAAAGAGATCAGAGAATAAAGCGCTGCTGCTTCCAGCAAATGTGACCTTCCAGTGCAAGAAAGTACTTTCTACAGCTGAACAAGGTAACTTCTTAAAATTTCTTTTTAAATGTCTATACTTATATTCTGTTATCGTAGCATCTTACTTACAGCTAGACCTAAATTTAAATATGACTACTGAAATGTTAACAGTCACTTTCTAAAATTTTACAATTTTGTTTATTTTTAAGAGTCATGGGATGTCAAAACATGTTCCCGCTTTTTCCTCTTTTATTTCACAAAAAAAGAAATGAAACTACCAGTGACAAATTCCATTGAGCAGATGGCATACTTGTACTTACTGAAGAAAATAGATATAAACAATTTCAAATTCAGTGTGGCTGTTTATATTTCAGACAGTTACAATGGTTTTAAAAGCTAACCAATTGCTAATACACCTCCCTTTCATATTCCAACCTCATCTTCATTTTCTTTAATTTATGACACCTATATTCAGTTGTTCTGTTTCTCTCTACCCCACCTTGGAAAGACATGCTTATATTTTGTTATAAAGCAAGGGTCCAAAACTGAGGGCAATATTTCAACTCTTAGACTTGCTGTATGATGTATGATCTCCAAAATAATTAATTACAGTGTTTTTGTACTTTTCCCAATGGATTATTTCTCATGGCTAGATGAGGAAGAACAATGCAGTATACTTAGTTTGGCACAAAAATTGCAATTATCAGAAATACATAATCACAGGAGTAAGATTCTGATGAAATAAAGTTGCCGTAGTTATTGCAGAGGTTAAGACTGGATTCCCACATTAGAGTATAGCTTTGGGAGCTTCAATACCCATTGGCCACTGCATCTACATCCACCTGAGTTTTGCTTAGTGCCTCTGGATGCTACAGAAACTTCATCAAGGTCCTCAGGGCTCCTCTGATTGGATCCTGGAGCTTATCTTTTCAGGGTTGAAATTCTGATATAACCTTTAAGTATTTTTCCACTCACGTTCCCTAAGAATGATCAGGGAGTGACGACGCTTAAACATGCTTCTCCAATTTTTTAAAAAATAACAAAAACAACAAAGCCACAAGCATACGAAATTAATCTGGTGCTTTTCCCTTTACAGAATTATCATCTCACATGACTTGACCATGGGATTTTAACGTCAGCTTTCATGATAGGAAAAGCACAAAATGGAAACCATGGGTGTTTTTCCACTGTCACTAGAAGTACCCATTAAGTACCCATTAATGGGTACTAAATGGCATTTTTGTACCCATTAATGGGTACTTAATAGGTACTTCTAGTGACAGTGGAAAAACACCCCATCATTCCATTTACAGAAAACCAATTTTACAATTTACCGATATTATATTGGCACTAGGGGAGCAAATGGTATTTAGGGATCCAGAATTTAAATTTTCGCCTAAGGTGCCTCCAGATATAAGGAAAGCTTTGCAGCCCCTACGGTGGTGCCAGTCGCATGATTGGTCAGTGGTGCAGGATCAGCAGAGCAGCAGCAGGGAAAGTGCAATGTAAAAAACTGCTGTTTAATCAGCAGCTTTTTATTTTGCACTTTCCCCTCATGCTGCAAGGATACACAGGGGCCCCACAGGGGCTCCACCCTTCCTGCTTAGCTTTCCCTCATCCTATTGGGACATCGAGAAGGGGACGCACAGGAATTTCAGTTTTAATTGCATCTGGAGGCACTCCTGTTCGGCAAAACCCATTGGGCGACCTTGGCCAATCACAGCCTCTTGGTTTAGCTCACCTCATCACTCATCATGAGGATATGGAAAGGAAGAGAATAATGTTCATCACCATGTATTGTTTGAAAGGAGCATGGGATGTAAATACATAAATAAACTCAGTAACGGATTCCTTTGGGAAAGAAATGCAATATAGCCAACATAAATAATCTCACTTGCTGCATGTTGTTATGTTGTATTCCACAGTTCTTCTGTGAACCTGGGCTTTCGGATATAGCTACGATATCTATTTGACTTATGGAAAAGTCAAATGCAACTGATAAGAAGGGTAACAAGATCTAGGAGACCATCAAGTTTTACCTCTGTCTCCTGGCTCCTTTCATTATAATTCTTCTTTAAAATCCCCGAAAGCCACTCAAGTGCCTGTCCACTTCTCTCTCTCTCTGTATGTGTGTGTGTATTTGTCTGGCTTGTGGGTATTTGGAGGAGCAATAGCAATAGCAGAAAGAGTCAGCAGACAAAGTTAGACCTGCCATCATTGCTGAATTTCCAGCAACAGCAATATTACTGGATATTGCTTTGATATCCTGGGACTCAATTAAGAATGGCATAATTATGCATGGCATTCCCAGTATAGTCCAGGGATCATTGGGCTTTTAAGGCTGCATCTGGAGGAACCCCTGAAGATTGGAAACTGAGACATTTGATACCAATGACAGCCCAGTTTCCTGACAGGATGACTCTAATCCCTGATATTCCGATTTTCATGCAAGCCATTCACCTGCCCACACCTAAGAAAGAAGAATTGTTAAAGCAATAATATTATCTTACAAATGATGTTTGCAAATACCATAATTTATCATATAAAAAGTTTCAGTATCTGATACATTCACTTTATGTCATATGTTTTTCTTCATGCACTTGTCACAGCATATAATTATTTTGTTTGTTTTGAGATGCCCTAAATAAATAGACCAAAGAAGCATTAAGTCATAAATTCAGTAGAAATATATTGCCAATTTTAAATAATCTAAATATGGAGTATGGATGATGTGATATTCAATCTAGATGCCAAACCAGGAGTTTTGAAACTGAGAGGTGTACTTCTTTGCGCGCCCCCCCCCCCCTGTATTTTCCCCTTCTGGATCCTACAGATTGCAAACTTCTATTTTTGCCCCCAGGCTCTTAAACTAGGCTGTCAGGCTGGAAAACTCCCACTTTATTCCCCTGAGGTGTACATAGGAGGTAGCCTATCTGTGCCTTCAGCTCCACTTTCTTCCTTTCCAGCCTCTAAACTTCTGTTTTGTTCCCTCTCCTTTTTCTTGAAGGAGACAGCAAGCATGCCCAATCCAGGGCTTCAGTCCAGACATACGGATCTGGAACTTAGGATTTCACACACTCCAGAGTATGCATTAGAGCCATCAATACCATAAACCTATTACCAAAACTCTGTTGCTGTGTTCCCAGTCAGCCACAAGATGGCACTGACAACAAATGAAACAAACTGACCAGCCCAAGCAATTATTTACACAGCAGAAATAAATTAAGTGGGGACAAAGGTGGAGGAATGGGAGGGGGAATGGTCTTCCATGGCCATTAGCGTCATTGCCAAACAAAGGCCTTCCAAGCGTTCTCAAATCTCTCACCAAAATGTTTGCAATGCTACAACTCAGAAGTGCCAGAACCAGAACTCAGAATTACAGCAGTCAGGATGTTGAACTAACAAAAGTCAGAAGTTTTGTACTGCATTTTAATAAACCATCTGTATTCCAGTTTCCAGTTTTTATGGTGCCCAGTAATAATTGCCACCTGCCATGACACAGAATCTGTTACATAAGAGCATAAGAGGAACCCTGCTGGATCAGGCCACGGTCCTTCTAGTCCAGCATCCTGTCCCACAGTGGCCCACCAATTGCCCATGGACATCTCAAGCAGAGACAAGGCCAAACCTTCTTCTGCTCTTGAATCCCAGCAAATGGCCTTAGAGGCATCCTGCCTGCTTCAGCCTGAAAGATGTACTTAGGCATCCATTCTAGTAGCCATTGATACATCTGTCATCCATAAATTTGTCTAAATTTACATTTACATAAACCTATGCCCCCATCCAGATGGGGGTCATAGAGCCCCACTATGGTGCTGCTATGATGGAGTTGCCTCCCATATCTAAGGCAGCCCCCACAGCCCCACTCCCCCGCCTAAAAAGTGCTAAATATTATTATGGGTCTTCCAGCAATAGCTTTTTACTTACCTTCTGGACAGAGCTGCCATCCTTCATGCACCCACAGAGGTGCCAACATCCAGACATATGCGAACTCTAACACCTGAATGCACATGACAGTGAAATGTGTGAATACAGCACTCTCTAGGGGGCAGTAATCATGGAGGGGGGATTTCCCACATGATTACCTCTTAGCATGATATCCAGGCAGGCTGCCATCTAGAGATAGCCTATCTGTGCCTTCAAGTTCATAATGGTCCATCCTTCTGCTAAGCTGACCCCCACATGCACACCAAAGAAGCGTTCTTTCACAGAAACAATCAGTCACATTTCAAACTGACCTGCTCCTTTTGTTTTGTTAGGAAAGAACCAAAGCTCCAATGACACCAGAACACCTTCCTGATAACAGCAGCAACTGCAGCAACACAAACCAAGTAGCTCAAGTTCTCTTTCCCTTGCTGTACACATTTATCTTCTTTGTGGGACTCATTATGAACGGATTAGCCATGGGAGTCTTTTTCCAGATCTCCAGCAAATCAAATTTTATCGTCTTTCTCAAGAACACGGTTATTTCTGACGTCCTCATGATCCTTACCTTTCCTTTCAAAATTCTCAGTGATGCAAAACTAGTATCCTGGGAACTCAGAGGTTTTGTCTGCAAGGTAACGCAGGTCATATTTTACTTCACCATGTATATCAGCATTATTTTCTTGGGCCTGATAACTATTGATCGCTATGTGAAAACTGCTAGACCCTTCAAGTCATCAAGCATGAGCAAAGTGTCAACAGCTAAGATCCTGTCTGCTCTGATATGGATTTTCATGTTCTCTCTGTCCCTTCCAAATATGATTTTTACAGACAAGAAGCTGACACAAGAGAATGTCAAGAAATGTGCTGACCTGAAATCTGATTTTGGCTTAGTATGGCATGAAATTGTTAACTATATTTGCCAATTTATCTTCTGGGTTAATTTTGCTGTCATAGTGGTATGCTACACACTAATAACACGAGAACTGTACAAATCCTACAAAAGAACAAGGTGTATAAGGCAGGGAAACAAAAAGACTGTGAATATCAAGGTTTTTATTATTATAGGTGTGTTCTTCATCTGCTTTGTGCCTTTCCATTTTGCTCGAATTCCTTACACTTTAAGCCAAACTAGAGATGTTTTTAAGTGCTCCACTCAGAACACATTATTTTATATAAAAGAGGCCACCTTATGGCTGACTTCCTTAAATGCATGTTTAGATCCATTCATTTATTTTGCCCTTTGTAAATCATTTAGGAAGTCTCTCCTAAGTACCTTTCATAAATGTACAAAGCCTCAAATTACAGAAAGTACAGAAGATGAGACAACACCAGTGTAGATTAATGAGAAATTTGCTGGCCAATACATTTGTTCTAACCATAAACTGGCATATTCTGAAGTCTGGAAAACCCTATTTCAAAAAATCTGTATGGTTATATTACTTCATTTTCTGCTAAAACTTTAGCTACCAAAACTAAAGCATGCTCAGATAAACCGAATGACATTACGGAGGTGGGAGGGTTCTTAGATGGTATTTTCACTACAGTATTGTATTTTCTTTTAATACTTTAGCTACCAAAACTGAAGCATGCTCAGAAAAAACCTGAATGGGATGGAAGCATCCTTGGTACTTAAAGTACACAAATAAAAGAAAGCTGCCAAGGTTTTCAGAATATTTATTATTAGTGAGGTATTAAAAAAGGAAAGATGAAAGATGAATAAGAGCTATAATTTCCGCAAACGGCATTCATTACTCAGACTGACATTTATCTGCACAATTTTGCAATCAGGAATTTGTAACAGTATTAGTAACAATGAATCTTATGCAGTTTAAGATCCAGTTCCCAGGTTGGTAAGTGCACATGGTAGCACAAAGGCAGAGAAAGCCAATATTGTGGGTCTCTAAGACTGGGTTATTTTCTATACTAAACTTATATTCTTGAATATCCTTTTGCTTTAAAAGGTGTTGAGGCTCTTAAATGATAATACTCTACTGCATAACTCTGACGTCTTCCACATCTGGAAGGTAACTTTGTTCTTAATGCACTAAGCAGAGTTGACAGTTCTGTCTGGATGTAAACTCATATATGACTTAACTGCACAATGCTTGACATTTGACAAAAGCACTTATAGAATAAAGGCCCCAGATACACCTAGGTTTTAATCCACCTTCGGACTGAGAGAATGCATCAGCAAAACTGACAAGAAGGGGTTTGTTTGTTTTTCTGAGTTATCTAATACAAAAATGGATTTTCTGAGTTAAATAATGTAGAAAAACTGCCTGACAGTTTGCTAATGTGTTTTCTCACTCTGAAGGCATACGACAACTTGCGTTTCATTTGCCCAAAACATTGCATTAGCATCGTAAGACATGTTGAGCTGCTACAATATGAACAAAACCAAACACTTGTAGAAAAGATGAAACACATTGACTTAGGCAACATATTGAAAGGTTTTTTCTTATTATTGTAAGTAGTAAACTCTCACATGTTCCCTCTTTTCTTTTTTGCCAGTATTGATATGCTAACTAGTGAGCAACCACAGCTCATGTGTTTTATGTACAGAAATGTCAGGATCAGAAGAAGGCAACGATCAAACCATGTGTCTGTCATTGTCAAATGTGTCCATAAAGACATGAGAGCAGAGCTCAACTCAAAAATGTCTTTAACCTTCTATGCTATGTACAACACTGGAATAAAAGAAACTGCATATTTTAAAAGTGTTACACAGCTTTCAAAGCAGTAAGCAAAACTGTTAACTATTTTACAATTAGAAGAAATCTGCAGAAACCCAGCCTACTGTATACAGTACCAAGCTTGGGTTCCAGAGTCTCCTGGAAGAAAACAATGGCAAACCTTTTCCATATTGCTGCCAAAAGAATTCCATGGGGCTGTTTATGTAGTGGCTAAAAATAGACAAATAAGGAACTACCAATGGGATACATTTCTACATTTGGACCTCACACAAAACACAGGCCTTTTTTTGCACTTACCTCAGGAAGATTTGGATCAGTAGAACTGGGGCTGCTTCCAGACTTGTGGAATAAACCCACAGTTAAAGGGGGAAAATGCATCTTACCTGCTGCAAAGCAACAACTGGCCATCACAACTAAAAAGCAGCTCCGTAGCTTCCTCCTCAGAAGCTGTGAGAGCTGAGTCGGCATGCACGGTCACATGGGTTGAGGCAGCCAACCAGAATTGAGCTGCCCTTCCTGCTCCCATTTGTCTCTTCTTGCCATTCTGCCTGGACTGCTGGGAAGATTGGAATCTTCTTTATACTGCACAGCGAGTGTTGTTAAATTAGCATTAGGCTAAGTGTACAGTAGTGATCAGATAAAGCGCCGCCACAATGATGCATCAGTCATCATGTACGATGCCCTGATTGTGACTGTGCATTCTGCTGCGCAATATAAACAAGTCTGGACACAGCCTGGGTTCACTGCATCTACTGATCCAGATCATGGAAAGGTGTGGGCTGGGTGAGCACCATCACACTGTCCTGAGCCTTCACAAGCTTCAGAGTCATCCCCTCACACCCCTGGTTGAGAGAAGCAAAAGTTCCTAACCTTGAGGCTTGGGGGGTGTTTCTCTGCACACCACTAAATAGCGTGCACACACACACATGAAGGCTAGGGACATTTGCTCCTGGCTACCAGGATTTTGTGGGGATGCTTTACAGCAGTGTGGTATCGCTGCTGAACTTTTGTTCCTAGCCATAGAATCTTTGCTCCTAGCCATGGGGGACTGGGAGGTGCTTATATTTTAGTAATATTTCTTTATTGCTTATTGCCTTTATTTATTGTGCATTCCTATGTGGATTTCTAATTTTAAAAAATCACTTGACTTACTTGCTAGGGCAACCTGTGCATCATAACACAATCTGTGCACTATTTATATCTGTCCTTTCCTCCCTCTCCAAAACAAAAGAAAGAAAGAAAAAGAAAAACAATGAGCAGGCAGAGGCAGATGAATTACTGTTTATGGGGAAGGGACAGAAAAAGATTATTTATACCTGCCTACTCTGAAGGAAGCAAGTACAGTTTTTTGTTCCTTTGAGAAAGAAGATTGAAGAATGTGTGCTGAGTGCTACAATGGCACAAAAGCATGGACCTTCAGCAAAGATTTTTACAAGGTATGCTCTTTCCAAATCACCAAGAGAAGATTGCCTCCTCTGGCACAGAGGGGATTCCTACAACACTCTTGGTCCTCAGCTGCCTCTAAAAGCATGCAACTGTAAAGAAAGTGATTCATCCTTTGATAGGAAAACAAAAGACTTCTGATGGTCTTGCTCCATCGCCAAAAAAACCCTAACCACTAAGTCTATTCGCAGTACCACTTCTCTTTCATGCACATCTTTCCTTTTGTGTTTACCACAAGAACCTCTGAGACCAAAAAGTAACAGGAACCTAGCAGAAAAGTGAGCATGTTTAAGCTTTGTGCAGAGGCAAGGAAGTGAAGAGGAAGTACTTGGAGTACTTGTGCTGTTGAAGTTGAGATGGCCCAACTTTGAACTGCTAGGTACTACATTGTTTATATTTGCCTTGTAATAAAGTTATTTTATGTGTGCCCCTTAAACCGGTTTCCCAGAATACTACATTGAAGGCAGTCTTAAAGGGTACTTAATGTGGGCTTTTGCAGTTAAGACACATCCGTTTTGGATGTGTCCGCACTGCGAAAGGGTCCCTAACTAGGCCCTACCCCGGCCCGCCGTGATTGGCTCCTCCGAAGCCAAGTATGGCAAGCCGGGGGTCTCCTATCTCGGGGCTCCTCCTTGTCCCAGAAGCCATGGATCCCGGCTTCTGGAGCCAGGGGGGCTTCACCTAACCCCCCATCCTACCCTGGGGAGAGCACAAGCGATCCCCTCCTTACCTTAACGCAGCCAGGCCGATTCTGGCTGTTGGGTCCCATTTCGCTTTGTGCCTGCGTCCAGCACGCCTCCCGATTGGCAAGGACCGTGCCTGGCTTTAGGAGGCTCTCTGCGCAGGCGTACAGCCCTGGCCAATCAGGAGAGCAATAGGGGATTAGTAAATCCAATTATGCAGGAATTTCCAGGAAGAAACTAAGATTAGTACTTGAGACTACTTCTGACTGGCATCAATAAAGCTTTTAACAGCTCCTCAAAACATCAGAAAATTCTGGTTCTAGTGATATTTTACTTTCACCTTTTACCTCGGTGCAATATTTCACATTTTAAGACAACATTTTGACTGGGTTTTTAATTCATAATTCTTTTTTTTTTTAAAGGCCTATGACAGTAACAATACATTGATTTATGCATCTCACATATTATCATCATTACTTGCACACAGTGTAGTAGATGTTTATGTCATGTTCTCTGACAATCAGATACTTCCCAAGAGCCCAGGACAATCAGAGCTACTGGCATCCAATGCATGCAGCTCCTAGTAGTGCTGTCTTTTGTAATGATGGATAATGACTCTAACAATGCCCAAGATGTAAGATTCTACACCAGCTCTTTTGGAACTGCACACAGGACACCAATAACTATTAGTACAACTGTCACCTTCCTTGATCATAAGCACTATGGTCAAACAGACTAATCAATAAAAGTTATATATATATATATATATATATAAATTTACAGGATTTTTAAAAAATCTGGTGACTTACCAGTACTGCCACATCAATATTCTACACATGGCTTTTCTCAACTATAGTTATACTAATGACATTATGAGGAAGATGCTTATCTGTTAGTAACCAAGAATCCCATGGCATTTTGGCCTGATCAAGGTCTATTACTTTTTCATCCTTGTTATTATAGTTAAATAAAAACTGTAAGGTTTTTTTAAAAAGAATGGTAACTTGTATAATTTACAATGAACAGTAGTCTTAAAATCAATCTGTTTTTCTATGTAACTTCTCATTCTCATCTATACTGAGGCCATTTCCACACTTATCACAAGTACAGACCAGGAAGGAGGCTACAAGACTCACTTCTGCAAACTGGTGAGGTTTAAGGGGGGTTCCTTCCCCTCCTAAAGTGCCCCACATGGTGTTCTGGTCTTTTCTATTGGTGTACTAGGGGGTAGTATACTGGACCGTGGAGGGCCCATTTCAGTAGAATAACAAGGTGCTCTACCAAAATGACCCCCACTCAGGAGCTCCAAAGGCCAGGAGCATTTGTGGCACTCTGTGCTGACTCCAAAGCTGGTGTGAACTTCAGAGCCAATATGGGGGCTAACACATATCAGACTGTCCCAATGCAGATGGCCTTGTTCCACACCAGGAGTAATTTATCCCAGCTTGGGACAAACTGCCTATCCCAGACCGGAGTGTCCTACTCTGTTCCGTGGTAGTACCCTCTTTCCCTGAAAATAAAACTTACCCTGAAAATAAGCCCTAGCATGATTTTTCAGGATGCTTGAAATATAAGCCCTATATAAGTGTTATATAAAACATCCCCTGAAAATAAGCCCTAGGGCGTCTTTAGGAGCAAAAATTAATATAAGACCCTGTCTTATTTTCGGGGAAATGGTAGTAGGGGAGGAGTGCAGAAACATCTTGAAAAATCTATTCATCCTTCCTATCATCATTTACTCTCGCTGACATTTTGGGGAACAAGCAAGTAGTGAAAAAATGAGGAAGAAGGGTCCATTTAAGTCACAAGATGCATTGGGAAACAATGTTTCTCTGCTGCTAGTATACATGCAACAGTTTGCCTTGCACTGAAATAGCAGTCACGTACTTGTACAAAGGTAAGTTATTCTACTTATTTGCAAATTGAACTGTTTAATTCATGTAATAATGCCAGAAAAAGCAACAGAAAAAAACTCTATAGAATTTCTTTGTTGTTTATATTTATTTGATTCATCTTAATAATGAAATTTAATTTGGTTTGGTATTTTATTAGCAGAAAAAAACAGCTTAATCAAATGGAATGTTAAGAGAAAAGATAATTTAAATTTGGACCATACTAATTTTCTAAATCATTCTAATTTCCAAGCCACCCTGAATAATCTATTTTTTCATCATGAATGCAGTGGCAGAGATCTAAAGAAGGAAAAAGCATATCTTTGTTTCCCCCCAAATGAGCATTACACACAACAATCTGTGTGCTAGTCAATAAAAATTTAAGAAGCCTTCTCTGTGGTGGCACCCACCCTCTGGCAGAATCTCCCCTCTGCTATTCATAGGGAACCTACAGCTCTGGTTTTTAGGTGCTGTTTGAAGATCTATCTTTCTACACAGGGAACTCCAGAGTGAATGTTCTCCCCCGCCCCCATCCTTGAAATTATATTTTAATGGGAAATGGTACATAAATATTTAAAATAATAGTGTGAGAAATATTGCCACCACACATGCTGATCCTGCTAATCACTTTATTTAATATTGTGAAATAGGAGGCATAACTTGTGACACATTTGCTACACGACTCAAAGACATCAGAAGTCAGTGGTCCAGCACACCTGAAGTTATGAATCCTTTTTGCCCGGGTATTCAGGCCCAGCTTGAGTTCTTGAGCCAGTTTGGTCTAGTGGTTAGGGAGCCGGACTCGTATCTGGGAATACCAGGTTTGATTCTCCACTCCTCCACGAAGCCAACTGGGTGACCTTGGGCTAGTCACAGCTCTCTTTCTGAGCTCTCACAGCCCCACCTACCTCACAGTGTGTTCCGTTGTGAGGGAAAGAATAGAAAGCTTTGTCAGGCACCTTGAGTTGCCTTAAATGGGTGAGAAAGGCAGGGTAGAAGAGCCAACTCTTCTTCTTCTTTAAGTGCTGGAAAATCAAGTATACTGAAACAAATAGAATAAAACAACAGCCTGCTTAATTTGCAACTCTTGCCTTTTACAAACTGGTGTCTTCTAAGTTCTCTAGAATCAGCATTACACTGATTACTGATGATATTAATTCTAACAGAAGTTCTAATCCCAGTCCATGGATAAGTCCCTGATGGTTGCTTCTGCCTAAAGCGGAGAAGCAGCAGTGTAATGAGGGTATTTTCCTTTTTTTTCCACTTGCTATTTTTTACAGCTGCTTTTCTCACAGAATGCCACACACACATTGAAAACCAATGTCATCTATTTAGCAACCAAAGAAGATGCGCTTTAAAAACAAACTTTTTTGGCATCCATATATGCAAACAGTAGGACATGAACTAAAGTAGCGTGCAAAAAGCAAGCTCCATTCCTGTGCAACACGCTTATTGAGACAAAAAGCAGAAACGCAAGTGCAGTAACAAATAAACTACAAGCTCAGCAGGCAACTAGCAGCCAAAAGGGTTCTTATTTGTTCCATGAACTGCAGCAAAAAGGATGCCTGTTCAATGAAATCTACACCCCTGAAACTCAGAAATTACCCATATGGGTAAGCAGAAATACAATACATTTCCTCATTGTCATCATTTTTTGGAAGCAGAGACTGAGGCCACCAGGTCCACACCTTTTATCATGACCACGGCAATCGTTTGTCCATACATACTATAAAAATAGGCTTGTGCAACTATGAAATTAAACCTACTTGTACCTGCAAAAAGGGCCACTCAAATGCCCACATACGTACTTGATTGTCGTGACACTGTGATACTTGCATTGTGACAAACTATGAACCTGGTTTATAAATCCAATATCTGCAGATCAGTCCTTATCCTTTATGGACAGCTTCAGGACCCCTATTCTCATTTTTTAACCCACCCCCCCTCCCAACTATTCTTATTTAAGCTGGATAGGCTAACAAACAGAGAAGCCCTTCAAATTGAAGGTTGTCTTCTCCAAACAGGATAAATCCACCATACCCCTGCCCCAAGAGGCTAGCTGAATACTTATATCTGCAAACATGTGTCTGGAATTTTGCAGGACAAGCAGCAGGCAAAAAAGCCAGCCCTCCTCTCAAAAAAGACCATTCATCACTTAACTATTAACAGCAAGTACCTCAATTTGCCAGATCCTTGTAACAAAAGATTTTGAATAAATTTACACAAAGAAAGTGAATGAAGGTACTCCATACAGTCACCTACTACATTACACTATATTTTCATTCCCTCAAATGACAATGTAGTGCAAAGCTATGTTACGGAAGACTATCAATGTATATCAATATCACCTCAGGTAGCCCTTACACAAGGTTGTTGGCCCTGGCAGAAGTCCAGTCCACTAGGAGGCCAAGTCTCCTGTGGAATGCCATATCATCATAGGATAAGGAGATGGAGCAAGCAACACCTGATGCAAAAATGGTGTTGGAATATGTTCCAACAGACACACAGAAGCATTCCAGCAGTAGACTGGGACAGCCGTTTGCTGTGCAGAAAGCTGGGACGGTCTACAGTTATGTGGAGCCCAGAACCATTTCATTGGACTCGCAGGCTACATTCATACTGAAGTTTTAATCCAGTTTCAGTCCACTTTCAAAGTGAGAGAATGCATCAGAAAATTATCAAGCTTTCAGCATTCTCTAACTCAGAAAATTCACCCTTGGATTAGATAAAGTGGAAAGACAATGGCTTTCTCTTACTCTGAAAGTGAACTGAGACTGGATTAAAACTTAGGTATAAACTCAGCCCCAGAAACAGCCCCAGAGAGTATCACGGAAGGTCTTACAGAGACCGTGTGGAAGTAGCCTCATTGCAAGAACTTTTTTGGAGTCCATTAATCCTGTGTTATACAAGGGATTGCTCTAATTCCATTTCTATGCAAATTTAAAAATTCAGATTTTGTCCTTCGCGACCCTTTGCAACTTGGCAGCTCCTCCGCTGGAAATTGTTAATTTCCCACATATACATACCAAGTCATCTGACCTCCTTCTTTGAGTATTATATGTTGAACGGCTAGAAGGTTTTTTTCAAGCATCCCATATTAGATTTCTTGCCATAGAAATCTCTGTTTGAATCATATCTAAATGTACTTCAATTCCACACAAGGTTCAAGGCAAGTTTCAAAGGCAGTCTTCTTGAGAATCTTCTCCCCTTACTTTCTGAGATTTAGAAACAGAAGTATCCCCCTGGAACATCATGGAAAAGACTCTTATTATATAAGCTTCCATGTAAAGCCTCTATAATGTATTACATGGTCTCCCTATAAAGGTGAAGATACGCATCTTCCCCTTTGTGCGAGACTTCAAAGATGTGGAAATTAGACCAAACATTTCCACATCAGGCCTCAAGTCAAACCACCCTTTGCCAGATAATCTTTAGACCCTAACTGGCTCATGCTTACACTTGCTACAGAAATGCATTTCACAATAATATCTTAAATCTTGTCTCCAGTAAAAATTAATTCCCTATTTACTAGCATTTATAGAACAGCTATTCTTTTAAGAGTGAACACGATGACTTACATTTAAAAAAATATATATTCATTTTTCAGTTTCCCTTTCAAACCATGAATGGAAGTACCACCCTCTCTAATGGAACCACATCATTTTCTGGACCTTGCCATCGGGACACCAGGATAGCACATGTGGTCTTCCCAATCTTGTACAGTATACTTTTCCTAGCTGGAATTCTACTGAATAGCCTGGCTGTGTGGGCTTTTTTCCAGATTCCATCCACATCAAGTTTTATAGTGTACCTGAAGAACACCTTGATTTCAGATTACATAATGACTTTTATGCTGCCCTTGAAGATTCTAACAGATTCAGACTTGGGACTATGGCAACTTAAGGCTTTTGTCTGCAAGTTTTCAGCTGTAGTATTCTATGAGACAATGTACATAAGTATAGTGCTGCTTGGACTCATTTCTTTGGACAGGTTTCTCAAGATCATCCAGCCATTTCGGAAGTTTTGGTTGCACAATGTTACTTCAGCAAAAATTGTCTCAGGGTCTGTCTGGTTATTTTTCTTCAGCCTGTCCTTGCCCAATATAATACTGTCAAACCGTGAAGCTACACCAGCCTCTGTAAGAAAGTGTGCATCCCTGAAGAACCAGATGGGCCTGAAATGGCATGAAGCTGTCAACTACATATGCCAACTCGTCTTCTGGACTGTACTGATCTTAATTCTCCTATTTTATATAATCATTGCTAAAAAAATATACAGCTCTTACAAAAAAACTCAGACAATAGAGTGCAAAATTAAACAAAGAGCCAAGGCTAAGGTATTTATAGTTGTAGCTGTTTTCTTCATTTGCTTTGCTCCTTTCCATTTTGCCAGAGTGCCATATACTCTTAGTCAAATTGGCAAAACTACCAATTGCAAAGTACAGAACCAACTGTTCATTGCTAAGGAGAGCACCCTCTGGTTAGCAACTGCAAACATATGCATGGATCCCCTAATATACGTGTTCTTGTGTCGAAAATTTGTTGAAAAAGCTTTCTTTTTCAGAAAATTCAGAAAATCTAAGTCTGCAGCCCAAGAAAGCCAAACTATTGCACTTGACACTGGAATATCTACATAGCTGTTTTTGTATATCTCATTTGTGCTTTGTAGTTGTCATATTAAATGTTTTAATTTCAAGGAAGATTTGCTTGATAGAATACCATTCTGGATTTTACTCTGTTCTTTAAAAAAGCAACATTTCACAAATTTAAAATTATTTGAACCAATCATTTTATCCTACAAAGATAACACAGGTTGCTCTGGCACAAAAAGTCAACCCTTGCTACTCGAATAATGAAACAAAAAAATGCACAGCTTACATTTTCTTCGGAGTTAAGAAGAAGGTTGAACAAGTTAAGTCAAAGGCTGAACATCTTTCTACTACACTCCTACTTCCGAATGCTCTGCCACTACCATGGGCAATGGAGCTTCCCATCTGACTGACAGGAAGCTCCAGTGCAGGAAATTCAAAGCTTCTGTTCCTTCAGTCTGGAAGACCAGAAGGAGCTTTGAATTTAAGGCAGAGCATCACCCATGTCTGGAGGCACTCTGACAGAGGCCTCTTGCTTTTCTGAGAGGCTTGTGGTTACTGATGAGGGCAAACTCTCACAAAATTTTGTGAGCTCTCACCAAACAACAGGAAGAGGGAAAATCTGAAGCCAGTGATGCTATGGAAGTCACAATATTGAGCTTTAACTCAAAGGGACTCTGGAACGTTCTAAAAGCTGACAGAAACTCTGAAGCCCCTGTGAAGTATATATTCTCCCTGGGCACACACTATTTCAGAGCAGGTATTGCAGTCTATGCCATTATTCACATGGCTTGAAGATGCATCTCCTGGGAAGTGCAAAGAGCATGAAACCCAAATTCATTAGCTCCCCAAGCCTCAGGAACAACTTACCAGAAACTCCACTTGGAGCAAGTGTGAAGGCTGAGACACTCTTTCCCCATATGAATAAATGGAGAAGGAAGGTGTGACTTATCTGAAACTGCCAAATCCTCCAGTGGACCAAGAAAATGGCTAGAATTTGCTCGTTCTCAGTCTGTTGTAGAACTTATTAGTGCATAAACAATGGGAATAATCCACTTTGCATATGTAATCCAAGTCCTGTGCTGGGGAGAATACCACTTGGGCACCACACTGTTCAGTTCCACAGCGGGATCTACCCCTTTCGCCTCAAGTCCTCACCCTTTTGAGGGGCATATGGATTAAACCTATGTCATACTGCGGAAGGATTTAGTATTACACAGCATATCTACTACTTTAGTTTCATTTTTTTGCCTCTTCTCTGAAGGAAAATATTATGTACTCTCAATAATTCTGCAGGTTTTTCATACATGCTTAGAGTATATTACTAGACAGAACTGTTTTACAAATTTAGAAAAGTGGGAGAAATTGTTCTAGCACATATCTTTGGCGAGCAAACCATCATTTTTTTTCCACTCATATTATTTTTAGCGCCTTACAAAACATGGTCTCAAGGTGGTGCACAAGACTAAAGTCTAAAAACGAAGGAAAAGTGCTGAGAGCACTGACCAGGTCTTGGTAGAAACCGAAGTGGATAATCCCACATATTGTTACCAATCCTCAAGTCATGTAAACTGATAAGCATCTTATTCTTGATAGGGTTGCATTGCCATATGAAGAACAAATATATAATTTCTGCATTTATCCCTGTCATTTGAGACTCAAAAGGCATCAGTGGCTTCAGCTGGTTTGCCACCTTTCTACTTGCCTGAAAAGAAATAGTATGACTGCAGTGCTTTGGGCTCTAGTAACTTCCAAATTGGACTACCACTTTACTTTCTGTGTGTGGGTGCCTTTAAAGAACCTACAAGTAGCACACAGCAACCAGGGCTATGGAGTCAGAGTAAGAATCATGGAGTCTGAAACAGTTCCTGGGCTACTGGAGTCAAAGTTGGGGTTGGTAAAAATGTACAATTAATATATTGTAATTGTATATAATATAAATAATATGATTATCAGACATGTTATGCTGCCATATCCTTATGGATAGGGCTTGTAATAAAATCCATATAACAATATATGTTGTATATAACAAGGTATGGTACATATACTGTTGTCTGTGTATAAGATAGGAAAAACTGTATTAACTGTTTGGCCTGCCATAAACTATGCCTGTATAATCTGTGTATATAATTCCTTAAATATGTGCAGTCTGAATATATAATGCTTCTATATGCTGGCTTAAACTCCAGTTGTAATGCTACTATTATTGTATAGAATCCGGTTGGATTCGTATTTATAAATTGTGCTTAACCTTTTACAAAATCTGTATAACCTAATGGTAGGTAAAATGACTGTATATAAGTTTGTTGGGATGACATAACTACGTCAAAGGTGCCTTGGAAGTTAAAAAAAACTGAGGGAAAAGAGCAAGAAGATAGGTGATCGGCTGGAGTGGGTAGCAACATCATAAAAATAATTCATATAGGGTGAGAATAATTTTGATTGGTTAAGTTGAATATAAAAGGAAGAAACCAGTCTAGGCTAATCACTCTGGGATGAGTCTTTATTGCTAAACCAGCATTTCACAGTGTTAAAATTTCCTAATAATTTGGTTAATTTCAAGTTATTTGCAGTCAATATAGGAAACACATAATTAGTTTTATTAATTTCTTATATTAATATATAAATAAAATTTTCTTTTCATGAGTTCATTTTTTAAAAAAAACTTTATTCTGTAGAAAGCACTTCATAATTTTAAAGCCCCCAAACTCCAATTCAGAGGCAGAAACATTTAGAAAATCTAAAAGTGCCAGAAAAAACTTGCTCTGAATGACTCAACAATATTTGAAGTTTTAAAAAAATTGTTAATTAAAGGAGGCTTTAAAGAAATGACCCTCCTGTGATAATTACCTTGTGGAGCCATGAACTCTGAAAAGAAATTACCATCTGTCTCAAAATTGATTTGCTTTATCTATCAATCAAGCTAATAAGGTACCTGACTTCTGAAGCCCAGATGTGGAAAATCAATAACAGATATCTTGCAATTACACATTAAAAGACAGCAAAAACCCTATGCTGTCAAAGAGTTCATTAACATGTTGTAGGGTATATTTTACACCCAGACATTTTCTTTTCTGAGGGTTTGCTCCCCAGGGATTTTTTTAACAATGTCCTAAATGTATAATGTCCTAAAGATCACAGACTAATTAGCTTTCCAGACAGCCTGGTGTAGGAATATATCTCAAAAATGTAAGTGAAGGTTAAAGACAGCAAGTTCCTGAGTTGTCATACTTTCCTAACATGCATTTATTCACTGTTTCCTCTTTTTTGAAAACTTGCATGATACCAACACAGACCTTCAGAGTACCATTTAAACACCTTCCCCCCCCCCCAGCCCCTTGAAAGAGAGAGAGAGTTTTAAAAGCAGTAAGGATCTCTTGGACTAGAATCATTGGGTGCTTCGGAAAACTTCACCAATTATCCTTCCAGGATGAAGGATTCCTACTTTTGTTTGAGGAATGTAATCTATTCCCCTTTCCATTGATTTCACAAATGGAAGGCAATGACACAATTCATTCTCATAGCCTTTATAAGAGACCCCCCCCCCACTTCAACAAAAAGGCCTGCTGTAGTCTGTACTAACATGTGGACAGTAGGTTCCTACTCCAGAATATAATCCAGAATAAGGACCAGTGTAGAAAGGGTCTGAATCTGAATAATGACTCTTTTTGTCTGTTGAAGTCTTTATTTTTCCACC
This sequence comes from Aspidoscelis tigris stejnegeri, assembly GCA_023333525.1. Lineage (NCBI taxonomy): Eukaryota > Metazoa > Chordata > Lepidosauria > Squamata > Teiidae > Aspidoscelis > Aspidoscelis tigris. Next base: position 29,408,073 of record JALMGA010000002.1, read on the forward strand.
AGGAACTCCAAGTGACTTCATTTACGAATAAGCTTTAATACATACAATCAGGACAGGTAAAACATACAGAAAAGGAATTTTGAAGATTTCCAGCATCATTATAACCACAGCATTTTTTACAGCTATTGCCAGGCATTACAATGTAGAACCACAACCCGGAAGAGAAATGTTACACAAATGACCTATACAGCTAAAATCAAGCCTTCTTTTGGAAATACAAATACAGATATGTTAACAAGAACCTTAGCAATCACTCACAACACTGTGTTTTATATTACCCATTGCTACCAAGGAGCAGCATTTAGTATACAGATCCACTAATGATGGATGAAGTGGAAGGTAAGATCTACCTGTGCCTTAAAGATGACACGATGCTGCTCTTGCAAAGAGCACAAGCAACCTGCACTGATATGAGCTGGTGCTAAAATGCTAACAGGCACCCTTTTCTCCAAACAGAAGATAGTAAACGGAGCCTTAACTTCTCTTTCTATACATTTTTTTTTATGTTCCCATCCGGTGGTTTCCTTCTATTTTCTGCTATATTTAATAAGCAGAGGTTGGTAAGTTAACATATCATGTATATATGTTTGGGCAGGACATTCTGCTCAACAATAAGGGGCCTAACTTAATGATGGGTGTAACCACAATATAAAAGAGAACTGCTCTTTAAAACAAGGGTGTGCCAAAGGTTTAAGAAATACTGTTCCTTTTCTTTTCCTTTTATCTTTTAGCAAAGAGGCCAAGTATTCACTTTTATTTAAAAGTGCATGAGAAAAGGCCAAATTAAGCTTCTGCCTTTCCAGAAAATACCACTTGGTGCACTATCTAAAAATTGTACTAGCTACTTCAAATTGAGCTTAATAAAACTTGATTTTAGGAGTTTTTATTAAAAAACAGTGGGAATGCCTCCCCTCAGACACCTATCCATGTCTAATGAAATGATTTATAGTTTTTCATAAAGGCTCATTCAGAGATGGTGAAAAAAGGGGGGGGGATGGAATTCACAAGCTGAAGCTAAAGGAGCTGCAAGATGCATTATTAGTAGTGGGCATTGACCAGGCACCCGGGCAGCATCACCAGGCAAGACCTTTTGCCATTTTGGGGATTCCCACACCTTAATGCAAAGGTCAGTGCAGTTCTGCTGCCAATACTGTCTGGTGTGGTATGTGCTGATTCCATGTCACACTGGAATAGCTATGCGTGGGAGGAAAGCAACAGAAAAGTAACCAGGAACTCCCTTTCCAAATGCATCACAAATTCAGCATGGGCTAAGTAAGAATAGCAGCCTCCTTTGTACACTGATCAGGGAAATATGGCTTTCACTTACGAAGCCAATCCTTCTCCATGATATCTGAAGACACCTGAAGAAAGCTTCATACCAGGTTGTGATCAGACACGGCAAACAAACAAAAAGGTATCTCTGAGGCACTCAGAGACAGCTTCCAAATGGAATTGTTCACATACCAGTCTGCTCTCTCTCTGCCCTCCCCCAATAAACAGTCTGTGCTGGAAAAGGTGGATTAGGAAAGGGTTGGGAACGTGACTGCTGGAACGTGACTTCTACACACTGTCTTTCTGAGATGCCTCCAAGCCACTCACTTTGTCTGAACACAGCTCCAGTCTCCACTGACTTCAGACCATTCTGAAAAGAGAGCCTTGGTTTCAAGGGGGATGTTTTGCCTACCATCTGTAAGCCAATGCCCAATTTATTAGGAAGGGGAGACACAAGTGACTGTTCCTTTGGTTCCCAATATTGGGGCAATTTGAGCACTAAGGCTGAATTTCCACTTGACCATTTTAGTGCCAGTTGGATTATTCCAGTCCCTGCTGGACTATTTTAAACTGGATACAGGGCCGAGTGCACATTTCAGGCTATGGAAACCAGACTGAATCCAAATATTGCCATTCCATCAAAAACAAAATAGAACTAGCTGTGGAGGATACTTTAAACCACTTTCTCATCCTAGGTCTTAATAATTAAAGATTTTGAAAAAAATAACTTAGAATATGATAATATAGAGGTATATGATATCCAAATATAAATGAGATTTTTTTTCCCCCTCACAGCGTAAATCGGTTCATCTATAAAGGATAAACCTGGAAGAAAGCAATATTGAGTGGTATGAATGGGCATTGTACCAAAATCTTTGTATTAAACAAGTGAACAAACAAACAAATAACCTAGGGGGTGGGAAGCTTAGTTTGGTCTCTAACAATTACTTGAGCAAATGGAACCCACCAAAGGTGCCTTGCTCTGAATTCCCAGATTGTGTTCAGGAGAAGGAGAAAAGCACAAACCCGTGATCTGTTTGCAGTGTTTGAATCTGGAATTTCAGAATTCAAGCATTTATATCTGTATGTTATTTAATATATATATGAAGCCGCTGGGAGAGATCATCAGGAGATTTTGAGTGAGGTGTCATCAATATGCAGATGATACCCAGCTCTATCTCTCTGTGCCATCTGAATCAGGAGAGATGGTTGAAGTGCTTGACAGGTGCTTGGAGGCGATAATAGGCTGGATTAGGGCCAATAAATTGAAGCTGAATCCAAACAAGACAGAGGTGCTGTGTGTCACAGGCTCTTGGGTCCATGTAGTTGGGAGATACCCTGTCCTTGATGGGATTACAATACCCTGGAAGGGACAGGTATGTAACTTGGGGCTAACACTCAAAACTCAGGTGGAGGCTGTGACTAGGAGTACCTACTCCCAACTACAGTTGGTGTGTCAACTGAAACCTTTTCTGGACAGAGGTGACTTGGCCACAGTTATCCATGCTTTGGTAACCTCCAGGTTGGATACTGTAATGTACGTATTCTACATGGGGCTTCCCTTGAAGACGGTTCGGAAGTTGCAGCTAATGCAAAATGCAGCTACCAGAGTGCTGACCGGGACAGCTAGCCGGATGCATATCACGCCAGTCTTGAAAGAATTGCATTGGCTGCCAATTCACTACCGACCCCAATTCAAGGTGTTAACTTTGACTTATAAGGCCCTAAATGACTTGGGCCCCAAATATATAAAGGAATGCCTTCTCCCATACTGACCTGCCCGTGTCTTAAGATCTGGAGGGGAGGCCCTCCTGGTTGTCCCACCACCTTCAGCAGCTAGGCAGGTGGGCACCCAGGAGAGGGCCTTCTCAGGAGTGTCCCCCAGGCTATGGAATGGTCTCCCCCTGGAAGTATGCCAGGCACCTTCTCTGTTTGTGTTCAGGAAGGTGGTGAAGATGTACCTCTTCACTCAGGCCTTTGGGCTAAATATTGCTTCTGTTTCCCCCACTGTAAACACTACTGTTTTAACTGATTTTGCATTGCTTTTATCATGTTGGTTTTTAAATGTTGTATTGGTTATTATTGTTTTGATATAGTTTTTGATATGTTCGATTTTAAAGGTTGTTACCCGCCCGGAGACCCTCAGGTATAGGGCGGGATATAAATATAAATATAAATAAAATAATAAATAAATAAATAAAATAAAAAGCAAGCTCTGATGTATAATGTACCAAGATTCCTGACTTTGCCCTTTCCAGCCACGTCTGAGAAGGCATCACAAAATTCTATGTTGTTTTCAGACACACCTTCTCTATTAAAATGGGCATACCTAATCCACTGGCAGGTAGCTGCACTCTTATTCCGGTTCTCTGCTCTGTTAACACTGGCTTCAGTCTGCTACTTCTCAAGTATGTATACATACATAACCTTCAAATGAAACATTACTTCCATGAACACCTTTCTCACTCTGAATCAATGGGAACTCAAGGTCTGTCACTTTAATTTTATTCTAAACTCAGGAAGTGAATCCAAATACCCAAATCTCACCTGCGCTAGGTTGAGTCATACCTACCTCCTAAGAAAGCCAGTCCTTCAAGTTCTTTCCAGTCAGGAGAACCATGTGAATCAGATGTAAAGAGCTCCACAACAGTAGATGTTAACTGAAACCTTATCCTTCCTAAATTGAAATGCGGAGATCCACCTTACTTCAAGTTACACTTATTTAGGATCTGGAGGTTTGGGGTTTTTACCCTTCATGCTTCAACTAAAGATGCATTTAGTCCTTCTCTAATGAAAACAAAGGATTTTTATGTTTTTTGGGGAAAAGAACACATTGAGGAAATACTACTACAAATGAAAAGAAAACAACAAATGAAGGACAAGAAGGACAAAAGGTAATTTTTCAATTCTCTCACAGAAATGTAGAATTTTGAGAAGATGCTTTTGTGAAGATGAGTTAAGAAAAAGGTTTTTGAATGAGGGTGCACTGCATACTGGGAAAACAAAGTACAGCATGTACACTAACATTCCCACTAGTTTGGCATCGCAAAAATAGAACACATCAGTACTTTATTTTGCTAGATTGAAAAACTAAAATATAAAACCTTCCTATGCAGTATGAGAAAACGTATAAGTTTGAAGTGCACATTGTGCAATAGTCAATGTAGGTTATGTTATGAAATTTACACATAATTTTTTTTAAAAGATACTTCAAAGTTTCTTTTAGAGTTGCCAGGTCTTGTACAGCAGAGTGCTAGATTAAAATTTTCTTAATTATACTAATGAAACATAAAGAATCATGCTAGAACACGTCAGGTTGAAAGTTTCTGGAAACTATCACAAGCAAGGATAGTCAAACTTCTCAAGAAAAGGGCACAAATGTGATTGCTTCTTTAGAAAGCTCCTTATTTGTAGGATCTTAAAACGGGGAGAATGCAAGAATGTGCAAATAATAATGAAAAACCCAGATTCAGATAAAATGTTGAAGCTTTTCTTCCCAAATCAAGTAGCCAACATATTATTTAGAAATCAACAAGATTCTTTGATCTCACAGAAGCAGGCATGCATCTGGAGACTGATCACTTTTAATTTTCAGCTAGTCTCTGCAGTTCGTTCACACATGAAACAAAAAGTTTCCAATTCTAAATATTTTTTGCTTTTTTTTTGTTCTTTGCTCCAGACTCTTCATAGCTTAATAGGTTGTTCCTGTACAGTGAGTAGAGGCAGAATCAGGCAAACTGTAGGTAATTACACAGAAATGTATTTGCTCATGTAAGAGACAAAAGGAGAAATGAAAAGATATTGTTTTTTTCTCACAGTCTGAGGGCGAAGAACAACAGTTATTACTTTGTAAATACATTTCAGCCTCCCCCTTTCTTTTACATTCTCTTTCTCCCTCCTTTCGTGCTGGCATTTGCCCTCCATTTCCTGGCCCACAGGTGCCTTTCCTCCACTCCCTTTCCTAGAGGACCTCTAGGCAACATGAAATCACCAACCGCACAGCAATCTGTACACGTAGCTACATGCAGTGCTGTCTGGGTAGCTCCAATTCCCAGGGTATTCTGGAATTTTGGAATGCACTTACTGTGCCATTCAATTCACAAAGGCATCAGATCTTCAAACAAGAAATAGCAATCCATTCATGAAGATAGGAGAGACTGAAGAATGGCAAAATGGGAAGAAGAGCTATATATTGATGACCATGCTAGTCTCACATTTCCAGAGAGACCAGAACCTTGGCAGGACCACTATCCACATCAACTGGGCTCCCAGAGCCTCTAGGAATTGCTTACATTCCATGAGTGTCCAATGGTGGGCCATCTTAATAAGTCCCTCACCCTTGCAGTGGGGAACTGCAATAATTCCAAACCTTAGTAAATCATCTGTCTTTGATAATGGGCTCACCACCAGCCCCCTATCATTGAATTCTACGAATCCTCTCTGTGACAAAGAGTAAATCATGAGTATGTTCTGCTATATGAATTGGGCCAGTAACATACTGAGGCAGCTCCATAGTTGTCATGGTTCCAGATAAACCAGACAAGGTGTCTCTTTCCAGATGAACCAAACAAGGTATCTTTCTAGACACATCATATTCCATTGCAAAAATTCTGGAAACAAGTTTTGAAAAGTGACTTTATCTGCAAAATACTCTATAACTGATCACAGTGGCCCATCAATAGCTCATTAAAACCACCTCAAGTGAGAAGATGTGGTAACTATTGAGCTACTTGGAACTACTCTGCTATAATGCGCAAATGAATTTAAGTGGAGAAATAATTATTTTTCACCACTAACACTGCCACAGCATAGTCCCTATAAAAGGCTACAGCCCATGCTCAGTTGAGTTCATCACTCATCTTACTCCACTGTCAGATTCATTTCATCACTATGGAGTCAACTAGACCCTATCAAGAAGAAGTGATCATGACCACTACTCTGGTTATTTCTGCATTACAGAGGGAAACTGGGGCATTGATAAGCTCATCAGACCTAATAGCAAGAAATTTCCTCTGAGCTTTCTGGAAAACTGCTGAATCCATACTTCTCCATAGGCTGACCATTCTAATTGGTCCCTAGCCCCAGCAGAAGTTAAGAAATGCAGAAGCCAAATCCTATGAGATAATTATCTGTCCATGACCATGGAGTAACCCAAAACTCCCCCACTCCCAGATCATTTAATTCCTGTTCAGCAAGCAACAGATGGAGTTTATGGCCAACCATAAGAGTGAGACCAGTTACCAGCAGAGATAGGTCCATGATTGTCATAGCGGCCTTGAAATCCTAAACCACTCCTATAGAGCATTAAAGCCCCTCAAAACCAACAGCTTTGGGAAGCCCACTGTCACCTCTGAGGTCACTTCCAGCAGCTCACGCAAGGAGACTGTAGTGCAGCAGGGCAGCATCCTTATCCTATCTCACAACCCTGCTTGCACAGAAAAACACTCAAAACTCTGTGATTGCTTGACTGAACTTCTCACTAAGGATACAGGTTCTTTATAAACTTGTCAGTCGTAAAGACATAATTGTTGCTGAGTCAAGAAACCAGGTGGGCAGATCTACCGCACCCAGCTTGTCCAACTAGGTTTCTGTCACACATACTAGGTCAGTTTGCTCATCCAGAATTAAATGATGGGTAAATGATGTTTTTGCTTTCACTGACCTAGTGTTAAGTAACAAAGCCTTCAGTCCTGAGGGCACGCCACTAGGTACGCCTACTATATTGGAATCAGAAAGGGGACTAGACAAAAGAACAGATTTAACATGGCTATCTCTCTGTCTTCTGCAATGAACAGTTCTCCTTCCACCACCATATCACCGTCTGCCTAACACATGTACAACAGCTGCTTCCTTACCATAATCCCTACCCAAACATGTAACACCACCCAACCCACTAGTAACTAGTCCAAGCATACACAACTATCCCTTCCTTAACCTTTTTTTTAAAAAGGGGTTTCTCTTGTACTGAATCTTCCAAGATGCTTTCCAGAAAGCAACCTCCCCTAGGGCCTGTGAATCTGCTCTCAGCTGAATGCCCCACCACCACCAAAAATCCTCCTGTTGAATACAGGGCAATATTCATTCACAGTTGAGGAAAGCTGTAGGGAAAAGCTGTGTTATGGTATTAAGCCTGAACTGCTGCTGAGACTGGAATCTACACCCCAGCTACTGGTTGCTCCTTCCACTGTTGTTGCTGTTGGGAGGCTGGCTGGCTTTCCCCTAAGGTTGAGATGGACAAATCTTGCAAGGGAGCTTAAGGTGAAACTGTTCCTTACATCTAATGCTAACTGTCAAGACTGGTTCACTAAACACTGGTCCCCATTTCTGAAAGCAGTAAAATGTCACACAGACCTTCAGATAGCTGAAGCCTTTCCCTCTATTTTCTCCAACTCCCACCTGAAAATGTCACTTCCCCACCTGGTATTTATCTAATTGACATTATTGCTGGAATTATCTATTTGTACTCCTTGCTTTTTTGCAGTCCATTGCTCATTGTTCCTATTCTTCTGCTTGAATTGTTCGAATTATTACTGTTAAATTTTACAATGTAATTTATATTTGCAATGAATAGAAGTTCATTTTTTTTAAAAAAGTGAAACTTCTCCTAGCTACAGAAAGCTGAAGCTCAGTGACTAGCAAAATTGACTAAATATTCCCCCACCAAAAGTTCTGCTCTTAGCGTAATGATCCAACTTGAACCTCCAGCTGCTTAATTGCAACTTCCTCCAGCTAATGTTCTTAGCTGGCATAGGAAGAAACAGCAGAAGCCAATTCCTGGTGTAGTTTGGAGGCAATAACAGATGGACCTATGCAGCTTCCTGAACACAGATGAAGCTGACAAATGGAATGGCTGCCTCTCAGTGACAGGACAAGAGTAAGACCTGATAGAATTAGACTCTTCTTAGTCTAGCTGCTGGAGTTGCCCAATGTCTTGTGTACAGATGAAGCAGCTTTACCAACCTATAAGACATAAAGCAGTGACTGACAATCCCCTTAATTCTGTCCACCAGTTACAGTTTTGAAGCATAAAGCTCCACTGTAATTTACAGTTTTACCTCAATCACAGGTTAAATGCAGACCTTTTGCTTTGCACAGATTGTGAACATTGTTCCTTAAAGCAGCTGTTGAAAAACAGTGGGCAAGAGCAAACTCAAAACTCTTTTGTTTTATTAAGCTTCCTACCTTAATTTATTGACTACATCCCCACAGAGGTAGTGGGCAGTCAAATGAAGGGTCAGCTCGGGCAAAGTGTATGCAAACTATCCTAGTACTAAGATGTGTAGAGAGGTGATGCTCCCCCACCCCCTCCTTCAACAAAGACAAAAAGGTGGAAGTAATTTCGTGTCTGGCATAACCCCTCCCCTCCCACTCCCCCCAAAAAACTTTCTTTCTGTAGCTGTAAGATTTCTGGGAAACTTCTATGCTTGTTGCCTGCAAATGATAGTTGGGTTGTGGATAACAGCATTTCCTGGACAAGATGACTTACCCATCTAGGTATGTCTCTTGATTCAAGACTCCTCCAAAATGTCCCATGCCTGAACTCCTTGGATGCACACTGTGAATAGAAGGCTTGGAGTGATTTATCACTTCACTGTCTGACTGTCTTGACTGTTTGGCCAGTTCACCTGGGACTGGAAATGCACTAGAAAATGCACTCTGGCTTACTAGGGAGCTATGCTGATAGCAAGAGAACACAATTCAGTTAAGGGCCACACTTAGGACAAAATAATTAAATATATAAATAAAGGGAGGCATATTTAAAAGTTATTCGTGAGAAATAACTCAGTTTCTGTATTTCTATAATTCAGTTACTTTAGAATAATTCACTAGGAAAATTCAGTTACATTAGAGAACAGCAACAAAAATAACCAGAGGAAGTAAAATCCTATAAAAAATTTTTTAGAGAACTAGGTATGTTAATTCAGGAGAACACATAGTTAAGAGAAATAGGATAGAACTCTTCAAAGGCACATTTGTCTACTATTTTTGGTCAGTGAGCCAAGAACCAAGGGGTGTGGGCTTTTAAAAGTGCATAGCCGGCTGCTGAAATGTGGGCCTTTTCACTCACACTTGGCAAAAAGGGACAGTCCAGGTATGCTCCCAGATGGAGCACATTCATTTCACAGGGATGCTTATACACTGGATATCCAGCCAGGATAGGTTTGGAGCACATTTTCGTGTGCCACAATTTACCTAACCATTGGCTGGGACAGCCCTGCACATTTCATTTACACCTCTTTGAATGAAGTGTGTGACCAGGCACTGCGCTTTGCATTGCCTGTCACTATGGCAATGGCGCTACGCATGCACTTTGGCATCATTGCCACGGCACTGCTATCCCCTGCTTAATGGAGGTGATTCATACTTGGATGGCAAGCAATTAAGCACCAATTAAATTTCAAATCGTTTGGGCATCCCAAAGGTTTGCCAGGGAATGCAAAATGCAAAAAGTCTCTTGGATGTTGTGTATTATTGCACTCTGCGGGTTTTTGGTCTCAGTCCCTATAATAGAAGGGACCCGTCTTGCTTTCATTGCCAGGGGCACATTCCAACCATTGAGATGGGTACAATGAAGCTGAGAAAAGACAAAAGAAACAAAGCATCTCTAAAGCACCTCAGAAGTGGCTTCGAGGTGGGATGATTCACACACCAGATT